>CM074722.1:329176792-329769292 GCA_037306005.1 Rhinophrynus dorsalis | reverse complement strand
TGTTTTTTCCGTGCAGAGGGGACTTGACCATCATTTTGGTACTGGACCACCCTTATGGGCGGGATTAGTCTAATATGTATGTGGAAATTTCTCCTCTGTAATGGAACTAGAGAGCTAAAATGTGATGCTCTTGAGCGGTGACTAGCCGGAGAACAGGCCATTGTGCTTTTGTTCATGCTCAGAGCCTCTCACATCATTTTTTGGCTTTTTTTTGCGAAACACTTAGGGTCTCTCCCTAAGTGTAAAGGCTAATCCAGACATGGTCCCCTTGCTCTCAGTGCCTAGGGAAGCCAGCTGCACCTCACTGATAAGGCCCAAATAAGGCTGAAACATATATCTGGGGTTACCTGGTTTTTCCGTGCAAAGGGGACTTGACCATCATTTTGGTACTGGACTGCCCTTAAGGGCGGGATTAGTCTAATATGTATATGGAAATTTCTCCTCTGTAATGGCACTAGAAAGCTAAAATGTGATGCTCTTGAGCGGTGACTAGCTGGAGAACAGGCCATTGTGCTTTTGTTCGTGATCAGAGCCTCTCACATCATTTTTGGCATGTTTTTGCATAAAAAGAGGTATTGAAGCAAGAGTGCATAACATTATTTTGCCATTATACAAATCATTGGTAAGACCTCACCTTGAGTATGCAGTGCAATTTTGGGCACCGGTTCTGAAAAAGGATATACTAGAACTAGAGAGGGTACAGCGAAGAAGAACAAAATTAATTAAGGGAATGGAGGACTTGACATATGAGGAATGACTAGAAAAACTTGGTTTATTTACTCTAGAGAAAAGACAACTAAAGGGAGACCTTATCACATTGTACAAGTATATGAGAGGTCAATACAAGGATCTCTGCGGTGAGCTATTTATTCCAAGGCCTGATCAGGTGACCAGGGGACACCCCTTGAGATTAGAGGAAGGGAGGTTTAGACTTCATCAGAGGAAGGGGTTTTTTTACAGTAAGGTCTGTTAAATTGTGGAATTAATTTCCCAAGGAGGTGGTTATGGCAGATACAATGGATACATTTAAGAGAAGATTAGACACATTTCTTTCAAAAGGGAACACACTGTTTATCAGTAGGCAGATCAGGAAGGTTTGATAAAGACTAACTTAATTGGTAGCAGGAAAGCTATAAAATTCTCAGTTACTGGGGTATTAAGAGAAGGTTGAACTTGATGGACTTGTGTCTTTATTCAACCTAATTTACTATGTTACTATGTTACTATGCTTGCAGCCTGTTGGACTCCACTGCATCACAATTAGATGCCCAGTTTTTGTGGGAGAATTACGTTTAATTATTTTTTTCTTATCTCTATGTAGTCAGAATAACTCCTATATAATCTTTATGAGCATTCAGAGATCACCTCTGTTTAATATGTTTTAGCATTCAGTTATCAATTCTATGTATTCTGTCTGATCATTCTAGGGATGGACAAAATGTTTTGCCCTAAAAACAAAGCATGAGCTTTCCCACTTTTTTATACCAGTGTCAGTGAATTGAAATAAATAAGAATGGATTTCCCCACATGGAGAGTTTGCCCATGTATGCCTGTTGTGCTGGTATAAAAGGGATGTCAGATTCCTGCAACTTGTCAGTCTGTGCTTGGAGAAAGAGAAAGAGAGAGAGAGAGAGAAGCAGAATTTTGATTCTATAGAATGTAGACAAAGAGAGCAGGGCTGTAGTTGATTTTTAGGAGTCTTGGTGGCAGCGAAGTAGTTCTCTGGGTATGGGGAGTATGAAGGGAGAAAGGAGAATTTAAAAAATGTTTTAACAAGTGACAGAGCTGACTGAGCCTCTACTGTGAATGACTGAGTGAGAGTCTGGCAGATATACTTTGCAGACAGATGAAAGATCATACACCTAAGAAATAGATAAAATGTTCTTGAAACTGACTCCTACAACTGCAAGAAGGAGATGGACAAGTACTTCACGCCAGCAGCAGCTACTGTGCAGCACACTTTATCCATTATTGCAAAATACAGAATCTGTAGCTAACAAGTCTATCCCCATCCTGAAAGATACTGTAAAACTAACACTGCAGTCAGGCTAGGAGAGAAAGAAAACTGCTTCTGAAATTTCACACTAGCTATGTGCACAGGCAGATAAACTATCTTCTGATATAGATAGAGTAGAAGGAGAGAGTGATGAAGATATGACCATAAAATGAACTGACATGAAAAGACTCAATCTTCCATCATTGAAAAGGAGAACTTTGCCTGTTTATTAGCTCTTTAATAGATACATTGGAAAGTCTGAATCAGGACAAGTAAAGATGCCTAAAAATACACAATCTTCTTGTCATCATCATCGTTAACTCTTTCAAGTCCAATCCCTACCCAGTCACACACACTATTGTTCAGTAAGCAGCAACACAGGTCATATTCAACATCCACAACAGCCCTAGCTATGATGAGTGCTTATGCTGCTGGTGGAAGTGTAGCATCATTGACACCTGCTGCTAGTACAATTGGAACATATAGCCCCTATAGTAGTTGTATACAATTTAGAGATACTTCACTCACAATCCAAAAGCTTAAAATGTTGCTATATGTTGTCTGTGTAAAACACATAAGAGTAGGGGGAAAGCGGGATCTAATCTAGGCACATCATCATTAAGATCCCACCTGATAGGTATCCTATTGAAATGTCCTCGCCTACATGGCGACCCACAAAATGGTGACCTCAGAATGGCTCCCGCTTAAGAGGCAGCGACATCAGAATGTTACCTGCTTAACCACATGTCTCACTGAGAAAGACATACCAGCAACACACCAGATATTCAATGTCTAACACTAGTAGAGACACTTCTAAAAGTTCTGGGGCATTGGGGAACATAAAAGTACTGCTACAGGTGTTTCAGAGAATAGACCAGCATTTCCTTCATTTATAACAACACCCAGAATTCCTGATGTCCTTCAAATGCAAAACACAGAGGAGTATGACTGAGTTTGTTGGAGGAAATGACAAGAGTCATAGAATGCCCATAACTGATGCCACAATCCCTGCCACTACTAACACCACAACTCATGTTGTTAAATGAATAAAGTTACATAGTTCTTCCACTATCCTATATAATAATTGGCTAGAAAATTTGTAACAACGCAGTCATGTGCAGTAGAAACTGCTGTGCGTGCTGCAGTCATGCGCAGTAGAGACTGTCCGTGACGAGGCGGATGCAGAGTGGGGCACTCCGAAGGAACGTCCTGCTCTGTATCAGCCGCAGCGCAGGCAGTCTCTACTGAGCATGACTTCACCGAGACCGGCTGGCAGTGGCACTGTGGCCCGTGTAACGGGCTCTTCAACTATTGTATTTATAAAGGAGTCAAAAACTGCACACAAATTAACCAAACATGTGTGCAGTGGAATGCGGAATGGCAGCTGATATGCTGCCATATTCTTCTTTTTTTTATACATTTTTATTAAGAACTGGGGGGTACAAAAAGTAGAAGAAAGGGGGAAGTACAAACGGTCAGTCAACACTAGGACTAGAAAAGGGGGCGAAGTCCCCGACATCATGGAACAAGAAAGAAATCAGAAGTCCAAATACAGGAATGTGACAGTGTCAGCAATAGTAAAGCTCTGTTACCATGTAATACTGCCACTGGTACAGTACCATGGTAGCAAAAAGAAGAGGGGGAAGGGACAAAGAAGAGAGGAAGGGAAGTGCCATGTTTTATTTTAGAAAACAGGGGTTTTAAAGAAATTATGTGATGTGTGCCCCCCCCCAAACATATCCCATGTCACAGTTATTTCACAAGGAAGTCTGTGCCCAAGTTGTAAAAGCAGGTGGTTAAAAAGGCTGGAAAGATCATAAGGTAACACAAATCTGACAACAGATATGTTATTGAATGGAAGAATACAGACTTTGTAACTGTTATTTCCTACCCAACACTGGGCAGAAACAGCATGAAACACCCACTCTCAGCTAATCTTGTCGCTGGCATTATTATAACAACAAAACAGATATGAACCAGCTGGTGAATGATATATTAGCATGCTTTAAACAGGATCCTTGCAGGGTGTACATTAAATGCAAGGAGGAATACAGTTTTGCTACACTTCTGGTCCCCTTCTTTAGATGTAACATTTCTGGATTTATGGTAAGGCATGAGCAGCAATTCACCCAGGAATCGGATTCTGTGAAAGAATTTAAAGAAATCCCTATAGATCGAGTAACTGCATTGTGGAGGATGAGGGAGAAAAATGTAGGGGAAAATAACTAGTAAAAAGCATAGTGAAAAAGAAATAGCAAAAGGTTTTACCATCATCAGCAGCAGCAGCAACAGCAACATCCCAACATTTTTCAGGACACATGTCATCATCCACATCACAGAAAGCAATTAATTTGTCTTGGGGTGGCAATCTAATGTTTGTGTTGGCATATTATGGGGATCCGCCCACCAGTGACATTGTGGTGTTTGTGAATTTATTTCCTCCTGCTGAGTCACCTGAGCATCATGATGAGGTGGCTGCATGAGAGTGGAATCTTCTCCCCCACAAGTTGTGGTGGTGGTGGAAATAGCAGCAGTGGAGATATGAGACAGATGGTAGTGATGCTGGTTCTGCTTCCTACAAACCTGAGGCAGCAGCACCACAACAAGCCACCACCACTTCAGGTGCATCTGGAGAAAAGAAATTAGGCAATCAAGCTTCTTCTCCAGCACCTTCTCTAAAAATCATGGGTGTTTGAATATTTTTCTTTGAGAGCAGGAAGGAACTCTGCAGTGACTGCAATGTGCTGTCACACTCCTGACATGGTTGCCTAGGCACCATGCTATCTTTTCATTGGCTGGTAGGAGTTTATAGATTTCTCAACAATCTGCCTCAACGCCTGTTTTTCAAGTTTGATCCCGAAGTTCCTGTTTTATAGACTTGTGCACGGGCAAAATTTTCGGTAAAATTCGAATTCGGACAAATTTTTTTTTTTTCTAATTCGATTGATTCTAATTTCAGACCTGGCCTATTCGATTCGAACGAAATTCTGATCCATTCCGAATTATTCGGCCGAATTTAACATGGGTTAAATTATAGCAGTGTGCCTCCGTGCACACTGCTATCATTCTTTGCAGACCAGGTGTGCATTTAGAAAAAGATCCATCCCAAAAGCGGACATTGTCATACATTGCCAGTCTGTGCATGTCACCTCTACTCCAGCATGGGATGCCAGTCACAATGCAAACGTCGAACATCGAGAACCCATGCCTGTCATTTAATTTAGCATATGTTCGAACATCGAAACCCCATGCCTGTCCTTCAATATAGCATATGTTCGAACATCGAAACCCCATGCCTGTCCTTCAATATAGCATATGCTCGAACATCGAAAACCCATGCCTGTCATTCAATTTAGCATATGCTCGAACATCGAAAACCCATGCCTGTCACATCCTACTCAACATAAGTGGTCGACTCGAACATGGACAAACTACATGTCACATTCTATGTTAGTACATGGGTAAAGATTAAGGTTTCATTTTCTGGTACCAGCCTCCTACCCTACTGTCCCTCTTTAGTACCCAAATTCCTCTCTCTCGTTTTCCTATCCTGATTTCCCCTCATATCAGATAACTCTATGTGTATATACATTGTAGTGTTTCATACTACATCAAGAATAAACATCAATGAGTGTAATGTGATAGATGTAATGTGTTAAAAAGAAAAATTGAGACATTCTGTTGTGAACAAACTGCAACACAGGAGAGAAATAAAAAAAAATGCTTGACATCTATACTGAAGAGGGGTCCACAGCATTGTCTTAGTATAGCAATATCACCGTTTTCCGTGAGTGTGCAATACAGGGCTCTACGGTAATTGCTGGGCATTTCCCAACGTCATAATCAGGGGATGATGGGAGTTGTATTCTAACTACTGTGATGCACATTCATCTCCCACCTAGAAATTATTTACACACGCGGCAACTCCCCCAAGTAATACCTAGCCCCTTTCCAAGTGAAAGGACTTCCAGAAAGGCTTCAGATCTCTTAGTGACTCACCTGTTATTGCCAGTCAGCGAGACCCGGAGAGTAGGAGGGGGTGATGCTATGGCTGCAGATTAAGTCTGGCATGGTGCTCTTAGTTGGTCACTCGTCACAATGTTGAAGCTCAGCCTGGCCAGCACCTTCTGGGTGGAGACACCTCACAGCAATCCTGTTCAGGACACATCATGCACTGTTGTGCACTCATACTAGGGATCCCAAATGTTTAGACTCATTTCGTACAGGGGGCACCCTCCTGTATTTGTAAAACCTCTCTAGGAAATCTGGGACGGTAGACCAATTTACTCAAGTCTTGACTTTAGGTGGGCGATAAACAATACAAAATAGGCATAATGTTTCACTATCACATAATTCACGTCACTGAAGCAGCCAGCAGGCATCGCCACTGAGTGAGCATAGGGCTGCCCGGCTGCTGACAGTCACACTGATGGGACACCCTGCAACACAGAACTGGCGGAAGACCACAAAATATACATGCTATGGGACGGCAAATTGCCGCCCCTGTCAAAGTGCCGCCTGGGTCCATGGACCCACTGGGACCCTTGTAAGGGCCGGCCCTGTATTCAAACAAATACCTAATATTTTTTTATATTTTACACAGGAACAAATATTACTTGCTCTTGCAGTGGCAATAACTGGAACTAATGCTGGCTGCCTACCTATGCCTAGCCTAATGCTACCTGCCTGCCTACACAACAACTGTACACTCTCTAATCTCTTCTCTCTCTGAGCTCCAACAACGCAATGAGGAAATGCAGGCTGTCTGTCTGTGTGACTGTGTCATTAGTCCAACCCCCATCATGAAACGAAGAAGGCTATTCGAATACAGACAAAAGAGGGAAGTAGTGCATGAAATGGAGAATGGAATTGGACTAGAGACACGGAGGGAAAATTATGGAGGGAAAGTAATTGAGCGCGCACAGGAAGTACAAAAAAGTCCTGTCAAAAGTAGTCAAAACTTATGGAAATGTGTCGATTGCCGAAACTTCTGAAAGTTTAGATGAATTTCGGACCTGGGCTGTTTGGAGTCGGATCATTTTTTCCGAATGACCCTTGAGTTTCGGATTGGTCGAATGTCTCCGAATTACCCCATTTTCGACAAAATCCGAATGTCTCTGAATGAATTCGCACGTCTACTGTTTTATCATTATTTTTCCTGACCTAGCCTTGCTCAATCCACTCTTCTTGGATCCACCCTGGTACTTCAACTCGTTTCTGGATTCTGACTACACCTGACTACCCCTTCTCTTATACCCTAAAGTACTGTATGCTATTATTCTAATTTTGACTCGGCTAGTTTTGACTTTCCTACCTGCCTACCTTCACTTCTGTTGAAGCTCTGACCATCTATTCCTGGCCTCCCTGGCCTTCTTAGGTGTTTCCTTTGGTAGGTAGCTCTGTTGGTAGCTCTATAAACTCATGCTCTCTGCTTAGTCATAGTACCAGCCTCACTTCCTTCTGCTTCAGCTGAGTTTTGTAGTCACATCTGGTCTCCTCATTTTCTGGCCTACTGTCTCTCTCCAGCCATTATCACGGCTTACTAAGGCCATCCTGTTTTTCCTGGTGGTAAGGCCTGGCCCATCAGTCATCCTAATAGCTTCCTTTCTATTGACAAGCTATTTATTTTTAACTTCTCTAACCCACATCAGTACTTCTCAGCCCACCGTCTGTTTGCCCTTCAGGCCTACTAGCTTCTCTCTACAGCTGACGGTGGCCTGGGAAGATTCCTGCTGGATCCCTCCAGCATACTTGTGTTTTGATCCCTTGCAAGTTTCTTGGCAGTGGGCCTCTTTCTGAACAATAACTTAGCCTTGGCATCAGGCATATGTCTGCCTGACCTACTAGCATGCAGGACTAACTTGTGTGAGCTACAGGGAGTTGTTTGTCCTAGATCTGTTTTGTATCCTCTCTGCCAGGTGGACAGTGGCAGTCACTATAGTGATCTCCAGTGATTATATCCAGTGGGCTCCTGGGGCCTAGCCTTTTGACCTATTCTCTGGTAGTTTCTAGTTCTCATTGCTCCTAGATTCTGGTCTGTTTACCATCCCACCTGTGGATGCATACAGGGGTCCTTTCCTAGCCAGTACCCAGCCTATACCATACTGAAGAGTGTTCACCCTGGTCCCGGCCCCAGCTCCACTGGGGTCAGATATCTGGCTTCACAGCCAGCATCTTTAGTCCAGCTTCGAATACTGCAAGAACATCTCATACGGCTCCTACGATTGCAAACACCACTCCCTAACCAGCAATCTCAAGCTTCTGTTCCTTGTTAGGTACCAAAATCCTTCAAGTCCTTACTTTTGGGCTAAAGTGCACAGTGTGTGAAAAGTGGAATGAGATTACACTTGGAACACCTACATATCAAGCACAACTACCTTGAGGTTATGTTGAGAATGTTAAGCCATACTCAAAGACATGATATGTCAGGGTCTATGACTTCTGTCTATTCAACAAGATACAAATAATTGGGTTTTGATGACAAGTGACTAACCCCCTCCCCATGGCTCACAACGCTCAATAAAATAATTCACCCTCCCAGCCTTGATCTTGGCATATTGTGCAGGATGGAAGGTTTGCAGACGCTCTACTTTTTCCTGCACTGTATTGGTTACCACCACAATGTCAATTGTGGTCATTGCAACACGCAGGGTTCAATTTGGGGAGACATATTGCCACATCCTTACATCTGCAGACTCACTGTTGGCTGGTGGCAGATCTGGTGACAACAGGGGCAGTGCCAAGAAGGAGGCGAAGGATAGTGATGGTGCCTGGGTGACAACAGGGATATTATCGTGAAAGTGGACCTTAGCTCAAAGATAATTACAACACAGGTGTTATTGTCATCTTTGTTGACATTCCAGGCTAGCCAGCCATGCAACAAATGTTAAAATTATTCCACGTTTTAAAAGTGGAATTTCCTTAATAAACTTAATTTAAAAAATCCACACTGCATGGATGCCTTATACACCCATTGTTCTAGTTGGGCCGACAGAAAACACTTTTCTTAGTGTCCTCTTTTTTATGTTATATAGTTTTCATTAAGAGATCACAAAGAGAGTAACAGCAATCTAAGAGAATTAATAGGCCAATTAATAGGCTGATGTACTAATTAGAACTGGGGTATTTCTGGAACAAACCAATTGCACTATAGTGGCAAATAAAAATCACTGTCAATTTAAAAGGGGCTTTTACCCCATTGATTATAGGGAGGTCTCTATTGCATTCAAATCAACTGGAATCTTTTGTGGTTTCCTACGATGTAATTAGTTTGGCCCAGAATTCCCCCTAGCGCTTAGTTTCCTAGTACATCAGCTTCTACATAAAATGTGACATATGATCCCCCATCCAATAACATACTTCTCCCTCGCTTGTCAGGCTGTTCTGGGTGACTTTGGCTCAACTCATTATAAATGAACACAAACAATTTACATTTTACAAATCCTGATTTCATAAACATAAAGCCAGCTGGAATATGAACCCTTGGAGGCTGAGGATGTACTAAAAAGAATTTGAACAATTCTAGAGCAAATAATCTGCATAATAGGGGACCCATACAATTTCCCTAAATTCCCATTGAATGATGCTTTTAACTCCTTAAATGCTAACGAGGTCTTCAGTTTATTGCAGTGGATTGTAGATATCTCTTGCATTCAATGTGTTAACCCTTTGAAAGCCAGAGTATGCAACGCATTGCTTTGCAATGTGTTGTGTACCCCTCTGAAACTCAAAGGGTTAAAAGTCACATTTAAGTCCATGGGAATTGTAATTTCTCCTCTGATACAGTTGGTTAGTTTAATGTCTCCATTTTAACTTAGTGCAGCAGCCACTCAGAGTTTTGAAAGCTATCAACTTAATAGAAAAGTGTTGGATTATTAAAGGACTATTATTGCCTAAAATAAAATTGTGGACCTGTCTCCTTGATTCAAGGTTAAAATTTCATTAAAAACTACCTATATGTCACATTAGCCAAAAGACCAGCAAATGTACAGTTAAGGATATAGTCATACTCATATATTAATGTATGCTAATTGCAGTACCTGAGTGGTACCTTTGATGTTTCATATGCAATTAAGGTTTTCAGTCGTTTTCATATGCTGATGAAGTACTGTGCTGCACAGGGAGACTTTCACTTTTACTTTTCCTATAAATAAAAGTGTGAATATATCCTAAACTATACATCTGCCGGACTTTTGGCTAACATAACGCATAGGCAGTTTTGAATGGATTTTCCAAGGAAGTAAAATAAATTAAGGGTGACAGATCCAATTTAATTTTAAATGAGGTGTTTTCAGCTAGCATCTCTGTTAGATCCCTAAAATGTAATCCAAACTTGCATACATTTTAATTTATTTGTGTATTTTGAAATTAGAAAGTTAATTTATTGCAATGAGCACCCAATGCACTCCTACTCAGAAACTGTTGCATTATATTACACCATTTATGAACAATATAGAAGTCTCACTTTTGAGACACCTTACCAGGGTTGCTATGGTAATGGGAGCCTTGGTAAAGTAAGGAATGGTTGCCTCAAAAGAGGATATATAACCAAAGGCTTGGCGCTGACCCCTCTCCATAGGAACCCGACCTTGAAGTTAGGAAAAAATACAATCAGGCAGATATAATGTCCTGATCTTAAACACAATAATATACCACCCAAGCAGATCAAGTATAGCTTGGAGTAGACTATATTTAAAAAATGTATATCTATACACAAATATTAATATAAAAAAACAATTTATTGAGGAACACATATACAGTATACCTAGATATATAAACACAACAAATAAATAAAAATGTATAAACACTTACATATGTGAAGTAAAATCGGAATAGCACCACATTCAAAATCCTGGCCAGGAAATATCAAAGATCGCTTCGAATACAATAGTATTTATTTGTTGTGTTTATATATCTAGGTATACTGTATATGTGTTCCTCAATAAATAGATTTTTTATATTAATATTTGTGTATAGATATACATTTTTTTAAATATAGTCTACTCCAAGCTATACTTGATCTGCTTGGGTGGTATAGTATTGTGTTTAAGATCAGGACATTATATCTGCCTGATTGTATTTATTCCTAATTTCAAGGTGGGGTTCCTTTGGAGAGAGGTCAGCGCCAAGCCTTTGGTTATATTTCTGTAGCGGTGAGGAGAAGGAGGAAAAGCGGGAGTGGTTGGACCCACGTGGCTTGTGGCTGCAGGACCATTTCCTTATATCCCGACGATCTTAGGCCAGAAGTCCGTTGCTATTTCTCTGATTTGGAATTAGAATATCTTGATACAGATTACTGCGCCTCCACTTGCTAGTTTGATCAAAAGAGGATATGTAAGCCTAGATTTTAGGCCTCAGAAAACAAACAGAGAACTTTACAGATGCTAACATGAAGTGCAATGAAGTTTGTATATATACATTTGCTTTCCTTTAACCCTCTGAGTTCCAGAGTGGTGCCCAAAACATTGCTTTTAAATATGTTGGACATCCTCTGGCACCCACTGCAATAAAATGTAAATGTATCCCTAATGGCTATCAGATTGCTAATATCTTAATATTCACCCTTTCCAGTAAACGTCCTTCAGCGTTTGGGTTTGGTTCTTGAACTATAGTGAACAAATAACTGAGCAGATAGATCCCAAAGAGCATGTAATAGCAAATGAAAAAATATTCCATCACCCTGTACAAATGACCCCTAAAACTAGACATGAGGAATAAAAACAAACTATTTATTAACAGCAAATTATAGTACACATGAAAAAATATAAAGATAACCTCAAGACTAAAAGATTGTTGTTATGTCTTCTTCCAGACCACTGCAGTTCTTAATAATCACTGCAGTCAGATATGTGTAAGACACTTCTTTCACTCCAGACATCTTTGTTGTTTTTTATTCTGTCTGCTACAATTTTATATTACTAAATAGATTGTTTTTACTCCCTTAATCCATTTCAGATTTTTGTTTTGACAGGGTGCTGCCCTACTTTTGCTTTTCTTTTCCTTTTTTGTATTCTGTATATTTAATATTGATAAGTGATAAATTATCAGTATCACAATATCACAAGAAGAAAACACGTTGAAGCATTGGTCATTCTAAACTCTTGGATTTAATCTTAAATGACCAAGAAGCCTGACATTTAAGAACATGTTTACATAGGAAGACCCTCAGGCAAAAATCCAGACAGCTATGAAAGCAAGGGAGGATTGACTTAATGGTTAAGGAAGGTCCATACAGTTGCTGAGTCTCAATGCCAGGTACATCTGACCTATAGCAACTCAGTCTGTCAGAGCATATTATTTATTTAACCATATTTTTCAGTGTATACTAAACTCCATCTGTTTACCTCATTTTCTTTAGAACATGCAATAAAGAAAAGCAATAAAACACATTTAAACGGAACAATAAAAAAAGAATAATGCATAAATACAGTATACAATATATACTACATATATATTATACTTTACAGTGTAACAATATGACAAGGATATTTACCTATTAGAAGTAGCTATCCTAGGCCTCAATGAAAATGTTGGAGTTAAGAAAAAAACAGGCATTGTAGTTTTTTAAGTCAGATTTATGTATGCAAATCCCCACCTTACTAAAGCAAATCTGGTGGTATTTCTACACACCACCAGTCAACAAAAAGTCCATGGGAATCAACTTAAAACAACCAGCAAGTGGTATTCAAATCCATGCATTCAGTTTTACAGCGTGTTTTTTTTAAACATTTCTGTTGGGAATCTTGCACCTCACAGTTGAGGCGTATAAGCCACAACGACAGTTTCAAAACCATCATTGTTCGAACAAAAGCAGCGCAGAATACAGTAAATATTATAGAAATCCGACATAGAGTGCCCCCCTTCAACATATTAAACCCCCTTTGCAATTCGACATATGGTGCTCCCATCCGACCTTCTTTTTCCATTTTAATTCAACAATTATTGCTCCCATCTGACAGTTTTCCTTCTCGACATACACTGCTCTTTGTATATTTTATTCTCCATAGAATTGCCTGTATAACTGGTCCCTCTACACTGCAAGTAATGTTGTGATGTGATGCTAATGCTCATTAGAATTTGTACCTAGATCACTCAAATATTTACTTGGATCCGATGTGTTAGATCTTTCACTGTATCCTCTTTGAAGCTTTCATATAGATACTTGAGTGTAAAAACTTTGTTGTATATTTAGTCTTTGGCAAGCTGAATGATGTTTCGGCAACACTTACAGATGTCAGTTTTGCTTTATTTAGGTAATAACATCATCCATCCCTTTTTAAGTTCATAAATAAAAGTTAGGCTTATTACCTTTGTATATGCTAATCTCCATGTGTGATTGATGGGGTTGATATAAGCTTGCTGAGTTCAATAGGGAAATCCTTTTATTCCTTACAATCTACTATTTCCCTGTAAGCACCTTTTAATTGTCCCTAGTAATATCTAGGCACCACAGACAGGGTGTGTATATAGAAAAAGATCCATCCCAAAAACAGACGTTGTGGGACATTGCCAGTCTGTGCATGTCACCTCTACTCCAGCCTGGGTTGCCTGTCACATTCTCATGGCATGTGGTCGAACATCGATAACCCATGTCTGTCACATTCTACTCAACATAAGTGTTCAAACATCGACAAACTATACATGTTACATTCTATGTTAATACATTGGGAAAGGTTTCCTTTTTCCCTACCAGCCTCATACCCTAGCATAGGCATACATTCCAAGTATCCCTCTCTTTTTCCTACCCTCATAACCCCTCATATCAGATCAGTCAATGGTGTATCCATTAGTGTATCATACTACATCAAGAAAAAACATATTGATGTTTGTTTAAACTACAGTATGTGTGTCTAAATTAATTTGTGTATTGAAAATACATTAACCTTGCGCTAAATCATTTGTCAATAGGTTCTAAAGTTAACTACAACATGTCTGGACAATCCCACCCACCAGTCACACCACCAACAACACGTATATCTGATCTATGTTTATCGATTTCCCTTCACCACTTTAGACTGTAATCTTTCGAGCACAGATCCCACTTTCAGTGTTTTATTCTCCTAAACACTTGTCATCCTGTATTGTCCAAACTCTTAGCTGCTTTCATCCTTTGAGCGCCAAAGGGGTAGTTAACGTATTCTGTTGCAACTCGACGGCTACCTCTCTGGCATACAAAGGGTTACAGACTTGGCGTAACAGGTGTTTTTTGTACCCTAGGAGAAAAGAGCAGATTTGGCCTTTTTACTATTTGTTTGTTCAAACATACACTACCTGTCAAAAGTTTTAGAACACTCCCATTTTCAAGTTTTAATTTAAATTTACTCAGTTCAAGTCCAGTGAATAACCTGAAATGGTACAAACGTAAGCCGTAAACTGCCAGAGGTGAAAAAAAAAGTTTAGGTTAACAAAAACTGAAAAATAATGTACATTTTAGAGTTATGCAAAAAGGGCTTTTCAGGGAAGACATAATGGGTTAACAACTCACAGTTGTTCTGTAGCAGTATAAGTAAATTAATCCTTGAAAGTTCATGCTAACAATGCCTACAGGTGTCCCAACTTTTGTTGATTACGTACAAGCCCTCTGTCCATATAAAAGCAGTGTTGGAACAGACCGTGTGACTACACCCTCTTAAGCAATATTTGGGCAGTATTGTACCGCAGGAAGTAGTATATTGCTCTCACAATGGCGACAAAAAGGCAATTAACAAAGGAAGACAGACTGATCATTATAACCCGTAAAAGTGTAGGTCTTTCCTTTAGAGAAATTGCAAAGAAAGCCAAGGTGCCACTGAGTACAGTTTCCTACATCATCAAAATGCACTTGGAAACTGGAGGAAACTCTGACAGAAAGAGGACTGGAAGACCCAAAGCCACAACAGAATCCGATGAAAAGTTTCTGGGAGTCAACAGCTTGCATGACAGACAGCTCACAGCACAACAGCTCCAAGCACAGTTCACAAATTGAAGTGTGCTGCTCACAAATTGAAGTGTGCTCTGGATTAAGAGAACAGTTTGGTCATCCCAGCATTAAAAAGTGTTTTTGTGTGTTTACATCCTAACCTGCAGTAAGAAGGTTAAAGTGTAAAAGGTTGTGTTTTTTTTTCTGGGAGTGTGATTAGTTAATTAAGGGTGCGGTTTGTGAACAATCCCCTGTGTAGGCCTGCATAAATCTAGGTACAGGAGTCACAGAGTTTGCTCACAAATTGAAGTGTGCTCTGGATTAAGAGAACAGTTTGGTCATCCCAGCATTGAAAAAGTGTTTTTGTGTGTTTACAGCCTAACCTGCAGTAAGAAGGTTAAAGGGTTAAAGTGTAAAAGGTTGTGTTTTTTTTCTGGGAGTGTGATTAGTTAATTAAGGGTGGGGTTTGTGAACAATCCCCTGAGCAGGCCTGTATAAATCTAGGTACAGGAGTCACAGAGTTTGCTCACAAATTGAAGTGTGCTCTGGATTAAGAGAACAGTTTGGTCATCCCAGCATTGCAAGTGTTTTTGTGTGTTTACATCCTAACCTGCAGTAAGTATAAATCTAGGTACAGGACTCAGAGCTTGCTCACAAATAGAGTGTGCTCTTTAGTAAGTGCTCTGGAATAAGTGTGCAGTTGGTGAAACACAGCAGTTAGGGCAACACAGGCGTTAGAGGAACACAGGTAAATTAATTGTTTACATTTTGTAAGAACTCACATTTGCACCATACATGATGAGCAAGTTTGGAGATCTCACTCAGTGCACATCCTGCCATATGTATGCATGCTTGGAACAGCAGTTCCAGGGTCCATACCGCTGTTGCAAATGTGAGCAAGTGGTCCTTCTAGAAGCTCAGATTGGAGCTCTAGAGAGTCATATTGCAACACTGAGAGACATAGACAACCTTGAGAAGAGTCTCTTGCTAACTGAGCAGAGTCTAGCTGGGTCACCTAGCAAAGAGGGAGGAGATCAGCTAGAAGGAAACAAGGCACATAGCTGGGTGACAGTTAGAAGTGGTTGCAGTGGGGGAGGGAAGAGGAAGAGGGCAGCCAGTCCTGAGTTTTTCCATCCGAACAAATTTGCTCATTTAAGTGAAGATGTTGGGGAGGCAAACCCAGAAGTGGAATTGCTGGAGAAGACTGTTCTCCCTAACAGCCGGGAGAACAGCTCCTCTAGCACAGAGGGGATCCAGAGGAAAGTAAAGCCTAGGCAGGTTGTGGTGGTAGGGGACTCCATAATTAGGAGAACAGATAGGGTAATCTGTGGCTCTGATCACGGCAACCGAATGGTTTGCTGTCTCCCGGGTGCCCGGGTTCGGCATGTTGCGGACAGGGTGGACAGATTATTGGGAGGGGCTGGAGAGGATCCAGCTGTCTTGGTGCATATTGGTACCAATGACAAAGTAAGAGGAAGGTGGAGAGTCCTAAAAGGTAATTTTAGGGATTTAGGCAGTAAGATTAGGAACTGGACCTCCAAGGTAGTATTCTCAGAGATACTACCTGTGCCATGCGCTACGCCAGAGATTAGAGAGCTCAATGCATGGCTGAAGTCTTGGTGTAAGAAGGAGGGCTTTGGGTTTTTAGAGCACTGGGCTGATTTTGCTTTGGGGTACAATCTCTATAGCAGGGATGGATTGCACCTGAATGCAAGAGGGTCTCAAGTGCTTGGGGAGAGGATTACTAGACGGTTGGAGGAGATTTTAAACTGGGAAGGGGCGGGAGGGGCCAACAAATACTGGGATAGATAGTACAGAAAGGGAAGGCGATATAGTTATTAACCAGGTGGGAGGATCTGGGGGCGGGGATAGTACAGATGATAGGAAGAAGCATATAAACCACATCAAAACTAAATCACAAATGGAACACAGCAGTGGCATAAATTGTATGCTTGCAAATGCCAGAAGTTTAACTGGTAAAATAGGGGAACTGGAGCTGGTAGCTGAAATTGAAAACTATGATTTGATAGGCATAGCAGAAACATGGTGGGATGACACACGACTGGTCAATCAATTTGGAGGGCTACATGTTATTTAGAAAAGATAGGTCAAACAAAAGAGGTGGTGGGGTCTGTCTGTATGTCAAACCAGCATTATTGCCTCAATTGCGGTAAGATATATGTGATGACAGTAGTGAACAGGTGGAATCCCTGTGGGTTGAAATAGTCACTGGGGGTAAAACTGCCCAGAAAATATTAGTGAGTATTTGTTATAAACCACCAAACATTGGTGACCTTGAAGAATCAAAGCTATTAATGCAAATAGAAAAGGCTTCTCAATTAGGGAGAACTATAATTATGGGGGATTTTAATTATCCAGAAATAGACTGGAAAAATGAAACAGCTTATTCTGCTAAAAGCAGCAAGTTTCTGAACTTGTTGAATGACAATTTTTTGTCACAACTAGTGCAGACCTCAACCAGAGGGAATGCATGTTTGTATTTGGTAATAACTGACAATGAAGAACTTATCTCTAACATCCAAGTTAGGGAGCACTTGGGGTACAGTGACCATAACATGGTATCTTTGGAGATTAATTCAAAAAAGCAATTTGGTATGGGTTCCACCAAAACACTGAATTTTAAAAAGGCCAATTTTAGCAGATTTAATGCATCCCTTGGTCTCGTTGACTGGGATAAAATATTTTCAGGAAAAAACACAGAAGGTAAGTGGAATGCCTTCAAAATAACATTGCAAAAATACACACTTAAATTTATCCCTGTAGGAAACAAATACAAAAGATGCAAATTAAAACCAATGTGGCTAACCAGTAAAGTAATTCATGAAATAAATAACAAGAAAGCGGCATTTAAACATTACAAAGCTGAGGGATCAGCAGAGGCATTTGCAGAATACAAAAATGTCAACAAAAACTGTAAAAAGGCTATTAAATTAGCTAGCCTGGAGAATGAAAAAATATTGCTAAGGAGAGCAAAAGCAATCCAAAAAAATTCTTTAAATACATTAATGGCAAAAAATTAAAGTCTGATAATGTTGGGTCCTTGTTATCTGAAACGGGTGAGATGGTCAAAGGGGACAGAGAGAAGGCAGATATTTTAAATAATTTATTTTCTTCTGTTTTTACCAAGGAAGACCCAATGGGCAAGAATCTGCAAGCTACTTTTACAGAACAGTCACAGCAAGCATGGGACTGGCTAACACAAGAAAAGGTGTTAAAACAATTGAATAGTGTTAAGGTAGACAAAGCTCCGGGGCCAGATGGTATACACCCACAGGTACTTAAAGAGCTAAGGCAGACCCTGGCCAGAACGTTATATTTGATTTTCAGGGATTCTTTTATTTCAGGTATGGTGCCCATGGATTGGCGTAAAGCAGATGTGGTGCCCATATTTAAAAAGGGATCAAAGTCACAGCCAGGAAATTACAGACCTGTAAGCTTGACATCTGTGGTAGGGAAGCTGTTTGAAAGGTTGCTAAGGGAATATATTCAAGAATTCTGCTGGAACAGGAATATCATTAGCAATAGCCAACATGGCTTTGTGAAAGACAGGTCTTGTCAAACGAACTTGATCGCATTTTATGAAAAAGTGAGTAATAATATAGATGAGGGAGCGGCAGTTGATGTGATCTATTTAGACTTTGCCAAGGCATTTGATACAGTTCCGCACAAGAGGTTACTGTACAAATTGAATGAAATAGGCCTAGGGGAAAATGTTTGTGTGTGGATCGGAAATTGGCTGAAAGATAGAATGCAAAGAGTGGTAGTAAATGGCAAGTTCTCCAGTTGGATAAAAGTGATAAGTGGAGTACCTCAGGGATCTGTCCTGGGTCCTCTTCTTTTTAATTTGTTTATTAATGACCTCCCAGAGGGCATAGGGAGCCATGTATCAGTGTTTGCTGATGACACAAAATTAAGTAAGGTAATAAAGTCTGAACTGGATGTGTCTTCATTACAAGAGGATTTGGACAAATTGAGTAACTGGGCAGGCAAATGGCAAATGAGATTCAATATAGACAAGTGTAAAGTTATGCATTTTGGGTATAATAATAAAAATGCAACATATAGTTTAAATGGTGTTTCTCTGGGGAAATCTACTAATGAAAAGGATTTGGGAGTAATGGTAGACAATAGACTTAGCTGTAGCGTGCAGTGCCAGCTGGCAGCTGCAAAGGCCAATAAGATATTGGCATGTATTAAAAGGGGTATGGACTCAAGGGAGGAAGATATAATTATGCCTCTTTACAGGTCCATGGTAAGACCCAACCTAGAATATGCTGTTCAATTCTGGGCGCCCTTTCTGAAAAAGGACATTATGGAACTAGAGAGAGTGCAAAGGAGGGCTACAAAACTAGTAAGGGGAATGGAAAGTTTTAGTTATGAAGAGAGGCTAGAAAAATTAAACTTGTACACACTAGAGAAACGGCGTCTTAGAGGGGATATGATAACACTATATAAGTATGTTCAAGGCCCATATAAAGGGCTCTCCAAAGACCTGTTCATTAACAGAACAGTACACAGGACAAGGGGCCACCCGCTTAGACTTGAGGAAAGGAGATTTAATCTACAACAGCGGAAGGGTTTCTTTACAGTAAGGACAATAAAGGTATGGAATTCACTTCCTGAGGAGGTGGTGCTATCAAATACATTAGATGCCTTTAAAAGGGGCCTGGATACTTATTTAAAAGAGCATAACATAGAGGGCTATGTACGTTAGTATTGGGATTAATATTTAGTTAGGGCTTGTTGATCCAGGGAGAAATCTCTTCTTTTGGATCAAGGATGGTAAACAGGAATAGGAAAAGGGTTGAACTAGATGGACGCAAGTCTTTTTTCAACCTAAATTACTATGTTACTATGTTACTATGTTAACACCAATCAAAGTAAGCAAGTTTCAGATTCAGCTGTGAAGAGAAGACTTCTAGCTGCAGGTTTGAATGGTCGAGAGGCAGTAAGAAAGCCATTGCTAAAATGGCATAATAAGAAAAAGAGACTTGCCTGGGCACTGCCAGTGGACTACTGAAGACTGGAAGAAGGTCTTATGGACCGATGAATCGAAATTTGAGATCTTAGGTTTATAACACAGGGTTTTTGTAAGCCGTTGAGTAGGCAAAAGGATGGTTCCTCAGTGTGTGACACCAACTGTCAAAGACAGAGGAGGAAGCTTGATGGTCTAAGGCTCTTCTGCTGGATCCAGAGTCGGTGACTTGCACAGAGTGAGTGGCACCCTGAATCAATACTCCTACCACAGCATTTTGCAGTTTATGCAATACCCTCTGGTATATGCCTAGTTGGTCAGGGGTTCATCCTACAGCAAGATAATGACCCAAAACATACCTCCAGGTTATGTCAGAACTACCTTAGAAGAAAAGAACAAGACGGTAGACTTCAAATCATGGAATGGCCGGCACAGTCTCCAGACTTAAACCCCATTGAGCTGGTTTGGGATGAACTGGACAGAAGGTTGAAAGTAAAGCAACCTACAAGTGCAACACATTTGTGGGAACTTCTGCAACAGTGTTGGGAAGAACTTTCAGAAAATGATTTTATTTCCTTTGTGGAAAGAATGCCACAAGTGTGTTCGGCTGTTATATCTGCAAAAGGTGGCTACTTTGATGAGTCAAAAATTTAGATTACATTTTGTTAAGGAAAATGATTTCATGATTTATTTGTAATGTCCAATTGTTTATTTGTTCTATGCTTTATTTTCAGAGTACATTGAGACATAAAACTGCATAAATTTCCATAAAAACTGGAAAAATGGGGGTATTCTAAAACTTTTGACTGTGTATATCTCTGTTAAATGCTTTAGAACAGCCACACAAATTATATATCATCTTTCAAACGGTGAGTAGGGCATTCTTGTGATGTCATATTTATGGGTATAAGCCATCATGTAGTTTGAGATAAAATAAAAAAAAAACTTTAAACACCCCCCCACACACACCCAAAAAATATTTGTATAGATTTAACTGTTATCTTTGTGCTCTTTTTTAATAAAAGATGAGAGTTGGTACAGTGTTAGCCGTAGAAATACAGGAGGCAAAAATTTAGTAACATTGATACCTTTATTGGCTAAATAAACAGATTTAAAATGCAAGCTTTCAAGACTTCTTAGGTCTCTTCCTGAACATGCCTGAGGAAGAGACCTAAGAAGTCTTTAAAGGGATAGTAACACTTCGTTTTAACTTTATTTTATTTTGTAGGCATTAGAAAAACATGAAGAATGATATAAGTCTTATCTCTCAAACCTTTATGGTTTATGAGATATTCACAAGCAAAGTTCCCCTCCCCTTTCCTAGTGTAAGCCATCTCTTCTCAGATGTGAGTCTGGTTGTATGACAGTACAGATAACAGAAGGGGACAATTTTCTTTGTATGAAAACAATGAAAGCCCTTCCCCCCTTGAAAAGTTTTTCAGCTTTTTCCATTATCTTAATTGAAGATTGTCCCTCTCTGCAGTCTACCTGGGCATCTCCCTTCTTATCTGGTTGAACAGGGGGGGGATACTTTGTTTGTGAATATCTCTTAAACCATAAAGGTTTCAGAGATAAGACTTATATCATTCTTCATGTTTTTTTAATGCCTACAAAATAAAATAAAGTTAAAATGAAGTATTACTATCCCTTTAAAGCTTGCATTTTAAATCTGTTTAGTTAGACAATAAAGGTATCAACCTTATTAAATGTTTGACTTAATAAAAGGTCTGAACGGTCGGTCATACCTCCGAAATATCCCTCTGTAGGGGTACTGTCCCTCAACACCAAAATCCCCATATCCCTCTTTCCCTCCATGGTGACCTACACTTTTTGGAGATCAGACTTTGCTGTGTTAAGTGTACTACATTGATCCACAATAATAAAACTCACATAAAGGTTTGTTTGACCTTTGAGTGCCAGAACATTATCAAACAGATTGCAATGCAATGCACTGGATACCTCTCTGGCACTGAGAGGGTTAAACCTCAATATATCAGTTTATAATTAGTCTGTGAAAATATTATGCTATGATCTTGCTTTGCAATGCATTGGATACCTCTCTGGCACTCAAAGAGTTAAATAATTAGTTTACATACAACAAGGGCTGTCAAGAGTTCAACCATTAGGTTGACTAATCATGCCCCATGCACCACTAATTCAAATTAAATTTCCCCCATCTTTGGCCATTTATTTTTCAGTTAGTTACCTCCATTCTCAGCTTGTGTCTTCCTCTCTCACTATCACTGTAAGTAATGTACAGTATACACTGGCGTTGTAATTGGTTCAGCCGGTAGTGTTCTCATATAGTAGTAAAGATGGAAACTGAATGTGTTAGGCCTGGAGCACTCAGTTGCAGCCTCCCCAGCATATTCACAGCACACCCTTCATAGTTTGTTGAATATCACTAACACATGTCTGTCACAGCCAACCCTACATAGTTTGTCGAATACAAATAAAATTTGAACATCACCAGCCCATGTATGTCCCCACCTACCCTGCATAGTTTGTTGAACATAACCAACCCGTCTGTCCCTGCCTACCCAATATAGTTTGTCGAATACAAATGAATTTGAACATTACCAATCCATGTATGTCTCCGCCTACCCTGCACAGTTTGTCTCTGTCACTTCCTGTCCCTGCTTAGTTTGCGACATCACATCGTATCTTCTTTGACTTGGCTATTGAGATGGCATCACCCAATCCAGTTCCCCGCATTCGACTCCATTTGGCCTAAATTTAGAACTCTTCAGATTCCCATTGCTGGTTGGACACGTGCCTTAGTAAGAATGCAAAAAAGTTCAATATGACCCTATGACCTGAAAAAAAAGTTGATGACTGAGTATGTGACAACATTTCCTTCATTTACAATAAGACCCGTGACTCCTGCTGCTGTTTGTAAATACAAAGCATGAAGGAGTATCATTCTTAGTTTGTTGGAGGAGAAGACAAGAGTCATAGCGTGCCAACACCTGCCTCTGCCACCACCACCATAAAATGTACACAGATCTTTCTATTATGTACTGTCAATCAAAAACAGAGTCAAAAACTGCACACAACCAAAAGCATGCCTGTGGAATGACAAGCAGCAGGATGAGCAGAGAAGGAGGTGGAATAAAAGCAAAGGAAGGGGTAGAAGTAGACAGAGGTAGAAAATCAGCAGAGGGGCAGTAAGAGAAAGTAGAAGGATAAAAGCATTGGGTGGAGCAGGAGAAGTAGGTGGAGGAATAGAAACAGTGGAATAGAGACAGTGGAAGAGGCAATGGGAGGAGAAGTAAAAGCAGTGGGAGAGGTATGATAAGAAATAGAAGCAGCATGAGGAGCAACAGAAGCAGAAGGAAAAGCTGGAGGAGGAGAAATAGAAGCACCAGGAGGAAGTAGGAGAAGGAAAAAAGCAGAGTGGCAGAAGAAGGAATGGAAGCAACATGAGGAAAAATAAGAAAAATATTATGAATAAAAGCAGAGGGAGGGGCAGGATGAATAAGAGAAGGAAGAGAAGCAGCAAGAGGAACAGTAAGAAAAGAAGGAGGAATAAAAGCAGTGAGAGGAGCTGACAGTGGAAGGAGCAATAGGAGGAGGAATAAAAGTAGTGGGAGGAGCAGGAAGAGTATGAAGAGAAACAGAAGCAGTGGGAGAAGGCTTCTCAGAGAAGCAGGGGGGAGTAAAAGGAGTATCAGAAGCAGAAGAAACAGCAGGAAAAGAAGGAAGAGAAACAGCAGGAGAAACAGCAGTAGAATGGAGAGGAATAAAAGCAGAGGATGGAGGCAGAGGAATGGAAGCAACAGGAGGGGCAGTAACATAAGGAGGAAGAGTAAAAGCAGAAAGAAGCAGAAGTAAGAAGAAGAGAAGCAGTAACAGAAGAATAAGGAATACAAGCAATGGGTGGAGCAGGAGAGGTTGGAGGATGAATAGAAGCAGAGTATGGAGAAGGGGAGCAGAAGTGCAATAAAAGTGAAGAAAAAGCAGGAGGAGTAGAAGCAGCAGGAAAAACAGTAGGAGAAGGGGAAGGAATAAAAGCAGAAGGAGGAGGAATAGAAGTGCCAGAAGGAGCAGTAAAAGAAGGAGGAGGAATAGAAACAGTGGAAGGAGCAATAGGAGGAGGAGGAATAAAAACAGTGGGAGGAGCAGGATGAGAAATAGAAGCAACAGGAAGAGCAAGGGGAGCAAAAGGAGCAGCAGAAGTAAAAGGAAGAGCATAATTAGCAGTAGGAGGATGAGGAGGAATAGACGCAGCAGGAGAAAAAGTAGGAGAAGTGAGAAGAATAAAAGCAGAGGGAGGAGGAATAGAAGCAATAGGAGGAAAAGTAATAGAAGGAGGAATAGAAGCAGAGGGAAAGGTATGAGCAGAATGATGAGGAAGAGGAGCAGCAGATGGAGCAGGATGAGACGGAGGAGGAATAGAAGCTTTGGATGAACAGGAGAAGTATGCGAAGCATTAGAAAACGAGGAAGGAGCAATAGAAGGAGGAATAAAAGCAAAGAAAGGAGCAACAGGAAAATATAAGCAGAGGAAGGAGCAAGATGAGAAGGAGGAGGAATAATAGCAGAGGGGCAGGAGAAGTAGATATACTGATAGAAACAGAGAAAGGAGGAGTATCAGAAGGAGAAGGAATAAATGCAGAAGGGAAAGCAGCAGAAGTGGGAGGGGAAATAGAAACAGAAGAAGGAGCAGTAGAAGATGCAGGTATACAAACATAATGAGAAGCAGGAGGAGAGGGAGGGAGAATATAAACAGAGGAAGGAGCAATATGAGAAGGAGGCTGAATAAAAGCTGATGATGGAGAAGGAGGAGAAAGAAAGGAGAGAATAAAATTGAATGGATAAGCAGGAGGAGTAAGAGGAAAAACAGAAAGAGGAAAAAGGAAGAGGAATAAACACAGATGGAGGAGCAAGAGGAATAGGAGAATGCATAGAAGCAGTAGGAGGGACTGTAGTAGTAGGAGGAATAAAGGCAGTGGGAGGAGCAGGGTGTTTTGCATGAGGAAGAGAAGTAGTAGAAGGAGAAAGTATATTAGCAGAAGGAAGACTAGAAAGAGAAGAAGGAGCAGGAGAAAGAAGAATAAAATTGGATGGATTAGCAGGAGGTGTAAGCTGAAAATTGGAAAGAGAGGAAGGAATAGAAAGAAAAGGAGGAGTAATAAAATCAGATGGATTAACAGGAGCAGTAGACTATGTAACATGCCTGCTATTTCTCCCACAGCAAATACATCTTATTTTCAGAAACGGAAACACAGCAAGCTCAGTCAATGTCCTCAAGTACAGTGATAAAGACAAGACCTACTTTACTTCCTATGGTTTACATAGCGAAATACAACTCAAACTGTATCTCTCATGCTGTATTAATGCTACTACAAAATGCCTAAAGTAATGATGAAACCACCTTAGTGATTCAGTGTCACAATAAAGCAATATCACCAAGATTATTTTAGTGAATTGACCCCACAGGGCCATTTCTGCCCCAAAATGGCTGTGCCTACATTTATGTAACCCCTCTCACCTATTACTACATTCCACCAAATGAGCTGCATTCTAATACAGGTGAAGCATTTTATTTACAAATAGACTTGTAATCTATGCAGAGATTTCTAGATAAAGCTAATGAATGGAAACTGTATTATCTATATATATAAAAAAAGACTTTGTGCCTGGTAAAATACACCCAGGGGTGGCAGTAAAGAGGATTACTGCTCCCATTGGGTGATTCAATGGGGTTGTGATTTTTGGCCCACCCCCACTATGCAGCCCACCCACCACTATCTAAGGCTGAAAAAAAAATGGCTGCCACTCACTCCTACACCACAGACACACACACACACATGCACTTTGAGCAGCTGAGGATGATGGGAACTATGTTCAAGTTACAGCTGGAAGGCCATGGTCCAGTCTGTATTATGCAGCTTCTTCATTCCCTGTCTGTGAGCCTGCACAGGCCTGACAATTACTACAAGTGAGCTTATTTCTAAACAATCAGCAGGCAGGATACTGGGGAGCTGACTTGCACAGAGAAGCTGGAAAAATGGAACAACGGCAGAGACATGATCAGGCAGTGCAGAGCAGGGCTTCAGCGGAGCTGGTAAGTGGCAGAGACATGGGTGTGACTGTATTTATATATTGCACAAAGAGAGAGAAAGAGATAGAGAGAAGATTGTTTGTCAGTCTGTCTGTAAGTAGAAGTGCCAGTTCCTGCAATCATCTCCATGTTGTACATAGCTCACTGTATAGCATGTATGACAAACTATTTATATATGGTCTGGCATTGTATAGTATACGGTCTGTGTATAAGGACTGGCACTGTTTGGCATAAGGAAATAAGGTTCAGTTCTTCCACTAGTTTTTAGAACTCTGTTCTCACCCATTTTCTTATAGCTCATCAGAGGCATAATTTTATGTCACAGCAATCTGCAGTTTTCCATGTGGTTTTTCGACCTTCATTCCAACACTGTAACACTGTTTGTCTGTTTGTGCATTGCACTGGAAGGGGGCTGCCAGGGAAAAGGGAGATATATATATATATATATATATATATATATATATATATATATATATATATACTAGCAATGTGGGACGGCGTTGCCAGGCCTTTATCAAAAATCTTGATAAAGGCCTGGCATTAGGGCCAAAACGTTGATTTAATAAACATCTACTTTGTTTGAAAACTACAAGCTCCTGGGAGTGCCGTCCTTCCACAGAGCAGTATGCATTTAACCCTTTCTTTGGATGAGCACCCAGGTCAGATTTACATCCATCTACAGAGAGTGCGACCTCCTCAGGTAACATTATATAACACAGGTCTGTCCTGCATAATCGAGGACACTTGGCCATCCTATTCTGATTAAAGGAGAAGTAAACTTTTTTTATGAAAACACATATTTTATAGAGCATTTCCTGCTGAATAAATCAAGGTCACTCCCATCGCTGTCAGATGTTTTATTCAAAAATTATAGCAGTTTAAATAATCAGGAAGTTAATTTACTGTGTTTACTTCCTGGAAGTTCTAACTGACAGGAAGTGACAGGCAGTTTCTATCACATTCTGTTGAGAACTGTATGTCTCTGACTTTTCTGACTTTCCTTTTGTATTAGAATCTAACAGGAAATCTAATTAGAATTTAACCACTAGAGGGCACTGCTAATGTAAAAAACATGCGTTTAAACTGTAATAACTCTGGGAAAATAAATCTCTCAGCAGTGGGAGTACCATTATTTTACTCAATAGGAAAATCCCTACAATATATATTTTTTCATAAAAAAGTATACTGCTCCTTTAAGCATTTTTTGGGAGACTTCATTTGCCAAAAATTAATTTACATATCTGATCAAGTTTTGCTTAATTACAGAAAACAGTTTATCGTAAATGTACAAACACATTTTTATAATACTTCCAAGACATGTACAAACCATAGCGAAAAAAACACAGGAATCTGCAAAAAGACCTGAACCAGCATGTAATAAAATGCCAAACATATTAGAAATATTTTCTTCACTATAAAAAGTGTAGTACATTTCATAACAATTACCAAAGCAATGTGTTGCACTTCCCCTGGTCCTTATTAAAGGACTGCGCAAATAATCTCATTCTCTGAAAAGTGTTATCTTAATACCAAGCTCTCACAATATTATTTAATTTAAAAGGAATGCTGACATTTTGTTGAACCATAATATAAAAAGGCGAAGGAAGTTATATTAACCCCTTATCTGCTAGAGTGATATCTCCAACTCCTTGCAACTCAATGTTTTGGAGATGTCTCTAGCATCTAATGGGTTACAAAAAAATGGAAAACAAAATGTGATTCTGTTTGAGATCTTAGAAATCTATGGTTTAACAACACTGCCACCTAGTGTTTAATCACAGCATAATACACATTGTATTTTAATAGGATTCTGTCATTTCATTTATTAGATCTTATCTGCTTAACCAAACAACTTGTTACTAAGCCAGCTGGAATTAATATGAAATAAGAAAACAGTTAATAACAAGGACAGATCTACAGATAACTAAGCTAGTAAAAGATCTCAAAGCCCAAATAAAGGAATTGTTACATAAATATAACTTAAAAATAGGGCAAATTTGCACACTCAAAAAACTGCTCAATGTGTGGAACATATGAATCTGCCAGCACAACTCATCTGCTGTGCTAATTATATACATATACATATATGTATATACATATATACGTACACACCCACATGCACAGAGAGCGAGAGAGAGGAAGATGGTTTTCACTGGGCAATCCTGGTTTTTATAAGCCTGTCCCAGTGTCCTGTCTGAAACAGACCAGATCGATTAAGTGTCATAGATCTCTGCTTTGAAAGCAAACAATTCTGTGATTGGCTACCTATCAGCCAGTCACAGTATTTAGAAAAATCAGGGAGGCACAGATGCAATGCTATTGCATGTATGCAAAAGAGAAAATGCACTCTACAGCTGCCGCTCTGTACAACTATGTAATGAGCTATAGAGGCTGGACTAGGGAGGAATGGAGTCAGGTCTAATGCATGCCAGTTACCTCATAGACTTCCCAGGAAGAATACTTGTTTGCTGTTGCTCTCCATATGCCTAGAGGGAATCAGCTACACCACACAGACAAGGCCCACATAGGTTGAAACGTACATCTGTGGTTGTGCTGTTTTTCTCGTGTGGAGAGCTTTTGCCTGATATTTCTGAGCTGGACTGCTTGTGGGTGGGACCAGTCTGATATGGATAGGGACATTTTCTTTTGGCATTGTCACATGGGAGTGAAAAACATGACTTGAGCACCACCTGAGAGGCCACCATGCCTTAGAACAAAACACTTTATTTTGTTTGTTCTCAGTGGGTACTTGACATAAAACTCTTAACCCCTTAATACTGCCCGATCTGGAAGGTGGAGGCCGTTAAGGACCACATCACTTTTTTTCGCTATGAATTCTGTAGAACAGCGTGTAGCCGCACTGCCATCCCAGAATTCCATAACGTACCAGGACCATCACCAGTCCTTAAAGCAAACCCAACGGTGATGGTCCGGGTACGTCACCAGTTCTTAAGGTGTTTTCTTTGTTTTTTTTACTTTTTTTTTTGCAATGCTTTTCCTACTAATTAATACAAGTGTACTCCTTGTCACCAGGTCACGCTGTTTGTGTTACTTATGATAGAGAACCATGGAGTAAATTTAAAAAAAATTAAACTGTTGGACACCAGTTGACAGTATTAGTCTGATAAATAAAAATAATATGTTTTGAGCAATGGAGGCATGCTATATCACACAGCAGTTTGGTATATATACAATTTTTTTAATGAAAAAGTTTGGTACCATTTACATCAACACAGACAATATGGCAAAGACTGAACTAAATGGACTCACTTTTTTTTACCCACATCAGCTATATAACTAGGCATATAAAAAGTAGGAAAATCAACATAAATTAAATAAAAATATTATGTAGGAGCATTTTTAAACATATTCTGGTCAAGATTATGGGATGCCAAAATGGAAAGCAAGTATGCCAGAGCCCCAGGTCTGCACTAGATTGGGTGTCTGCTAGGTATATGGGACAAACGTGAGAATAGTCAGAGCCACAAGTCAGTACCAGAGAGGGTAGTCAGACATGCCAGGTCATACACAGTTCAGGTAGTCAGCCAGAGCCCCAGGTGTGCACCAGGTTGGGTGTCCACTATAGGGATAGACAAAAGAATAGTCAGACAGAGCCATAGGTCAGCAACAGTTTGGATGGAAAACAGGCCAGGTCATACACAGAGCCCAAGGTAATAGAACTGCTTTGAACAACAACGCAAGGGCAAATGAGTCAGGACTCAGACTCCCCTTTAAACCCCTCCTCAGGAAGTGGGTAGGAGGAGCAGGCTCAGAGAAAGGAAGTAGGTAGGAGGAGACTACAGGAAGCATGGCATAAAACAGAGGCCTACTTCACCCTGAAGCCTCGCATCTGCAGATGACGTGTGGAAAGAAGCTGAGCATCGCTGAAGTGGCGGCACTGGAAACAAGGTAAGCTGTGACAGTATTACCCCTCAAGGGCACCCCCTCCGAGGAGCCAGCCGGGGTTTTAAGGAAATCGCACATGAAATCTGCTTTCTAAAACAGAAGTGAGAACATCGCCAGCTGGAACCCAGGAGCGATCCTCTGGACGGTATCCCTTCCAATGAAGAAAGTACTGTAGGCGCCCTCGAACCAAACGGGAGTCCAGAATATTTTGAACTTCATACTCCTCATGATCTGCAACTCTTATGGGAGCAGGACAGACAGGAGCAGAGGTATACTGGTTGCAGACCAAGAGCTTCAGCAGGAAGACATGCTGGCTGAAAAACAAAGTAAAAAAAAAAAGCCTATGGCACCTGGTATTCCCAGGCGGTCTCCCATCCAGGTACTATCCTGGCCATGGAGACATGGAAGACATTATGGATGTGCATATTGGCAGGAACATCCAATGCATAAGTCATCGGGTTAATTTTGCCAACACTTGGAAAGGACCGAAAAATCGAGGAGCCAATTTGTTACAAGGAACCTGGATGTGCAAGTTACGGGAAGACAACCACACTCTGTCTCCTACCTGGAAGGTAGGTGCCGGCAGTCGCCTACGGTCAGCCTGCCTTTTTTGTTGCTGCACGGAATCACATAGGGTATGCTGTACCCATACCCACAAGGAATAGAGAGCAATTAAATGCTCATCCAGAGACGGAATTTCTTGTGCTTGGAAGGTCTCGGGGAGAACCAAGGGCTGGAACCCATAATTAACCAAGAACAGGGAACTCTTTGTGGAAGAGTTAACAGCACTATTCCGGGCAAACTCCCAATTCTGAAACTACCAATGATATAGGCTTGTTGAATCTGGTCATTGGTGTCAAAGGGCCTTCTGAAAGCAGGCAATGGCCTGGATAGTACCTGGATGGGAGACTGCCTGGGTCTACCAGGTGCCATAGGCATTTTTTTTTTTTGCTTTGTTTTTCAACCAGCTACCAATTATATAGGCTTGTTGAATCTGGTCGTTGGAGTCAAAGGGCCTTGTGAAAGCCTCCCTTGTGCCTAGGGCCATACAAGCCTTAATGCATCCAAACCCATTCGAACTTGCAAATGAAGCAGCCTATGCCCTGGATAGTACCTGAATCGGAGACCACCTAGGAATATCAGGTACCGTAGGCTTTTTATTTCTGCTTTGTTCTTCGGCCAGCTACCAATTATACAGGCTTGTTGAATCTGGTCTTTGGAGTCAAAGGGCCTTGTGAAAGCATCCCTTCCGCCTACGGCCATATAAGCCTGAATGCACCCAAACCCATTTGAACTTGGAAGTGAAGCAGGCTATGTCCTGGATAGTACCTGGATGGGAGACTGCCTGGGAATACCAGGTGCCATAGGCTTTTTTTTCTGCTTTGTTTTTTGGCCAGCTACCAATTATACAGGCTTGTTGAATCTGGTCGTTGGAGTCAAAGGGCCTTGTGAAAGCCTCCCTTCCACCTATGGCCACACAAGCCTAAATGCACTCAAGCCCATTTGAACTTAGAAGTGAAGCAGGCTATGGCCTAGATAGTGCCTGGGAATACTAGGTGCTGTAGGCTTTTTTTTCTTTTTTTTGCTTTGTTTTTCGGCCAGCTACCAATTATATAGGCTTGTTGAATCTGGTCATTGGAGTCAAAGAGCTTTGTGAAAGCCTCCTTTCCACCTACGGCCATACAAGCCTGAATGCACCCAAACCCATTTGAACTTGAAGTGAAGCAGGCTATGGCCTATATAGTACCTGGATGGGAGACCACCTGGACATACCAGGTGCCGTTTTTTTTTTTTCTTTGTTTTTCGGACAGCTACCAATTATATAGGCTTGTTGAATCTGGTCATTGGAGTCAAAGGGCCTTGTGAAAGCCTCACTTCTGCTTATGGCCATACAAGCCTGAATGAACCCAAACCCAATCAAACTTGGAAGTGAAGCAGGCGAAGGCCTGAAGAGTACCTGGATGGGAGACTTCTTGGGAATGCACGGTGCTGTAGGCTTATTTTTTCTGCTGTGTTTTTCAGCCAGCTACCAATTATACAGGCTTGTTGAATCTGATCGTTGGAGTCAGAGGGCCTTGTGAAAGCCTCCCTTCCGCCTACAGCCATATAAGCCTGAATGCACCCAAAACCATTTGAACTTACAAGTGAAGCAGGATATGTCCTGGATAGTACATGGATGGGATACCGCCTGGGAATACCAGGTGCCGTAGGCTTTTTTTTTTTTTTCTTTGTTTTTCGGCCATATACCAATTATATAGGCTTGTTGAATATGGTCATTGGAGTGAAAGGGCCTTGTGAAAGTCTGCCTTTGGCCCTTACAAGCCTGAACGCACCCAAGCCCATTTGAACTTGCAAGTGAAGCAAGCTATATCCTGGATAGTACCTGGATGGGAGACCAACTGGGAATAACAGGTGCCGCAGGTGTTTGTTTTTTGTTTTTTTTTTGCTTTGTTTTTCAGCCAGCTACCAATTATATAGGATCGTTGAATCTGGTCGTTGGAGTCAAAGGTCCTTGTTAAAGCCTCCCTTCCACCTAAGGCCATACAAGCCTGAATGCACCCAAACCCATTCGAACTTGGAAGTGAAGCAGGCTATGGCCTGGATAGAATATGGGTGGGAGACCACCTGGGAATACCAGGTGCCGCAGAATTTTTTTTTTTTCGCTTTGTTTTTCAGCCAGCTACCAATTATATAGGCTTGTTCAATCTGGTCGTTGGAGTCAAAAAGCCTTGTGAAAACCTCTCTTTCGCCTAGAGCCATATACGCTTGAATGCACCCAAAACCATTCAAACTTGCAAGTGAAGCAGGCTATGTCCTGGATAGTAACTGGATCGGAGACCGCCTGGGAATACCAGGTGCCGTAGGCTTTTTTTTTTTTTTTTGGCTTTGTTTTTCAGCCATCTACCAATTATATAGGCTTGTTGAATCTGGTCGTTGGAGTCAAAGGGCCTTGTGAAAGCCTCCCTTCTGCCTTCGGCCATACAAGCCTGAATGCACCCAAACCCATTTGAACTTGCAAGTGAAGCAGGCTATATCCTGGATGGGAGACCACCTGGGAATAACAGGTGCCACAGGTGTTTGTTTTTTCTTTTTTGCTTTGTTTTTGGGCCAGCTACCAATTATATAGGCTTGTTGAATCTGGTCATTGGAGTCAAAGGGCCTTGAGAAAGCCTCCATTCAATGTACAGCCAGACAAGCCTGAATGCACCCAAACCCATTCGACCTTGGAAGTGAAGCAGGCTGTGGCCTGGAGAGTACCTGGATGGCAGACTGTCTGGGAATGCCTGGTGCCGTAGGCTTTTTTTTTCTGCTTTGTTTTTCGGCCAGCTACCAATTTTACAGGCTTGTTGAATCTGGTCATTGGAGTCAAAGGGCCTTATGAAAGCGTCCCTTCCGCCTACGGCCATACAAGCCTGAATGCACCCAAACCCTTTTGAACTTGGGAGTGAAGCAGGCTTTGGCCTGGATGGGAGACCGCCTGGAAATACCAGGTGCCATATGTTTTTTTTTTTTTTCGCTTTGTTTTTCGGCCAGCTAACAATTATATAGGCTTGTGGAATTTTTTCGTTGGAGTCAAAGGGCCTTGTGAAAGCCTCTCTTCTGCCTATGAAGAAGTGAAGCAGGCTATGTTGTGTATAGTACCTGGATGGGAGACTGCCTGGGAATACCAGGTGCTGTCTTCTTCTTTTGTTTTTTTTTGCTTTGTTTTTCGGGCAGCTACCAATTTATAGGCTTGTTGAATCTGGTCGTTGGAGTCAAAGGAACTTGTGAAAGCCTCCCTTCTGCCTACTGCAATACAAGCCTGAATGCACCCAAACTCATTTGAACTTGGAAGTGAAGCAAGCTATGGCCTGGATGGGAGACCGCCTTGGAATACCAGGTGCCGTAGGCTTTTTTTATTTTTTGCTTTGTTTTTTGGCCAGCTACCAATTATATAGGCTTGTTGAATCTGGTGGTTGGAGTCAAAGGGTCTTGTGAAAGCCTCCCTTCTGCCTTTGGCCATACAAGACTGAATGCACCCAAACCTAGTCATGCTTGGAAGTGATGCATGCTTTGACCTGGATAGTTCCTGGATGGGAGACTGCCTGGGATTACCAGGTGCTGTACGCTTTTTTTTTTTTTTTTTTTTTTTTTTTGGCCAGCTACCAATTATATAGGCTTGTTGAATCTGGTCATTGGAGTCCAAGGGCCTTGTGAAAGCCTCCCTTCTGCCTACGGCCATACAAGCCTGAATGCACCCAAACTATCATGGTGCCCGTGATTGCTGCAGTTCCTTGTCTGTCACCAGTAGGGGGCTGCTATTGGCTGTCTGCAGATAGCCCGCCTTTCATTGCCTATTTAAACCTGGATTGGGCACCCTTTGGGTGCCCTTTCGTGTTGTTTCTGACCTTCCTGCTATCACTATGCTAGTGATAGCTGGGCCTCTGTTCCAGTGTTCCTGAGTTCCTGTTCTCATGTGTTCCTGAGTACCTGTTCGCTGCTGTTCCAGTGTTTCCTGCCTGCTGAGTTGTTCCAGTCCTGGTTCCGACCTAGTCTCTGGTGTTGCAGTCCTGCGGTTCTTCAACTCTGCTGTTTCCTGAACTGACTGATCGTTGCCGGTTCCTGTCATCTCATCGCCTGTCTCCTGTATCCTGGCGACCTCTTGCTCGGTCGCGTCGGTGACATTGTTTGTTACACCAATGTGCAGTCACTGGGTTGCTCCAGAGCCTACCGGCTATACAGTCCTGTGTTGGTTCCAGCGTGCGGACGCTGGTTTGCTCTAAAGCCTTACGGCTATACAAACTTGCTTGTTACACCAGTGTGCGGTCACTGGTTTGCTCCAAAGCCTATCCGCTATAGAATCCTGTGTTGGTCCCAGCGTGCGGACGCTGGTTTGCTCCTGAGCCTTGCGGATATACACACTTGCTTGTTACACCAGTGTGCGGTCACTGGGTTGCTCCACAGCCTATCGGCTATACAGTCCTGTGTTGGTTCCAGCGTGCGGACGCTGGTTTGCTCTAAAGCCTTACGGCTATACAAACTTGCTTGTTACACCAGTGTGCGGTCACTGGTTTGCTCCAAAGCCTATCCGCTATAGAATCCTGTGTTGGTCCCAGCGTGCGGACGCTGGTTTGCTCCTGAGCCTTGCGGATATACACACTTGCTTGTTACACCAGTGTGCGGTCACTGGGTTGCTCCACAGCCTATCGGCTATACAGTCTTGTGTTGGTTCCAGCGTGCGGACGCTGGTTTGCTCCAAAGCCTTGCGGCTATACTACTTGTTTGTTACACCAGTGTGCGGTCACTGGTTTGCTCCAAGCCTATCGGCTATACTATCCTGAGTTGGTCCCAGCGTGCGGACGCTGGTTTGCTCTAAAGTCTTGCGACTTTACTACTCCCTGTCGGTCTCAGTGTATGTACACTGGGTTGCTTACGATCCTGTCTAATTGCCATTACCATCTGACTGCTGCTATTATCTCTGGGCTGCCCTGCCCGGTATTGGTAAGGCCGGTAGAACCTTATTGTCATATTCCATCTGAGGTTGCCTTACCCGGTATTGGCAGGGAATCTGTGAATCTGTTGAGGCTGTCTTGCCCGGTAATTTGGTAAGGCCGGTAGAACCGTTATGCTATTCCATCTGCAGGTTGCCTTACCCGGTATTGGCAAGGCCGGTAGAGCCTAACATTCTGCTTCTTCAGACTGTCCTGTCCGGTATATTGACAGGACCGGTAGAGTCTGCATTCTGTCTTGTTATATTCTGTATGTATCTGTATATATGTGTTTGCCATCCTACGTTATCATTTTATTATTTCAATAAAATAGATTTTTACCTAAAACTTGTGTCTGAGAGTCATAACAAACTGTGACAGTACGAAAGGGCCATGACCTCAGACAGCAAAGGTGAAGGTAATGCACAGAATATCCATTGGAGGATGGATGTGCACGAGCAACGTTTGGATCAGTTGGCAGTTGCAATTCAAACGATCCTTGAACGCACGGTACTTGCTGACAAATCTAGCTCTAGCCCAGTGGTCTCGCCAAGTCAGACACCGGAGAGTGATACCAGACCCCTAGGGGGTACTGTTAAAGGGTTAACGGCTTCTGCACCCTTGCCGCTAAGATACGATGGTGACCCTAGTCTCTGCAGAGGGTTCATCAACCAACTCGAGATCTTTATGGAATTGACGGCACACGCATTTCTCAATGATCGTAGTAAAGTGGGGTTTACGATATCTTTGCTCACTGGCAGAGCTTTGGCTTGGGCTAACCCCTTGTGGGAGAATGCTAAACCTTGTACTAAGAACTTTAGAGAATTTGTGCAATCATTTCGAAGAGTGTTTGAGCCTCCTGGTAGAACCACCTCTGCTGCCAAACGCCTTATGGAGATACATCACGGCAGGCGTACAGTAGGCGACTACGCCATCGAATTCCGCACATTGGCAGCAGAGGTAGGTTGGAATAACGAGGCATTATTGGCAGCTTTTTCTCAAGGCCTGAATGACCACATTAAGGACGAAATCGCTGCTAAAGATCTACCTATTGATCTAGATGACTACATTGAATATGTTATGATAATTGACTCCAGAATACGTGAGAGATCAATTGCCAGAGATCATAAGATACGGTCAAAGAATAATGAGCCTAGTAGCATGTTTTGCCCACCCATCCCTCCCCTGGCATTGAAGTCTAGTGAACCTATACGGGAGACAAGTGAACCTATGCAAATAGGCTTCACTAGACTAACCAAGGCTGAGAGACTTTATCGCAAAAGACAAGGGTTGTGTTTATACTGCGGTAAAAAAGGGCATTTGCTAAATTCCTGTCCGGTACGTCCGGGAAACGCACACACCTAGGGTACCTTGGGGGACAGGCCCTAGGTGGTGTACAATCGTCCCCAGTGTCGGGCACAATGAAACTCCAGTGGGCAAATGTTTTGTCGCTGAACCATTTCGTACTAGGCTGCTTGAAACCTACCATTCCTCTAAGGCTGCGGGACATATTGGTAGAGACCAATTGTTATGGTCCCTTTCTCAGTTATTTTGGTGGCCCTCCATGAGAAACGATTGTGCCGAATTTACGAATGCCTGTGCCACCTGTGCCCGCGCTAAGACCCCAAGACATCTCCCTGTGGGTTTGCGTCAACCGGTGCCTAATGGCGAACGCCCCTGGTCTCATGTTTCCATTGATTTTATGGGAGAGTTACCTATGTCCAAGGGGTACTCCTTTATATTTATGGTGGTGGACAGGTTTTCTAAAATGGCTCATTTCGTGCCCCTCCGTGGTCTTCCTTCAGCGAAGGAATTGGCAATGGTGTTCGCCAGAGAAGTATTCCGGTTGCATGGAGTGCCTAGGGTACTGGTGTCTGACAGGGGGAGCCAGTTTGTGTCTAGATTTTGGAGGGCATTTTGCCAACAGATGGGCATACAGCTGTCCTTCTCCTCTGCCTACCATCCCCAGACCAATGGAGCCGCTGAACGAGCTAATCAGGGCTTGGAACAATTTCTCTGTTGTTTCGTTACTGACCATCATGATAATTGGTCCGACTTGTTGCCTTGGGCAGAGTTCGCCAGGAACTGTGCGGTCAATTCTTCATCTGGGAGCTCTCCGTTTCTGATTAATTATGGGTTCCAGCCCTGTTTGCTTCCAGACTCATTTCAGACGCAACAGATTCCAGCTCTGGATGAGCATATCGAGCAACTCCGTTCCACATGGGCACAAGTTCAGAGGGCACTTGGTCAGTCATTTCAGCGTCATCAGCGCCATGCTAATCGCAGAAGGCTTCCAGCAGTTTCCTTTCAGGTTGGGGATAGAGTATGGCTTTCCTCCAGAAATCTCAAGCTGCAGGTTCCGTCTAATAAGTTGGCTCCCCGGTTTATTGGTCCATACAGAGTTATTCGCAAAATTAACCCTGTCTCCTATGCAGTAGACCTACCTGCATCCATGCGTATCCATAATGTGTTCCATGTGTCCCTTCTTAAGCCTCTGGTTTGCAATCGCTATACTACCACACCTGTGGTGCCAGGACCTGTTGAGGTCGAGGGCCAGGAGGAGTACGAGGTTCAGAGCATTATTGATTCACGTAGGCTTAGAGGAGGGGTACAGTACCTGGTACATTGGAAAGGGTATGGTCCTGAGGACCGATCATGGGTGGATAGTACGGACCTTCATGCACCTAGGCTAACTAGGGCCTTTCATGCCAATTACCCACAGAAACCTAGACCCTATTCTAGGAGAGGGGGTCTTTGAAGGGGGGGTACTATCACGGTGCCCGTGATTGCTGCAGTTCCTTGTCTGTCACCAGTAGGGGGCTGCTATTGGCTGTCTGCAGATAGCCCGCCTTTCATTGCCTATTTAAACCTGGATTGGGCACCCTTTGGGTGCCCTTTCGTGTTGTTTCTGACCTTCCTGCTATCACTATGCTAGTGATAGCTGGGCCTCTGTTCCAGTGTTCCTGAGTTCCTGTTCTCATGTGTTCCTGAGTACCTGTTCGCTGCTGTTCCAGTGTTTCCTGCCTGCTGAGTTGTTCCAGTCCTGGTTCCGGCCTAGTCTCTGGTGTTGCAGTCCTGCGGTTCTTCAACTCTGCTGTTTCCTGACCTGACTGATCGTTGCCGGTTCCTGTCATCTCATCGCCTGTCTCCTGTATCCTGGCGACCTCTTGCTTGGTCGCGTCGGTGACATTGTTTGTGACACCGATGTGCGGTCACTGGGTTGCTCCAGAGCCTACCGGCTATACAGTCCTGTGTTGGTTCCAGCGTGCGGACGCTGGTTTGCTCTAAAGCCTTACGGCTATACAAACTTGCTTGTTACACCAGTGTGCGGTCACTGGTTTGCTCCAAAGCCTATCCGCTATACAATCCTGTGTTGGTCCCAGCGTGCGGACGCTGGTTTCCTCCTGAGCCTTGCGGCTATACACACTCGCTTGTTACACCAGTGTGCGGTCACTGGTTTGCTCCAGAGCCTATCGGCTATACAGTCTTGTGTTGGTTCCAGCGTGCAGACGCTGGTTTGCTCCAAAGCCTTGCGGCTATACTACTTGTTTGTTACACCAGTGTGCGGTCACTGGTTTGCTCCAAGCCTATCGGCTATACTATCCTGAGTTGGTCCCAGCGTGCGGACGCTGGTTTGCTCCAAAGCCTTGTGGCTATACAAACTCATTTGTTACACCAGTGTGCGGTCACTGGTTTGCTCCAAAGCCTTGCGGCTATACTACTTGTTTGTTACACCAGTGTGCGGTCACTGGTTTGCTCCAAAGCCTATCGGCTATACAGTCATGTGTTGGTTCCAGCGTGCGGACGCTGGTTTGCTCTAAAGCCTTACGGCTATACAAACTTGCTTGTTACACCAGTGTGCGGTCACTGGTTTGCTCCAAAGCCTATCCGCTATACAATCCTGTGTTGGTCCCAGCGTGCGGACGCTGGTTTGCTCCTAAGCCTTGCGGCTATACAAACTCGTTTGTTACACCAGTGTGCGGTCACTGGTTTGCTCCAAAGCCTATCGGCTATATGATCCTGTGTTGGTCCCAGTGTGCGGACGCTGGTTTGCTCTAAAGTCTTGTGACTTTACTACTCCCTGTCGGTCTCAGTGTATGTACACTGGGTTGCTTACGATCCTATCTAATTGCCATTACCATCTGACTGCTGCTATTATCTCTGGGCTGCCCTGCCCGGTATTGGTAAGGCCGGTAGAACCTTATTGTCATATTCCATCTGAGGTTGCCTTACCCGGTATTGGCAGGGCTGGTAGAGCCTACATTGTGAATCTGTTGAGGCTGTCTTGCCCGGTAATTTGGTAAGGCCGGTAGAACCGTTATGCGATTCCATCTGCAGGTTGCCTTACCCGGTATTGGCAAGGCCGGTAGAGCCTATCATTCTGCTTCTTCAGACTGTCCTGTCCGGTATATTGACAGGACCGGTAGAGTCTGCATTCTGTCTTGTTATATTCTGTATGTATCTGTATGTATGTGTTTGCCATCCTACGTTATCATTTTATTATTTCAATAAAATTGATTTTTACCTAAAACTTGTGTCTGAGAGTCATAACAAACCGTGACACAAAACCATTCGAACGTGGAAGTGAAGCAGGCTATGGCCTGGATAGTACCTGCAGATGACGTGTGGAAATACGCTGTGCGTCACTGAAGCGGTTGCGCTGGAAACAAGGTAAGCTGTGACACCCTTCCTGTCACTTGCTTTCTTCTCAAGGGTTCTTTCTATCCTCTCCCTACACAGCTCGAGCCATCTCTTAGCTGCAATCTTTTTTACTGACTGCCCCTAACTTTGGAATGCTCTCCCTATCACCATTCACCAATCACCACACTCATCGCTTTCAACCATCTCCTGAAATCCCACCTGCTCAAGGAGGCATCTCAGTAACAATATCCTCCTGGTGCACATTGACTATTATAATAGAATAATTCTGCTCTTCCTTCACTAAGCCTTATATTTGCACTTATGATCCTCCTCCTACTGTCTCTGTATGTTGTTATGATTTCTAATTAGATTGTAAACTCCTTGGGGCAGGGTCCCTTTCCCTTTGTTGCATTTTCCCCTGGAAAAAAATGCAATGATCTCACTTTATCCTGATGCTTTTAACCCAGTTCTATATTTTTGTATCAAACTATTACAACTTATGCAAAGAGCTGTGTCCATGAATGGTGCTATATAAATAAAGATACAAACATACATACATACATGGGCAAAAGTTTTCACCTCTAAAAGAAACAGGGGAAAAATTATACTTTTTGCCAAGCAGGAAATATTTCCTGAAAAGTGCAATTTGTTCACTTTTTTTGCTTAGCTCATTGCATTGGAATCAAAGAAAAGACAGCATATCTCTACATGACATGGCACTTTTCTCTTCTTTTCCTGCAGGCTGTTATCTCTGTGTCAGGGGAGTCTGGGGGTGTGAGAAGGGAGCAAAGGAGAAATACCCCAAAATCCTGTGTGGCTGACTGGGAACACATAGGCATAAGTGATCCAAGCTTCTTCCTGCTCTTGATGTTATATCTGCCCTAGGAGAGTCTGTAGGTGTGAGATGGCAGGGGGAGCAAAGGAGGTGTACACCAAATACTAACATATTTTGGGTGACCAAGTAAATACAGGCAGCCGTGATCCAAGTTCCTTTCTGATCTGTCCGTTATATCTGTGTTAGGGGAGGGTGTGAGAAGAAGGGAGCAAAGTAGAATTACCCCAAATACCCCAAAATTCTAAGTGACTAACTGGAAGTATACAGGCAGCCGTGATCCAACTTTCTTTCTTATCTAGCTGTTATCTCTCTCCTAGGGGAGTCTATGTAAAAGAAGCAGTTGCACACGGGATGTGCTTTTTGTTGTTGGCAGTGATAGGGATGGGGGGGACAGTTAATTTAAATAAAAAATAAATAAGTAAATAAAACAATTTAATAGGAGACAGGGACCCTGATGTGAGCTGTGACAGAGGCAGATTGATACTAGACAAGCATTTTGTAGAGAGCCAAGACAAGACATCACACACGATTTGTTCTATTGTGTACTTTACAGTAAAAACACACACACAGTAGTTCCGTAATGTCCAGCAAACACACAAGAGGTAAGAGAGGGAGAAAGGATTAGGAACAGTGCAGGGATGTGTAAAAGTCTAAAAACTGACTGCCGCCATAGTTGCTGCAGAGTGTGTAATAATTGATGGTGATCCCTCTCCTCCAGAGGAAGGTGTAGTTTGTCAAAGTCCCATCAAAAGTTCCACTAGCACTAGTACTATTAGTAAACCATATAAAAGCACGGAAGAAGACAATGAGTCGCATTCCAGTTTTTACGGCATAGTTCAAGGAGGTGTAGCAACTCAACCAACCGCTGCATCTGACAGTGAGACAAACAAGTACAAAAACACCTGTCTGTAAAATAGTAGCAAACATTGTGAAAATCCCTCAAAAGGGAAAGGTATAAATAGATTGTTTGATACCTCTAAATGCCTAGAGCAATATAGAAATAATGGCAATGCTGAGGATGACCTAATGACTGATGATGATGAACTAGAATATATTCCTCCAGCATCCTCCGGAGCACTGTGCCTATTAACTGTATGAGAAAATATTTGGAAAATCTTACTCTGGACAAGCAAAGATACCAAAAAATGCACCAAGTCATCCTGTCAGTCATCATCAGCATCATCACCTCTTCCAAGTAACAGCCACACATACTAAAAGTGTTGAGTAACCTGCAACAACAAAGACTGTCAGCATTATAGCCTTATCTTTGATGTGTGCCTCTGCTGCTCTTGGAGGTGCAGCAACTGTGAAATCTTGTAGTAGTAGTACAATTTCAGCAACATTTAGCTCCAGTAGTAGTAGCAGCTTCTCAGGAACCCCACCGTCTATGAAGTCCACAGTATGGAAATACTTCACTTAGGATCCAGAAGTTAAGCATGTGGCTATCTGTTGTCCGTGTAAGAAGCATGTGAGCAGAAGGAAAGCAAATTCACACCTTGGCACCTCGCCATTGAGTTCACAACTGAAGCACAACCACGGGTCTAACTGGAAGATACACCATCAACAGGTCAGAGGTGTCACAACTAGCAGCAGAAGTACTCTGAAATGTTCCCAAGGCTTTGGGTCCTTAACAGAAGCGCAGTTGATGTGTCAGAGAGTGTGTCAAGATTTTCTGATCATTTAGGCCTCTTTTACATGGATAATAGAACTGTTGCAGTCCCTTCAGCAAATCAGAAGCCAGCCTTGTTAAACTCACCTCTCTCCTGCATTCCATTGATGATCTGTGTGCAAGAGAGGCATGCTTTACTGTGGGCACAAATGAGCCCTAGCAATGAAATGGGCTTGCCTGGAGAATCTGTCCACGACTACAAGGTTGATATTGCAGCCTTTGGATATGGGGAGGTCCACAATGAAATCCAATGCAAGATGCATCCAGGGTTGACTGGGAACAGGTAGGGGGTGAAGTAATCTAACAGGTCGAGTATGGGAGGGTTTATTCTGGGCACAAATTATGCAAGCCTCAACAAATGTCTTAACATCCTTCCTCCGAGATGGCCATCAGAATCACTGAGAGAGAATATACGTGGTCTTCCATACACCAGCGTGTCCAATATAGGGGGAGAATTGTGGCAATTTCAGCAGTTCTTTTCTGTGGTGAGGGGTGACAGAGTCAACCAGGGTGAAGGCTGGTGAAAGTCTGGAAACAGCTTTGTTCCCCTAGGATCTTCCTGTAGGTGGTGCAGGCGAGGTTGGCCAGGATGCAATTAGGAGGCAGAATAGGTTTGGGTATGGGGTCTGGAGTTTTGGGGAAGATACGATATAGGGCATCAGCCTTGGTGTTTTTGGAGCCAGGTTGGTATGTAATAATAAAGTTAAATCTAGCAGAGAAGAGAGCCCATCTTGCCTGTCGGGGATTAAGTTTGGATTTCTCCAGAAACTGCAGGTTCTTGTGGTCGGTCTCAATGGTGAATGGAACAGTGGTACCTTCAAGAAGATGCCTCCATTCTTCTAATGCCAATTTGATGGCCAGCAACTCCCTGTTTCCCACGACATAATTTCTTTTGGTTATTAAATTGTTTAGGAATAAAGAGCCGGGATGGAGGTAGGAAGATCCAGTCTCTCTTTGGGATAGAATGGCTCCTGCTCCAACTTCTGAGGCGTCAACCTCTACCCAGAATGGTTGGTTGGGATCTGGAAATTTCAGAATAGGGGAAGAACTAATGCATGTTTGAGTATTTCAAAGGCTTGTATGGCTTTTTTGGGGGTCAGCATCAAGGATTAGCTCCTTTGCGAGTTAAGGCTGTGATAGGAGCAATAATTCTGGAATAGCCTTTAATGAATCATCGATAGTAATTTGAAAAGCCAAGAAAGCATTGGATTCTTTTCAGATTAGTGGGAAGTGGCCAAGACTTGACAGTTGAAACCTTGTTAGGGTCCATAGTGAGACCTTCAGAGGAAGTTATATACCCTAAAAAGGAAAGTTGAGTCCTCTAAAATTCACACTTCTCTGCTTTAATGTATAAGTTATTGCTGTGAAGACTTTGAAGAACAGTCAAACATGATTCCTGAGACTCTTTTCTGAGACTCTGGAGGTTGTCTGAGTAGATCAAAATGTCACCCAAGCAGACCACCACAAATGAGAATAGCAAGTCCCAGAAGATGTCATTAATAAATTGTTGAAAAACTGCTGGAGCATTACAGAGGCCAAATGCATTACTAGGTACTCATAATATCCGTATTGAGTATTAAACTGAGTTTTCCATTCATCCCCTTCCCTTATGCGAATGTGGTTGTAAGCACCACGTAAATCTAGTTTGGTGAAGAATGTAGCACTTCTCAGCATCTCAAAGAGTTCAGGAACCATGGGAAGGGGATAGCAGTTCTTGACTATGATATTATTAAGACCCCTGTAGTTCAAACTTGGTTGTAGTAATCCATCATTCTTGGTAATAAAGGATGGGGCAATCATAGGGGTGATGATGGGTTAGTTGGTTTAGAGAAAACATCCAGGTAGTTCCAGTAGGTCTCAGGAACTACCTCCTTCAGGGAGTCTTCAGGTAATCAGGGCTAGTGATCAGGGCTAGTTTCCAGAGGATGAAGTTTCGTTGACATATTTCACTCCAGGCTGAAATCTTTCCTGTACTCCAACTGATGGTGGGGTTATGCAGATGGAGCCATGGAAGTCCCAGGATCACTGGTACTGTGGGTGCCTCAATGATATCAAAATGAATTGCCTCTTGATGAAGCAAGCCTGTCTTGAGCTTTAAACTGGTGGTCTCTAGCTATATGAGGCCCTTGCCCATAGGATGACTGTCTACAACAGAAACTAGGAGGGGAGTGACCTTACCCCTGATTGGAATCCAATGGCAGTGGGCAAAGTTTGCATCTAGAAACAATACAGCAGCTCCACAGTCAAGGAAGGCTGATGCAGAGATCAACTCTTTATCCCACATCAGAGTCACGGGACCATAAACCGTTTGTTGTTCTGGGGATTAGAGGTAAGGTTTGAGAGGGTCTCCCCATTGCCCTTCAAGCCTTGAAGTTTCCCGGATGAGTAGGGCAATGTCTTAGGAGATGACCCTTAAGTGGGCAATACATGCAAAGGCCCATAGATCTATGTCATGTGGGTGACAGCCCCGCGATCTCCATGGGTTCTTCTCTGGATTTTTTCTCTTCAGGAATGAGAGGTGTAACAATTTATTGTCTGAGTCTCTGGTAGCATTGCCGATCTCTCTCTGTAGTTGTTTGGACATTCTTCTCTCTAATTCTAGACACAGGGATATGAAATCTTCCACATCCTCAGGAATGTCCTGACAGGTAAGGGCGTCCTTCATTCGTTCATTGAGGCCCTTGCGAAAAGCTGCTCTCAGTGCCCCCTTGTTCCAATCTGTCTTATAGGTGAGCATGCAGAATTCTATGGCGTATTTAGCCACGCTACGAGTTCCCTGACGGAGCTCCTGGAGGGCTGCTTCAGCAGATGAAGGCATCCATGTCTTCCAATAGGAGGGAACCCTTCTCCACTAGGGGAGAGGCCCATGACAGCACCTCTTCTTTGAGGAAAGAGATAATGAAGGCCACGCTTGCTGCAGGGGATCCAAAAGACTGAGACAGAGTCTTGAAGTACAGAAGACATTGATGCAGAAAACCTCTGCATTCAGATGGAAGCCCCGAGTATCTTTCAGGAAGAGGAATCTTGGGTGGCTTAAATTGAACAGATGGAGCAGGAGAAGCCATAGTAGGGGGAGCTGATGGAACAACAGTTGTGGTGGTCTGTCTGCTGCTTGTGGCTTGCAATATTTCCATAATAGCATCCAACGTCTGTTCTAGGCTTTGTAATCTGGAAGTACGAGTTGCTAAGACTTGTTCCTTATGTTCTTGCCTGTTAAGCATACGATGAATATCTGCTGGGTCCATTGCATGGAGCATTCCTCCTGTAATGTGAAAGAACGACTGGGTACACCAATTATCTGTAGATGCTAGGGAGCTCTGGTTAGAGAGCGTGGCTAGAGATCATAGGTATTATAACCTTATACAGTTGCTGCGGCCAAGGTCGGAGATAAAGGTGCAGACTGAGAAGCCTGATGGCAGGTTGGGTATAAGCCATACCACTGGACAGATAATTGGTGTTAAAGATGAACGCCAGCAAGTAAAGCTTAGACAGGAACCTTGAATGTTGAGCAACAGGCACAGGCCAGGACTCTGGATAATGAACAGACCTGAGTTGGGTAGTCGTACACTGCCGGTGGTTGAAGAGCAAGAACGGTTAGTGGTACACACCCGGAGGCCGAAGAACCAGAGCGGGCAGTCGCACATAGATGGAGATTGAAGAACCAGAGCGGGCAGTCGTACAAAGCTGGAGGTTGAAGAGCCAGAGTGGGTAGTCATACAAGACAGAGTCAGGAACCAGGAATCAAAGCTGAAAACTGCAGCAAGATCAGACGAAAGCCAAAGGTTGGATGGTGGGAATCAAAACAACAATCAGGAACAGTAACACAATACAGCTTGAAGAACGCGCGTTGGCCAGGCGTTCAGGCAGGGTATAAAAAAGGAGAATCTTCCAATGGGAGCACGGGAGCACACAGGGTGATCAACATGAATAGGCAGAAAGAGCTAGAACAGGAATGATCGACAGGCCCAGAGGGTGATGACACTAGGATTGAATTTAGATTTATAAAGATTTTTATTTTTATTAATGCCAAAAGGATCTGTGAACTGTCTGTTTTCATTATGAATTCCAGGATAGTGGAAGGTATAGAGGTTTCTCTGGCTAACCAAGCTAGCAGTTTTACCTGTCCAATATCCATGCTCATATTTTCTAATCCTAATTGCTAAGTTTGATGTTCATCATACATTTTTTAAGAAAAGTGATGTCTCTGCTCCTTGGCCCAGCTAGTCCTAGTCACAGCAGAGTGATTCAGGAGAAACTCGGCTTTGGCATGAGAAATTTCAGACTCCAGAGAACACTTCTCTTTGTACTTACACATTTTTAGACCACTATTTTCCCTTTCAATTAGTCCTTAGCCCCTCCATTTGCTGCGTCACATACCAGTATAGGTGAGGAACCTGCTGTACCCTAAAATAATGTGACATGTCAGTCTTCAGGGCCTTAACTACACCCAGACTTGAAAAATATAAGGCAAGGAGGTGCCAGGTTCTATGGGGAATATGTCTAAGAGTAAGGGCGGGGTGATCGTAAAGAGCCATTGGTAAATAAGGACAATGTTTTATTAACGGTATTAATACTGGTGAGAAAAAATCCATGTCTAACCTTAATAAAATTTTATGGATGGCTGCATAACAAAAAAAAATTGTTTTGAAATAAAATTGAATTTCTTGAGCCCATCATCCAAGACTATATTAAAGTCCAGCAAACAGAACAGGTATATTAAGATGCACTGTAGGAAAGACACAGCCCACCCTCAGTACATAAGTATCAAAAGGTGGCCAGTTGTACGAGCTCTTAAGATTGATGCCATGAATAATACAGTGCATTTCAAAAGAGCGGCCACTAATATACACAGAAGTTTCAGCAAACTAAACAGTACAGTGTTTCTTAGAAGTATGGAGATTCCAGTGGAGTAAATCAAATTGACTGGAGCATAATACCACACCTAGGCCTTCTGTAGGGCCATAATTTACCACCCTGCAAGATGAATCTCCTGTAAGAGAAACAGGTCATTTTTATGATGTTTTAGAAATTGAAACATCAGAGTCCACCTCACTTTATTATTAAGGGCTCTAGCATTCCAACCAAGTAGCCCGGTTGGAACTAGCATGTGGAAATATGTGCAATGGCATCACATGAGACTACCCAGTTGTTTAACAGATACAGATGTGCCAGTTAGGTTTCCATGTACATATAATGTAACAATGTATAATATTTCTGTAGGTCTGAGGACAGTGGAGTAAATGGGTAGAAAAAAGGAGTAGAAGAGAAAAACATTTCCAGCATTATATGGAATAACAGAGAGAACAGTACCTATCCCAACCTCAACTCACCCTGGTCCCACACCCCAGCTATGGGACCGGAAGTCCCAAATAGGAAACAGAGACAGTCAATTCTGGTAGATGTTTTGGCAGTACAACCAAAAGTTAAAACCAAAATATGAGCTTACACTCACAAATCAGGAAGTGGTATCGGGGGGAGTTGAGAAAAAGTAGGGTTTATCACTATCCACAAATGTAGGTTTTTCTGTATAAAGCATAGCATATGGAAGGATGGTAGTCGTTTCTTTATTGCCATAAGTTTGGTGTTTCCGATAGTACTTGGTCCAGTAGTGGTAGTTTCCTCCTGATCTGCTGGCAAGTACACAGGAGAAAACCACTCCACTGCCATCTTGATGGGCTTGTGCCACTGAGGTGTCTTGAGGTTATCAGATTATTTAGAGGAATTTCTCGCACACTCCAGGTTCTCCTGGAATCTTCCCCAAGCTGTGAGATGCAGTTCCTCTAAGCAGATGGATATTTTCTCAGTACGATCAAGTTAACTGTGGAGCCCCTAGCTTTAATATCTGATCAGAAATAGTTCATCACATTACACTTCCCACCCCTCACCCCCACGCACAAACAAACCTTGACTTTGGCCTTGCAGTTCAGTCTCTTCTTGCAAGACCAATGACAGCATCACGGGGGTCTCCTTTCAGACGCCTGTTCTCATCCCCTATTTGTTCCCCAGTGTCAAGCATGGATTAATCACCATATTTGCTCCTATGAGAGCAGATCTGCCACAGATAGCATATAAAGGATGCTACAATGCTATAAAACATCAATACTGCGAAAATGTCAATGAAATCAAGGGACTTGCCATGGTAGAAAGCTGTGTGTATAGGTGCACAATCCTGGCAAGTTCTCCAGTCAAAGATAGATTTGCACAAAACAAATGAATAGGCGGTACTCCATAACAAAAGCTTGTAACCGGCTTGATATAAACAAAACTTTATTGTTGGATTTAAAAACACTAGGACGGCAAGTGTACTACAGAGGTGGGACAAGCGACCCATACATTGGAACAAGGTCTCCAAGTAGGTCTAACATATTTCACACTTCACCAGTGCTTACTAATAGACATGAAAAAACATAGCAACAACATGTAAATACACACTAAAATCAAAGGTTAATTAGAGAAACCTGTTACAGTGTTCTATAGTGAGTAGCAACCTATCAGAAAACAGAGAAATCTGGAGAGGTAGGTTAACCCTATCAGTGAGAAACAGACTTGAAAGAAATCAATACATACAATGATCACCTAATGATACTACTAAGACCAACACAACAGCACCCCTATAGGATAATAACATGTATAAATCACAGTCACAACTATATGTATAAAACAACAACACACTCTTTTATTTGTATCCTCCTATTCCTAGCAACAATAGAAATATAATATAACAGGGGCATATCAATTATGTTTTAAGTACCCACAAATTATTTATGCATAACATAATATAAGCAATTCTTTTGCTGAATTTAAAAAATACACCATTTATAAAAAAAAATTATGAAGAGTTAAAGGCAAATAAAAACATTGTTTACAGATGACACATATATTCATATGCCATATCACCCTTGTTGGACGAGAGAAAGGGAAAACCCCTTTAAAGCCATATCTATTATTACTGTATTATTCATAAACATTAATGAGTGGTCTTCTCAGTGATCCAACAGTGGGATATGGAAGTAATCCACCTCCCAATCAGTGCTGCTACTTTTGAGGACGTGTTTTTTCTCTCACTGTCAGATGCATCAGTTGGTTGAACTGCTACACCTTCCTCCACCTGCTACACCTGCCATCAATACTAGAATACTACTTCCTATCCTCTTCGGTGCTCTTACATGTGTTTTTTATATTTCTGGTGGTGAAATTTTTAGGAAAATTTGACAAACTGCCTCCTCAGGAGGAAAAGGATCATCATTGATTATTGCACATGGCTGCAGTCAATTGATAGACTAACACATTACTAACACATTCCTGCACTGCTACTACTCCTTTTGCCCTACCCCTGTTACTAGTATATTTTCTGGACATTATTTAGCAGTGACGTACACAAGACCAACTGTGCGTGTAATGTCTTGCTCTTTACAAAATACTATAACTCTTCTAGTATCAGTCTGCCTCAGCCACAGCTCACGTCAGTCAGCTATCAGTCAAACTATTTATTTTTTTAAATTAACTGCCCCTGTCCCTATCACTGTCAACAAAAATGTGTGTTTTTGTTGACAGAGTGATAGGGACAGGGGAAGTTAATCCCTGTTCAACTGATTATTTCCCCAGACTCCCCTAACCCCAAGATAATAAAACCAGATCAGAAAGAAACATGGATCACTGCTGCACGTATCTTCCCAGTCACACAGAATGTTTGGGTATTTGTGGTAAATCTTCTTTGCTTCCTTCACACACACCCAGACTAGCCCAGAGATAATAACAGCCAGATCAGGAAGACACTTGGATTGTGACTGCCTGTGTCTTCCCAGTCAGTCACATAGAATTTTGGGGTATTTGGGGTAAATCTCCTTTGCTGCTCATTTCACACACATCCAGATTCCCCTAGCACAGAGATAATAACAGCCAGGTCAGGAAGAAACTTGGATCACAGCTACCTGTGTCTTCCCAGTTAGTCACACAACTCAAATACAGTAATACTGCCCCTCTGCGTATGTATATGTTACCTCTTTATCCCTCCACACATTTTTCCCCCATTGCATACACACAAAGACTCTCTATCTCCACATCTCAAGGACTCTATCTCCCTCAGTCAGGTTTTTATCCCCCATTTCTCCTCTAGCAAGGCTTTCCTCTTCCCTGCCTACAAAAACAAATGTACAAGTAAAAAATCTTTCTAATCCTCTGCAGGTTCCCCATTCCCACAAACACAGGTGACCCCCCCAACAGATCTCATCCACCACAAACAGGTGCCCTTCTACCAACACCACCCATGGACTCAAATTACATAGAAACAAAAGAAAAATCTTGGGTAATTATTTCCCCCTATGTTGCAGCTGGCTTAGTACAGAATTGCTTTTTTTTACTTTAGGAATAAGGCCCCAAAGAGTTTAAAGAAATAAAGTAACATTCTATGAAAGAATATGTTTGCCTTTCTTTATTTGTAAATCTTAGGCATGTCTGTGCATGCAGGCACAGGTGGGGGTAAAAGTAGAAGCCTTATAAATGCCAAAACAGGTTGCTACCCTGTCACTATAGCAACTTATAAACACAATCCTGTTAAGACATCTCCATTCCTTAGAAATCACAACAAGAAATAATTACATAGACATAATTGATTATGTTAAAAAAAGACAAGAGTCCATCAAATTAATCCTTTGCCAAGTAATCTTTGTTGACCCAGAAGACAGTAAACAACTGTATTTAAGCCATTTAATATTTTGCCTCAAATAGGTAAATAAAAATCCTTCCTGACTCTAAAATGGAAATCATCTTTCTCCAGAAGCGTAACTAGAAGCCACAGGGCCCTGGTGCAAGAATTGCCATGGGCCCCCCTGACCACATTGGCCCCCTCCACATTGCCCCCCAATCTCCACATTGACCTTCATCTCCACATTGCCCCCCCTTCATCTCCACATTGCCACTTCCACAATGCCCCCTTCATCTCCACAATGCCCCCATCTCCAATTCGTCTCCACATTTCCCCTTCCATAATGCCCCCATCTCCACATTGCCCCTTCATCTCCACATTTCCCCTTCATTTCCACATTGCCCCTTCCACAATACCCTTGGCCCTACCTCCAGTCCCTGGTGGTCTAGCGGAGTGGCTTGACAGATCTGTGCATCCTTCGGCACAGATCTCTAGAACTGAAGCTCCCGCGCGCCACTCTAGTAATGCAGAGGCTGGGAGATGATGTCATCTCCCAGCGCTCTGTATTACTAGAGCGGCGCGCTGAGTGGGAGATCAGCTAAGTGGCTGCTGCGGGTGAGGGGGTTGCAGGGGCCGTCCGGGCCCCTGGAATGATGGGCCCGGTCGCAGGGGCGACCCCTGCGACACCTATTGTTATGCCACTGTCTTTCTCTCTGGATCAACATCCTACTTACATTGAAGCCAGTCACCATAATTTTACATACCTCTCCTTACTAAAAAGTATCCTGTACTTTTCATGAACATATTTACTGTATCTGTCAATAGAGCCTCCTGAGGCAAATATTTAAATTATATATTGCCATTTCCCTTGCTGTAGTTAGAATCTTATTTCCTTAAAGGGATAGTAATGTCCCAGAACATGTTTTTATCATTTTGTAGGAATTAAAACACTGAGTTTAATGCAAAAAACATCTCTCTCAAACCGCTATGGTTTGAGAGATATCTTAATTCAAAGTTTGACGTCTCGGCCGACACGGTGGCTCTTCAGCAGAGCCGCAGTCGTGATTTTTAAACAGAATGACTGCATTGCAATGGTCTACCAAGTGTGCCTGGTTTGCGGCTCTGCTGCAGAGCCTTCGTGTTGGCCGACACTAATCTCCTGCTGACAGCCTTACAGCTATGTTAACCTTTGAATGAAGATATCTCTCAAACCATAGTGGTTTGAGAGATACTGTTTTTTGCATTAAACTCAGCGTTTTAATCCCTACAAAATCATAAAAACATATTCTGGGACATTACTATCCCTTTAATGGGCAATTATCATGTTTTACTAGGCTGCACCCATGGGGCAAACCTTTTTTCAGTCTCATAAACTATATTACTATGTTACTTAGTAAAATACCTGGGTTTGCAGCTCGCAGCCGGAGAATTGTTATATTCAACCATATAGCCATAAACTTTGCTAGATTGAGAGCTAGGGTCTGGAAAAAAATTCATGTCCCTAGCAGTCCATGTGTAACGGTTTGTTTGACACACAGACACAGTAGGTTTTGGATAAAACACAATTTTATTGAACAGTGATAATAACAATAACCCTCACGGGTCCTGTAATATATATACAATCTAGTACAGACACAAGACAGGTTATAAAGAGGTAGGCCCACACGGGTCCAGTATATGCAGGAAATACAGAGTACAATATACTGACACAGGTCAGGCAGTTCTCGTGTGATTCACAGTTGGACAGCACTGTATGGGGTACTATTAGGTCGAGAGTACTGACAGGCCCTAATAGTGCAAGGCCCTTTAAGAAGCTCAATCAAAAGAGCGAGCACAAAATCGAGTAATGCCCAAAAGTAATGAAGACCAGAACAACTGGCGAACTGCCGTAGCCATAACTGAGATTAATCAACTTGTGGACTGCCGTAGCAGTAACGGAGACTGAGCAACTTGTGGACTGCTGTAGCAGTAACGGAGACTGAGCAACTTGTGGACTGTCATAGCAGTAGCTGAGATTAAGCAACTTGTGGACTACCGTAGCAGTAACGGAGACTGAGCAACTTGGACTGCCGTAGCAGTAACGGAACTGAGCAGCTTGTGGATTGCTGTAGCAATAACGGAGATAGCGCAACTTGGACTGCCGTAGCAGTAACGGAACTGAGCAGCTTGCCCTGAGAGGCACCCAATCGAGGACTGCACGGGAGTGAGGACGCACAGAAATGTCACCTGGGCGACACCGAGGCAACGGAGACCAGACTGCAGCGAACTGTCCGGAGACAGCGAGGATCCTGACACCACCCTAACCGGAGACAGGATAAGGCGTGCAGGATTGGTACGCAACCACAGTAGCCCAGCTGGGCCTGAACCACACAAAGAGCAGGAACGTCAGCCAATCCGAGTCGGTACACCAAGCAAGAACGTCAGTCGGACTGGGTCAGTACACAGAGCAGGAACTTCAGCCAATCCGAGTCGGTACACAGAGCAGGAACATCAGCCAGGCAAGGTCGATACACAGAGCAGGAACGTCAGCCAATCCAGGTCGGTACACAAGTTAGAACGAGATGCAGAATAGTCAGACAGTCCAGGTCGGTACACAGGCAGGAACAATATGCAGAGTCGTCAGGCAGGCCGGGCCGGTACACTGAGATCACACGAATAACAGGAACAAGCGCTTGTATGGAAACACCACGAAAGGGCACTGGAGAAGTGCCAGAACCCAGTATTTAAGGACAAATACTGGGCGGGACAATGACAGTGCAGCCAATAGGCGTAGGCAGGAGTGGAAACTGACAGAATGTCTCCAAATAGCACGGGCACCGTGATACCATGGTGACTGCCAGGTAATGCTTCCTGTGACTCTGGAGCTGGAAGGCTGATAGTTTTGCAGTTCAAATTATTCAGAGATCATCGAGGGAGAACCAGGGGTCCCTCTTTTCAGGGTAGATAACTCACTGATCCACCAAAGCTCACAGTGTTTCTCCAAGCTTCCTCTGCAGGTTTCTGGAAGGGGACCTGATGAGTGGGCACTATCATCGTGATGGTTGCCCTTTAAGGGATATTCCTTTTAACCCTTTGGGTGCCAGCCTCCTCAAATTCCTTAGATTAGCAAAGGGGGCTTGAAAATCCAAGCTTGTGAATTTTATGAGTCCTCCTTAGTAGGTTCTCCCTGTACTTCCAGTGCAGTAAGAAGCTTCAAACTGACCCTTCATGTAGAGAAGGATTTGTCTACATTGCAGGGTCAGGTTTTAATAGCTAAAACTCATGTGATTGCTTCAATATCCATCAGAGTGACTATGTGCATTACAATTTAATATAGTGCTGGATATATATATCCTGCACTATGAATATCAGCAAAAACAATCATACCATTTTGGAGAGGGACAGTAGGTCCCCTCCTGGTGCTTCCCTGGTATTAGTTACCTAAACAATTAGATAGGCAACTAATACTGCAACCTGGGTGGCACACATTGCCTTCCCTTACTTACATTCCTTATTCCTCTTTGAACTTCTGGTAAAGTTTCAGGACCTTCAAAACACACTCATGTCATCAATGAACCAAGAGGGTTTTGGAGGCCCTCAGTCTCAACAGGTATGTTCAAAGAATTCCAGGTTCTCAAGGGAAGGTGGTGAGTACCTTCTAGGTAACAGAATTGGTCACCTATCCAATCAGATAGGAGATCAATACCAGGGAACATCATTCGCAATTCTAATGTCCCCAAAATGGTATGCTTTGCATATATTTACTTAATATCTCTAATGGTTATGACCATTTTAATGTAGGCAGGTAATTAAAAATAGTGTCAGGTATAGGTTAGTGCTCCTGGCACCCCATGCAGCATATCAACCTATATAAATTGGGTACCATTTAATTCTAATTGGTAGCAGATATTTAATACAAAAGGACATTCCATGGTTTCCCACAATTTTAGCATCTTTGAAGGGTAGAAATGTAACAAAAGCATATATCTGTGTGTGTGTGTGTGTGTGTGTGTGTGTGTGTGTGTGTGTGTGTGTGTGTTTGTGTCCTATACTGCCAAATTATGAAAATATTTGTGCACTCTATCCTTGGGGGTAGAAAGGCAAATAATTGTTTACTTAATGTCGACTTTCCAACTTTCCAAGATGGTATGCCTCAAATACATTTCCTTAATATCTCTAATGGTTGTGACCATTTGAGGGCAGGAAACCAATTTAAAAAAATGAAGGTGTAATTTACTGCTCATGGTATCCCCTATTATATTTCAAGCAAATCAGTGGGTTACCATTTTTCACAGGATGGCACTAGATGCTGAGTACAGTAGGACATTTCATGGTGTTAAAAGGTTTTAGTTTATTTGAAGTGACCAAAGTGCAAAATATAAGTTTTTTCTGTAATACCACATTCTGGAAATAGTTGTGCAGAAAAATAAGTCACCCATTCTTTGATATGGTTGGTTGTCTGATTCCCAAAATGTAATGTTTTGTCTTCCATTTACTTTATTTCTCTAGTTGGTACAACCATTTAAGTATAGGCAAGGCATGTCTCAAAAATTGAAAAAATTAGATTCTGTACTTCTGTAAAGCCCTATGTCAACTCATACCAATAGAGCAATAGCTAATGAATGCAATAGGAAATTGTAAAAATGCCTATTTTTTTCTTTAGCTCAATCTCCTGGAAACATTTGTGCACACCAGGCTAGGAGTAGAAAGACAAGAGAAATCTCATATGATGCAATGGAACGTCTACTTTCAGGAAATACAATACATTCTAATGAATGGATTCAGCTGTTTCAGACACATCCATTTCTGACAGTTGTATAAAATCAAGCAAACAGCCATGTAATCTCCATAGACAAACATAGGCAGTAGAACGGCCCTGCAGAGCTCAGTGACTTTTAGCAAGTCCGTTCATCATATTTTTCTCCTGTTAGAGCTGTTCAGTCAACTAAGTGCTGAGGTTGTAAAGTAGAAATTTTTAGGAGAAATAACAGCTCAGCCACAAGGTGGAAGCCCACAAGCTCAGAGAATGGAACCACAAACTATTGAAGAGCATAACAAATGTAAAAATGATCTGTTCTCGGATGCAGCACTCACTACCAAGTTCCAAACTGCCGATGGAAGCAATATCAGCACAAAAAATTTGTTATAACAAACCCATTAACAAGGGTTTAACAAAAACATCCAACTTTAAAAGGCCAATCTTTTAATGCTAAAAGCAGTATTAAGGACACTTAATGAGATGTAATATTCAAAATTAAAAATGCACAAGAAAGATGGAATTTGTTTAAAATTATCTTAGATAAATATGTTCTTTGATATATACCATTGGAGAATAAATAGAAGAGTAGCCAAATGAAAACCCCTTGTGGCTTAATAAAGAGGTTTGCAGGTAAATGAGAAATAAGAAGACTTCTCCAATTCCTATATTATTCTATGGAGCAATGCATTTCAAGTGTCAATCATATTGCTTCCATTTTAGCTTTTTTCATTTAAATTTAAGAGTTGATGGGCAGATCATTTGATAGCCTCCTGATAAAATGATCAGTTTGGATCATGAAACACGTTGAGGTGCAGATTTTTTAAAAATATACATTGGTACATATCTGTACAGTACTTTTAGCTGTTATTTTTAAAATGTTATCGAATAAATTGTTTTTTTATTATTTTTTAAATACTTGGTGTTCCCATCTTCATTGAGTACAAAAGTGTGTGCCTTCCGATGGTAAGTCCGAGTGGGAGCACAATTTGTCCCCACAAGCGATAAGACCGGTTGAGGATTCGATATCACCGGTCTCCATCTTTTGGAAGTAAGTGTGTGTATATCTATCACTTATTCACATTACTAATTTATACACCTTTCCACAGTAAATACTAGCGCTCTCCTAATTGCTGTTTTCTCTTGTTTTATTTTGAGTTGACCCACATCTGTGAGGAGCTTGTTATTATGGATAGAGCTGCAACCGTATCACCTGCATTACCTGTGTGGAGGCAGTATAGTATCCTCCATCTGTTCGTTATGCTACACCTGAGTCATTAGAGTAGCCACCCTTAAATGTGAGTATAACTCTCACCATCTATATATACAATTTAGTTCCCTGAAATATACTATATTATGCTTCCCATTGTATTTTTGTCTTTTCTTTGTTCCACTGGTAGACACATAACCACACATATACTGTTTGACACCCCAGCCTTATTCCACTGTCCACTAGTAGTTAAAGAATCACACATGCACTGTGACCCCCTGCCTGGTTCTTCTGTTGAATAGTAATCACAGAGTGGCACAAGTGACCCCTCATTCAATGCGGCTGGTTATCTTCTTTCCAAAATGGTATTGTTTATCTGCCTTTTCTTCACTTCTGAAGGTATTATAGCCATTTTTTACAGGCAAATCAGGTTTGAGAAAATGTTAGAAACGTCAGAGGTTGTAGTAGGTGTAGTTTTCTACTTCTAGCACCCCCCAAGGTAGGTCAACTCATACCAGTGGGGTGTTGTTTGACTCCTAAGAGCACTAGTTAATGAATGCAGTTGAAAATTCCATGGTTTTCACAGAGTTCCATACATTTGAAGGGGCAAAAATGTAAAAAAATGCCATTTTTTCCTATATCTCCTCCTTCTGGAAACATTTATGCACACCAGTATTGGGGTAAGAAGGCAAGTGACCCCTCATTAGATGCGGCAGGTTGTCTTCTTTCCAAAATGGTACGGTTTATCTACCTTTTCTTCACTTCTGCAGGTGTTATAGACATTTTTGTACAGGCAAGTCAGGTTTGAGAAAATGTTAGAAACATCAGAGATTTGAAGTAGGTGTAGTTTTCTACTTCTAGCACCTACTAAGATAGGTCAACTCATACCAATGGGGTGTCGTTTTCACAGAGTTCCATACATTTGAAGGGGCAGAAATGTAAGAAAATGCCTTTTTTTTCATTAGCGCCACCTCCTGGAAGCATTTGTGCACACCAGCCTTTGGGTAGGAAGGCAAGTGACCCCTCATTAGATGCGGCAGGTTGTTTTCTTTCCAAAATGGCATTGTTTCTCTACCTTTCCTGCATATCTATTATGGTTATAACCATTTTAGTGCAAGCAGATAATTTCAGAAACAAAAGTGTCAGGTTTACGTACGTGTTCCTAGCACCCACATATTGTATGTTAACCCACACAAATGGGCTACCATTTTTCTCATGTTCATATCAGGTACTGAATACAGGAGGAAATGTTATGGTTTTCAAACATTTTAGTATCTTTGAAGTGGTGGAAATGTAAAAAAACATGTATTTATTCCCATAGCGCCACTTTTTGGAAATATTTGTGCACTTCAGCCCAGGGATAGAAAGGCAAGTGACCCCTCATTTGATGTGGGAAAATGTCTACTTTCCAAAACGGTATACCTTTTATAACTTTCCTTCATGTCTATAACAGTTATGAACATTTTAGTACAAGCAGCCATTTTCGAGGAAGCAAACAGGTAGGTATAGTTATGTGCTTCTGGCACCCCTAAGGTGGGTTTACTCATTCCTATGGGGTGTCATTTTTCTCCTAAGAGCACTAGCTAATGAACACAGTTGGAAATTCCATGGTTTTCACAGATTTCCGTACAGCTGAAGGGGCAGAAATGTAAGAAAATGCAATTTTTTTTCCTATAGTGCCACCTTCTGGAATCATTTGGGCATAACAGGCTTGGGGTAAGAAGGCAATTCACCCTTCATTAGATGCGGCAGGTTGTCTCCTTTCCAAAATGGTATGGTTTGTGTAGTCTTTCTTCACTTCTGTAGTTGTTATAACCATTTTTCTACAGACAAGTAATGTTTGATAAAATGTTAGAAAAATTAGAGGTTGTAGTAGGTATAGTTTTGTACTTGTAGCGCCCCCTAAGGTAGCTGAACTCATACCAATGAGGTGTCATTTTTCTCCAAAGAGTACTAGCTAATGAATACAGCTGGAAATTCCATTGTTACACAGATTTCAGTACAGTTGAAGGGGCAGAAATGTAAGAAAATGCCATTTTTGTCCTATAGTGCCACCTTCTGGAAGCATTTGGGCACAACAAGCTTGGGGTAAGAAGGTAATTCACCCCTCATTAGATGTGGCAGGTTGTCTTCTTTCCAAAATGGTATGGTTTATCTACCCTTTCTTCACTTCTCTAGTTGTTATAACCATTTTTGTATAGAAAAGTAATGTTTGAGAAAATGTTAGAAAATGTAGAGGTTGTAGTAGGTGTAGTTTTGTACTTGTAGCGCCCCCTAAGGTAGCTGAACTCATACCAATGAGGTGCCACTTTTCTCCAAAGAGCACTAGCTAATGAATACAGTTGGAAATGTCATGGTTTTCAAAGATTTCAGTACAGTTGAAGGGGCAGAAATGTAAGAAAATGCAATTTTTTCCTATAGTGCCACCTTCTGGAAGCATTTGGGCACAACAGGCTTGGGGTAAGAAGGAAATTGACCCCTCATTAGATGCGGAAAGTTGTATTATTTCCAAAATGGTATGGTTTGTCTACCCTTTCTTCACTTCTCTAGTTGTTATAACCATTTTTGTATAGACAAGTAATGTTTGAGAAAATGTTAGAAAATTTAGAGGTTGTAGTAGGTGTAGTTTTGTACTTGTAGCGCCCCCTAAGATAGGTAAACTCATACTAATGAGGTGTAATTTTTCTCCAAAGAGCACTAGCTAATGAATACAGTTGGAAATTCCATGGTTTTCACAGATTTCAGTACAGTTGAAGGAGCAGAAATGTAAGAAAATGCCCTTTTTTCCTATAGTGCCACCATCTGGAATTATTTGGGCACAACAGGCTTGGGGTAAGAAGGCAATGCACCCATCATTAGATGCAGCAGGTTGTCTCCTTTCCAAAATGGTATGGTTTGTCTACCCTTTCTTCACTTCTCTAGTTGTTATAACCATTTTTGTATAGACAAGTAATGTTTGAGAAAATGTTAGAAAATTTAGAGATTGTAGAAGGTGTCTTTTTGCACTTCTAGCATCCCCTGAGGTAGGTTAACCCATACTAATGGTGTGTCATTTTTCTCCTTAGAGCACTAGATAATAAGTATAGTTGGAAATTCCATGGTTTTTGCAGATTTCAGTACAGTTGAAGGGGCAGAAATGTAAGAAAATGCCATTTTTTCCTATAGTGCCACCTTCTGGAAGCATTTGGGCACAACAGGCTTGGGGTAAGAAGGCAATTAACCCCTCATTAGAGGCGGCAAGTTGTCTTCTTTCCAAAATGGTATGGTTTGTGTAGTCTTTCTTCACTTCTGTAGTTGTTATAACCATTTTTCTACAGACAAGTAATGTTTGAGAAAATGTTAGAAAAATTAGAGGTTGCAATAGGTGTAGTTTGGTACTTGTAGCACCCCCTAAGGTAGGTGAACTCATACCAACGAGGTGTCATTTTTCTCCTAAGAGCACTAGCTAATGAATACAGTTGGAAATGTCATGGTTTTCAAAGATTTCAGTACAGTTGAAGGGGCAGAAATGTAAGAAAATCCCATTTTTTCCTATAGTGCCACCTTCTGGAAGCATTTGGGCACAACAGGCTTGGGGTAAGAAGGAAATTGACCCCTCATTAGATGCGGCAAGTTGTATTCTTTCCAAAATGGTATGGTTTGTCTACTCTTTCTTCACTTCTCTAGTTGTTATAACCATTTTTGTATAGACAAGTAATGTTTGAGAAAATGTTAGAAAATTTAGAGGTTGTAGTAGGTGTAGTTTTGTACTTGTAGCGCCCCCTAAGATAGGTAAACTCATACTAATGAGGTGTCATTTTTCTCCAAAGAGCACTAGCTAATGAATACAGTTGGAAATTCCATGGTTTTCACAGATTTCAGTACAGTTGAAGGAGCAGAAATGTAAGAAAATGCCCTTTTTTCCTATAGTGCCACCATCTGGAATTATTTGGGCTCAACAGGCTTGGGGTAAGAAGGCAATGCACCCATCATTAGATGCAACAGGTTGTCTCCTTTCCAAAATGGTATGGTTTGTCTACCCTTTCTTCACTTCTCTAGTTGTTATAACCATTTTTATATAGACAAGTAATGTTTGAGAAAATGTTAGAAAATTTAGAGATTGTAGAAGGTGTCTTTTTGCACTTCTAGCATCCCCTGAGGTAGGTTAACCCATACTAATGGTGTGTCATTTTTCTCCTTAGAGCACTAGATAATAAGTATAGTTGGACATTCCATGGTTTTTGCAGATTTCAGTACAGTTGAAGGGGCAGAAATGTAAGAAAATGCCATTTTTTCCTATAGTGCCACCTTCTGGAAGCATTTGGGCACAACAGGCTTGGGGTAAGAAGGCAATTAACCCCTCATTAGAGGCGGCAAGTTGTCTTCTTTCCAAAATGGTATGGTTTGTGTAGTCTTTCTTCACTTCTGTAGTTGTTATAACCATTTTTCTACAGACAAGTAATGTTTGAGAAAATGTTAGAAAAATTAGAGGTTGCAATAGGTGTAGTTTGGTACTTGTAGCACCCCCTAAGGTAGGTGAACTCATACCAATGAGGTGTCATTTGTCTCCTAAGAGCAATAGCTAATGAATACAGTTAGAAATGTCATGGTTTTCAAAGATTTCAGTACAGTTGAAGGGGCAGAAATGTAAGAAAATGCAATTTTTTCCTATAGTGCCACCTTCTGGAAGCATTTGGGCACAACAGGCTTGGGGTAAGAAGGAAATTGACCCCTCATTAGATGCGGCAAGTTGTATTCTTTCCAAAATGGTATGGTTTGTCTACCCTTTCTTCACTTCTCTAGTTGTTATAACCATTTTTGTATAGACAAGTAATGTTTGAGAAAATGTTAGAAAATTTAGAGGTTGTAGTAGGTGTAGTTTTGTACTTGTAGCGCCCCCTAAGATAGGTAAACTCATACTAATGAGGTGTCATTTTTCTCCAAAGAGCACTAGCTAATGAATACAGTTGGAAATTCCATGGTTTTCACAGATTTCAGTACAGTTGAAGGGGCAGAAATGTAAGAAAATGCCCTTTTTTCCTATAGTGCTACCATCTGGAATTATTTGGGCTCAACAGGCTTGGGGTAAGAAGGCAATGCACCCATCATTAGATGCAGCAGGTTGTCTCCTTTCCAAAATGGTATGGTTTGTCTACCCTTTCTTCACTTCTCTAGTTGTTATAACCATTTTTGTATAGACAAGTAATGTTTGAGAAAATGTTAGAAAATTTAGAGATTGTAGAAGGTGTCTTTTTGCACTTCTAGCATCCCCTGAGGTAGGTTAACCCATACTAATGGTGTGTCATTTTTCTCCTTAGAGCACTAGCTAATAAGTATAGTTGGAAATTCCATGGTTTTTGCAGATTTCAGTACAGTTAAAGGGGCAGAAATGTAAGAAAATGCCATTTTTTCCTATAGTGCCACCTTCTGGAAGCATTTGGGCACAACAGGCTTGGGGTAAGAAGGCAATTAACCCCTCATTAGAGGCGGCAAGTTGTCTTCTTTCCAAAATGGTATGGTTTGTGTAGTCTTTCTTCACTTCTGTAGTTGTTATAACCATTTTTCTACAGACAAGTAATGTTTGAGAAAATGTTAGAAAAATTAGAGGTTGCAATAGGTGTAGTTTGGTACTTGTAGCACCCCCTAAGGTAGGTGAACTCATACCAACGAGGTGTCATTTTTCTCCTAAGAGCAATAGCTAATGAATACAGTTAGAAATGTCATGGTTTTCAAAGATTTCAGTACAGTTGAAGGGGCAGAAATGTAAGAAAATGCCATTTTTTTCCTATAGTGCCACCTTCTGGAAGCATTTGGGCACAACAGGCTTGGGGTAAGAAGGCAATGCACCCATCATAAGATGCGGCAAGTTGTCTTCTTTCCAAAATGGTATGGTCTGTCTACCTTTTCTTCACTTCTCTAGTTGTTATAACTATTTTTGTATAGATAGGTAATGTTTGAGAAAATGTTAGAAAATGTAGAGGTTGTAGTAGGTGTCTTTTTGCACTTCTAGCGTCCCCTGAGGTAGGTTAACCCATACCAATGGTGTGTCATTTTTCTCCTTAGAGCACTAGCTAATGAGTATAGTTGGAAATTCCATGGTTTTTGCAGATTTCAGTACAGTTGAAGGGGCAGAAATGTAAGAAAATGCCATTTTTTTCCTATAGTGCCACATTCTGGAAGCATTTGGGCACAACAGGCTTGGGGCAAGAAGGCAAGTTACCCCTCGTTAGATGCGGCAGGTTGTCTATTTTCAGAAATATATAGTTTTATATAGTTTTTTCACTGTTTTAGGGTAGTTTTACCACAAAAACCCTAGAATGAGCATATTAGTTTATAAAGTTGAAAATGTCATATTGCACTGCTGTTGATTAGGGCTCTGTGCTAGTCATGGACTTTGGTAAAACTATACAGATTTGGTATTTTTTTACTCGGGGGATGCAAGGCTTTTTCAAATAATTGAAACTTTTTCAATCAAGGTAAATGTTGTAGATACATAGTATGTGATTTTAGCAAAATGAGTAAATTTTCACTTTTTTGTCATTATGACATCATAGCTTTTTGCACAATGTAAAATTCTCTTCATGTAAGGTACAACAAGAAAGCTCAATTTGTTCTGAAAAAAACAATATATAGTTTTCCATTTTTAACTAAAAATCACCAGAGTAAATCAAGCCTAAACGGAAGGATAGCAAAAATGCTGAAAAAGTGTCTGACCTGCAGGGTACAGGAAATGGCCCAAGCCTCTGGCACTGAAGGGGTTAAACACACATTTATGTGAGTTTTATTGCTGTGGAGCAATGTGATCACTTATATACACACCACATAATCCGATCTCCTGAAAAGGGCGACTTCAGGGTAGGAAAGAGGGACAGAGGGATTTGGGAAATTGTCCCTCTGGTCTTTAAAGGATTAACGTGGTCCCCTCACCTTAAATCCAAGTTGCACATTTGAAAGAGTCTTTTAAAACTGCCGATGGATGATGATAGTTAAAAGACCAGCAGATGCATAGTTTAAGAAATTATAGATTCTTTTATATCTGTAAATCAAATCTGTTTCAGAGCAGCACCATATCATAATTAAGCTTTGTAAAGCACTGAGAGCTTAATTCGTATACAGTGCTGCACTCAGAAAAATACTGTTTCAGAAATAAAAGTGTTAATATACTCCAAGCTATGGATCAGCTAGTGTTTTGGCTAATGTGTTATATGGACAATTTTGAATAAAGTTTTCAAATATACAAACCTAAACTCAAGGTGACAGGCCCATTTTAAATTGATATATATACACGCAGAGTGCCTGTATGTCTTAGATTAAATCCTTTGCAGGATTTGGACCTGTTCTAAGCATATTGACGTAAAGTATTGCAATTTCAACTAAGTACACTTATTAGCATTTATTGTGATGGAACCAAGATTGCACCAGTGCATTTAACAGACTTTGCAGTGTTATTTAGCATTGAGAATGACCTAGAGCAGTGGTTCTCAACTCCTGTCCTCAGGACCCACTAACAGGCCAGGACTTAGGGATTTCTCTGCTAGAGCACAGGTGTGGTGATCAGAGGCTCATTCACATTGATTAACTCACCTGTGCTCTAACAAGGAAATCATCACATCCTGGCCTGTTAGTGGGTCCTGAGGACAGGAGTTGAGAACCACTGACCTAGAGTCTGTAGCAATGATTTCTTAAAATGATTCTAACACTTATTGCCACTGTTTGCCTAAATACACTGTATAAATGCAATTTTTATTAATGAATACCTAAGAAGTATATAATAAATAAGTAATAAAAATAATATTCTCCATCTAAGGAACAACTGATTAAATAGTACTTTTGGAAGAAATTTGAATTGTAATTATAATTTATAGTAAACTATTTACTTCTGCATTATGTTATGCTTATAACAAATGTGATCAAATGTTTTATGACGTAAATGTCTAACAATATATTGGAAATCTGAAAATGAATACAAAATGTTTGAAACAGTGAGTGTATGAGTGCTTGTGTATGCATGTTTTACACTTTGTTTTTTACATTTCTATAGCATATTTGGGTAGGGTGACCAGACCTCACCTTTAACCAGGAATGCATATGAAAAATACATACTGCAGGGCTGTTTTGGCTTTGGTGCACTCCTGAAATATGCCTATTTCCTATGTGTCCCCGGTTAAAGGTGAGGTCTGGTCAGCCTATATTTGGGGGAGATACACTAGGTGGTGATAAAGAGAAGGGACTGGATTCTAATGCAGGAGATAAGTGCTACCTCCTGTTTTATCAAGAAGTTTCCTGTTGAAGTCTATGGGGATACCTGGAGACAAAACAGAGATAAAATTACCACTTGCATTTGAATCCAGCCCAATATGACTTCTCCAGTTTATCACTTTTCCAGTTCCTATGTTATTCTATTAAGCCTATTCACTAAGATCTTCAAAGTTGAAGAGATCTAGGACTGGATTCAAATGCAGGTGCTAATTTTATCTCTGCTTTTATCCCCAGGTTTCCCTATAGAATTCAGTAGGAACATTTTTGATAAAACAGGAGGTAACATTTATCTCCTGCATTTGAATCCAGCCCCTAGTGCATAGTTCCATAGAACAACATAGGAATTTGAGAAGTGATAAACTGGTGAAGTCATCTCCACTTTATCACCTCTTTATCACCACTTGGTGAATCTCCCCCATGGTATTGGGTTGACCCTTCCCTGCCAAAATGAATGTGTTTGGCAAACTGGTTTAGATTTAGTTTGTTTTTGAAGCAATCAGGGTTTCCACTTGAATCCTTGTGATTGGCTGCATAGGAACCACTGGATCCCTAGATAACCTTGATAGGTAAGCAACATTGGTCTTGACAGCTGGTTTTGGACTATGGTTACCAACATTTTCAGCCTGTCAAGGGTAATATTCATCTTTCATACACACAGCATTAACCTTTTAATGACCATAGGGGTGTGCAGTACACACTAAGTTCAAATAATTCCAAAACAGCACCTTGCTGAAGAAGTATATTTTAGACAGATTTTGATTGAAAAAATACTCAATTGCTTAGTTCAAAAGAATTTAATGTAATGAATTAATTTTTCATTAATATACATAAACATCATATTGTCATCTTGTTCCTTTGGTAACTACTGACCTTATTGGTAATTTGGAAGGAGGAGAGTTTAAATAGAATACAAACATCATGTGTGTCCTGTAATAATAATCCAGACTTCTCTCTCTGGGACTGTTCACAGTGCATACAGCAAAGAGTGTGTAGCCAAACAAACCCAAGAACCATTATATGACATAACAAGCAAACAGACATCAGTTGCTGAAAGGCTGACAAAATATTTACGTAAGAATCACTAAGTATGTAATCCCTCAGTCATGATTCCTCCTATCTATATGTAGTAAGAGCTGAAGCAATTCAGGAGCAAATCAACTGCACCATAGGGTAGGGAGACCAGACCTCACCTTTAACCAGGAACACATATGAAAAATGCATACTGCAGGGCTGCTTTGATTTCAGTGCAGTCCTGAAATATTTCCTATGTGTTCCTGATTAAAGGGAAGGTCTGGTCAGTTTACCATAGGGGACAAACAACTTCCCACTGATTTAGCATTTAATCCCTTTGAGTGCTAGAGAGGTATCCAGTACCTCTCTGGCACTCAAAGGGTTAAGGACCAGTGGGGGTGTACAACCCATTGCAAAGAAATGCTATGATTCTTAAAGGGTTTTATGAATTTTAACCCCTTGAATGGTAGAAAGGTCTTCAACGTATTACATTGCAATGTAACATTAGAATGTATGAAAGCCCTAGTTAAAGCAATGGGAATTCAGACACTTTGTACATTCAGCTGCTTTTGTTCTATTCTTCTTAGTACATTAGTAAGGTGGTCACATATCCCTTTAAATCAGGGATGCCTTTGAAAATGTCATTCTGCATGACTGCACAAGAATCAGTGTAACCCTGCACTCTATGTTTTTATAAGTGACCTTAATTTAAAGGGATATGTGGTCATCTTATATTAGACTCATTTTGTTAAACATAGGGGGAGGGGGGACAAAAATTCCTACTGATTTATATGTATCATTAAATCCGCTTGAATGCTAGAGATGTCTCCAATGCATTAAGCTGACCACATATCCATTTAATTCAGGGATACTTATAAGAACATCATTCTGCATGACTGCACAGGAATCATTGCAACCCTGCAGTGAGCATTTCTTAAAAGAGTCCCTGATTTAAGGGATATGTGGTCACCTTAACCCCTTAACGTCCAGTGACGTGCCAGAACCATCACTGCTGTATTTCCCTTATGAACCAGGGACAGTCCTGGCAGGAGTACTGTGAGTAGTAACGGGGACTGAAATCGACCGATCAAAGACCAGACCTATCACTATCAGTCCCCCGTTCGGCGTGATCAGTCACATGTGCCGGCACATCAAACGTCACTATATGGTCCTTAAAGGACCACACACTCTGGGACTACTGGTCCTTAAGGGGTTAAATCATTGATTTGCAATATGTCAGATAACTCTCTAGCATTCAAGGAGTAAAAAGCTTAATTTAACTCAGCTGGAATTTTGGGAGTTTTTTTTACTCAGTGATGCAGTTAGTTTGCTCAGCACATTACCTCAATTGGTTTACTATGCTTTAGTAGAATCATGGTGCCCCAGCTTACCTCCTGCACATAAATTACACTCACAAAAAGAATATGTTTCAGCTTGTTGACGTTACTGTTTAAAATTCATTGAAAGCCTCTCTGGCACTCAATGGGGAAATCCCTTGGGGGCCAGAAGGGCCTGCAACACATTGCTAAGAAAAGTTTTACACAGCCCTCTGGTCCTTAAACCCCCCCCCCCCCAAACACGGCTGGCACTTTAGTACCATGGACCATTTTTTTTTTTTTTATGAGATCTTGTTAAGGGCTCACCAAACAGTGTGCAGCCATATGGAGAGACCTGAAATCCATGACAGTCCTGGCAGACCATGGGTCCTTATAGCATGTTGGACCCATGATGTGCCAGGACTGCCATGGGTCCTTAAAGGGTTAAGGGTTTAATATGCCATTGAAACAATGGCAATATATGACACCCTAAAATTGTCCATAATGATTCTTTATGCACAGCTGGTCCCATAATGGAACTGTCCATATTCGAAGTCTTGAAATCCATAGGAGGAGATGATTATAGTTTGGGTTTCAGGTAGATGGTCTCTTCTTACTTGGTAGGTGGTTTTCTACAATAGAGGTCACTGTGTCCCTGAATGGTTTTGAAGCATCACTTACCAGGAGAGGTTTAGGTACTGGGGAAGAATAGTTTTATTATTGGAAGTGAGTCATTTAATTGAGCATTTGCATTGCATATAGCATTTTCAAGGTTCCAGTTTTATTGGTAGTTTCAATGTCTTTAGTTGAGTAGTATTAAAGAGTCAAAAATCACAATCTTCAGCTGATCCAGGAGCATAAATAAAGTCAGCATTTTCTTGAGTATTTCAGGCAAAATTGGGAGTTTCAGCTCTCCTTGTTCTCCACATTGTCATGTCCTGATGACTGCTGTGTTGCTCCTGGTGCTGCTGCATTACTTTCATGTTCATGATTTTCACATTCTCCTTTCTCCTGCTCTCTTGGCTTCTGACCAGGATCCACAACTTTTGTGCTCTTGCTAGAGTTGCAGCCCATTGCTCTAGTTAAAACCCTTTGCTTAGGCAGCTTTGTCTGCAGTAGATAGAGGCACAAGTCTTATGATCAACTCCTTCCTTTTCCCAAGCTAAATAACTCAGTCAGGTTTATTGTCTATAATGAAAGTGTTCTAGTTTCCCTGGTTACATAAACATAGCTTGAAGGCCTGTGAAACTACTGAGACTCAGTGAAGCCAAAACAGGGAGGCCAACAGGTGGTTTCCATGAACACGTGTTCTGCTCTACTGGGCTCCATATAATGTGCCAGGATAACTCTGTTTAATTTTAACTTATTAGAGATCTTAAGGCTTAGTTAAAGAAAGGCACCTTTGTACAAAACATTATCAAGGCTTCACACCAACTAAATATACACATAATGAAATGCATAATGTAATTACACAAACAGGTGCCACACAAAGGTGATATTTATGTAACCATACAAAGCAGACATTTTGACTTCACTGTTTTAATCTTCCTTGAATTTGTTTATTGTGTGTAGTTATAATTTATGATCCTTATCAAATAATGCACAAAAAAGTTATACTACTTTTTCAAAGTATATATATATATACACAAATACAGATACTTGTATACAAATTATAATTTGCTAATATAGATAGTTCTATGAGTGCACATCTACCTATAGTCAAATAAATAGTAACATGATGATTTAAAGCAGGAACAAGTATCCATTGAACCTCCAGCTACTGGAAGCTACCACACCCATCCAATGGCTGGTTGAGAATGATGGAGGGTGTAGTCCCCAACAGCTAGCGTTCCAATCCTTAACTACTCCTGATTCATAGGGGTTTACTATGGAAATATTGCAGTAAAATGCAATCACTTAAATAGTGACCATCAAAAGGGTGACATCGTAATGTCGCCCACATCATAAGAGTGCTGGCAGTGACCCATTTGTCTTGGTCTGGTTGGGCCAGTAGTATTCGATGGGTGTAGTTATGATCTGCTGTCATTTTTGGGCTCATACCTGGAGAGGAAGTGTAACTTATAGGCATTCTCTGAGTGACCCTCAGCAGTAGAGCAGGTAATGAGAGTAAGCCTCTGGAAACGTTGACAACTGGTTCTCTGCTGTCTTCAGGATGAGGAGCATGTCTGTCAGTTTGTTCAACATTTTGGGGTCTGTCACTTTTTGCATGCCACCCATTTCATTGGTGAGTTGGAAAAACAAGCCTGATGAGTTAGAAAAAAGAGCCAGATCTAACTCACAGCCTCCTATTAGTAGGAGTTCATCCATGTTACATTGTATTTGAGAGGAAAGTCAAGGACAAACAGTTCTCCATAGAATATGCTAGAAACTGCTGAGTCATGCTGTCAGAACTTTCAGGAAGTAAATGCACATTAAATTAATTTCCTGATTATTTGAACTGTTATAACTTTTGAATAAGACAACTCACATCAGTGGGAGTACCATTGTTTTGCTCAGCAGGAAAAGCTCTATGACATATAGGTTTTCATTAATAAAACTATACTGATCATTTAATGCAAGCTAATTGCTTCAATGACATCCAAGCTTGTGGATGTGCTGGATCTGCATCACAAACCCCATCTCATCATTCAGCTTACACTCTGGTCAGCAGTCGAGGGGGTGATCACTGTGAACATTCCGTATTTCTCCATTTGGACTCGGATGGACTCCTTGTAGATCTCTGAGGTTGCAGGCAATATTTTCCAGGGCCCAATGTTGATATTGCCCATTTGACACGGGCGACATTTTGTCGTTGCCCTTTTGACGGTCACCATTTAGTCTGCCCCATTTCAAAAGGATACCATTTTGAGGTAAACAAAACACGTTTGCTGAAGCTATAAATCACCAAATCTTTGGTATAGCATATACATTTGAAAAGGTAACCAGAAGTAAATTGACTATGAGTGATAAAAGGAACATGGAAACGTTATTGTTGGTTGTTTATATCTAAACAGCTTGCAGATTGTTCTCTATGCATTTTTTTACACCTGTCCAGGGGGAAATAGTGCGACTATTGACTGCTGCTATATACACTCCCAAAGTACATTAATGTTTAGTTTTTATTTGCTGAATTTATTCCAGCTCTCAATTGACTCAAGTGGATTGCTTTGCATGTTTTTACAGGCAACCTCCTCATCTCTATAACGATAGAGAAACATTGGTTACAGCTTTGTTGTTTTCCATTGTGTTTCATGGCTAAATTTTATCTGCCAAGCTGGTATCAAGTTCTCCTTCCTGCTTATAGACTGGTTTGGTTGGTGCTTATCTGTTAGCATATTCATTGTTCATTTGATGTGTACAGAGTTTAACCCTTTGAATGCCAGGGTGTGAGCACCGCATAGGATTAAGGAAATATTAACACGAGCCATAGAAAGGAAATATGTGGTATATTGGTGTTTTTCTCTCGGGGGGGGGGGTTTCTAAACCAGTGGTTTAGATTAATTTAAAACCTGCGTAGAACATTAACAAAGAAAACCCTAACCCTTAACATGCTAGAGACATCAAAGTATTTGAGATCCTCTAGTTTTTATATCAAATATATCTGATTGATACTAGAAACATTACACTAATTAGCCTAAAATGTATCAGGTAACTGCTACTCCAACAATTTAGAGAGTTATCCTTTTTGGTTACCATTTTAATTGAATTAATAAAGATTTACTTTTTATATACTGACCTCATACTGATATGGGCATTTGACAGTGCAGAACTGGTCTCTATTTACAGCACCCAGATTGCGCTTTATCTACTAGTGTAGGCTCTTGAGAGTGTAGCTGTAAAACCCCCCTTTTTTCTAGTTGTCTCAGTAGATTGAAACCTGCTGCACAAATTACTTCATATGCACCATCTTTCAAGTTATCCAAACAACACAACTGCACAGATTTAAATGTTACACTCTACCACACAAAACCACTCATACATCATTTGCCACTCTAGCCTTGCTCTCCTGTATGCCATTTCTGAAATTTGGACTTTGGCACCTCTTGCGTTATTTCTGGGGAACCTGAGTCTCTACAGAACATTGTTTGAGAACCACTGCTCTAAACAACCCCAGGTCCTCCAGTTGTTGTGGACTACAATTGTAATCCACAGCAGCTGGAAGGCTTCAGGTTGCCCCCCTTAACCCTTTGAGTGCCAGAGGGACATACAATGATGTGTTGCATAGCCCTCAGACACACAAAAGGTTAATGAATATCGATTTGTAAATATTAACAGAGTGAAATAAGCATTCAGATTTCCCTAACAAAATAGAAATGTATTTAATTTTGTCTTAAAACCCATCTTTGCAAAAAAAAAAAAAATAATAAATTGTTTTCAAACAAGAATTCCAAGTTATGGAATCATTTATGGAGTTAGGCAATAAGTCAAATTCATTTTGATGACATTTGATGCAAGAATGGCAGTAACACATGGAAATTACCTACAACATATTTTTATTCCATCGTTTGAGATGTTTGCAGAACCAAGTGAGAACAACTATTTAGTTTGGGTCAGATTTTGGTGAGAGGTTTCAGGTTCCAAAAAGATCTGAGGATAGAGCCCATGGCAAAGTTCAACAGCTCTCCTGCCACCGTAATATTAACTCTGTAGTGAGGAGGAGTGAGTGGGTTATCCTCACACACTTACATACATACATAGATAGGGGAGATGCACTAAGCTGTGATAAAGAGGTGGGAATAACTTCTCCAGTAATATCACTTCACCAGTTCCTATGTTATTCTATGGAGCCTATGCACTAACATTTCTTCAACTTTGGAGATCTTAGTGAATAGGCTCTATAGAATAACATAGGAACTGGAGAAGTGATATCACTGGGGAAGTCATCTACACTTTATCACCTCTTTATCACACCTTAAGTCATCTCCACCATATCCTCAAAAACACAAGCATAAACATGTATACACACACACACACACACACACACACATATATAAACACACATACACAAACATTTACACATGCAAACACATAAACACACACATACTATGTAACTTAGCTTGCTATTGAAGCCATTGGGAATCCCTATTGAGATAATCACTTTAATGCTAGAGATGTCTCCATCACATTGCATTACTATCCTCTCTAGCATTAAAGTGATTAAAAGCCTCATTCCGATCAACTGGATTTTCTTTTTGTCCCCTACGGTACAGTTGATTTATGCCGGAATTGCTCCAGTTCCTCTTTGTGCATCTGCACCTTTATCTCCTGTACTCTCAACTGCAGACATGCTGTGATAACACCAAGTAGTGCAGGGAACACAGCATCAGTAATCATAGACCCCTTTATGGGCCTGATGGATCACAACAGCTTCAATAGCAAGTTAAACCCTATGAGTGCCAGAGAGGTTTCCAACACGTTCTTCTTTCCATCTATTCTGATCACGTATTGTATTCATGTTTACAGTTTTACCTACAACTCCTTGGGGGAGATTCACTAAGCGGTGATAATTCCAGTGTTATTCAATAAAGCCTATGCACTAAGATTTCTTCAACTTCGGAGATCTTAGTGCATAGGTTCTATAGAATAACATAGGGACTGGAGAAGTGATAAACTGGAGAAGTCATCTCTACTTTATCACCGCTTATTGAATCTCCCCCCATATGTTTCTAAAGCTATTTTGTCAATCAACAACAAATCCTGAAAAATTACTGCTTTTACATCATTGCTGATTTATTCAACATGTTTGTGAATGATTTATTCAACATGTTTGTGAATGTAGCAATATTCAATTTTCAGTAAGATGAGTTGTGAAAAAATGATGAAGAGTTACTAACGTAAAATCTTCTGACCTTTCGTGAATACAGCCAAATATATCTTTTATTCTTGGGAGTTGGCTGTGGTACCTTACTCAGGCTACAATGCATGAATACTATTTATTAAAGTAACATTGGAGCAATTAGAGAGCAACAACTGCAACGTGTTTTACACTAAATCCCAGCTGACAGAACTGCAATGTTTTTCTCAATACATATGGTTCAATTGTTTTGCCCCAAAAGCAGAAATATGGCACATGATTTTTATAATCCCAATTTATATTTATACACAAAGGAGCATCTTTATTAACCCCTTAACGATCCTTGACGGTCCTGGTACATCGTGGGTAAAATTGACTAAATGACTCATGACGTACCAGGACCGTCATGGATTTCAGGGTTCCCTGAGCAGCTGCACAAAGTTCGGGGAGCCCTGAGTCGGATCGGTGAATTAAAAAAAATGCTGCGTGGTCCTTTAGTGATCGCAACGTGCCTGCGCGGCCGGGTGTTAAGGGGTTAGGTCAAATTGGAGCAATTCTGGTGCAGAAACCGCAACACTTTTTTCAAAGAAATCACATCATGGTAACATACACTGAACTGGACTTTTTAGCAGGTTCAGTGCCCTTTTCTGTTGCTAATACCTTAAAACATCATGTGCATTTCCCACCTTTTTTAGCACAGAAGATAAATGAGCTCTGCTGTGTCTATTCTGCAAATAGCAGAGAGAAACTCAAGTACAGGAGTGATCACAGAGATACATGGTAATGAGAATTGATTTACAGGACAGAAAAGTATCATGCCATGTAAAAAGAATGTCATTATTAAGCCCATGACTGTTCTATGCACACTGGTGCTATGTATTATATCTGGTCTTTAACCCCTTAAGGACCGGGAAAATCTGGGGTGGTTTTCACTTAAGGAAAGGAGCAATTCTGACCTTTTTAACCATGTCTTTGTTCAACAGTGCTTTCCCTCTAAGTCCTTTATTTCACCCACTCAAATTACATACCGTTTTTTCCATGCACAAATAGGGCTTTCTTTTGATACCAAACTTATATGGATAACCCCCCATTTATTGTATTAAAAATAAAGAAAATAATAAAAAAAAGTTAAAAAAAAACATGGTTTTTATTGGTTTGCTTGTGATCATTTGTGTTCAATTGGTTAATTTTTTACATAGAGTGCATGAAAGGTATGACCGGTCATTCATACCTACAAAATTTGCCGTTTTATAGGGGCACTGTCCCACTGGGACTAAAATCCCCATGTCCCTCTTTCACTCCCTATTTTTCCAATTTATGAACATTTGATTGTATGGTATGTATAATTGTATGACATTTCTCCACAATAGTAAAACTCCTATTAAATTATGTTTAAACTTCAGTGGATGTGTTTTTAATTCATTGGTTTAATGTATTAATTTTGTCTTGCTCACATTTATTAAAAAAAAAAGAAAAAGCAGCTGCTGTTAGAAGATCAAAAAGGACCTGCATTTATCTTGCCCAATGTTCCAGCGCTGAAGGGGTTAATACCGCCAACTCTGGCCTCTGTCTCTTTCTTTGTTTGGCTGTACTCTGCTTCTCTCTCCGTTACTTTTATAGTAAGGAAGAGAGAGGCAGAGAACAGTCACAGAGGCAATGTGTAAGACACATTGCCTACGTGAATGAAAAAGCCGGAACACGTGACTACTGTAGGAGCGATCACATGTACCAGCAAAGCAGAGAAGGACTGAAACTGAGCGCTTTGGTCCTGGAGCTCTCAGTTTCAGCCTCTGCAGCATGATAGTAGCACGCACTGAAGCGCGCAGCTATCATTTAACCCTTGACGTGCCTGTAATGTCATGGGTCCTTATGGGAAGTTTACCCATGATGGTCCTGGAATGTCATGGGTCCTTAAAGGTTAGATAATTATACATAGAAAATGTTTGTTTTTGTGGTTATATGAAGGCAGCAGCAGTGAGATAAATATATATATATATATAATCTCAAACAGAACGGTATATACACAGATAATATGGCGGAGATTCACTAAGAGATGATAAAGAGGTGATAAAGTGGTGTTGGCTCCAGTTTATCATTTCTCCAGTTCCTATGTTATTCTATGGATTCTATTCACTATGATCTCCAGAGTTGAAGAAATCTTAGTGTATAAGCGCAATAGAATAACATAGGAATTGGAGTCATCACCACTTTATCACCTCTTTATCACAGCTTAGTGAATCTCCCCCTATATATTTTAGCAGTTATATGGAGGCAGCAGCTGTGAAATGTATATATAACAGATCAGTATATACACAGATAATATGTGTTTCAGAAGTTATATGGTAGCAGTTTTAAAACGTTTTGTTTCAACATGTTGAAGAGTATTTTGTAAGCAATAGAACATTTTCCTTGATACATATAATGAAGTTCTTTTTCTCCAGAATTACTCCACTTTCTTTGTTAAATATTACTCTATACCTTTCCCCTGCCTCACACTGTCTCTCAGTCTGGTACGGATGGAGCGCAGCGAGCAACAATCTTCAGTAAGCAAAAGGAAAATCCCGCCCTCTTTCATCAAGGGGGCAGGGTTTTCTTTATACTTACTGAGTGAAAATTGTTCCTCGCTGCATCCGTCCAGTCCCATAACTGGATTACAGATCTAATGGGAGGTGGCCAGAAGGGGCGGAAGGGGGATCCTTTCAGATTGAAAAGTGCTTGAACTACAAAACTGTAAGTAATGAAATATAGAGCTATGTGTTAAAATAAAAAATAAAGAAGACTCAGACCTCCACGTCAGTAGAAGTATTACTGTCCCATTAAGAAGATACAGTCAGGGGCGGATTGTAGGGGAATACCAGCCTGGGCATTTTTTTTTTAAAGCAGCCCAGTAGCTGGTGTTTATATATATATATATATATATATTCAGCCTCCAGCACCGACGTCCCTATCGACGCCCCCTTGAACATGAAGGCTGTCAGAGAGAGTGCCTGTGCCGGTGGCAACACAGGCCTCTCTGATCCAGGGCTGGCCCAAGACATTGTGCTGCCTGGGTCCAAAGATGAAATGCTGCCCCCACCACCAAAACCATGCCCGCCTGGAGAGGCACATGTTGGCCAACTCTATTCATGTAAGGGTCTTAAACCCTTAATTGCAAAAGATGTGTGCAAATCCTCTAATACTATTTCAAATAGAGTGTAAAGGGCGCTCTATCTATACCTACACAACATAAGGCAGCTATGAACCCACTGTGATCCTGGAGTGAATGATCACACAAAGAGAAAAAACAGAAAAAAAGCTCTAATCTCAAAAAAAAAAAAAAAATCTATAGATAGTAAGTGATGTAGAGATGTTGAGAGTACAAAACAATTTATTAAGCACAATAAAAAAAACAGGTATAACTGTATTGATCAATATTAAGTACTTTTTTTTTTACATATACATACACACATCTACACACACCTACATCTACACACACACACCAATACATACAAACACATATACACTTATTTTTCATACATATATACACACACACGTGTATATATATATATATAACTACATACACACATTCATACACACACACCCCAATACATACACACACATACACACTTTTTTTTCTTCTTCTTCTTATGCATAAGTCCAGTGGCTAGGAACCCCCAGGCCGTCACCCACCTCCCGCAACTCCAGCCAGCATCAATGGGTCCCCACTCCCCAACCCTGTAGGCCCTGGTTGGGCCTTGAATCCGGTCCTGCCGTCACTTGGCTGTAGAAAACTGCTGGCAGAGGCTGCTCCTCCACAGACACAGACTCCCACCCCGTCACAGCCGTACTGGTCCGGAAGGCCACTCCCGCTATGCAGCAGTGGCGGGTCCTGTACCATGGAAGTGTATCAGTTCGCATTCCAGTTAGCTGCTGAGGCTCCCCCTGCTAACCTCACAGCCCAGGGGCAGGGGAACATGGAAGCCCAGCATATCGGGGGATGGATGGAGGACGGATACTCCACAGCAGCGCAGTCCAGGCACTGTCCTCAGGGCAGGCCCTTAAGTGCCATCCCCCCACTGGCCCATGATCTAGCGGCCCACCGGAGGATGCCCGATCCCCCGATAGGACAATCCGCCCATGGGTACAGTTAACACCTTGTGTGTCATAGAGGTATCCAGCACAATGCAATGAGTTGGGTACCTCTCTGGCACGCACAGGGTAAAAAAAAAAAAGCCATTCTTACATCTATTTTAGCGTGTAATTGCTTATGTACATTCCTTTGATTGTGCTGTGGAACATCACCTTCTCTGATATATACCTCACTCGTGGACTCTGAATTGTAATAGATGCGGAAGCATTATTCAAACATTCCTATCTCTGTCTATACAGACCACAGGGTATCACTGCATGGAACCAGAATAAGTAAACATGTTCAGGCAGATTAAATCAGCTCTGTGACTAAAGGTTATACATTCACCATTTTCGATCAACTGTTTCTGTTTGCAAATAAATATTAATAATCTGTTGCCAAGCACAATGTGATGTAGTTTCCATCAACATTTCTCTATATATTCTTTTGTTTTAAATTTTGACCCAGATTCTCTTTATGGAGTTACAAAGAAGCAAATTACAAACATAAAACAGGAATTAAACAATATTCGGTTGCTTTGGGGATATTTTTTACCCTTTAAATCGCTTCTTGATACAATAGTAAGCCCTATGACACTTAGGGTTAATTATAACCTTAAAAGAATAGTAATGTTTCACAAAAAGAGCAGCTCCAATTAATCTTCATAGTATTTGGGCCATGTAAAGTGTTATTTCACTACTGTCAGAGTTGTAGTTCAAAAGTAATTGAATGATAAAGTTTCCCCCTCCCGCCCTTTTTACCTAGTGTAAGCCGCCTCACCTCAGATGTAGAATCTGGTCTTGAGACCAGACAGCTCACAGCAAGGGACACTCTTCTTACTGTGAGAACAATGAAAACCCTGCCCCCATTGACAGGTTTTTCCCTGATTCTATTTGAAGATTTGTCCCTCTCTGCAATCCACCTGGACAACACCTTGCTGCTCTGAGCTGAGCAGTGTTACATCAGTAAAAGTGGCGGGAGTGGGATACTATATCACTCAATTACTCTTGAACTACAACCCTGACAGTATTGAAATAACACTTTCCATGCCCCAAATACTATGAAGATTAATTGGAGCTGCTTTTATTGTGAAACATTACTATCCCTTTAACATGTATAAGTGCCAGTTATCTTAGTGTATATTTATCTCCTAGCAGTGAGGTAGATTTACCGTAGAGAATGGCATGCATTTATCCCCTGTGGTATTGCTGATTTAATCCAGAATTACTCCAGCTCTTATCATTAGATTAGCCTTAGTGTTCTGTGTGTGGGTAGATAAAGGTACGAATATAAGAATCTGCCAGCGCAGCTTAACTGGAGTTATTCTCCAAAAATCAGTGGCTGCTCTTTATCGTATTAATTTGTGTTTGCTGAATACCGGCAGGCACACTTTGTTATTAGTAAGACATTAATGCCAGCAAGAGCCTTGCTGTTACCCTCTGCATGAACAGGAAAAGGGCATAGGCACGCCATTGCCTCTGTGTCTAGTTTAATACATGGTGTTAACAAAAGTGCAGCGTTAGTAAATGGCCTGAAAAACCCACAGCCCACCTCTCCACACTTGGCTGGCTGGCTCCTGTTTTTTCCCAGACTCATATATGTGCATTCCCCCAGGATGTGAGATAAGGAAGGGTAGAAGCAATATTTATTTTAACCAATTAACCCTTTGAGTGCCATAGAGGCAACGCCATTGGTTACCTCACTTGTACTCAAGGACTTAAGGACAAGAGGGGGTATGCAACACATGTCTTTGCAATGTGTTGCATGCCCTTCTGCTCCTTAACACTTTAACCCTGCTTTGAGTGCCAGAGGAGTATGCAATGCATTGCTCTGCAATGCGTTGTGTACTCCTCTGGCACTCAAAGGGTTAAGGGGAAGACAATCAAAAAGTCGTCATAATGAAAAAATTGTCGGATCATGAGTGGGTGGTAAAAAAATGACAATATTTTGAGAAGTAAATATGTCACATTTGAAAATATGTTTAAAGGATTAAATATGATGATCGTGATGAACATTGCTTTTTAGAAATTCTGATGTTAAAAAAATGTCTTTGATTGTGTCTTTGAAACAAAAATTTTCAAAGAATCAAAGACATTTTTTTGTCTTTGAAACGACAAATTGCTTCTCACTCCTGGTAATAGCACTTTAATTTGTCTCTCCAAGTTTAGACCATTTTTATTATGTCAGGAAAATATTGCATTATTCAGACAAAAGTGACGTTGAAGCGAATATTTTGTTTCTGAAAATACCTTACAACATGATGGTAGATTAAACCACGCCCACTTTTAAGATGGCTTTTTCCCTTTGACAGAGATGGCGGAATTGGATGCAAAACATTACGGAAATATGTCTGAGAATTGATGGATCATGGAGTTAGAACTGTTTATTCTGATTACAGACAATTTCACTTACCACCACTTTCTGCACATCTTGCTCTAAGTGTCAGAGGGGTATCCAATGCATTGCTTCGTAATGAAATGGATATCCCTCTGACACTTTAAATGAGAGGCAGTCTAATTATACAAACTCATCACATTGCAGTTTTGTTTATTGACGTTTTCTAACAAAGGAACAATACATTGCAAATCTCTAACAAAGAAGGGTTAAATGAGGACAGAGACACATAGCTACCATTTGTTTGGTTTTGTTAGTGCAACTTGATTATAACTGTAAATAGCATAAAAGCAAGACAAATCAGTTACTACAGAAATATATGCACATGTATCTTCATTGTACAGCTACTGACTGATAATAAAGGGAAATGGCTCTTAACCCTTATTTCTTGTCAGATTAGCTTTCAAAATGAGCCAACCGTGACATTTAATCTTCCCAGAACATAGATGTCAGAGGATATTTCCCCAATTGCTCCTACCAGGAGGCATTCTTGTAGATCGTTAAGGAACATTTAACCCTTTGAATGCCAGAGAAGTAGGCAACGACTTGCTTTGCAAGGTGTTGCCTACCCCCCAGGCACTCAAAGGGTTAGCATGCTGTAACTTTTCTCTGCCATGTAAATGAGAAGCAGGACATCTCCCTCTGTCATTCTGATAGAAATGGCAGCAGTTTAGGGGCTCGATAAACTGCTAATTGGTGCACATAAGATAGTAGATAACATTGGGATCTCACACCCTCCGAATCTGGCCCTTTGAGATTTGGGTCAAAACAGTGAGTCCTGGGCAGAAAAGGGCTGGAATCTTGTCGCAAATACAATCAAGTGGCCCATTTCTACTATCGTTCAAGGCCACTTTCCCACCCCACCACCCTTTTGTTGTAGCATTAATGTTGTGAAGGCAAGTAATATCCCATAACAATTGAAATGGGGCTGAATTACTGGTACTATAGTGCTCTCAAATTAAGCAAAGATATGCTAATAATGCTAAAGAGCTTGCAAGGGAAATGAGTTATACTATCAGTGTAGCGCCATTTGAATTGTAGTTCTGTTATCATTTGTTTGGTTCCATTTCAGTTGTAAGCTCTGTGGTATCACTAGTGTAGCTCCATTTATAGCAGCACGAGGGAGATTGAGTGAGGTAGTGGCCCACAGACATATGACTGGTCCAGGGGGGCAATTGCCCCCCAACCCCAGACCATCCCTCCCTTGGGATCAATCTCTGAGACATCCTAGGTATGATTAAGATACTACAAATACAATGATAATAATGATACAGCAATGGCAGCTATATAGAAGCTGATGAACTAGAAAGAACTGCTTAACCCCTTGAATGCTAGAGAAGTATGCAATGTATTGTAGACTTCTGTAGTACTGGAGCGGTTAAAAGCCCCATTAGAATTAATGGAATTTGTGGAGCTTTTTTTTTGTCCCCATTGGTGCAGATGGTTTGCTCCAGAATTGCTACATATGACTTTAGTACATCAGCCTCACTGTGTAAGCACTTATAAGCACTGCCCTCATCACTTACTGCATAACTCTATCATTCTCCTACACATTTTTCATCTTGATTGCACATGCCTAATATGCAGGAGCTTTCTAAATAAACTAGTATTAATGGCCAGGAGTGTGGGGTGACACATAGTATTATACACACAGTCAGTCCTGCCATGCATTCATCTGTCTCCTTTCTATGTGCCTCTGTCTTATTCTGTGAAAGATGGACATTGAAATGTAATAGCTGGGGACCCACATGTTGCTAACTCCTGTTTTAGGCTGGTAACTAGAGTTGCAGGTGTTTCCCTAACAGTGTTTGGGGGATCTGTGACATTGATACAATAATATCTTTATGTTCCAGGAACAGAGCCAAACGTCAGAACATATGTGCAGTTCAAGTCCAGAATGCACGTAGTACAAAACTCTCCCTACTGACGTCTGCTATGGATGCAGTTATCACCTCCCTGTGGCCAAACATAACATAGCCTTGGATGTTTTCAGTCATGAAGTTTAAAAAGAAATCTGAAGTAATTCTGGATCAAACTATACCATAGATGACAAACACAAAAGGTCTTTCATTGAAATGGGGCTTTAGGGAATCTTTATTTGTAGGGAATCTTTATATGATGCAATTTGTTTGCCCCAGAATTAATTCAGTGTTCTTTTGAACATACAGTCCATTGTGTGGATTATCCCTTTAAGGACCGGGAAAATCTGAGGTGGATTTCACTTAAGGACCGGAGCAATTCTGACCTTTTTGACTGTCTTTGTTCAACGGTGTTTTCCCTGTAAGTACTTTATTTTACCCATGAAAATTATATACTGTTTTTTTAACACACAAATAGGGCTTTCTTTTGATACCATACTTATATGGATAGCCCACCATTTATTTTAGAGAAATTAAAGAAAACGATAAAAATAAATGTAAAAAAACGCCATTTTTTTTTTCTCTTGGCATCATTTGGGCACAATGGGTTAAATTTTTATGGACACTGCATTAAATATATGAGCGGTCAGTCATACCTACAAAATGGGCAGTTTTAAGTGGTCACTGCCTCCCCCTTGGTGAAAAAAACATGTCCCTTTGCCACCCCTATTTTCCCACTTTTTTATTGATGACATTTGGCGGTCTGTATAAATGTATTACATGGCTCCACAACAATCACACTTCCTATTTTGGTTATTGAAAAGTTTTTTTATGTAAATAAAATTTTTGTAAAAAAAAAAAGTGTTATGTCTTAAAAAAAAAAAAAAAAAAAATTAATTTTAGCAGGTAATACCCCCAGATGCTGCATTTTATTTGTCCACTAGGTGTCTCCTCTCTGCTTCTGTCCCTTACTTTATTAGCAAGGGACAGGTGGCTGAGAAGAGACACTAGAGGCAGTGTAGAACACTGCCTCATTCATTCTTTCACAATGCCATACATGGAATTGCTGCTGCAGCGATCCCATGACCTGGCACTTGTGAAAGTGGCTGAGACTGAATGCTCCGTCCCGGAGTGCCCAGTCTCAGCCTGGAATTAATGATAGCAGCGCACCTCTGTGCACGTTGCTATCATTTAACTCATGCCGTACCAGGACCGTCATGGGTCCTTAAGTCAAATCTACCCATGACAGTCCTGGCACGTCATGGGTCCTTAAGGGGTTAAGCCTTGAGGCGTTCAACATTTAGATTTTTTGTTTGATTGTAGTTTATAGTGAGATGAGTCCTTTAAGTATGGTTTAGGTGAGCAACAATATGTATAGGTTGGTGGTCATCTCTGCCAGAGCAAAAACAGGTTCCTGCCCAACTATCAAATAAAATGCAGTCTTTTACCTACATCTAAGTTTATATCAAGCCAAAGTACATGAAATTTTCACTGAGGGCAAACAAAAGCAAATATTGCACGTTCCACTGCTAGTTACCACTCAGTCATATCAACGTTTAGTTACTTAGTGCCATTACAGAGGAGAAATTTCCATGCACATATCAGACATGTGCCAAAATTTGAGAGGCTTTGACAATGAAAAAATGAACAAGTAGTTTATTCTATAGATAGTTACTGCTCAGAAGTATCAAGGTTTTAGCTCTCTAACGATATTAATACATACATAGTAGATTAATTCCATTCTAGCTATTTCATCCCAAAAGTCAAAGGATCCTCTCATTAAAGTCTCATGCCCAGCAGATGGCAAGTCAATTGGTGTTCTGCAAATCATATAAATATAATTTCTAAAACTCCAGTTGAATCGATTGATATCAAACATAGATTCACAATGTTCATACCATTTGCTTGTGCATGTGCATATAGTGGTGATCGGATGCAGTACCGATGGTCTGTTTGGAAACATTTACTATTAATCAGCTTTTTTTCTATATCGGGATTGTATGTAGCTCTAATGCATTGCTCATTTCCGTGGCATCTCATTAAGTACTTTAAGTTGGACTCCTGTATGACTAGCATTCAAGGGGTTAACCCTTTGAGTGCCACTCTGGCACTCAAAGGGTTAACCCATTGAATGCTAGTCATATAGGAGTCCAACTTAAAGTACTTAAAGCAAAGCAGAATGCAACGCCACAGAAATGAGCACTCCAAAACTATGGGGAAATATTTGCAATGCGTTAGAGCTACACACAAATCCAATACAGAAAAAAACAGATTAATGGTAAATGTTTCTAAACAGATCATCGGGACTGCATCCGAGCATCAATAAATGCATAAGCAAGTGGTATGAACATTTTTGGTATGAGTCAATCCAACTGGAGTTTTAGAAATTATATTTGTATGATTTGCAGAACATCCATTGACTGCCATCTGCTGGGCATGAGACTTTAACAAAAGGATCCTTTGACGCGACCTTTGAAATGGACACCCGCCACCAGCAATGTAATAATGTGCCACCCGTCCACCTGCCTGCTGTTTATGGGCCCGCCAGTGCCTATTTAATTCAGCCTCCGCACTGTGCTCTGTGAGGCACTGAGGACTCACAGTGTATACTGCCCATGAACCCAGTGAGTTGGGGGGGCCTGGCCACGGTGGACGGGGGGGGGGGATTTAGGTCAGATCTAGTCATATGCACAAACTCAATATGAATGTAGCACATAGCAAATTTGGATTGTGCAGTAAGCAGGGGGGTGACCACGCCTTCCTGACAGCTCTGGATCCAACAGACTGCTGCTGATGCTTCCTGCCAGCACCATAATGCATGAACATAAATAGCACTACAGGTAATTATACCCATAAATGTATCTCCAAAGGTTTGTTGCTGCCAGAGTAGTATGTTTGCAGCACTGTTTTGTGAATATGTTAACCCTTTGAGCACCAGTGGCGTTGTGTACCCCCTTTGGCACTAAAAGGGTTAATATTTAAAAAAAAAAGATATGCCCAGACTGGGCATTTTACCCACGTAAAATATAGGAACCAATATGTAAGAGATGTAATGTAAGTTCATGCATTTTTTGTGTATGATCAATAAAAGGTACGTTTTAGGACTCTCCTCCTTTTCAGTATACTGGATTTTGGGAGTTAGCCTGTAATTTGAGTGCCAGTTTAGCAGGGTTTTCTTTTCTCTTACATTATTGGGGCATGGTTATATATGCAAAAGGGCATTAAAAAAGTCCCATGTTCATAAAAAAAAGAAATACTGCTTACATTGTGGCTTCTTGGTAATTTTTCCCAGCAGTAGCCTAACAATGAAATGATTATTATGTACTCACACTGGGGCTGATATACTAGGTTAATGTTGTACAATTCAGGAGCAAATCAAAAGCCCCATAGGGAAAGAGAAAATGGGTCTCGTAACTGCATGAATGCTAGATCAGCATGAATGCTAGCATTCAAAGGGTTAAAAGCCCCATTTAAATGAATGGGGAATTAGTGCATTTAGATTTTTTTCCTATGGTGCACTTTTTCTCCAGAATTGTCCAGCTTTTGTTAGTATATTAGCCCCACTTTTTATCTCTATCCTCTCCCTCTTTAACATAATATTAAGATATTAGCCGCACTCAGTTATGGTAGGTACCATCCAGGCACAGACCCATCTTCCTCCCATCCATTCTTCTCCAACTCCCCTTTCATCCCACTTGTCCTTTCTTTACCCCCTTTCCAATTTTTCCTCCCTCCTCTTCCCCATTTGTCCTCTTTTTTCTCCCATTTGAAACATATCAACATTGGTGATACCACATAGCTTTCAATTAAATGACAACCCATTGGTAGTCATATATTTGTAAACTCTGTGGTATCAATAGTGTAGCTATATTTCAGTTATATAATAATAATAACTAGTATTTATATAGCACCTTTCTCCCAGTGGGACTCAAAGCGCTGTCAGCGCACACTCTCAGAATTAACCAAATCGGCAGCTGAAATAATAGATGTTATTATTACCCATTCAATGGTACTCATTTATCGACCTCGGAAGGATGAAGGGCTGAGTTGGCCCTGCCGGGATTCTAACCTGCAACCCTGAGGTTGAATAGGCGCCATAGTCTGGGAATTTACCACTGAGCTATCTCACTGGCTCTATTGACAGCTCTGCAGTATCACTATTTCAGTTGAAATTTCTGTGTATCACTAGTGTAGCTCCAATTCAATTGTACGTTCTGTGGTATCACTACTGTAGCTCAATTTCACTTGAGATGGGTGGGGTTAAAGGTGATAATATGGGTGGGGTTAAAGGCAGGGATATGGGTGGGGCTAGGTGTGGAAACTGGTGGCAAGTAACTTTTCAGGCCTGGCTAGTAGCTCAGGACATGAAATTTTGAGCCCTGCACAACGTTTACACTGCAATCAGACTGGCCTTATTGATTATGGGGTGACTGGATTTGTTTATAGACACAAAGGATGTTTAAAGATTTTTGGTTTGGCAACGGAGTGCACCTGCATTCCAAATGAATATGACATTTATTATGATGGTCTATCAAAAATGAAGAGTGACTTTTGTTTCATATAGACAAATAGACATATATAATTTATATATTTAAAATTATATTATCAGTCCCCAAAATAGTTATTAGATTTGTGGGTATGTTTGTATTATTATATATAATGCTGGAGATATCATGTTTATGAGGTGATGTAACATCCCCCAAATTGGTGGAGCACATATGCTTTCCAAATGATGAAGAGGAAGTTGATGTTTGGGGTTGCACCCTAACTTTTTAGCACCTGCTAAGGAGATCAAACACAACATATGTCAAAAAAATGTTTGATGTCTGAAGAAGTAGCCATGAGTTATGAAACATGTTGGGCCTGTAGTGTTTTACACATATGGTGTACATATTCATTTTGTTATATTTATTTTTATAGTTGTATTCTTAGTATGTGAATAAATCATTTTTTTTAATTTTACCACCCACTTTGCTTTTTTTAATAAGATTATACGTGAAGTAGGCAGGGCCGGTGCAAGGATTTTTGTATACACAGGCGAAAGTGCATTTTGATGGCCCCCCCTCTGACCCAGACACAATCCCCTTCCCCCTGACTTTACCACAATCTCCTGCCCCCCCCCCACATATTCACCTCCACACTCTCCCCACCTCCACATTGCCCCTTCCACAATGCCCCCTTCATCTCCACAATGCCCCCTTCATCTCCACATTTCCCCTTCATCTCCACATTGCACCTTCCACAATGCTCCCTTCATCTCCACATTTCCCCTTCATCTCCACATTGCCCCTTCCACAATGCCCCCTTCATCTCCACAATGCTCCCTTCATCTCCACATTTCCCCTTCCATAATGCCCCTTCATCTCCACAATGCCCCTTCATCTCCATATTGCCCTTCCATAATTCCCCTTCATCTCCACATTGCCCCCTTTATCTACACATTGCCCCTTTCACAATGCCCTCTTCATCTCCACATGCCCCTTGATCCCCTACCTTGAGTCCCTGGTAGTCTAGCGGTGTGCCATAAGAGAGCTCTGTGCCTCCTTCGGCACAGAGCTGAAGCTCCCGCGCGATGTTCTCAGTAATGCAGAGTGCTGGGAGATTCTGTCATCTCCCAGCGCTCTGTATCACTACAGAGCCTGGGTCGCTCTGCATTCACTTAGACGCACCGAGGGAGCGCTTGGTAGTGTAAATCAGCGCTCCCTCGTGGCAGATATAAATATTTTTTTTTAAAAATTAAAAATCCCAGCTTCCCCCTTCTCGGCGCCCCTCCGTTGCGGCGCCCTAAGTCAGCTGCCTGTCCTGCCTTAATGGTAGCGCCGGCCCTGGAAGTAGGGTACCATCATCCTCCATGAGGTACTAGATACTCCCCTAATTTAATGACTCCTTAGAATTTCTATATTCATGAATTCCAGAGAACGAGTACTATAGAACCCTTTACATAGGATCAGCTGAGTACTAGTATTAATCTTTTATAAGAAGAAGGCTAGAAACATGGGAAGATTCTGAAAAAGTTGTGATCTGGGAGAAACCTGCACTGAAGGTGATTCAGTGAATGTTCTCATTTCTAGAGGCTGGTTCTACCTCTGTAAAATGTGAGTAGTACCGTATGAGAGAGGTGTCACGGCACATTGGTGGTGGCAGCTAATAAAAGCTGTCTACACTTAGAGGCGTATGCATTTTTTTTTTGTTTTCTTTTCTGCATGTTTCTGGGTGGTTCTACCAAATGCCTATAAAGATAGAGCAGCAACTGAGTGGAACAACTTAAGAACTTATCCAGGACTCTGTCTTATGAGCTCAAGATTATGTAGCGTTATATATTTTATTTGTTTATTATTTTTATTATATTGTAAGATTCAACATGTTATTAGAAATGCTTTAGAATAATATTACATTTTTGTGGTATATTTATACTTGATTCAGTGAATCTTCATGCAGCTCCAAGGAGGGATTTGTTAAGCAGAATATTAAGTGTATACAACATACTAATGTCCTATATATCTATACCATCTAGAGATGATAGAAAAGCTAAAGGTTCGCTCTTGCTTTGAGAAGGATTTTCCTTCTCCTTTAACAAGGGGGCAGGGTTTTCCATAACCTCACAGTAAGAAGATTGTCCCTTGCTGCGACCTGTCTGGTCAAGAGGCCAGATTCCATTTCTGAAGGGAGGTGGCTTATACTATATAAAAGGGATGGGAGGGGGATAGTTTATCATTCAATTATTCTTGAACTACAACTCTGACAGTATACAAATAACACTCTCCATGGCCTAAATACTATGAAGATTAATCTGAGCTGCTTTTTTTTTTGTGAAACATTACTATCCCTTTAAAATGCCTGTTAATAAAGATAATACAAATAAGAGTAGGAAAGACACTATACAACTAGATATAGTAAACATTCCAGTTCAAAACAGACTTGTATCTTTAGAGACAGGAGGCACAGATATAAGAACAGTTAAAATTTGAGGTAGGTTAGGAAACATCTAGCAAAGTAGGTCATCAAACACATTTTGAAGAGGGGGACAATGTAGGGAGATTAAAAAAGAAGAATGAAGACAGGGAATTGAGGGGGCAAAAGGAATAAAGAACTAACAATCCTGTCTGGAGATATGGCAGAAAGGTTTTATAATCTATCAAGTATAGATATAGATGCCTTTCAAGTTGCAGTTTTAAAAAGAGATTTTACATTTGCTGCCAACGGAAAAATATGTTTTAATTGTGCATATATATCACACAGAGCTAAATCTTTTGGGGGAGAAAGGATACACAGAAAATACTGGAATATACTGGAATGTATTAATTGTGGTTTAAAATATGTAGTATATACGATTTCTTGTAAATGTGGAAATAAAATAGGTACGTTGCACAAAAAGAACACTTAAACAAAGACTTGCAGAACATAGAAGAAAAATAAAGACAAAAGGTATAAATCATAATGTTGCAACAGATTTTAATCCTAAGGGTGTAAAAGATGATTTCTCAGTGAAATGTACGGAATCTATTCCTATTACACACCTTACTAGATTTGAAATGTTGTGTAAAAGAGAATAATGTTGGATATATAGGTTAAGCACATTGAGTCCCAGTGAGCTAAATGAAGACACATAGATACATTGTCTTACTTAGATGGTAGTTTATTGTACATTATATAGAAATATCTCTTTTTTTTATACATATATTTTTATATATTGGCATGTATTAAATATGTTAAATATCCTGTAAATATTTGTTTATATAATTTTCTTGTTCTATTTTTTTTCTCTAAATGTATGGTCCCCAAAATAGTTATGAGGTTTTTGGGTATATTTGTATTATTATAGATAATGTTGTAGATATTGTGTACATGAAGTAACATCACTTCCTCCAAACTGGTGAAGGACATATTCTTTTCAAAGGATGAAGAGGAAGTCGATTGGGATTACACACTAACTTTTTTGGCACCACCTAAGAAGAGTGAATAAAGGTATAAAAGGTATGTTAAATCAATATTTGTTTGATGCCCCTGAGGAAGTAGCTGTCAGATATGAAACGCATTGGGCCCTTAGTATATTGCACATATGGTGTATGTATATTGTTTTTATGTATATTTTTACTAGTTTTATTTTTTATATGATAATAAATAACATATATATTTTTTTATTTTGCCATCCGGTTTGTTTTTTGTAAGATTATATGTGAAGTAGGGTACCAGCACCCTCTATGAGGTACTAAGTTACTCCTTAAATTAGTGACTCCTTAAATCTTTCCCTAGTCCTAAACTGCAGAGAGAGATTAATATAGAATCCTTTATGTAGGATCAGCTGAGCACTAGAATTAATTTCTCATATGAAGAGGACAGGAAATGTGAGAAGATTTGGAAAAAGAGGAGTGGACTGAGAGATACTTGCACTGGAGGTCATCCAGTGACTTTTGTCATTCACAGAGGTTGCAATTGCCTCTGTAAAATGTGAGTACATGAGAGGTATCACAGCACATTGGTAGTGGAAGCTAACATAAGATGTCTGCACTTAGAGGCACATGTGCCTTTCTTTTGTGTTTTATTTTCTACCTGTTTATGCTATGTTCTACCAAAGGCCTGTAAAGATATAGCAGCAGGGACTGAGTGGAACAACTTAAGATCTTATCGGGGGCTATGTCTTAAGAGCTCAAGATTATGTAATGTTACATATTTTATCTGATTATTGTTTTTATTGTATGATCTAAACTATTATTATAAGCTCTTTAGAAGAATATTAGATATTTATTTATAGCCAAGATCCTTCCTGAACTGACTGAGCCTCTGTGACTGCAAAGTACTATTCAGAGCTGTGAATGAGCCTACTATAGAATTTAGTAGTCTCTGTAGGAATGGTGTCCCACCCAGGTTGTAATCTCTTTCAGATCACTGGTGGCTTACACAGAGAAGAAATATGTTAAAGCGTGTCATACAGTCCAGCCACAAAGGGACAGGCAATGCCTATCTGAACAAGAGAACCAACCAACCAACCAGAGTCATAAATGTCAGCCTTGTCGGACCTTATCAGTAAGGTGTAGCTAAACCTTCTAGGCATGTTTGGAGTCCCCTGTTACCATTGAAGTGATCTCTTTTAGCTCACTTATACCTTACACAGAGAGGAAATATACTAAAGCTCATAATACTGATACTGATTCTGATACTGATCCTACCAAAATGACAAATTCTCTCTAAAGAAAAGAATATGACGATCTCAGATGTACACTTCAGTTTTGTTGGGCCTCATCAGTGAGGTTTAGCTAATATCTCTTCACACTGTAAGCAAGTAGTTCATGTCTGTATTCCCCTGTTATACTAGGGATGACCAATCTCAAGGATAATTTGCATATGCAAAGAACTGGTGAGAGACACTCAACTAGGATTGGAATAAGCCAGTTATAGAATTTTTCAGGCTATATAGGAATGGAGTTCTACTGAGGGATCAGTCTATTTTAGACCACTATTGCCTTAGACAGAGAAGACATATTCTAACTCACATCGTGCTAATCCTGCCAAAACAGTTGTACAGCTACAATCAATTTCTCACTGAACAAGAGAAGTAGCCAAGATCAGCCTTGCATTTCAGCCTTACTATCGGTGAAATTTATCTAATCTCTCTAGGCATTATGAGCAAGTGGCTCATGACTGGATTCCCAATTACTCTTGGGATGACCAATCCCAGGGATAATTTGCATATGCAAAAAGTAAGTTTGAGGTTGGCTGGTTCTCTTGTTCAGAGAGGAATTGCCTGGCACTTCATGGCTGGACTTTCATCATGGCAGGATCATTATGATGTGCTTTATGATATTTCCTCTCTGTGTAAGGAACTGGTATGTTAAAAGAGATTGCTTCATGGTTAGGACTCCATTCCTATAGAGCCTGCTAAATTCTATAGCAGGCTCATTCCTAGTTGAGTATTTCTGACCAGTAAATCGTATTTGCAAATTATCCTTGGGATTGGTCACCCCAAGCGGTAACAGAGGAATCCAGACATGGGCCCCTTGCTCACATTGCTTAGAGAGGTCAACTACACTTCAATTATTACATACAACAAGGCCTCGGGTTCGCTGTTGCTCTTGTTCAGAATGAACTTACCTGATGCTTTGTGGTTGTACTGCTTTTTAGGAGCAGTATCAGTATGATATGCTTTAGCATATTTTATCTCTGTGTAAGGCACTGGAGAGTAAAAAGATTGCACCTGGTTAGGATACCATTTGTATAGGTCCTGCTAAATTCTATAGCAGGCTTGTTCCTAGATGAACACCTCTGACCAGAACTTTGCATATGCAAATTATCCTTGGGATTGAGTAAACCAAAGATAACAGGGGACGTCACACATGGACCACTTGTCCACAGACATCAGCTACACCTCAGTGACAAGGCCCAACAAGACCAAAACATTTGCATCTGATTGTCTGGTTCTCAGAGAGGAATCACCTGGCACATTGTGGTTGGGCTGCCATCATAGCAGGATCAGTATTATGTGTTTTAGGATATTTCCTCTCTCTGTAAGGCACTAGTGAGCTAAAAGACATTGTACACTGCATAGTACACCACTCCTACAGAGCTTGCTAAATTCTATAGCAGGCTCATTCCTAGCTGAGCATCTCTGACCAGTATTTTTCATATGGGAATTATTCTTGGGATTGTTCACCCCAAGTGTAACAGTAGAATCAAGATGTGGATTACTTGCTCACAGTGCCTAGAGCAGGGGTCTCTAATTAGCATGCTTTGAGCTACTGGTAGATCGCTCCAGTTCAGTGAGGTATCATGTTATCTTGCCTGCTAGAGACAGGTACAGTGGTTAAAATCTGCTTCTCAACTGGCTGCAACCAATCTGGACATAGTTTTCATCTGTGGTACCCAGCAATAGTCAATCAGAGAACTCCATATTGAATCACCCATTGAAACAAAAGTTGCCAGTGTTTTATTATATTCATTAAATGTTTTAATAAACCATGCTAATAAATTTAAACACGCATAGTAATATGTGATACAGTTGTTAGGGATGGAAAGGTGCTATCATTCAGAAAATTTGTGGCTCACCAGACAGCCACAGATTTTGTCTTCTATCATGAATATGGATTTCATCTGCTAAAATTATACATCTTTTAACATAATTGTATCACCTTGAGCTGTTAAGGTCACTTGTTTCCTGTGCAGCACTGTTATTGGAAGGTGGTAGAAGGAACGATAAATAAGTAAGAACAACTTTGAAGATAATTTAATATGTATATATTTATATAATTATATCTGGGCTTGGCTGGCTCTTGTTCATTGCCTGGAAATTTGTGGCTGGACTGCCATTTTGACAGAATCAGTATGATGCTCTTTAGAATAATTCCTCTCTGTGTAAGGAACTAGTCATCTAAAAGAGATTGCACCCGTGGTAGGACACCATTCCTATGGAGCCTTTTAAATTCTACAGCAGGCGCGTTCCTAGTTGAGAATCCCTAACCAGTATTTTGCATTAGCCTCTATGACTGACAGACATAATTTGAAGATTGATGACAAGTACAACTGACATTGCCTCCTAAAACAGCCAGAAGAAGCAGGGGCCGCCTACTGACTACAGTATATCCTCACCTTCTTCTGTAAAAAAATTATGACTACGGTAACATTGGAGAGTGCAGCTACTAAAAACATTGTGATATTAGCTACAGGCAAAAGTGGATAGTAGTTGTTTCACTTGCAGAAAGTGTGTTATTTTTTTTATGACAGATAAGGACAGTTAGTGAAAAAATAAAAATAAAATTTGTGTTTTGACTGAAAGGAGACAGGGACCCTGATTTGAGCTGTAATTGAGGTTGACTGTGACAGATACTAGAAAAAGAGACTTATGACACAGTATTTTGTGAAGGGCAGGTCATTATACTCAATCCGTTATGTTATGTACTTTACTGTTAAAATCAACATTAATTTGATAATGTCTAGCAAACTCACTAGGGGCAGAGGTAGAGGGAAAGAAATAGGACAAATGCAGGGAAATGTTAGTAAAGTGGCAAACCAAAAACTGACTTCAGACATGGCTAATGAAACATGTGCAATAAACAATGAGAATCCTTCTCCTCCTGACGATGCTGTTTGTGAAACTGACATAAAAAGCTCCTCCACCACCAGTAGTATTAATAAACTATTTAAAAACACTGAAGACAACATTGAGTCACATTCTAGTGTTGATGGCGCAGCAGAGTAGGGGGTAGTAATTAAACTAACTGCTGCTCCAGACAGTGAGAGTAAAAATACCAGTCCACAAAGTAGTGGCAAATATTCTGAAAATCTCTCTAAGGGGAAAGTTAACCCTTTGAGTGCCAGAAGGGTTCGGAATGCATTGAGGAGCAATGCGTTCCATACCCCTCTGGCACTCAAAGAGTTAAAAAGAAATTGTTTGGGACTTCAAAAAGCGTAGATGAATAGAAAAGTAGTGGGAAAGAAGTGGTAGGCCATGCTGAGGATGACCTAATTACTGATGATAATGTTGATCTAGAAAATATCCCTCCAGTATTCAACTCTTCTTATGACACAGATGAAGCTGAGAGTGAGAGAGATGATGACATGACTAGAAATTTAGCTGAAAAGAAAAGGCTCGATCTTCTACCGCTGAAATGGAGCACTATGCCTGTTTACTGTATAAACTGTTTGAGAAATCAATTCGAAAGTCTGACTCTGGACAAGTAAAATAACTAAAAAATACAATCGTCCTTTCAGTTATTATAAGCATCATCACAGCTTCTAGGTCCAACCCCCACCCAGTCACACACACACACACATACACACACACACTATGAGTAATCAGGAACACGTTATCAACATCTACAACCCTAACTATGTCAAGTTCTTCTACTGATGTTGGAAGTGCAGAACCTTTGATACCTACTAATACAATTACAACATCTATCCCCAGTAGTAGTAGAATTAGTAGCCCCCTCAGTCTATGAAATCTACAACATGCAGATCACTATCCAAAAGCTAAACATGTTGCTATCTGTTTTCTGTTCAAGAAGCACACCTGAAGCACAGCCATGGATCTGATTGGGAGAAATACCATCAGCATGTCAGTGGTGCCACCACTAGCAGCAGAGAAGCCTTCTTAAAAGTTCCCGTGGCTTTGTAGCGCATAATAGTCTTGTTGTAGATATATTGTGCCAAGATTTCTTCCATTTACACTAACACCCATGGCTCCTTCTACTCTGCAAATGCAAAACATGGAGGATTATGACTGAGTTTGTTCAAAGAGATGACAAGAGTTATAGAGTTCCACACCTGTCACCATCACCACTATCAACACTTCCACTGCCACAAGTCATGTTGTGAAAGCAATAAGGTTACACAGCTCTTCCCCTATGTACTGACATCCCACACTTGCTTAGACTCTTAGAAAGGAGTCAAAACCTACACAAATATAATCAAAACGTATGCCTGTGGAATAGCATACTTGGATGACATGTTCCCCTTTTCTTTTGTTGAAAACAGAGGTTTTAAAGACCTGATGTCATTTGTTGTACCCTGCGAGTATATCCCAAGCTGCAGTTATTTTTCAAGGATGGCTGCTCCATAATTATATAAGCAGGTGGTTAGTGTGGTGGGCAAAGGTCAAAGAGACTCAATCTGCTAACAGTTTTTTCAAGACATATGTTGCTGTAGGACTGCTTGCACACAACTTTTAGTTTCAGCTGTTGATTTCTCCACTTCAGCCCTCAGCAGCAGTAGTATTGAGGTCGAAAATATTGCAGCCATAGAAAGCATAGGTGAAAAAGGTATGGAAACAGTAGTCCTCAGCAGCTGGAGGACCTCAAGTTGCCAGTCTGTGATTTATGGAGACAAGTGAAACATAAAGTACATTAACATAATACCCCTGATTTCCAGGGACAGTCCCTGTTTTTTTTTATCCCTGTCACTGGAACTTGAGGTCACTGCCTTTGTCCCTGGTTTAAAATTGATTCTCCGCTACTTATGTGCCTGTCCTTCAACCATTAATATGTTATGATCATCTCCACGTGTTTATTTTGCTTATTTATTTTATTTTATGAGGTATTTGGGTCAAGTTAATGTTGGTTCTTCAGTAGAAGTTGAGTTTTAAGTATCTTGTATGAAGCTTCCCATTGGTGGGAAGCTACATAGTAGTATGGATCACTTATGACACTCTAATGTGATTGAAGTGGAAATTTATTTGAAGTGTTGGCAAGTATGCAATAAAAACAAAAAGGAAGCTAGGGGATTTGAGCCAACTGCAAAGCTGGTCTTATATGTGGCTGAACTATTGTGAGGAGTAGGCCTAGTCTGACCAACTGAAAATTTGCCTCCACTTATGATAAAGTAGGCAGATGGGTATAAGGCTACCTGTAAACTAGTTACATAGTTACTGAGGGTGAATAAAGATAACTATTGATCAACCCTTGAGCAACCTTTCACAGAGACAGCATCAAAAACCTTACACCGAGGCTGATGTACTAAGAAGAACTGTAATAATTCTGGGACAGTCCAACTGCCTGATAATGTAAAGATACGATCCCCCACATTCCCACTTGACGTAAGTGGGGTTTCTAACCACTTGAATGCTAGAGAGGTCTCCATCACATAGTTTTTCAATGAGCTTAAGATCTCTCTTGCATTCAAGAGGTTAAGCACTGCTGGTAAATGATATACCAGCCAGAGTAGTAGCTAAGTTGGCAAGACATTTACCAGACGGAGTAACTGCCCTATTAGAAATAGACTTAAAAGTTGAAGCAGTGTCCTGCTGGTAAGTCAAGACTGCAGTACGAGCCATCCTCGCGAGAGATTTACCAGCCGGAGTAAGAGCCCTGTAGGCAAGAGAATACATACCAGAAGCAGTATAGGCCATGCCAGAAAAAGTATAAACCATGCTGTAAAGGGTAAACTTACAAGCTGCAAGTAAAGCCACAGTATGTTTGCATTTTACATGAATGAATTTGCTGGACTATTTGCAAAACGTAGTATTTATTGAGTGCCCATCACCCTGCCTCTCCCCCCATCCCATTTCCTGATTATAATGCTTAGGAGATAGCACAGATAGTTTAGGATAGGTCATGGTTTGAGAGCATGCCACCTCTGCAGACCAGGAAAAGATACCAGAGAATGTGACAAAAGAAAACTTCCCAGTACCTAAAGACCTGAGGCATAGAAATGGCTTACCATCACGGAGAACTAAGTGTTGTAAAAAAAGAGCCACAAGAAGGCTAGGTTAGGATTAGGTTGTGTTGGACTAATCCCTTTCCCCTCTTTCCTTTCCTCCAAAAAACAAAATTGGAAAAAAAAGTGACATCTCTACTTGCAAACTGGTCTTCCCAGTTGGAAAAATAGACATCTATTTTGTCAGAAGTCAAAACTTTTAACATTACTGCTGTTAAAAGTTATGCCCATGCTGGCAAAAGCAATACTAGTGTAGACAAAAGAGACATCTGCTGGCAAAACTGACTTACCTGCTGATAAATGTAAAAGATCTGCTGTTGAACAAAAGATCTTTATTGGCAAAAGTGCAACATCGGCTGATAAAGGAGAAGTATCTGTTATCAAAAGTTAGATCCCTGCTGGTTTTGCAAAAGAGGAACCTCTTTTTGTGAAAGAGACATCTATGCTGGCAAAATAAACACCCCCTCCTAGGAGACATGCCAACCAGGAAGAAGAGGACACATAACTATCAGGAGATGCAGCAGCCCTGCAGGCAAAAGCAACATATCCTCTAGAAGAAGTGCAATCCATGCAGGCAGATTGCCAGCCCTGCTAGCAGAAGTGCCAGCCCTATTATTATACACTACATCCCTACTCACATACATACCATTCCTGTTGGCAGAAAAGACATCCCTACAGATAAAAATGTCCTCCCAGCAGGTAGACTGACTCCAAAGAACTGCTGCACACACTCAATAGTGTTGTTTGCAGGGTGCTCCAAACTCAAAGTTTGATATCATCAAATCCACAGCAAAAAGTCAAGCACTCTCCCTTTGTTCACTTTTATTTAAAGTATGATAAAAATGCTTATCTCATAGGTGTGTCAGGTGAAACTTTCATCCAACGTTTCAGTCCTCTCTGGGACTTTCATGAGGGACACACACATCACACACATGTGTGTGTCCCTGATGAAAGTCCCAGAGAGGACTGGAAAGTTGGAAGAAAGTTTCACCTGACACGTCTATGTGATAAGCATTTTTTCATGTTTTAAATAAAAGTGAAGTCTTATAAATGAAGGGAGAGTTCTTGGCTTTTTTGCTGTGGATTTGCTCCCAGCAGGTAGACATGTCATCCCTACAGGCATAATTGTCATCCCTGCAGGCAGAAGTGCCATCTCTACAGGTAGACATGCCATCCCTACAGGTGTGTCATCCCTGCAGGCAGGAGTACCATCTCTACAGGTAGACATGCCAGTGTCATCCCTGCAAGCAGAAGTGCCATACCTGAGACATGTTATCCCTGCAGGAACAAGTGCTGTAAAGGCATAAATGTCATCCCTTCAGGAAAAAGTGTCATCCCAACAGGTAGACATGTCACCCCTGCAGGCAGAAGTGCCATACCTACAGGCAGAATTGTCATCCCTGCAGGAACAAGTGCCATCTCTACAGGTAGATATGTCATCCCTACAGGTAGCCAAGTCATCCCTACAGGTGAGAATTTAATCCCCGCAGGCAGAAGTGCCATTCCTACAGGTAGACATGTTATATCTGCAGGAAAAAGTACCATCTGTAAAGGCATAAATGTCATCCCTGCAGGCAGAAGTGCCATCACTACAGGTAGACGTTATCCCTGCAGGAAAAAGTACCATCTGTAAAAGCATAAATGTCATCCCTTCAGGAAAAAATGTCATCCCTACAGGTAGATATGTCATCCCTACAGATGTAAATGTCATCCCTGCAGGCAGAAGTGCCATACCTACAGGTAGACATGTTATCCCTGCAGGAATAAGTGCCATCCGTAAAGGCATAAATGTCATCTCTTCCGGAACAAGTGCCATCCTAACAGGTAGACATTATCCCTGCAGGAACAAGTACCATCTGTAAAGGCATAAATGTCATCCCTTCAGGAAAAAGTGTCATACCAACAGGTAGATATGTCATCCCTACAGGTGTAAATGTCATCCCTGCAGGCAGAAGTGCCATACCTACAGGTAGACATGTTATCCCTGCAGGAACAAGTGCCATCCATAAAGGTATAAATGTCATCTCTTCAGGAACAAGTGCCATCCTAACAGGTAGACGTTATCCCTACAGGTGTAAATGTCATCCCTACAGGCAGAAGTGCCATGCCTACAGGTAGACATGTTATCCCTGCAGGAACAAGTGCCATCCGTAAAGGCATAAATGTCATCCCTGCAGGCAGAAGTTCCATTACTACAGGTAGACATGTCATCCCTACAGGAGTAAATGTCATCCCTGCAGGCAGAAGTGCCATCCCTACAGGTAGACATGTCATCCCTACAGGCATAAGTGTCATCCCTGAAGGTAGAAGTGCCATCATCCTTGCAGGCATAAGTACCATCCCTACAGGTAGACATGTCATCCATACAGACATTAATGTCATTTTTACATGCATAGGTATCATCCTTGCAAGAATAAGTGAAATCCCTGCTATATGTACTGTCAGAAGTGATATATCCCTGCTAGCAGAAATGCCATACCAGAAAGCAGTCCCTGTAGGCAGAAACAACATCCATGCTGGCAGAAATGCAGTCCCTGCAAACAGACGCAACATACCTGCAGGCAAATGAGCCATCCCCGCTTGCAGCAGTGCCATCTCTGCAGGCAAAAGTGGCATTCTTGCTGGAGTAAATTCCACCCTTACTGACAGAAGTGACAGTGCTACAGGCGGAAGTGACATCTCTGCAGGTAAGGATGGCCATTCTTGCACATAGAACTACTATTCCTGTAGGCAATATTCCCATTCCTGCTTGAAAAATCAGCATACCTGTTGGCAAAATTAACATCCATACTGGCAAATGAAATATGCCTGTAGGCAGAAGTAACATCCCTGCTGCCAAGCTTCTCATTCCCCCCTGGCAAAAATGGACATGCTTATTAGAAAAATTGATTCCCCTGTTGAATAAATGAACTTCAGGAACTTGTACTTACTTCTAGTTCTTGGGTGCTCATACCTGTCCCTAAGCCATCCCCATCAGTGCATGCTTTCAGGATCTCCTAAATAAAACACAAGTGAGTGCTGTTAATTCTGGCAGGACCTTCACAATGATCGAACTACTGAATGATTCACCAGTGTTCATGTGAGGAGATCATGAAACCCTGCCCCCTTGAGGTGGTAATGAGGACACTTTTGAGGTCCCCTGTTTTAGCTCATACTGTTTTAGATTAAGGTAAGAAGAATAAAAAGAATGAACAAAACAAGAAAAGGTTATTGTTGGGAGTCATTACGTCTCCTTTAATATTCTACATATATTGTATTAGGTTACAATGACTTGTGTACCCCTCTAGTCCTCAAGGTGTTAAGGTATCATTAAAACAATGATCTAAAATGTCAAATCAATTACATCTGTTAGAATTTGGGTTTATATTTTCCCCCTACATTGTGGTTGTATTCTGCAGGATTACACCTCTTTTGCTTTCTCCATACGATGCTGGAAACCAAGCAGCTGCAATTGTGGAGTAAACTTACTTCACAATAGGGGACAAATACCTACAGCTGCCACTGAGTTAAAATGGGACTTAACACCTTTACTGCTAGAGTGTTTCACATTCTCTGTTTTGCATTCAGAGGTTTAAAATTTTAAATAAATGTGTCCCTCTATAGTGCAGATGGTATGCTCCAGAATTGTATCTGTTTAGCTTCCAGAATTTATATATATTATATATATATATATATATATATATATATATATATATATATCACTGGTGAATGGAAGCACTGTCACTGTAGGAGTTAAATTGCCTGGGTGCTATCAGGTGGCTCATAATACAGTTTGTAATATAACATCAAGCACACACAGGACTTGTTTCAAAAGTGAAATTATTTATTAAATGTCAATGTTTCGGCCAGGACCTGATGAAGGCCAGCTGAGTCTGGCCGAAACGTTAACATTTAATAAATGATTTTACTTTTTAAACAAGTCCTGTGAGTGCTTGATGTTCTACTACAAACATATATATATATGTACAAATGAGTCAATCAGTTGCTCAGTCAATCTGACACAACCTCCATGTCTGTATATGTGTTTGCATGGCTTTTGAGGACCAAAATGTGGTACATTTATCAAACGACAAATGACTGCTTGCACAAAGTACTTGGGCATTTACCAGTTTCCATTTTCTCAATGGTCAGATCGTATCTGGCACTCACTCATTTTATTAGTTAGTGAGTACCATATGGATATAAACTTACCATACAGCAGAATTCAGCATAGAAATCTGTGGAGTGGACATATGTATACATATACACTCTCTGTGCATGTGTATCGCAGAAATGTCCAACAGTATCTGTCAATGATTGAGACAAAGAGCAACATACAGGGTATCCTGCTAGTCCTACACTTTGATAAATTTGGACCTTAAACTCATCTTTTTTATGCCAGCTCTGCGTTCATACTGCTCTCACCAGTTTATTATGAAGTCTGATTTATTAAGAGTAGATGTAGGGCTTTCAGAGGTGCAACTAGAAGGTTTGCTGAGGGTGCAGTTGTGACACCATTCAGCGGGCCCACCAGCTACAGGGCCCAATAGATACAAGGTATGGCCAATGGATAATATTTTTGTGTTACGGGCCCAAAAATGTGTGCACTGTGGCCCTCCTAGGACTGTTCTAAGCAGATTTCGCTGTTTTTTTGATGTCGTTTTTTACTGCTAGCACCCACTGACAAAACTGAGAATTAAGAGATGAACATCCAAATCTAAAATAAGACATATTTTGATGTGAAAGTTACAATGCATTGATGTTTTAATTGATTTGAACAGCAGAGGGCAGCAACATTCCATTTTTAAAGTACAAATGCATGAAACTGTGGGAATTGTTATCAGATGCTCTCTCTTAGCATAAAACAATTTCTGGAAACCCTAGGGCCTTGTATTCATAAGAAGTGTTGAGTAATTCAGGGGCAAACCGTCTGCACTATAGGGGGCAAATAAACATTCCTTATATTACAACTGATTTAAATGGGACTTTTAACCCCTCAAATGCTTGAGGGGTCTACAACATATAGTATGATGTGTTGGGAACCTCATAGTACTCAGTGGGTATTTTTATCTGTCCCGTATGGTGTGGGTGGTTTGCCCCCAAATTACTCCACTTTTCTTCTGAACATAAGGACCTTAGAAATGGAAAGGACTGGAGCCATGTAAACCATTCATGACATTAATTTTTGACAAAAAAGATTTACAAACAAGATGTATGGCAAACACACAGAGAGAGAAAAACAAAATGAAGTGTTATGCACTAAGTCGTTGTAGTGTCGCAGGTGCTGTTCAAGTCATATTTTTCTCTCCCATAATTTCCATGTCTATATCAGACTGATCCTGCCCACAGGAAATCCAGCATCAAAACATCAGGGAAATCCTTTTTGCATGAAACAGCCAATCCCCTTAACATATATTATGGCCTATGTAATCCTCAACAACAGAGAGCAGCTGATTTATCATACATGGAGAGCAAGGAGTGGGTGCCTGGTATACCCTGCCAACTTAGGAAGACCTCCCAAAGTGTGGCAAAAGCATACTATGTCCTAACAAAATTTAGTGTTTTACCCTACGTCACAGTAGCTTCTCATGTGCCACTCAGCTGACGTTTTTCCACTCCCATGTGCCATAGCAAAGAGGAAATTTCCATGTCTATGTCAGACTAGTCCCCCACCACAGTCCAGTTGCACAAGAGAAGCAGCAAAACCACAGATATATGCTTCAGTCTATGTGGGGCTCATCAGTGGGGTGCAGCTGATTCATTCTAGACTTGAGCATTCTTTCGGGAACAAGTTGAAATTTTACTGAAAATCACATTTTGTGAGTTTTGGATTAAAATGACATAGTAATCAATAGTTGTATAAAGTCTTAGAATATAGAATGTCAATTTCAACTTTTTTGTTCAAAACTGATTCATTAATTTGTTTATTAATTTGTGCTCTTTCAGAAAGGACTATGTAGGAAGGTAGAGAGAAGAAGTGATCGATACACATAATACACAATACAATCCTGGCAAGTAGTGGAGGGACAGTAACCTTGATTGTAGCTGTAACTGATCGTTGCAACTGCTTGTGAATATCTGCTTTATCTGTGATGTGTTTATTAGTCTGGCCAGTCCTGATTTCCAAGGGGATGGCCCCTGATGCTAGCAGTGGGTCTATTTTTCCACCAAGAAGAAAGTGACAAAGAGGAGGAAAATTTGCTGTCATCTGATCTGAATGTGGAGGTGAGCTTTAGACCCACCTCTGCCCAAGTGGGTCACAAAAACCCTATTGATGACAAGGAGCTGGATTATGATAAGCCAGAGGAGATAGAGAAAGAGGAGGCATTCAACCTAGCATCTAATGCTCCTACTCTTTCTTCAAATTTTTCCTCAACATGTGCTTCCATCACCACCACCAGTACCACCACCACCACTCATACTGACATTCAGAAAAGTACCAGCAGCACCCCATCAATGTCACTCTGGGTTGTGTGGCTGGCCTAGAGTGGCATGTTAAAGAGTGGGATCATTGTGAGAGTATGAGAGATAGGTGATCTGCTAAGTGCAAGTTTTGTCGTAAGGAATTGAGCTGGGGGAAAGTGTTGGGACATCTCACCAGTTCTGGAATTAACCAACATCTGCACATACACCAGAGTGCAGCTTTCCTTCAGGCACAAACTGGCAGAAATTATGCCAAGAGCAGCACCACAGCACCCACCAATGCAGCAGTAGCAGCCAGGGCTGAGGGTGTGGAGAAGGCTTGTCATCCTCTAAGAATCAGACTGGTTCCCAGAGATAAGTGCGGTACGGAGCTTGGTCCCAGCTAACCCTTGATCACTTTTGAGGCTTTCCATTTGAAGTGTATGTCCAAGCTACAGTTATATAAGTTGGCACGGCTGCTTGGGCAGCTGATTACTGTGGGATGAGCTTCCTTCTCAATGATTTAGGCAGATTTTAGAGACTTTCACCACCCCACTACCACCTCTCATCATGCATCACCTTCAGCAGGAATGTAATGTTGTTACTACTTCTCAGGCTAAGTGAGGTGATACTCCAACCACTGAATCACAGTTCATCAATATATTAGTATGACAGAGTTTTGTAACTCATATACCATGTTGCTGTTGCATATATCTGTCCATATTGGTGAAATGTTGCTGCAGGTACTGTAATGCCAAATCTTGCCTCCTCCAATACCTCCTGAAGCCCATTCCATGAGAGATACTTCTGCTGCTTCCATACTCAAGAGTGCATATTTGTTTATTTTTTTTGGGGGGAGGGGGCTTTCGCTTGTTAGACAGCCACCGCCAGTATTTCCTTTGTAATAGACTTCTGCTGGCCATGTTGCTGTATGTGTCTATCTGGATTGGTCTAATGCTGGCACTGATGCTTGTAGTACTGTAGTGCCAACAGTAAAGCCCTATCACGGTGCCCGTGATTGCTCTCCTTTGGTGTCAATTACCTACAGGGGGCTCTCTATTGGCTGTCTGCTGTTAGCCCGCCCTGCATTGCCTATTTAGACTGAGCTTGGGCACCCTTTGGTTGCCCTTTCGTGGTGTCTCTATGCTGCTCGCATCCCTGGCATGTTCCTGAGCTTCCTGGGTCCTTAGCTGTGTTCCTGCTATCAGAATCATCAGGTTCCTGTAGTTACCTGTCCAGTAGTTCCTGCTTCAGCTCCTGATCCGGTTTGAGTCGCCGTCTGATCTCCGCTTCCTGCTGCCAGTCTTCGCTGCTGCTCCTGATCCGGTTGACCGATTGAGTGCTGGTTCCTGTCTCCACCTGCCGGTTCCTATCCAGTTCCCCTGGATCCCGCTGTCGTTCCTGAGTCGCCTTGGCGACATTTCTACTCTCGGCCGGTTATCCAGTACGCGGGTACCAGTTTGCTCCACAGCCATCCGGCTGTTATGCAAGTTAAAACTAGTGTTCCATGTACAGGGTACTGGTTCGCACCATAGGCCATCCGGCTGTCATGCAGGTTACGGTTAGCGTTCCACGTACACGGTACTGGTTCGCTCCATAGCCATCCGGCTGTTATGCTAGTTACGATTAAGCGTTCCACGTACAAGGTACTGGTTCGCTCCATAAGCCATCCGGCTGTTTATGAAGGTTACTATTTGGCATTCTACGTACAGGGTACTGGTTAACTCTGTAAGCCATCCGGCTGTCTATGCAGGTCACTATTTGCGTTCCACGTACAGGGCACTGGTTCGCTCTATAGCCATCCGGCTGTCTATGGAAGTTACGATTAGCGTTCCATGTACAGGGTACCGGTTAGCTCCATAAGCCATCCGGCTGTCTATGCAAGTTACGATTAGCGTTCCACGTACAGGGTACTGGTTCGCTCCTATAGCCATCCGGCTGTTATGCAAGTCACGACTAGCATTCCATGTACAGGGTACTGGTTCGCTCCATAAGCTATCCGGCTGTTTATACAGGTTACATCTAGCGTTCCCAGTGAGAGGGCACTGGTTCGCTCCATAACCACCCGGCTGCTTTGCATGATACTACTACGCTTCCTGTGTGTGGACATTGGTTCGCTCCTTAGCCTCCTGACTGCAGTTGCACCTTGTTGACTTTCTCCCAGTACTAGGTACTGGTTCGCTCCATCATCTTTTAGTACATTATCACATTGTGCAGTACTGTCTTCCCAGTACTCAGGTACGAGTGGTACCTCGGAGTTATTTGGCCTGCCACTTTGGTCGACTTAGCCTCTTTTGTCATCCTAGTGACTGCTGCTGCCACCTTTACAGTCACTGAGGCTTTAGTGGTTGCCATTCACTCCTTACCAGGCTGCCCTGCCCGGTATATTGGTAAGGCCGGTAGAACCTATGCCATTATCATCTTGCGTTGCCTTACCCGGTATTGGCAGGGCAGGTAGAGCCTGTATATCACTGTCTGTCCAAGGACTGCTTTGCCCGGTATATTGGCAAGGCTGGTAGAGCCTGTATATCACTGTCTGTCCAAGGGCTGCCTTGCCCGGTATATTGGCAAGGTCGGTAGAGCCTGTCTGTTCCTGTACCAGCTTCCTGGCTGCCTTGCCCGGTAGATTGGCAAGGCCGGTAGAGCCTATCCATTCCTTGTGCCAACTTCCTGGCTGCCTTGCCCGGTATATTGGCAAGGCCGGTAGAGCCTGTATCGTTATTGTTATTACTACTTTTCCTGTCAATAAAGATATATGTATGAATGTGTATGATACCCTAAGGGGTTGTCTTAAACTTTTCAATAAAGTTGTGATTTTACCTAACTTTGCATCTGAGAGTCTTAACAAACCATGACAAGCCCTCTATCACTGCCTTAAGCCAATACAGTACCTGTAAACAGTCCTAGGTGCTGTGCTGATGGTGGTATTGATATGCCCTTCCTAGGCTTGCCAATTTTTCATATCCTGAAAGTCTTATAATGTTTGTAACACCATCACCGATGATGCTGCTTCCATACTCTCTCCTACATAAATGATTGTTTGGGGGAGGGGGTTGTTGTTAAATAGCCATCACCAGCACTTCCACAGTAATAGACTTCTGTAGACCATGCTGCTGTATGTGTCTACCCATATTGGTCTAATGCTGGTACTACTGCTGCTGGTAGTGCTGTATTGGAATAGTAGCCTTATCTATCACCTCCTGAAGACCATACTGTGTTTGTAACACAGCCACGGATGCTATGCTGATGGTGGTATTGCTATGTCCTGCTCAGGCTCCCCTCCTCCATCACCTCCTGAAGCACATACAGCATTTATAACACTGTCACCGATACTCCTGCTGCTGGTGGTACTGTGATGCCAACACTCACCTCCTCTCTCACTTCCTGAAGCCCATATCATATTTGTAACACAGTCACAGATGCTACTGTTGCTTCATTCCTTACTCTCAGAAATCAGTTTATGTTATTTTGGGGGAGTTTTGTTGTTAGACACAAAAACCTGTTCTTCCTCGTTCAATAGAATTAGCCCATATACATATTTGTCCAGGTTGGTCTAATGCTGGTGCTGGTGGTAGGGATACTGCAATGCTAACTGTCATCACCTCTATCACCTCCTAACTCCAATATTATACCTCTTACAAAGGTACTATCAGAGATCAGTGTATGTTATTTTGGATGGGCTTTCTGTTAGACACCTGTACTTCCTCTTTCTTTTGACTTTTCTATCCCATTTACAATGCAGCTGCTGCATTTGTCTGTCCAGACTGGTCTAAAGCTGGTGCAGGTGGTGGTGGTGGTACTGTAATGCCAACTCTTGTCTCGTTTCATGTATCATCTCCTAATTCCCATATAATATTTCTAAGAAAGTCAAAGATGCTGCTGTTTCCTTCCATACTCTCAGAGATCACAGGGATTTCTGTGAGACACGACCACTTGTACTTACTCTTTCTATAGATTTTTCTGTCTCATGTACCATGCTGCCGCTTCTGTATGTGTCTATAAAGACTGGTCTAATGCTGGTGCTGGTACTGTAATGGCAAATCTCTTCTCCTATATCACTTTCTAACTCCCATATCATACTTCAAACAAAGTAAAAAATGCTGCTGTCAGAGATCACAGTACATGTTATTTGGCGGGGGTTTCTGTTAGACTCAGCCAACTGTACTTCCGCTTTCTGAAGACTTTTCTTTCCCATAAACCATGCTGCTGTATTTGTCAGTATTGTCATCCTGTTGATGCTGGTGGTGAGAGAGTTTTTTGTTAGTCTCAGCCACCTATATTTCCTCCTTGTATAGACATTTTCCCACATATCATGCTGCTGCTCTATTTATCTGTCCAAGTTGGTCTAATGCTGACAAAATAAAATACAAATGCAGGCCTTTATTATTTAAATGTGTTGCAGGTGGTGGTGGTACTGCTATACCAACTCTCACCTCCTCTATCCCCTCCTAATTCCTATATTATACATCTAACAAAGTCAAAAATACTTCTGCTTCCTTCCTTACTATGCGAGATCAGTGTATTATATTTTGGGGGGAATTTGTGTTCTTAGACGTAGCCACCGGTACTTTCTCATTCTATAGATTTTTCTGTCTCACCCATGCTGATACTGTATGTGTCTGTCCAGATTGGCCTAATGCTGCTAAAATAAAATAAAAATGCAGGCTTTTATTTATAATTATTTGTATTATTTGTTCATGTATCCTGATGAACATAGCTGGACCTCTCTGGATTTGCCCCGGAGACTCCAGGTTTGTCTTCTAATTACCGGGTCTCCGGGGCAGAGGATGATTCTCCAGGTGTAGGGACTTTTAAATAAAACTCTACCTACTTCTGTGTATGCTCCTTGCACTCGGGCCAAATTCCCCTCCTTCCCAGGCTATTTTTCAGGGGTTTTTTGTGGTTTTTGAAGCCCCACCCCTACTCTCAAGTAAACCCTGCCCCTTTTCTGACGCAAATCTCGTCATACATCTCCCCCAGCTGCACCAGAGGACTGCCCTCTGGGTAGTCCACATGGAAAAGTTCCCAGGTATGCTGATGAAAACCCCTATGGAATGAATGTCCAATTTATTTGAATAAATGGTGTACAAATGTCAGTCCAGAGAAGGCGGCAGAGGCCTTCCCTGTGGAAATTAGTGTTGGACAGATTTCATCCAGGAACGAAAACTGTCAACGAAATCCTGACTAACTAAATGATATGGCAAATGAAGTTAATTTCCCCAAAAGTGTTTACATTTTTTTCTAATTCACTCTGTGCACATGGAAAGCAAAGGATCATGCCTGGGATACCCTTCCAACTTAGTCAGCCCTACAAACAAAAAGTGTGACGAATGCACAAACAAAATTAAGTGTTTTACTTAAAAAACATTACAGCACTCAGATACCAGATTGTTCTGCCCACAGATCCGAAATATTAGGGAAGTCCTGTCTGCACAAGAGAAGCAGCACAATCTCAGACGATTTTTGACCTATGTGGGCCTCATCAGTGGGGTGCAGCTGATTCCCTCTAGGCACCTGGAGTGCAAGAGACCATGTCTGGGATACCCTTCAACAAAAAGGTCCAGAGGGGTGAGCAAAATATTTCAAAGCAATGCATTGCCCACCCATCTGGTCTTCAAGGGATCAACCCTTTTGAGTGCCAGAGAGATAATCAATGCATTGCATTGCAATGTGTTGGCAAACACTCTGGCACTTAAAGGGTTAAAGGTTTAGGTCTAATTATGTTAGAAGTGGGCACTGATACATAGTAACATAGTAAATTAGGTTGAATAAAGACACAAGTCCATCAAGTTCAACATTCTCCTCATACCCCAGTAATTTTTATAGCTTTCCTGCTACCTTCCTGATCTGCCTACTAATAAACAGTTTACCTCTGTATGTTCCCTTTGGAAAGAAATGTATCTAATCTTCTCTTGAATGTATCCATTGTATCTGCCATAACTACCTCCTTGGGCAAAGAATTCCATAATGTAACAGACCTCACTGTAAAAAAAACCCTTCCTCTGCTGAAGTCTAAACCTCCTTTCCTCTAATCTCAAGGGGTGTCCGCTGGTCACCTGATCAGGCCTTGGAATAACTAGCTCACCTCAGAGATCCTTGTATTGACCTCTCATATACTTGTACAATGTGATAAGGTCTCCACTTAGTTGTCTTTTCTCTAGAGTAAATAAACCAAGTTTGTCTAGTCGTTCCTCATACATCAAGTCCTCCATTCCCTTAATTAATTTTGTTGCATCTTAGTAAGGCCGTGAAGAGGAAATATATTTGAACTCTTCATGTTACAAACACCTCTCTAGTATACAAAAATCAAACATCATCACATATTTTAGCAGTTACTTTAACCCTCTGAGTGCCAGAAGGGTAACGTACCCCTCTGGCACTCAAAGGGTTAAATGGTCAAAGAAGAAAAGGTTAATTAATCTGGCCTAAAACTTTAGGTATATTTATAAGGCAGTCTATAATGGACCTCCATGGATAGGACATAGGACTGACTGAACCAAGATGCAAAGGCAAAATTCAAAGCAGCATTTGCAATTTCTGACCATAGTAATGTATGTGGGGTGCAAGTATTAGGAGTCTAATGTTTCTTTATAGTCCCAATATCAAACTACTTAAAAGTCTCAGGATTCACAAACTTTACACATATTTTCCACTCTATAATTTAATTTCATTCTTAATTCTCTCTTGGAATTAGTTGTCCCGGTGATTTCATGGTTTAGAAAATATCAGTCAGAGGCAGACTGAGAGGGGAACATAGGAGGAGTGAGTGAGAGAGAGAGAGAGCGAGCAAAAGATAAAGAGAGAGGGTGAGGCTCCACATTGAGAGAGAGAGACTTCATGCAGAGAGAGAGAGACAGAGAGAGGAAGAGAGAGAGAGACCTCACAGACAGAGAGAAAAAAGAGAAAGAGATAGTGTGATGCTCCACAGAGAGAGAGAGACATACTTCATACAGAGAGAGAAAGAGAGAGAGAGAGACTTCATGCAGAGAGAGAGAGAAAAAGAGAGACATACTTCATACAGAGAGAGAGACCTCACAGACAGAGAGAGAGAACAAAAGAGAAAGAGATATAGTGTGATGCTCCACAGAGAGAGGGAGGAAGAGAGAGAGAGACACTTTGTACAGAGAGAGAGAGAGACCTCACAGAGAGAACAAAAGAGAGAGGTAGTGTGATGCTCTACAGAGAGAGAGAGAGAGAGAGAGAGAGAGACCTCACAGACAGAGAGAGAGAGAACAAAAGAGAAAGAGAGATAGTGTGATGCTCCACAGAGAGAGGGGGGAAGAGAGAGACACTTTGTACAGAGAAAGAGAGACCTCACAGAGAGAGAAAACAAAAGAGAGAGGTAGTGTGATGCTCCACAGAGCGAGGGAGAGAGAGAGAGAGAGAGAGGCTTCAAGCAGAGAGTGAGACTCTTCAGAGAGAGACACTCCATGCAGAAAGAGAGAGAGAGTCCATACAGAAAGAGACAGACTCCAGACATAAAGAGGCTCCACACAGAAAGAAAGAGACTACACAGAGAGAGAGTGACTCCATGCAAAGAGCGAATAACTTCACCCAAAGAGAGAGAGAGATTCCATGCAGAGAGCTGCAAAGAGACTCCATACAGAGAGATACTCCACATAGAAAGAGAGACGCCATGCAATGAGAGAATAACTCCACCCAAAGAGAGAGACTCCCTGCAGAGAGAGAGAGAGAGAAAGAGAGACTCCAGACAAAAATAGACAGAGATATTGAAGAGAATATTCAAATTGACTTTTGAACTAAAATCAATGCACTTAATTTTCTTAAAGCCAATGGAGTGACCTAAATGATCTCTTTCTCCAAAGGGTGTGTAGTATGGGATTGTACAGAGCTTTGGGAGTGCCGTTCCTCTGCCCCTTGCTTTATGCCAAGTGCTAACAGAATGCAGACGAAATCAGCTCAAAATGTTCCCTTTTAATTCCGCTTTCCAAAAGGGGCGGCTTTGGGGCTTGCTCACATGAAAGTCTTGTGCTGGTGGAGTTGTGTGCAAAGTGATTTACCATACTAAAGGCAAGCCTAGGTATTAGCGCAGCAGATTACCTGCATGGATGGATTCATATAGTCCCCCTCAATTTGGGGCTGCAGCTGGCCAGAATGAAAGACAACTAATCCCATTTATTACCTAAACCTATGAATCTATCTATACTTAATTTGTTGTATATCTATTTTGGTATCAAATAATTTGTGATGTTGTTATACTAGCTATTGTAGCATTTCTGGATTGGTGTATCTATGGAAAGAATGTCCCATAACTTGGATAACAGGATGCTGTTACAGTATTCTCAGCATGTTTTTTGCATAAGTGAGCCACAATGCACAGAATATCAGATCCAAAGAGAGACAATGAGAAACTTCCTTCACTGTTACTTAATTTTACCATCAATCTTTTCCAGAGTGACTTTCACACAGGCCTCTCATTCGTAAGATTGATAATGCTAGTTATGACTATCTGTCAGACTGAACAATGCTGACATTCTGAGGTAGTAGTTATTAGCGGGAGTCAAATAATGCTCACTTTACTCCAATTGTCATAGTCTCTATTACCAAAATTGGTACAAAGAATGCATCACACTAGCAGTATTTTCTAGAAAATTGGTATGAATTATATTATCATAGCATTCATTATATTAATTACTGCATTTGCTGAACTGTCACAACATTGGTTGCTGGTTTATGCCTGAAATCAAAAACCAAATACAATTCCAAAGGTAAAACCTTTTCCAAAGTTCATTTTTGACCATACTATGGAAGAATGTTGCCCCAGCCAATCAAAAGATGGACAGGAAGAAATTAAGTACTGTGTGGCTAAGACTGATGTATTACAAAGAACTAATTCTGAAGTAAAGCAACTATACCCTGTGAATACATTTGAGTCCTCACTAGCGTTCAAGAGGTTAAAAGGTCTATTTAAATCAATGGGAATTATATTTATTCACTATGGTGAGTTGGTTTACCTCATAATCATATATGTTCTTCAACAAGCACCATGCCTTATTACAGAGGAAGTCAGTTGTTGGCTCTGTGTTGGGAACTACAAGCTCCATCATCCCCAAACAGACAACTACTGGTTGGGGATGACAGGATTTGTACTCTCAGAGAGCTGGAAGTCCAATAATTGACTACCACTGCATTATTACCTTGCAAGACCAGTGTATGTAGCCAAACAGAACAGCCAGTTAACAAAAGCTGAGAGCCTCTGACTGTAAAGTTTGTGATCCCTGGGGTGAAGGATGTTCATGGCAGGACCTGAAGTTACCAAGGGTGCTGGGGTGCGACGCTAGAGAGAGGTGCTTGCTACATAGAAACCTGATTGTGCTTACAATGTGGCTTGCATGTAGCAGGGAAGAGTTAATGATTCTGCGCATGCATATGAGGACAGCAATGGGAGTGCATACAGGTGAAACCATGCTTACCTGAGTCTATGATTAAGCACCCAGGTACTAAACTCGTAAGACTGTTTGATATGTGTGGCATTTGTTTCTGATTCTATGAATAAAGCGGAGCTGGTTTTAGATACTACGCTGGAGTGCAGTCTGTTTCTTCTGTTTCTGTATATTCAAGGATTGGAACCCTTGGGACCTTCACCGAGATGAATAGCCAGCACTGGTGGTGAGTGAGTTGTGACTTGATAAACTGTGTTTGCTTTGGAAGTTTGTCTCGAGCAGTGCCATTGTTTCCTTTTTGTTCCCATGCATACAAAGACACAGGACACCAGATGAGCCATGACACCTGGTGGCTAGACCCCTGAGGTAAGTGGTTGTTCCTGAGTGCACATGATCAACTTGAGGCCTACTTCCTGTTTCACTGAGCACATTGCTACTGAGATCCTCCAGTACCTAGAGTTAGCGACTACATTTTTCTTGATGTTTTCTCCAGTTTCTGTCACCCATAGAGAACAATATAAAAAGAAATACCTTTTGATCACCAGTTGGAGCTATTGCCAACAGTTTAAATTAAAAAGTAAGTTTGAGCTGCGATAAAAATCTCCCAAAAGAGAAAGTATTTATTAATCAGAAAAAACAGTATAACATATTTGTGCCATAGTGGCCAATAGAGTTTTTTTAGTCTAGATTAATGAAGTAGTAAACTTTTATTATAAAAAAAATGTACACTGTAATTAATGGCTTTTCCTACTGAGTAAAATAAGGGTGCTTCGGCTGGGAGATCCTCTGTTCCAAAGTCCAAACTGTTGTTGTTCTATATTAAACTTTTAGCAACAGTGCCATCTGATTCCTAGGCAGTATGCATAATTTCACCTGCTGTTCACTAAATTATTCTATTATTTTCTATGGGAGAGAGAAGCCACTGCCTACCATTCTCTATAGAATGTGACAGCAACAGCTTTGCCACTTAGTGACAGTTTGAACTGCTATAACTTCTGAATAAAGTAACTGCCAGCAGCAAGAGTATGCTTGTTTTACTCTGAAGGAAAAATCATGCAGTATTTTTACAATAATTGTTAATCCCTTAATGACCTTTCAATACAAGCAATAAAAAGTCGGCCTTAAAGGCCCTTATTTTGAGTATGCACAAGAGAGAACTAATGGCCCCAGCTTGCTTTTGTGTGCACTCAGGCTGTGAATGACAGCCCAGAGTCCCAGCTTACCTGTGGGGATCATATTGAATGGTTTCCAGAGGCCTGCATCTGTATCACAAGGGAAGCTATCAAGCTCCCCTTGCAGGTCTGCAGTGTTGAAATAAAAAAAAAGTAATTTTTTCTCTTACTTGGTTAGATTTATTTGTAGGGTGACTGTTGTCCCCAGTGCCTCTATTGTAAGCAGCATGGAACTGATTACAGGTTCCATGCACATTGACCCCACGTAGCAACTTCCGATTCATCACCCAGAAATGTTCAATGCTTGTGGAGCCAGTGATAGGTTCCATGCTGCTTACAAGACAATTATTGTTTACCTAGTTTATTTATGTATGTATGTATTTATTTATATATTTAGTTATTTTAATTCGATTGGCAGGGAAGTAGTATGGATGGGATTAGATAGCACCAGGAACATTTTATAGGTTTTCTATGCACAGGAAATTCCCTCTGAAAAATTGGTAAATTGTGATGTATTTGCGAAAATTCCTACAGTGAAAAAATGGCTTTTACCCCAGCCGTACTGTGGACCACTAGTGAGGCTATAAAATGTTATTTCTCTGGAGAAAAATGTCAACAGAAATGTTTCATTTTATTTATTGGGTATTTGGAGGGTGCCAAGATTGGTGAACAACTCCAAGTTAAGTATCTAGTTAAATAAAGAATGCAATATTAAGGGGGTCTGTAAGTGGGTCTGTAATTGCCATAAATATATGGTAAACCTATATGTGCTATTTCTATAACTGGACGACATAGATGAAAACATCTAGTGGTACTTTTCTACAGTTACAAATTATTGCAGGAAAAAAATATAATCCTGCCATATTTGGCAATAAATCATTACAAAATTGTCCAATGAAATATCCAGAAGTACTACTAATGAAATATCTAGGATTGCCTAGTTTGCAAAAACATATACATCTGTGGGTTTATTTGGTGTTTTCAGATGGCTAAGCCCCGGTAATGATCACACAGACTCAGAAAATCAATCTGAAAAATTCTGGTTTTAAACCTGTGATGTAGACTTTGTAATCTGGGCCTTGTAAGAGCCAAAAACTCATTGTACACTTACACATATTTGGTACTTCATTATCAGAACAGTGGGTGAACAGATATAGGGATACTTTTCAATAGTAGCATTTGGTATGCACACAATATACTCTGAGAAATTACAGTGTACACATAAAAAACAAGTGCAGAAAGAAAATTATTGTAACGTTTGATGTGAAATTGTGACAAAACTGTCTGATAAAAATTCTACAAATATTGGTATTGAAATTGCCATGGGGAATATGACACACTTCACACCATGGTTATCTATGCAAGGGGAGGGGGACACTTTAATCATTAGCATATAAGCTTGGCGTTATGCTGGCGATGTGTTAGGAAGGGCAGGAGGGGTAGTAGAGAAGATGCACTCAGACTAAAGCACAAGAACACCACCAGTCCTCCTATAACCCTTAGATAGCCCATAGGATTGCATTACATTGTTCAGCAGTGTGTTGCACACCTCTGTTGCACTCAAAGAGTTATAAAATGAAGATTCCCCTGCCCCACTTATCAAATCAGTCATAAACAGAGAAAAGTCATTGCAGCCACAATAATGCCAACTGGGTTCCTTATCGGACCATAATGTAGCTTTCCCCTGTTTTGTTAGCTGAGTATATTTTGAGGTAATTTGTGTAATTATATTAGTTTGTTTCAAATGATCATGGGCAGAATCATAATTTTTTCAAATGTTCTGTTTTTTTTTATAGATAATACATATCACATGATGCAATATATACTTACATACGACATGAAAGCCCAATCAGTCCTAAAAATAAATTTACTATTAAAAGGGGGCACTAAACAATAAAATAGGGAAACCTATCAAAAAAGTGGACATATCCATGGTCATAAATGTACATAATACTGCTGGTGTTAATGTGATTTTAATATTAGGATATGTTAATGTTCCTTTAAGTACAGGCACTATTTTCTTCATTAGCAGCCGATCAAGCCCCTTTCCTTGACTATTTTACTTTAGCTTATGAGTAATGATTTGTTGTAACTACCATTAACGTTTGGCTTCACTATACTAGTCACAAGTAGCAAGATATGTATAACAATCTGTAAAATAAATTCTGTTAACTCACTGCGTTGGTCAGCTCTCTGGCAGTCAAAGGGTTAAACTGTGGTAGTACAGGTTAGGTTACATAAATAAATAATGCTCTGCTTATATTCATGGGAGTTTTGGTAGTCAGTATGGCTAATCTTCCGATCTTATACATTAACACTGCCATTTTTAACCCTTTCAGTGCCAGAGAGGTATCCAATGCATTCTCTGGCACTCAAAGGGTTAAAGTGATAGTAATGTCTATGTAAAATTAGTTGCCCAAGTCTTCTGTATATTAAAAGGGACAGATTGTGCTACATCTAAGCTCTTACTTCTTTGTAGATCAAAAATTATGAAGCACTGAAGATCCACAGTCCGACCCTTTCTGGTCGCCTCCTATGGAATTTGAGATCGGGTCATGTGACTAGACGGCTGCAGCGAGGGACAAACTTCAATAAGTATAAGGGAAATCCTTGACGAAGGAGGGCAGGATTTCCCTTTGCTTACTGAAGTTTGTCCCTTGCTGCAGCCGTCCTCACCAGACTGCATCTTCAGTGTGACATGGGGAGAAGTGGCAGGCATGGATCTTCAGTACTTCATAACGTTTAAACTACGAAGAAATAAGTGCTTAGACATAGCACAATATGTTCCTTTTAATATACAGAAGACTCGGGCAACTAATTTTACATAGACATTACTATCACTTTAAGTTTAATTGGAGCAATTCCTGAACGCCAGGCCTACAGCATGTGCAGGAAAATGAAGAACTCTACTTCAATTTTTTCTGCACCTTTTTAGTGCATTGTGTGTTAACCCCTTGAGGACTAGAGGGCTGAGCTCATTAAACAATGAAGAGAAAACAAGAATTCCCTGAAATGTTCATTCTGCGCCCCCCTTCCCTTGGCGCAAGTGCATAAACAGGAACATAGCAGAAATAGCTTAGTAAATTAGGGTTAGGCAGGAACATCACTAAAAAAATCTGTTGCAGCTCCTTTTTCAGAGCAAAGTCGTATTACTACATGTGCTAGACTGTCCTGGTATAGATATTTATATTTATATATAAAACAATGAAACCAGCATCCAGAAGGGACGTGTAATTCTGTTTTATGGGCTTTCAGGCAGTAAACATCCTGACAAGAAGTTAAAACGAATATGGCTTTCCTCTTCTCGACAGCTGTTTATCCACTTTGGACAATGGAACAAGCATTTTCAGAGGGTTTGGAACAGCAATTACCCTCTGGATTACCTATGTTTGTGCTTGAGGGTGACATGACGAATAAATCAGGTTGGAAGTACAGAGAAAGCTACATGTTTCTCTACTCTGTGATTTCTTAATCAATATTAACAAGGCATTCACACTATAAATATCAGCTTTATTGATGACTGCCACGAGAAGGATATTTAAACATTTTAAACGTGAACTGTACCCTTGCAATATGTCTCTCTTCATTTGTTTAATGGAAGACTTACCTAGGCAGGTATTACAGAACTGAATGGCTCATAAGGGTGAATGGTTTTTATAAGATTGTAAACTGAAAAAGCAGGTGTGAACTGCAAGAGAAACCAAATGAAAACAGACATAATTTACTGCTGTTTGAAGTATACCTGTTCAGGTAAGTCCAGTTAAACAAATTAACCCTCCTGGGGTACAGTTTCCCTTTAAATACTGTGGTGCTTTTGAGCTATATCCTTAGAAAAAGTGTATCTTAACCCTTTGAGTACCAGAGAGTTATCCATGCATTGCAACACAATGCGTTGGACACCTCTCTGACACTCAGAGGGTTTATTTGTTTAACAAAAGGACTTACCTAGACAGGTTATCTTTTCCCTTAAATATAGTAAACGTTGTGCATATGCTTTGTCCTGGATATTTATATCTATATCCATAATGCACCTGTTTTATTATCCTTTAACATGAATACTACTTCATTACCTGTGTATTTATGAATCAGTTTGGTGCACACTGCTTATATGTCTTACTGGCTTACTGGGTACTTTTGAGAGTGCCTTGTACTTTTAAAGGGAGTGTAATGTTTCAAAAAGCTGCAGCTCTAATTAATCTTCATAGTATTTGGGCCATGGAGAATGTTGTTTCAATACTGTCAGAGTTGTATTTCAAGAGTAATTGAATGATTAAAGTATCCTCTTCCCACCCTTTTACCTAGTGTAATCCACCTCCCCTCAGATGTGGAATCTGGTCTCTTGACTGGACAGACCACAGCAAGGACAATCTTCTTACTGGGAGCATAAGGAAACCCTGCCCCCCTTGACAGGATTTTCAGGTTTTTCCTTATGCTCACTGAAAATTGTCCCTCTCTGCCATGCATCTGGACAGTCTTGCTGCTCTGAGGTGAGCAGTGTTACATCAGTAAAAGGGGCGGGAGGGGGATACTTTATCATTCAATTACTCTCAAAGTACTACTTGGACAGTACTGAAATAACACTCTCCACGGCCCAAATAGTATGAAGATTAATCTGAGCTGCTGTTTTTGTGAAACATTACTATTCCTTTAAGATGAGGGTGTGCTCATTGATACCCGATATACAATATAACATCCACTTCATGTGAAGTGGAGTTGTCTATAATTGATAGCGGCTTCACACATGCAAAGTGTAAGAAGTCTGTAAGTTCTGTGTTTGCTAAGCTTTTAATTCTGATACAATAAATGTTATTTTTTATATATCTCTGTATTCTACATGATATTGTAAGTACAGTCTCCTATACATGCTTAACCTTTTGAATTTCAGAAGGGTACATAAATCAATGCTTCTCAATGCATTGTATACCCCTCTGGCACTCAAAGGGTTAAAAGGCTTTCCATGCTGAGAGAAACAAGGGTACTCCCACACATCTCCATTCAAACTTGTTTTTTTTTTCGACAATAAACTTCACTTTTCTACTGTCGTCACCAGGTCCAGGGGATGCTGTTCCAATCATTTTCTATGGAGACATGTAGTCTATGACTAAATCATTCCCACAGAGTATATTATACAAATAAATTGTCCTTTAGACACCAGCTGGTGCTGCTTCTAACAATAAAAATATATTCGTTTTGAGCTATTAGAATTGAGAATGTTTGCATGTTACAAGAGACGTAAACATTTATTATTTCAAAAAGTGTATATTGCAGGGCTTTTCCTACCAAGTAAAATAGCAGTACTCCGATTGCAAAGTAATGCGTTGGAGACTTCTCTAGTATTCAATGGTTAAAAGCTACATATAAGTCAATGATCATTTTGAAAAATTTGATTTCTCCTCTATGGTGCGGTTGCTTTGCTCCAGAATTGCTCCACTTTGTTTTTGTTTTTTTTTTGTTTTTTTTTTACATATGGGCCATTGTCACCATAGCTAATATCCAGATTTTGTGCAAAACGCAGCGGAGGAAACAATTCTTATTGTAGCTGCAACTCTCTGAGGCTGATGTATTAAGAAGAATGAGAGCAAACATACTGTACTATAGGGGACAGATACAAATTTCCTTTGGTTTAAAAGGGATTCTAAATCAAAGGGAATTTGTGGAGTATTTTTTTTTTATTTGTTCCCTGTGGTGCAGTTGCTTTCCTCCCATTGTCCTTAGTACATCAGCATCTCTATGTCATAAATGGCTTCTAGAAAAAAGCTGAAATGATGAATATAGAATGGGAGAGGAGTATGAAACAACTCCTGTGAGATATTATTTCAATAAACTTTAATAAAACACTCAAGATAAAAGCAATAGGAGGTTTCTCACTCCAGTATGTGAGACTGAAACTGGCATCATGGTCTAACATGGCTGGGCAAACCGAGGCCTTCGGATGCAGAACTACAATCTCATCAGCTCCAGACAGAAAAAAGAAAGCTATCTCATATGTCTGTGAAACTGGAGTCATAGGCCTAGATGTACTGTCGTAGGCACATTGACAGCATTCACTAAAGTGTCTACCACTTTACATCACCAGCGCTCCAACAAAAATAAGTCCACATCGATCCGACAGGTTTACAAATTTTCATTCAATATATCAACAATGGAAATAAGGCATAATGAGACACTTTCATATGGAAAGGGGTGTGTTGATATGCTAACTTGACACTTCGACACATTCACTAAACTCCTATAACAGCCTCTGCTGTCAGAGTTCACAGTCACAACTTCACTTTCCTATGCAGTAACAGCAGGGAGGGCTGTGACCTGTTGTCAGTGTGGGAGGGATGTCCTCCCTTCACACATCTCTAACACTATGACAGTGCTGAAGTTTAACAACATTCTCTCTGCTTCCCTATTTGGCCAGTAGGGGAATAAAGAGAAGGCTTTCAGCACCATGGACAGCAATGTGTGCTATAAGGATGTCCATTGCTCACCCCTATGGCACTCAAAGGGTTAAAATAAACAATACTAGTACACCAAGCACTACACAATTATCCCCTAACAATTGTATCATATATTATACATGTTGTGCACTCACTGGGGAACAAAATTTGGTGTCACACAGAATCAATGAGGATTTGTGACTACCACTTGCCCCCCAGCCTTGTGCCCTTGCCCACTGGTAGCCATAGAACCCCTTATACACTGCTTGGACCCCCCACTTGTTCCCTTGACCACTGTTAACCACAGATCCTCATGTATACTGTCTGACCCTCTCCAGCCTTTTCCCTTTGCCCACTGCTAACCACAAATCCCCATGGCCACTGCCTAGGCAAGGGAAGAAGGCTGGGGTGTCAGGCAATGTGTATTGGGCTAACACACAATGGTGTTGTTCCCCACATTATAGAAATCCTATACAGAGTGCCCCCCTTCGGCATATTAACCCCCCCTTAGTAATTCGACATATATTGCTCCCATTCAACATACTAGCTTTATTCGACAAATACTGCCCTTTATTCGACACTTAACCCTTTGAGTACCTGAGAGGTTGCAACACATTGCTTTGCAACGCGTTTGCTACCCTCTGGTACTCAAAGAGTTAATAGGCAAGGTATGCAGCTGCATACCTTGCCTGTATGTGTTTATGCTTATGTTATGTGACATTTTATTAAAACAAATATAGTTCAGACCTCAAGGGGGGCATAGGAACCCCTCTTGAAACCCCCCTATCATGGATCACCTATCCAGTAGGATAGATGATCCATGCGGGCAACAATTGGGCAGCATTTTTAATAAAGAGCATATAACACAGCTTATATGCTCTTAATTTAAATATACATTTATTTCAGACCTCGAGGTGGGAATCAGGACCCCTCCTGATATCCCCCCTAGCATGGATCACCTATCCAGTAGGACAGGTGATCCATGGGGTGACAAGGAAGGCATTTGCTGCCTTCCTTTCTTACTACTGGGGCCACTGTATAAGCCGACTCCAGTAAGACTGCTTGTAGTGAACCCTGTCACCAGGTTTATTCATGAGAAGCGCCTTGCTGCACTTTCATAAATGAAAGCTGGATCACCTACTGGATAGGTGATCCATGCTAGGGGGGGAAATCAGGAGGGGTCCTGATGACCCCCTCAAGGTCTGAAATAAATGTATATTAAAATAAAGAGCATATAACCTATGTTACGCAATTGTTGCCCACATAGATCATTGATCCTACTTGTTCACCTGTGAGTGCATAACATGTATAATATATGATACATAGGTTAGGGGATAGTTGTGTAGTTTTTGGTGTACTATTTTTGTTTATTTTAACCCTTTGAGTGCCACAGGGGTGAGCAATGCACATCTCTATGGCACTCAGTGCTGTCCATGGTGCTGAAAGCCTTCTCTTTATTCACCTACTGGCCAAGTAGGGAAGCAGAGAATGCTGTTCAACTTCAGAATTGTCATAGTTTTGGAGATGTGTGAAGGGAGGACTATGTCGATGTGTGTGTAGATTGAAATGTCGAACTGTTTAGAACTAGTGTTGAGCGAGCATGCTCGGCCGATGCTCGGATCGGCTCGAGCATCGCTCTGCTCGGCACATGGCGGTACTCGTACGAGTACCGCCATGTGCTCGCCCGGCATGTTCGGGTGGCGGGGATCTGTGCCGAAGGAGGCACAGATCTGAAGACGCTCCGCTGGACCACCAGGGACTGGAGGTAGGGGGCATTGCGGAGATGAAGGGGGCATAGCGGAGATGAAGGGGGACATTGCGGAGATGAAGGGGGCATTGCGGAGATGAAGGGGGACATTGTGGAAGGGGGGCATTGCGGAGATGAAGGGGGCATTGCGGAGATGAAGGGGGTATAGCGGAGATGAAGGGGGACATTGCGGAGATGAAGGGGGCATTGCGGAGATGAAGGGGGTATAGTGGAGATGAAGGGGGACATTGCGGAGATGAAGGGGGCATAGCGGAGATGAAGGGGGACATTGCGGAGATGAAGGGGGCATTGCGGAGATGAAGGGGGCATAGCGGAGATGAAGGGGGACATTGCGGAGATGAAGGGGGACATTGTGGAAGAGGGGCATTGTGGAGATGAAGGGGGGCATTGACCAGGCACCCTCCCCTCATCAGAGCAGGGGGTGCCTGGTGTAATGCTCGTGTCGCCCCATTCAATTCAATGGGGCTCGGGTGCTCGGCCGAGCACTCGAGCCTCCGGCGGTGCTCGGTCAGAGCACCCGAGCATCGGGGTGCTCGCTCAACACTATTTAGAACACATCGTCAAGTTCATATCGATAAAGCATTGACCTTTATTGAATTTAGGCCATAGTCTAACTCATGGCTAGGCAAACCGAGGCTCACCAGCTGTTGAACTATAATTCCTATCAGTCCCAGCCAGAATTGTAGTCATCAACAGCTGGAGGGTTTCAGGTTGCTCATCACTAATCTCAACTGCATGGCAGAAAGCCAAACCCAGCTTAACCTTTTGCAGGATTAAATGGGATCCGGATCAGGAAGAAAGTGTAGACCATTAGGGCCTGTATTCATCGAAATAAAAACATGCAATTTTGGGGGCATTTGAGGAATCCCTTGGGGTCAAACCCATCATTTAAATATGGTAAAGTTTGTTTACTCCAGTACTGTATCTCTAGCTTTTTGAATACTGTCTAAAGTCCTTGTAGTTCACACTTAAGTGCTGTGATTATTTTAGTTGTTGATGCCACTTATTCAACTATAAACTGACAGAATCCAGGACCCCCAAGTGTACATGTGTAAGAGTAAGATAATGATAGGCGTTTGGGGACACATGATCCAACAGATTTTGTGACTCACTATTATGGCAGTTCTTCAAGGGGAAATTATAGAAAGGCATTCATCTGGGTCACCATACATTGGGTTTGGCGTGGGTTCCAAGAAAATGCTTAAAGAGGAACACCCCTATAAGATGTAGCCTGAATTAGAGCGCTATAATCCGTTATAACGCACTGTGTATTTATTTTGTTTTGTAAACCTGTTATTAACCCCTTAAGGACCAGCAGTCCCGGGGCGTGCTGTCCCTTAAGGACCACATAGGAAACTTTGACGTGCCGTCCCACGTGACTGATCACGTGGGGCGGCACGTCACACGGGGCACTGGAAGAGATCGCTCCGGTCTTGGAGCGATCAACTTCAGTGCCCGGTATTACTCACCGCTCTCCTACAGGAGCACGGTGAGTAAAAGTACGTGACGTGCCAGGACCGTCACTGGTCCTTAAGTGCCGGACCAGCGTGATGGTCCTGCCACGTCAATGGTCCTTAAGGGGTTAAAGAATAATCACTAATTGCAAAAGGTACCTGGTGACGTCTCCCCCCCCCGGAAAAGCGCATTGCACATGTCAGCAATAAGCCGATCGGCTCTCTTGTAACTCCCCCCGCTACACGAAAACACCTACGTCATCAGCTTTAGATTCTCCTGCTGGTCTGAGAATCTAAAGCTGATGACGTAGGTGTTTTCGTGTAGCCGGGGGGGAGTTACAAGAGAGACGATCGGCTCTGTGCTGACATGCGCAATGCGCTTTTCCGGGGGGAAGACGTCACCAGGTACCTTTTGCAATTAGTGATTATTCTTTAATAACAGGTTTACAAAACAAAATAAATACACAGCGCTTTATAATGGATTAAAGCGCTCTAATTCAGGCTACATCTTATAGGGGTGTTAGTTCCACTTTAACCCAATGAAAACAAATTTAAGAGCACATGAGTCCATGCCTTAACCCTTTGAGTGCCAGAGGGGAATACCACGCCTGGCATACCCCTCTGGCACTCAAAGAGTTAAACATTCTTACTCATACACAGTGGAATCCAAACCAATATCTCTTAACATAAAAAGTCCTATGTAATCAGATGCACTTGTACAAAGAAAGTGACTAGTAGCAATGTAATACGTGAAAAAGAAGAAAAAACACAGCTTTGAAATTCTAAATCACTGCCATTTTCTCAGCTGAGCACTAGTCACACAGGAAATAAAAAAACATGGTTTTATTTAATGGGAACCTGCAGGTTAAGGTAGACCTGCCACTGCACGGATAGGTTTGTTCATTTTAAACCCTTAAGGACCCATGACGGTCCTGGACCGTCATGGCTTAAATGATAGCAGTGTGCCTCCATGCACGCTGCTATCATTAATTCCAGGCTGAGACTGAGCGCTCCGAGATTGGGGCGTTCAGTCTCAGACCTTCTTGCTTGTGCCGGTTCATGTGATCGCCGTAGCAGCGATCACATGTACTGGCATTGTAAGAGACAGAGGCAGTACAGAAAGCATGCTGTCTCTGCCTGTCTCTTCTACCTCTGTCTCCCTTGCTATCAAAGTAAGGGAGACAGAAGTAGAGAGGAGACACCTAGTGGCAAATGAAAATACAGCATCTGGGGGTATTAACCCCTTCACTGCTGGTGCCAGAGGCTTGCTAACTGCAGGTCAATTTCTGACCTTCAATGATACTTTTTTTTTTTTTTTTTTTTTAAACACAACACACTTTTTTTTTTACAAAAAGATATTTTATTTAAAAAAAAATCTCATTAAACAATTTTGGAAGTGTGATTGTTGTGGAGCCATGTAATACACTTATACACACCGCCAAATGTCAGGGATAAAAAAGTGTCAAAATAGTGTGGGAAAAAGGGACATGGGGATTTTCACCCAAGGGGGGGACAGTGGCCACTTTACACTGCACATTTTGTAGGTATGACTGACCGGTCATACCTTTCATGCAGTCGCCATAAAAATGTAACCCTTTGTGCCCAATTGATCCCAAGAGAAAAAACAAAAAAATTTTTTTTTTTTTTTACATTTTTTTTTACCCTTTTTTTAATTTTAATAAAGTAAATAGTGGGTTATCTATATAATTGGGGTATCAAATGAAAGCCATATTTGTGCTTAAAAAAAGTATATAATTTATGGGGGTGGAATAATAGCCTAAGATGGAAAACACTGTTGAACAAATACATAGTCAAAAAGGTCAGAATTGCTCCGGTCCTTAAAGGAAAACAACCTCAGATTTTCCCGGTCCTTAAGAGGTTAAAGATAATTCTGAACTAGCTATATTTTATGCTAGCCATTTGTTGGTAATAAACTTTTTTTTATGAAATTAACTATTGTTTGTTGGTGGCACAGTTTGGCATTTTATGTTAATTAATGTGTCCTGGTCCAATATTTCCACAAACTCTGCTATGACTGAATCAAGGCAGAGCCCACACATTAAGAGACTCTCTAATAGCACAGAAAGCGATATGTTTGGCCTCTAACATAATTACTTAGCATATTGTGTAGAGAATTAGCACCAAAATACAAAAGTTACTTTCTCAAATATGATTTACTTTAGAGAAAAATGGCTACTACAACATATATTTCGTTTTCAATTATCTTTGAAATAAACTAAGCTTGTCTTAAGGTGACAGGTACTCTTTATAGATTTGTTTGAGTCCCACTGAAAAAAGCCTTTGAAATAAAAAATAAAATAACAAACTGCTCTTACAGACTATAATCTCTTATTCCCACATGAGTTTGAGGGATTTCCTCAATGATTTTCACAATGTAAGACTGTACAGTTTTTGCACAGTGATCCTATTAATGTTACAGAATTAAGCTAGGTCATGATGTAAAGAAAGACGATATGACTTGAAAGACTGTTGAGGACTGTTATCGGATACAATGACAGTCCCTAAACATCTTGTGATATCAACCACCTCACCTTGTCAACCAGTATCATATTTAGTGTTTCATGATATTTTTAAACAAAAGGCTATCTACAGGGATTAAAAGTGCTGACAAATCATAAAACAATTTCTATCCACAATAAATGATGAACATGTCTCTTACAATGAGATTTCACCTCAATGTAATAATGGTTATATATACATACAATAGTATATACTGGAAGATGCATAGGACCTTAAGCACAAAAGATGCACAATCAGGAGAGGGATGGCATTTTTTGGCCTGGAGGCATGTGCCCAATTTCCATTATTGCTCCGTCCCACCTTTGTACCTCACCCCATTTTAGAGTATAATAAACTTTATGACACTTTTTTTCAAAGAAAGAACAGAAATATCATATATCTATGCCCATGGTAGATTTTTTTGTAAGGCAAATAAATCCATCTAGTTGTTGGCTTCTTTATTAAAACAATATAAAGGTACTTCTAAAGTCATCAGCATCAAAATGGCAGGAGGATAGATTCATATAACTCCTGAAGCAGTTAACCTTGATTTTTTTTACCTTTTACCAAACTTTATACAAAGCGCTCCCTCGGATCAAAAGTTTGGGACTTTCTCCAAAAGGCTGAATTAGAAATTCTAAATGGGTAACAGAGAGAACTACTAGAAGCCTCAATCAGGGAGGACGAAACTAAATTAGTCATTAAAACAAGCCCAAATCAACCCTTTTATTAGCTTGTCTTATCTAGCTGAAAAAATGTGCTTCTCTATCTTCCTTTCGCAAACACAGAATGGAATGCTGTAGGAATCAGACATCCCTTATATACTATGCCTGCAGGAAAAGCGGAACTTGCCACCTGGTATAGAGTCTTCCGCTTGATTTCAATTCAATAAGTTAGGTGAAAAAGCTGGAAAACTGAACTTTTCATGAAAAATGTTCTGCTATATAGAAAGTACCATTTTCTCCTGTTTTTCTTTTTGAGGCAAAAACATTCACCCATCCCTAAAGCCTGGGTAGTAATATGGACCATAACATAGCAAAGACTAACCTCTTGCTGAAAACAATCCTGAAGAAAGGCTAAGAACACTGGAAGACCAAAAGGATGCAGCTGTTAGCCCTGGTCTTTACACAACAGGAAGGAAAAGGAACATGCACTACAGTACACAGTGAAAATAATGGCTTGCAAGCCATCATCATAATGCCGAAGGCAGGACCAGAGAACACTTCCTCCCTCAGGTTGTTGGCCATAATCCCTAAACCATCAAAACAAACAACTCCAGCACTAGAAGACATAGAGGACACTGACTAAAGAGGGAACAGAAGCTGAAAAATTGCTGAGGTTTTAACCAAAAACCAGGACTGGAGGGCCCAGAATGGGGTGATCAGAATCAGATAAGTCTGCTTTATACTGACTCTCCTCAGTACCATGGAAATCAGAAGGAATGAAGGAAATACATATTCCAGAGGAAAGTTTCACGTGGAAAGTTCCATCACATACACAAAAAGAACAAGAGGTGTCTCAAGGTCCAGTGAAAATCAGGAAAAGCCTGCAGTTCACTGAGGTAAAACTATGGCTGGAAGACTCCACAGACTGGTCACTGGGTTGAACACCATCTGGTCAAGTTCCTGATTAATAGCACCTTGCCGCTGACAGCTGAGTAAGGTCACAACAATGCTGTATACCCTGGAACAAGAATAGTGGAGGAAGGAATGTGAACTTCTGCCCAAACAAGAAAAAAATCTAACATTCTGACCATGAGATTACACTCTTAATCCCTCCTTGGTGGTTCATATAGACCAATGCTATTGTACGGTCAGATTGAATCTACCCTGGCAAACCTCAGAGACACTGCAATGCAGAAGAGTTAGATGAATCTCTTGGTTCACATCAGTGGACAGATGATCCTCATTCTCAGGTCAAAGGCCTTGATTCATCTGAAAGTGGCACTCCAACCAGTCAAGCTGGTGTCCATCATTACTATCAGTCAATTCAGAAGATCTTTCTTTGTCCAGTCAGAGGCAGACATGGCTTGGGAATGATAACACTGCTGTCCGGACCAATTCCTAGGAATCTTCCATGAACACATAGCAGTGAGCCCCATACCTAACAGATACAAATAACATTATAAACAGACTAATTGCATTCACTGTTTGAGTGCCACATAAGCCTCTAACCTCACAGATACTGTGAATGGATCACAAGTATTAATACAGAGTGATCATATTAATTATTTGAGTGTCACATGAGCCCCTAACCTAACAGACACAGTAAACTGGATCTAATATAATTAAATTGGCAATAACTAACTGCGTGACATCTAACTTAACATACTGGGTGACATTTTAAATGGTGCCATTAGTGATATGCCATTTATGAATGCAATATTATGATGCACACCATAATAGGACACCCACTAACAAGACCCAAAGAAGTTGACTGCCTTGCAGTTTTATTAGGGCTGCTGTGTGGGAAACATCAGTTAAATATGTAAATAAGTATTTCCCCTTTATAATGGCACTCGAGCTCTAAAATGAGACATTTCAGACTAGCTGAAGAGCCAGCATATCTTGTGTGTTTGTTCTCAGTAGGGTTGCCACCCAGCCGTTATTTTACCGGCAGGCTGGTAAAAAATTGGCTTCTGTCCAATGTTAAGTCTATGGAGGGAATGCCATGGCCAGTATTTTTTTGAAGAAAAGGTGGCAACCCTAGTTCTCAGTGAGTTTTAAACTCTGCAAATCTTACAGTGCATTACAAGAAAGTTATAACAAAAGAGGGTTAAATTAAACTATTATTGTGATAAGGAAGGTATGTATTTATGCATTTAGTTATTAGTTAGTGAATTTAATTACTTGCATTAACCCATCCAATGCAAATAACTTCCATGACAATGGAGGGGTTAATGGGTATGAACTAGAGGGCAGTGCATTTTATAGCATTTTCCATTGCTACACACACACACAAAATCTCTATGTGCTGCATAGGCGGGAGGTAATTGCATTTGATCTATTAAATTAACAAGTGCTTCAGAATGCTGCAATGCATCAAAGAGCTCACACACAGGACTAATGAACCCCCTTACCCCTAGTTCAGGCTGCAGAATCATGGTCAGAGGGAACTCCCAAGCTGGCACTGACAGCTCCACCTGTTGGAGGAGAGGGTACTGCACTAATCTAACTTAATACACTTTAAGGGAAATGTACAAAATGGGGCGCAGTGCAAGAGCAGTATAGAGATAGATAGATAGATAGATAGAGAGATAGATAGATAGATAGATAGATAGATAGATAGATAGATAGATAGATAGATAGATAGGATAGATAGACAGGTTTTTCAAGAGTAATTGAATGATAAAGTATCTCTCTCCCGCCCCTTTTACTTAGTGTAAGCCACCTCCCTTCAGGTCCTGGGACCAGACATCTCACAGCAAGGGACAATCTTCTTACTGTGAGCATAAAGAAAACCCTGCCCTTCTTGACAGATTTTTCCTTATGCTCACTGATAATTGTCCCTCTCTGCAATCCATCTGGACAGTCTTGCTGCTCTGAGGTGAGTAAAAGGGGTGGGAGGGGGATACTTTATCATTCAATTACTCGTGAACTACAACTCTGACAGTACTGAAATAACACTCTCCATGGCCCAAATCCTATGAAGATTAATTGGAGCTGCTTTTATTCTGAAACATTACTATTCTTTTAAATGAAGCATACACAGGTGCATTTATAATAGCAATATGGGGCAAACCAGCTGCACTGTAGGAGACATATATATAATATCATTTATTTAACTGGGGCTTTTAACCCGGTGAAGGCTGGAGAGGTCTCCAATGCATTGTAAAGCAATGCGATGAAGACCTCTAGAGCAATAAAGAGGTTAAAAACCCCAAATAAATCAATGGGAATTTAGGAAATTTTTACTTTCAGTGGTGCTTTTGGTTTGCTCCAGAATTGCTTCACATTGCCATTATACATAAGTTCCTTAATGTCTGGACTGTGTGGCCTCAGTTCTGCGATACGACACATGTGCAGTATGTTTTGACACAGTGCCAATGTTTTATGAAAAAGATGTAATATGCATGAGTGGTACCAAAACTTTAAACCCAAATGTCTCAAAGGGCAAATCATTTTATGAATTACATAAAACCATTCATACTGTATGTTCTTACATTATGATTAATAATAATAAAACTGCATTGCAAAAAAAAAAACATTGAAAAGTTTATTTTTTTCACAGCCTTCATTTAGAAAAAGCTACTGAACACATGTTGTAGATATGAAGGCACTGAGACCTTAAATCCAGTGGACCTTTACTGGTGATTCCATCAAAAAGTTTAGGGCAACTGAAAAACCAACATTTAACACAGAACTTTTGTTCAACAATTGAACAGTAAGCCCTTCTACACTAAACTAACTAATATGTTGACTATGTTTAACTGAGTACCACTACCTTTCTCTGGTAGTTCAGGGCTAAATACTTCATCAGTTGCATGGCTGATGCTGCCATACTCCCATACTTAAGATTAAAGAGATTAAAAGGGCCTCCACTGAGCTACTGGAGCAAGTTGGCATCAGTCTATGTCACATAGCCATTGTTTAAGCTAGTTTAGAGTAGGAAGGGTATACTTTTTCTTTATGGTCAGCTAACATGAAAGAAAAAACTCTTCCTGACCATCTAGTCTAGTGCAGGATCTCTGGGTCACATTTGCTGGTCCTGTCCATTTCTGGTCCCTTACCGAGAAGCAGTACATAAGGAAATCTCGTCCTTTTTAGGTCTCACTACCACCCTTACTCCTCAGCTATTTTTATTCTGTATAGGCCTTTCTGATATATAAATCTAGGCATGAGCAGATCTTACTTTCCCATCTCCTTACTGTGTGTAATGGTTTGTTTGACACACAGACACAGTGGTTTAGGATAACACACACAGTTTTATTAAGAAAACAGTAATACAATAACCCTCACAGGTCCTGTAGTATTTTATCAGAATAATGCAGACACAAGACAGGTTACATTTACATATGCCTACACAGGTGCAGTATAAACATAGAATCCATAACAAGATATACTGACACAGGTCAGGCAGAATACAAAGGAATCCCAGTGTATCAGTACTGCATGGGTTAATGGCCTTCAGCGAGTGTAAACAGTCCCATGAGAGGAGAGGTCTGTTAAGGAGCTCACTTAGGATAGAGAGCTTATAGATGAGTAACGCCCAGTAATAAGTTAGCAGACAAACGTGAACTGCCAGAGCAGTAACGGAGACTGAGCCACATAGAGCACTGCCGGAGCAGTAACGGAGACTAGGCTACGTGATCACTGCCTTAGCAGTAACGGAGACTGAGAGATGTGGGCACTGCCGTAGCAGTAACGGAGACCAGGCAACTTGTATTCTGCAGTAGCAGTAAACGGAGACTAAGCCACTTGCACTCTGCCATAGCAGTGAACGGAGATAGCCCACTTGCATTCTGCTGTAGCAGTAATGGAGACTAGGCCACTTGCACTCTGCCGGAGCAGTAACGGAGTCTAGGCCACTTGTACACTGCTGTAGCAGTAAACGGAGACTAGGTCACTTGCACTCTGCCGGAGCAGTAACGGAGACTAGGCCACTTGCACACTGCCATAGCAGTAAACGGAGACAAGGCCACTTGCACTCTGCCAGAGCAGTAACGGAGACTAAGTGAATGGAGACTGCCGTGACAGTAGTGGAGACTACGCAACTGAGCACTGCCGTGACAGTAACTGAATGAGCAACTGAGCAACTCGCCCTAAGGTGGCAACCAACTGGGAGCGTCACGAAAGATAAACCAATAGGAATGTCTGTGAGGCAACACAGAGGCAACCGGAGCAGGAACGTCAGCCAAGCCGGGTCGGTACACGGAGCAGGAACGTCAGCAAAGCCGGGGCGGTACACGAGCAGGAACGTCAGCCAAGCCGGGTCGGTACATGAAGCAGGAACGTCAGCCAAGCCGGGTCAGTGCACAGGAGCAGGAGAAGTAGAATGGTCAGGCAGTCCGGGTCTGTTCACAGGCAGGAGACGAGATGCAGAGTAGTCAGGCAGGCCGGGTCGGTTCACAGGCAGGAGACGAGATGCAGAGTAGTCAGGCAGGCCGGCTCCATACACTGAGAATACTGAGATCAGGAACAAGCACTGGTACAGGAACACCATGAAAGGGCACCAGATAGGTGCCAGAACCCAGTGTATAAAGGCCATACTGGGCAGGACAAGCACAGTATAGCCAACAGGAGTAGAGTAGGAGTGTAGACTGACAGAATGACGCAAAAGGAGCACGGGCACCATGATACTGTGGCTAGGATGTGTGTTCTATTGTTATGGAAATCTAATACCCCCCCCCCCCTCTTTGGTTACGGAAAGTCAATGACATATTGAACCCTGAGAGGTTCACCCTTCTCTTATCCGGTAGAGAACCCACATTCATTGATATTTGGGCTCCTTGGTGCCTTTCACATAACATCTTAATGTAAATAGTTACTATTCGCTCATTAACGGCCCTTGTGGATACTAGTGGACCGAGGGCTACATCATCCACATAGGTATATCGACTTACATGCTCCCCTTACACTCCTTTCCCTTTCGTCTGCCCCCCCACCCCCTGTCCTACCTTCCTCTTCTCTCTTTCTCTATCTCTTATATCTTCGCACTACTACTCTTTCCAACTTTTTTTTTTCTTTCTTTTTCATCTCTTCTTTCTTGCCTCTTTTACATATTTTTTCAGCATAAATTACTAATTAACGGTTTATTATATCATTATTCTCTTCTGACAACTGTTCTAGGTACTCTGGTATTGTCAAGTGAGGAAGCTCAGTCTTTTACTAGATAATCACTGCTACACTCTTCTGTAAGTAGCAGCATTATAAACTTATATACATAATTGCACTGTCCATGAAATTAACCCGGAGTTACTTGTCACACATCCTGCAGGACCTGAAACTGCTATGGGCTCATTTCTACTGACATTACAAGGTGTGGTTATCACAGTAGCCTAATGAAATCACCAGCTGCCACACTGGAACTCTTAGCATCAGTACTAGGAAAGAGATGCCCAAGGAGTAAGAGAATACTGTGGACTACAAGTTGATAATGCTGCAACACTCAGAGGTGTTATGTTAATGTATAAACAGCGACGACTACTAAGGTGTGAAGTGTGACCAATGTCAGCCCACCACTACTACAGATCCATACTATACCTGGCACACTGCTCAGATGATTGCAAACTTTGGTTTCTCATGTGCTTCAGTGGCTCTAATGTAACCTTCACTAGTCTCCTGCTACATTCGTGTCTCAGCTACTTTGAATCTCTGCTGTTGCTGCTGCAATCTTTTTGACTACGCTTCTTGATGCTCCACCTTACCATCTGCAAGATGAGAGATGGCAACCTGTTCTTTACACCTGTTGGAAGCCCTGAAGGGCAAACATAGTACGAGTACTGTATCAACATGGGCTGAAAGGCCACTCTGCCAGGAAGAAGCCATTACTCCAAAAGAAACATATAAAAGCCAGATTAATGTTTGCAAATGCACAGAGGAACAAAGACATACATTTTTGGAGACATGTTCTGTGGTCTGACGAAACTAAAATTGAACTGTTTGGCCATAATGACCATTGTTACGTTTGGAGGAAAAAGGGAGAAGCTTGGAAGCCTAAGAACACCATCCAAACTGTGAAACATGGGGGTGGCAGCATCATGTTGTGGGGTTGTTTTTCTGCAGGAGATACTGGTGCACTTCACAAAATAGATGGCATCATGAGAAAAGAAGATTATGTGGCAATACTGAAGCAACATCTCAAGACATCAGCCAGGAAGTTAAAGCTTGGGCGGAAATGGGTCTTCCAAATGGACAATGACCCAAAGCATACTGCCAAACTGGTTACAGTGGCTTAAGGATAATAAAGTCAATGTTTTGGAGTGGCCATCACAAAGCCCTGATCTCAATCCTATTGAAAATTTATGGGCAAAGCTGAAAAGGCAGGTGCGAGCAAGGCCACCTACAAACATGGGTCAGTTACACCAGTTCTGTCAGGAGGAATGGGCCAAAATTCCTATCAACTATTGTGAGAAGCTTGTGGAAGGATATCCAAAACGTTTGACCCAAGTCATACAGTTTAAGGGCAATGCTACCAAATACTAATGAAATGTATGTAAACTTTTGACTTTGCAGAAAGTAATAAAAATGCCTTAAAAAATTCTCTCTCTCATTATTCTGGCATTTGGCAAATATAAATAATTTTGGTAATCCTAACTGACCTAAAACGGGTAAGGTTTATTCTGATTTCATGTCAGATAGTGAGAAAAACATGCATATGTGACTTTTTATATAGTGTATGTAAACTTCTTGTTTCAACTGTATACCATCAATGAGCCCACAAGTGGCAGAAATCTCCATAGAAGACTCCAGATTCCTTCTGCAGATCCAGGATCCTATGTTCCCCCATCCCAGGCTGCTCTATTGGGCCTAGAGGCTCATCCTCCTGCTTATTGATTGCACTTTGCAGAACAGATTCTCAGTCTCTAACCAGGGTCACTGACTTTCATCTTACTGGGGACTTCTTCACCTTCTACTGACTGAATTGTCTATTGTTGCAGCTTTTTTTTCTACTGGACTAGCTGCCAGGAGCCTCCATTTTACTTTTGTTCTTATGCTTACCTTATTGTGTCTCTGTCCCTCTGTGGACTTGGCGTGAGCACAGTGCACTGCAGGGTTGGGGGGAGGGCAGCAATATGTTCCTGCTCATTACTTACAAGGTCTAGGCATTTCTACATTCTGTTTCTTGCAGTATGATTATTTGTTTCCTTCTCTAATCCAAGAGATTTAGTGTTACCTCAGTCATCTCAATTGTTTAGAGCGCATACGGGTAATACTATCTGAGATTCTTTCCTAAGACTTAGCTTTGTATCCCTACCCTGCTTTTTTACTATCCATCCAACTCTTGCCCCTTCATTTTTCCTTCTCTCTCTTTCTTTCTCTCTCTCTTTTACTCTGTCTCCTGCTTTGTCCACCACTAAATCAAAAGGTATATTATAGCTCTAGGTACCTTGGGCAGCCAAACACTGTGTGTATTCTTCCAATAGCCATAAAACCACTTCTACAAGACTTTACTCTCCAAACTGAGATCTATCCCAAAGGTCACTATAATTGTTGGAGGTGACACCATTCTTCATGATAAATTTGACAACTCCAGAATAATCATAGTTTGCCCTTAGCGCAGCCATCTCCTCCATCTCTTTCCTCTGATTCTAAATCACTTACATTCCAACTGGAGAGAAAAACATCCTATGTACTTAAATTACACCTTCTATTCTGCTATTCAAAAACTGACTTTCTCTTTACTTCCCAGACCACTCTGCATAATTTGCTTGATTCTCAGACAATCTTTTTCATTGGACAGACCACTCAGCAGATATATATGCTTTTAGGGACTTAGGCCTTCCTTTTGGGAAAGGCTTTGGAAGCTAATTGCCACGTTGATTAACAATCCCCTCTTTCAAATTTCTGAGGCTATCGCTGAATATTTTTACTTAAATGCTGGCTCTGTGGATTCTCCCTAAAGCATCTAGAAGGCCCATAATGTGAGCAGTAGGGTTACTCTGATAAAGCCTGCCCAGTATATGTGTGTATGTTTGTGTGTGCGTGTGTGTGTAGCATTTCATACTGACATATGGACATACAGGCTGAAGTTGCAGCTGTGTGACTGTTACACTGCTGCTTTCACTCAGCTAACACTGCTTCTGATTTGCAGCAGGCTGCTCTCATAATGCTTGTGTTGGAAAGGAATCATTTTCTACAGCAAAACATGGCTGAGGCCCATGGCAAAACCACAGAGGGAGGGAAATCATAGTGAGCTAATACAAGCTGACACTGACAGTCCTTCTCTGGCTCCTGTCACCATGCAAGAGAGTGACACTTCCAGGCAACTTGCAAACTCTTAGCCTTGTCTTGGATTTTGGTATTTGGCTGTAGAAATTCTTATGATACATTTCAATTTATAACTGCATCAAAGTATATCCTGAAGCAGTTGTCCTGATCCTAAAGCCATTATGTCATAATCATTACATTTCTATTATACAACACTTACACTGCCTAATCATAAAACCCCAGTTATCTTAATCCGGGCATAAAATCCTAATGATTACTATGAAACAATTCTGCTTGATTTCTCAAAACAAATCTTCAATTAGGAATGGATATTATATTCACAGATATGTAAATTATTCTTTGTTGCCAGACTGTTCCCAAACTATTACCGCTTATGTTTCATTCTTCATAAAAGGTGTCTGTGGGAGGAATTTGGGGTTTTGGAGTCCAGCAACATAGAGTCATGTCCAAATCCATAGACATATTATTAATTTAAAGGAGCAGTAAACTTTTTTTACGAAAAATATATATTGTAGGCAGAGCTCAAAATTTCCACTCGCCACTAGCCAATGGCGAGTGAAAATTTAGCCCTGGCGAGTAGAAATTCAGCCCTGGTGGTTATGTTATGGCTTGAATTGGCTAGTAACTTTTCAGGTCTGGCTAGTAGCAAAGGACTTAAAACTTTAAGCCCTGTTTTAGGGATTTTCCTATTAAGTAAAAAAAGGGTACTCCCACTGCCGAGAGATTTATATTTCCAGAGTTATTACAGTTTAAACCCATGGGTTTTTTTTTTTACGTTAGCAGTGCCCTCTAGTGGTAAAATTCTAATTTGATTTCCTGTTAGATTCTAATGGAGAGGAAAGTCAGAGACATACAGTTCTCCATAGAATGTGATAGAAACTGCCTGTCACTTCCTGTCAGTTAGAACTTCCAGGAAGTTAACACAGTAAATTCACTTCCTGATTATTTAAACTGCTACAAATTTTGAATAAAATGCCTGACAGCGATGGGAGTGATCTTGTTTTATTCAGCAGGAAATGCTCTATAAAATATGTGTTTTCATAAAAAAAAGTTTACTGATCCTTTAAATATTATTTTTGGGAACTACTGTAGCACATGAAGAACTGATTCATAGTGGCCATTTTGATTTCTATCCAGATTAAAGAGGACCTTTCATTCTTAAACATGGTTAGTTTGTTTTACAGAGAAATAATATGTGCCTACAATTTATACCAGACAATACATTGTTCTTGAAAAACCTTACATTTTGGTGGCACAGTATAGAACTTGATTCTATCCCCTGTGCAGTATAGCAAGTAGATGCAGGAGGAAGATGACTTGTGTATAGGGGAAGCTAATCAAAGTTCTTATCAGTCCTCACTAAGTTTTACGAATACGTTTATAAGCTAGTGTGTGAGTTAATATCAAAATTAATAAGATCAAAAGTGATTAAAATATGATTAACCCTTTGATTGTCAGACTGGTGTGACAGACATTTCTCTACAATGCCTCACACAACCCTTTGCCATTCACAGGGTTAATTACACTTTTGTTGCTTTTTACATTGAGCTAAACTTTTGCATTCAGCTTTAAATCCTTAGTTTACTAGAGTGATGTGCAATGCATTACAGAGCAATTCATTGTGTATCCCTCTGGTACTATTGTATCACATTTAACTTGCTTTTTAGCATATTGATTATTACATTAAAGTATATAGAATTACTTTTTCAACCATGAAAGTTTAACCTCCAATATATTGCAGACATCAATAGCATACAAGGAGGTTAATAAGAAATGTACATATCTGAACACATTAATGAATATAATGAGTTCTTTAACACTAAAAAAACCTTATTTAATACTAATAAACACGCCTATTGAAATATGTAGTCAGGGTTATGATGAGTAAACTCTACTCACATTTGACATTACAATTATCATGTCACATATATCCTGTTAGTTCTTTAAAACTAGAAGTTCCTCAACATTTCAACTTGAATAATGATTTACTAGTGTAAAAGCCTGTGTACATGGGCCAAGGTCCGGGTAATGATAACCCTTTGAGTGCCAGTGGGGTACGCAATGCATTGCTTTGCAATGCCTTGCGTACCCCTGGCACTCAAAGGGTTAAGAGGCAATTACCTCACTGCTCCACGCGATGCAGTCTTCCGTCGCCTCACTCACACGATGCACAGTAGAGACTGCCCGAATGCGGGCAGTCTCTACTGTGCATGACTGCATCGTGACAAACATCCTAGCGAATTATGATGTAGGATTGTGTGGTCTCTTGTGGCTATGGACTATTTCAGACTGCTTTAAGTATCCGATAATTCAAAATACATTTCATTACAATAACAGTTAATGAGCCTGCAGCAGCCTTACACTACAAGGAAATGGTTGCTGAAGTTCCTGTTGGCTTAGTTTTCCCCTGTAATGTTTAGAATTCTGTATGCTAGGCTGGGACATTATAGCCTCGATTCAATTTAGGCCCCTAAAACCAAAGGTAGGGCAAAAATGGATAACATCCCATTAGCAAAAAGTGCTAACGAGCTATTCAATTGCCCTACCAGCTGAAATCTCAACGTACATTAGGTAACAGAAAAGGACTTGTGGCCAAATGTCCGTTTTGTACATTAAGTTCCCAAAGCGCTGCTAAATAGAGGCAAAGAACCCACTCATCTATGCATAGTTTAACCCCTTGAGTGCCAGAGGGGTACACAATGAATTATAGAGCAATGTGTTGCGTACCTCTCTGGGACTCAAAGGGTTAAACAATGCTTAAATGTGCGGGTCAATATTTTTAAAAAACGCCCAAAGTTTAAAATATTTGTCCCCATCATTATCCTGTTATGTTTGTATGAATCTGAAAACCGGTGAAAACATTTTAAATAAAAATATTATCCTTTTTTTCATTTTTGGCAGTGGAGAAAAGTATGAGCACACACCCCCTTTGTACCTTACAGGCCGATGTGCGTTCCACTGTGAGGGAATCTGAACAGAAGCTGTCTTAATAGAGACTGTCTTTAGAGATTGTCTTTTCAAAAGCTCACAGCCATTGGCTGGGGTGTGTGCTTATTCACCTCCCAGTCAGTCAGATTCTAGCAGGTTCCATCAATCCTGCTGAAAGCTGATTGGCTGGGAGGTGCGTAAGCGCACATCCCAGCCAATGGCTGTGAGTTCTTTTGAACATAGACTGCCGATATATAAAGGTAGTCTCTGTTCAAATTCCCTCATAGTGGAACGGGCATTGGCTGTAAGGTACAAAGGGGAGGTGTGCTCCTACTTACTTTCTCCATCACCACCGTCGCCGCACACAGCTGTGGAGAAATTAAAAAAGGGAGAATATTTTTATTTAAAATGCTTTTGACATTTTGCAAATTCATACAATTATTACAGGATAACGATGGGGACAAATGGTTTCGACTTTGAGCATTTTTGTAAAATATTGATCCGCACATCTAAGCATTGTTTAACCCTAGGGCCTAGATTCACTAAAGTTCAAGATGGCTGATAATGTCAATGTCCTGTCGGAGCAGTGTAGAAGGCACATCGATAGTATTCACTTAAGTTATTATGACATCACATCACCAGCACTCCGACAAAAATATACCCACATCAACATCCATCCTACAGGTTTACAATTTTTCATTCATCACATCGACAATGGCTCATTTCCATGAGGAAATGCTGAATAATGAGCCATTATCTTATGCAAGGGGATGTGTTGATATGTTAGTGTGACACTTCTACACATTCACTAAACTCTGATAGTAGCCTCTGCTGTCAGAGTTCACTGTCTCAACTTCACCTACCTGAGGTTGGCGACGTTGGGATCTCCCTGTACTTTCCAATGCAGTAACAGCCCTCAATCAATCACAAGCAGGGAGGGCTGTGAAGTGCTGTCGATGTGGAAGAGATGTCCTCCCTTCACACATCTCCAACACCATGACAATTCTGAAGTTGAACAGCATTCTCTGTGCTTCCGTACTTGGCCAGTAGGGGAATAAAGAGAAGGCTTTCAGCACCATGGACAGCATTGTGTGCCATAGGGATGTGCATTGCTCACTCCTTGGTAATCAAATGGTTAAAAAATAAAAAAGTACCCCAAGAACTACACAATTGTCCCTTAACCTATGTGTATCATATATTATACGTGTTGTGCACTCACAGGGGAACAAGACTGGGGGTCACACAGCATCTATGGGGATTTGTAGCTACCACTTGCCCCCAGCATTGTTCCCCTGCCTAGTGGTAGCCATAGAACCCCATATACACTGCTTGAACCCCACACTTGTTCCCTTGACCACTGGTAACCACAGATCCCCATGTACACTGTCTGACCCTCTCCAGCCCTCTCCCCTTGCCCACTGCTAACCACAAATCCCCATGGGCACTGCCTGGGCAAGGGAAGAAGGCTGGCGGTGTCAGGCAGTGTATATGGGGCTAACATACAATGGTGTTTTTCCCCATGCTGTACAACAACCTCTTTGTAATTCAACATAAATTGCTCTTTCCGTCATACTACCCCCCTCTCCAAAATACACTTCTCCCTCAGACCTACTCCCCTCCCGCTTTGCGTTGTGTACCCCGCTGGCACTCATGGGGTTAAACTATTCATAGATGTGTGGGTTCTTTGCATGGAATATTAATTTACATCTCTGTTTGTCTTATAGGTAAAATGAGAGAAGATGGAATAAAGAAAATGGACCAGAAGAAAGGAGATGAAGTAGAAAGCAGAGAGAATAAGTGAGAAGAAAGAAAATGGACAGGGTGCTGAAGACTGCACTGGGCACCAGAATTAATGATTAAAGTGTTACTTTTCAGGGGCTGTTGGTTCGATACTTAGACGGACTAACCCTGTGAGTGCCAGTGGGGTAATTATACTTCACTGGCACTCACAGGGCTAATTCTACTAAGTTTGGACACATTTTTTCAGTGCTTTGGATGTATTTATATGGGGCTTAGGGACTCATATCAATACATCCACTAGGGACACTTTTCTATAACTTTTTATACATTCAGTTGATGAGTCACATTAAGGGACTCTGAACCCAAAAAAACTTGGTGCAAATTTTCCATCACTAAAGTGGGTTCCTTATCGCATCTTACTGCTAACGCAGTCAAATGAATTTGAGTTTGGAGTATGTTTTTATGGGGTCAAATATGTGCTAACTTTAGCACCCGATATGCTTTTTTTCTGCTGGCATTTCAGGGACAATTGAATCAAGGCCTATGACACTGTAGTAAAAATGTGTCTTTCCAGCTGCTGATGGACTACAGCTGCCTAGGATGACCAAATTTTCTTCCTCCAATTCTGGGACACTGCTGTGCAACTTGCATTTTCTATGAAGACAGAATTCAAAACCGAGTGGTAGAACTGCCCATCTCCTGTTTCGACAGAAAGTGACACATGTACTAGGATACAAATAACAGCCTACAACCAGAGCTCTAGACACAAGAGGAAACTGCCTCAACTTCCTGACGCCAAAGAGAAGCTGCAGCACCATGCTATTTTGGCGACATGAGACTCTAGCACTGCATGACAGTGCAAGATTCTCATGTCACCTACTGAAAGGTTGCATACTTTTAACCCGTTCATCCCCTCCAGAATAATTATGAGCCAGTAGCCGGGAGTGGTCCAGATGTAGCATGGGGTCTGTGTTACAATAAACATTGTTGGATGTTACTTATGGTTTATTTCTATAATCTGGCAAACAGATTCACTGAGGAGTACTGTCCTATTCTGGGACTTCCAGCACACTGTTATTCGACAGATCCTATCTACCAGAAATGTTTTGATCAGCCTGTGGCTCCCCATCTGTTCAGTTATAGTCCCATTATTTTCCTCAGCCCTTTGTGAACTGAAATCCAAAAGAGTATTGTCAAGGATTGCTATTTATTTAATCCTCCTCATAGGTAGCTAAACTCTCAGGAGAAAGTAGTTCATACCTTTCCTCTGCCTCCACATTGGTCAATCTACAACCTCCTTCCTCCTCCTCTTTGGTCAGTCTCTTTCCCCTTTCCTCCTCCTTGGTCAGTCTCTTTCCCATTTCCTCCTACTCCTGTTTGGTCAGCGCTCCATCACCTATTGCTAAGGGGCCATGCTCAGCATAATTTCCTCTGATAGCAGCTTTATCTTTCAGGTCTATCAAAGGTAGCTTCCATCATCCTTTCCCATCTGAGTGTTGCCCTGGCTCTCTCTCCCCTTCTCTGTGTGTTCCACTCTGCCCTGTCATTCTGCACGCAGAAAAGGGAAGAGACAGCCGGGACAGTGCTTTGGAGTATCGCCAGAATTTGTAGAGTACAGGGCCTGCTTGGGCATAAGAGAAGTGGACAGTGAGATGTGAGAGTCAGTTAAACCTCAGTCCATGTGGCCACACTCCTGGTCTCTCCATGGCAGTTGATGTAAGCGACAGCCATCGTATTGTCCAACTGGATCCAAACAGGGGATCCCCAGAGGAACTGAGACCAATGCCGCAGAGCTAGGAAAATCACCAGAGGCGCTAGAATATTTATGATTGAAGCAGTCCCCACCCTGGACCAAATATAGTCTGCAGTCGCACTCAATGTTAAAAAGTGTGTATATATCTGCTTGGTAAAAAACACTTTGATTATAAGCATTAAAAGAGATAAGGAGACACCCAGAGGTGGGACAAATAAAGTATGGAAGACTCTAATAGTGTATTTTAGTCTTGTACACGTTATCTTCATGTATTCCCACACTGTCATAGACAGCTGGGATACAGCCAGGGACACCTGGAGCAACAGTAACCAAATCTTGTCATTTGGTAGGAAGACTTTCCCCTACAGAGTGCTATATTTCATACCTAGAAAGTGAAGAACCTGGGACGAAGCCAGAGAGGATTTCTTGAGATTGAGAAGCCAACCAAGTTGCTCCAGAATGGAAATGCAAAATTGAACGTGAGAGTGCAAAAAGCTCCTCCTTGAAGGAGTGTTTAGTAAAAGGTTGTCCAAATAAGAAGTCAAAGCGTATGTGAGCCACTTGGGCAGATCTAAACTCTGTGAACACCAGTGAAGCAGAGGTCAGTCAAAGGGGAAGAGCAGTAAGCTGGAAATGTTTAGCTTGGAAAGCAAATTGCAGGAAACGCTGATGATCTGCATGAATGTGAATGTGTGGATAGGCGTCTTTTATGTTTAAAGGAAGCCAAAAACTCCCCTAGACAGATGGCAGCAATGATGGAGTTGAAGGACTCCATCTTGAACAGTGAAGTGAGCAAAGAACAGTTGAGGCATTTCAAGTACAGAATAGCATGACATCTCTTGGATGGTCGGTCGGTCAACTAAATCATAAGCCACAAAGTGTGACGTGCAGCTGCAGATAATGCAGAGGCCTTTCCACTAAGCTTAGCATCATCAAAGGCTGCTTCAGCAAGGTAAAAATTATCTTCCAGGATCTTAGAAATAAGGACCACTAGGTCTTCCTTGGGCGCATCTGCTTGGACAGCATCTAGAGGCTTGTGGCCCACACCATCATATCTCTAGTAACCCAAGTAATGGCAAAAGTAGGGGGTAAAGAGGCACCATAGGTTGCAAACTTCACCTTCGAAAAGGTTCAGCAGCTTAACCTCCTGATCCTTAAGAGCTGCAGCATCCTCCAGAAACAAAGCTGTATTCTTGGCAAGGCAAAAAATTGGGGGATCAACCACAATGGAAATGGCCCACTGAACTAAACCTTCAGCAAAATAGGATATAAGAGAGAAATCCGCCTGTTAAAGGGGATCTATCACCCCTATACGTTTGTCTAAAACGTTAGTTTATATAGCGATTATATTGAAAACGTTTTTCATTTTTTAAAAGAAAACTTTTTTTTGCCCAAATTAAACGTCTAAATATTACCCTGCGGCTTCCTGCTCTTCACCGCAGTCTGTCACTCTTCCTCTGCTCCACTCCCTCTATCCAACCTCCTCCAATGACGGAGGCTTTCTGCATGTCAGCTTGAGCGGTCTCTGACCAATGAGAGTGCTCCAGCTTACATGCAGAAATCCTCTGTCATCAGAGGAGGCTGTATAGAGGCAGGGGAGCAGAGGAAGAGTGACAGACTGCAGTACAGAGTGGGTAACCACAGTCTGTCCGGAAGGAAGCTGCAGGGTACTCTTTAGACATTTAATTTGGGCAAAATAATGATTTTTTATTTTTTAAATGAAAATAGTTTTCAATCTAATTGCTATTTAAACTAACATTTTAGACAAAAGTGTATAGGGGTGATAGATCACCATTAAGGAAAAACCTCTTGTTGGCATTTTCCATTCCTCTATAAGATATTGTCCAGGAAAGAGTAGGGGGGGATAAACCGTAACCTCCTTCTTGCATCTCTTAAAACTATCTGGGGAAATTGAACTAGAATTGGAAGACTCCAGTACCTTAAGAGTCTCTAGGGCAGCCTCAGTGGAAGAGCATAGGTCTTCCTCATAAGAGTTCCCAACATAGAAGGACAAATCTAAGTTGAGGACGTCAGTTTCCCCTTCCTCAGGGGAAAAATTCCCAATAACAAGGGTATCCCACTCTACAATAACACTGAATCTCCTCTTGGAAGGTACAGGGTGTCCCATGGACCAAACATTGAAGACCCATTGATAGAGGAGGGAGTAGACTTAATTGAGGAAATAAGGGTCTTAACCCATACAGGCTCCATTTCAACAGGTGAGGGTCCTGAACACTGATGGGGCACAGAACAAGAGGGGCATAGAGTAATTATTTTAATTCACCATAAATCATTGGGACATATTTAAGACAAAAAGTGGACCAATTCAGTATCAGACAAACTGCATCAAAAGGAACAAATTTCCATTAATTTATTTATAACATGTTTTATTGGGAAGAATACATTGAGATTTCTCTTGTTTTCAAGCATGTTCTCAAGAGCTTTTACAGTAAAAAGTTACATCTTTACATAAAATAGAGAAACAATATTTACACAAATACATATAAACATATAAAAATATATTTACATGTTTATTTCAGATACAAAATAAGCAGTTATTTTTTGTGATTTTAGACTGGAAGATAATCTGATTTTTTTTCAGGTAGCTTATTCCAGGCTACTGGCAATTGAAAAGCCAGTATATGTGTGCGTCTGGGAGCCAGAAGACTCACACATAGAGCCATTCAGCAACATGTATGTCTACTGCTTTTATTGAAGTATTAATCCTCTTTGTAGTCCAACAACAATTAGATAACCTCTAGTCCTCCACCCCATCCCAGAGCGAGCACTGCCAGTGCCAGTCAAGGTTTAATAGTGGACAAGCGCCTACTTTCCATGAGAAACCCGGAAGCGCTTTACAGGGACAGAACATGAGTCCAGCTGTGTGCAGTTGCTATAGAAGTGTATTAATGGATATGTGGGACCTTGAATATGATTCTGCTTTATAAATAAGAATTATAATAATACATATGGATAGTTGTTTATTATTTGATAACTGTATAGCATCCCAGTGTTTAAAAAATGTTGTTGAAGTACATACTCTCACTATTGTCAATATTGTCAACTGGAAAGCTCACTTTGAAACAACAAAAATACATCACCAACAGCTTCAGGGTCATATATTGTCAAGTACATAAGGGAACTGTCACAGTTTTCAAGCAAAGACAAGAGTCAGACAGTAAAGTAAAATTCACCTTTATTCAAAATAAGTAGATAAATAAAGCAATACTCAGGATGGAGCAGAGGGTATCCAAAGAGACAGGGACTCTATCAGCAATAGGAATATGTCTCCAAATTCCCAACCTGCAGAGACTAAGCAGAAGTCAATGGTAGTCTCATACGCCAAAGAGTAAGAGTAGACCTAATATCTCCCTTAAGGATGGTCACCGGAAGGACAACTAACTCACACCTGCAGTCAGTCAGGAGAAGGTCGACTCTGACGGAGAGGCAACCAGAGCAGCTACTGACTCACGCCTGCTGTCAGTAAGATCACAGTCTACTAGAGCTACAGGTCTGCACCAGTTAGAATGTCCACTAAACAGGAGGTAACACGGAAGGTAGCTGGACAAAGTCCCAGGTCAGCACCAGGCTGGATAGTCAGACAAGCCAGGTCATACACGAAGTGGGTAGTCAGCCAGAGCCACAGGTCTGCACCAGATTGGGTGTCCACTACAAGGGGTAAAGCAAGAGAGTAGTCAGACAAAGTCACAGGTCAACACCAGGATGGATGGTCAGATAAGCCTAGGTCATACACGGAGCGGGTAGTCAGCAAGAGCCACAGGTCTGCACCAGATTGGGTGTCCACTACAAAGGGTAAAGCAAGAGATTAGTCAGACAGAGCCACAAGTCAGCACCAGGATGGATGGTCAGACAAGCCAAGGTCATAAACTAGAACAGGAGCAAAGAACTGAACTGAACATCAATGTAAGGGTAACTGGATGGAAATCCAGTTCCCTTAAATACAAGGAAGTAGATAGGAGAAGCCACATCAGAACTCAAAGATAAAATGGTGACCTGCGTCAAACGTGCTTCCTCGCGCCCGAATTGACGCATCTCGCTGAGATGCGTCGTAAGCCTAAGCCACCTCTGCGTCAAGTGAAACCTCCAATCCACCTAGCCAGAGGACATGGGCGTCCACTACCAACGTCAAGCAAAGTGTGGGATGACGCAGAAGCATCATTTATCATGCTACAACTCCAATGCCAGCCGAAGAGGTGGCGCTGGATAAAGGTAAGCTGTGACAAGAACAATCTAATGATTGTAGTCTTACATAACTGTTGTGGGTAGACAAGAAGCAAGTGTTTTTGAGATATGGATTTTTACCCAATGATAATTTTTTTTTTAATTTATATTTCTTTATTATATTTTCCCCATATGAAAAGACTTAATATATCACAATACAATACAATACCATAAACAGGATCTCATGCCTAAACATTTCATATCTATATTACACTCTTAAAATCTCAGCAATTCTTTACTATCATAAATCTGATCCAGTTTCTGGGGGTATGTGATCTTTCATTGGAGTATTGAATACCTATTCTCAAGAGAGTGGGTTATGACCTTGGGATGGGTTCAGACATTTTTCTCACCATTCCTTCACAGAGATATCTACCTCTCATGTTTAAGCTCCTCCCATGGGGACCATATATTCCTATATCTTTGGTAACACCCCTGATTTATATTACAGAAGAAATACCTTTCTGCTTTATATTGATACTCAATTTGTACCTTTACTTCTGCCTGGGTGGGCATGTTTGGATTTCTCCAATACCTGGTGATACAAATTTTATTCGCCAATAAAATATGAGTACACAAATATCTATTAGAGACTGGAAGATCCAGATGAAACAAGAACATCTGAGGAGTCAAAGTATATTCTCCTATGGGAGATATCTGAGAGCAACTTCGTTATATTGTTCTTAACACCCATCAGGCTAGCACACTCCTACCAAATAAGTATTTTGAGTCCCCTGGGCACTATTACATCGCCAGCACTGATTTGACACCCCAGTTTGATATTTTAATAACGGGGAAGGAACCAGATACCATCTACTTAACAGCTTAAAATATTGTTCATACAGCTGAATGCCATGCACAGCTTTACGTGTCATACAGATTGCATTTAACCAGCTCTGTATCGGAAAAATGACTCCTATGTCCTCTTCCCACCATAACATGGCTGTTGTTTTATCCAACTCTTCCATACTCCTTAAAGTTCCCTTTATCCTGGAAATTGCATTAGTCTGTAGATTTAATCTAAAAAGGGCATTCTCCAACACTCCTTCCTGAGCAATTCACAGAGAGAGAAAATCCTTAACCCTTAGGTATTTAAATACGTCCCTCGACAATAACTTACATTTTCTTTGTAACTCACCAAATGGTATAAGGTTTCCCTTATAAAACAAATCAATTATCCTAAAAATACCCGGCTCTTGCCATTGAGCAAGATTTATATTTTCTAAATACATTTGTAATGCTTTAATAAGTGTAGATTTAGTTATATGCATACTAGAATTCAAATTACTCGTTCTCCTCCTAAATTTCTGGACCCAGTTAATTAATTCTCTCACAATACAATTAGTAATATTAAATTTTCTGAACTGTGGAGGATCCAGCCAAAAAAAAAACAATGTGGGTCAAAGCTCCTACATTTTACTTTTTCAATATTGTACCACACAAAGTTCTTTCTCTTTTTTGTCTCCCATGCAAAAAAATTTGATAACATACTTGACTCATGTAATTTTTCCAAATCCGGATAACCCAAGTCTCCATGCTCTAGATCTCTTTTCAACACCTCTCTAGATATTCTTGGCCTTCTAGTCCCCCAAACATATACTGAAAGGATCACATCTATCGCTCTTATTAGCGTTAAAGAAACCAGTCTAGGGATTGCCCTAAATAAATACAAAATCTTTGGGATCAAATAAGCCTTCACCACGTTTATACGCCCATACCAGGATATTTCAAAGCCTTTCCATCGCTGAGTCAGATCTTTTAACTCAACAATTAGCTGTGAATAATTCACTAACATCAATGCTTCCCAATCAGGGGTGAACTTAATTCCCAGGTAATCTATAGTACTCTTTCCCCAATCCATCAACACCTCCCCCTTAATACCTGCAACTGGATCTCTGGGATATACAGGGGTATAATTTGAGTTTTAACTAAGTTTAATTTATAATTCGAACATCTCACATAGGTTTACACCACAGATAAAGCCTTTACAAGAGATAGAGAAGGGGAAGACAGGGTCAGAAGGATATTGTCCGCATATAATGATACTAAATGATCCAGTTGTCCCACTACCACCACCCTTACCTCTAGAGAACCCCTAAACATGACTGCTGGAGTCTTGATGGTCAGGGCATAAAGCAGGGGAGCGAGTGGGCACCCCTGTCTCATGCTATTCCGAACATTGAAGCTCCCGGGTCTTACAAAAGACCCGGTAACTCTGGCAGTCGGGATTGTGTACAATGCCATGGTATCCTCTGCAAATCTACCTATCAAACCAAACATCAGCAGAGTCTCCGATAAAAATCTCCAGTTAACATCTCTGCGTCTAGAGCCATGACAACCGAAGGCATTCGTCTTTGATGTATTTCATCCAAGATGAGGAAGACTTTGAGGGTGTTGTCCTCCCCAGACCTCCCCACCATAAATCCAACCTAGTCTGGATGGATTAAGTCCAAAATTACCAAATTAAGTATTTGCACCTATATCTTAGAATATATTTTAATATCTTGATTTATTAATGATATTGGCCTATAATTCGTTATTATAGAAGCATCCATGATTCTTATCAACAACATTGTGCACCCGCTCCAAAATTGGGGCAATTATTGGCTGTAAAATACTCTAAAATATGGATGTAAATCCATCCGGACCCGGGGCTTCCCAGTCTTTAACTCTTTAATGACCTTAATAATTTCCTCTTGTTTCAAAGGCTCATTCAGTGTTATCATTCTGTCCTCAAAGAAGGTAACCTTAACCCAGCAGGAAATCTCTCATTTGCACATTTGTCTTTTCCGAATCCGGTAGATTATGCGATTCATAATATGTTCTAAATGCCACTCCAATCTGGACGGGAGAAATACAAACTTTACCCCTATAATTAAGCTGCTTAAATCTATTCCTTTGATTTTAAAATTTCAACTTTAGTTAGTACTCTCCCCACTTGATTACTAGTGTAATACCACTGCTGCTTTAATCGCTCATACATCTTTTTAGCTTTTTCTCCTATTTTGGCTCTGATCTCCTCCTGAACCAATGAAATCTCTCTTTGCGTTTCCTTCTAAATGACTAGTTTGTTTGTCCTCTCCAGCTTGGCGAGCAAGATATAAAGAGTGTTTTACCCTGTTGTTTCCTTATATACATCTCTTTATTAAGTATCCCTGCAATAATTATTTCATGGCACACCATAAGGTATGCTCTGATACTTCATTGTTGTCATTTTCAAGAAAGAACTACTCAGCTTCCCTTACCAACTCTTCTTTACTTGCCTCCATCTACATATATAAAAGAAGACTTTGTGCCTGCCAAAACACACCCAGCGGAGGCAGAATGGAGCAATTACTGCTCCCATTGGGTGATTCAGTCATGCAGGGAGTTGGCCCGCCCCCACTATGCAGCCCGCCCACCACTATCAAAGTCAGAAAAAAACAAAATGGATGCCACTTGCTCCTACACCACAGACAAACATACATGCCCCACTCACACACACAGCACCAAACACACAATGCCCCACTCACACACGCCCCACTCATACACGCTCACACAGCACCAAACACACAAAGCCAGAAAGAAATATGGCTGACACACACACAGTCACTCACCCTGACTCCCAGTGGCCTCAGCAGGACCTGTAGTACAGCCGCTGAAGGGTGCTCCAGCACCAGGGGAACAAAATGGCACTCAAAGGGTTAAGGTGGGTCCTCATTGCTGAATTATTTCTTCACTGTCATCATTTGCAATGCAAGACACAGGACAGACAGCCATCAGGTACAAACTTAATCCACTGACTGCCACAGGGTTGTGTATCAAGTTCAAACCCCTCACACTGTAAACTTGCATTTCCCTCCCACTTCTCCTCCTTCCCCAGCCTATTACATGCATTGCAAAGCAATGCTTTGCGTACCTCTCTGGCACTCAGAGGGTTAACCCACTCCTCCACAATTCACCTACTGCTACATCACTCTCGACTTACAACTCCTACAGTAAACAACTCATGGCGCAATAATATAACCCACCAACCAGCAGCTCCCATTTTGTTGGGGAGCCACGCATTGATCACTTCTTTCAAAGAGCATAAAAACTTCTGTTTCCACCCCCTGTCCCATAATGCACTGGGACATTCAGAGGCAGATTGGAATCAGGTGAGTGGACTGGGGAATAGGTTAGAACACAGATCTTCAGTTTCCATGGTAAGAACTGGGGCTGATGGACTCACTTTGTTTCAATTTAACCCTTTGAGTGCTGTTGCAATGCCTTGGATACCTCTCTGGAACTCAGAGGGTTAAGCCCATTAACCCTTGGAGTATCAGAGATGATATGCAGCACATTGTTCTGCTTACCTCTGTCACTCAAAGGGTTGCTATCTGTTTGGAAAGCTTCCACATTTGGGTATTGTGCAGCCCACTCCTTCCTCACAAGCTGAGTTGCACCCTTTATCTTGATATATAAGGCCCATACAATTATATTCTTACCCCATTCATTTAAACCCATTTATACTTTTGGCTCTCGCAGCAGCTGACTGTGCACTGTGATCTGTGAGGCTGATGTACTAACACAAAGAGGAACAATTCATCTATACCATACAGAACAAATAAAATGCTTTGCTGACCTCTCTAGCGTTGAAGACGTTAAAATACAAATTTAAATAAATGGGTATTGTTCCCTGTGCTGCTGTTACTTTTCCACAAAATTCAACCAGTTTTCTTAGTATATGAGCCTTCCTGTTTTGAAGCCTATTAGCTGTTAGGGGTCCCTGTATTGATCCCTTGCCTAAGGCCCATGGACATATAATCCGGTTCTGTCCCAGCCGACCACCACGGCCAACTAATGCAAGGAGTGCCCAACATGTGTCACTTAACCCTTTCACTGCCAGAGGACTATACAACTCATTACACAGCAATGGGCTGCGTACCTCTCTCACACTCAGAGAGTTAAAGTGATTCACTCCAACCAACTGCTACACTAAGTCTGTATAATGCAGTAACCCTACAGCCCTGTATTTCATGTCTACTTTACTTTGGGTCAGCGATGGTAAACAGGAATAGGAAAAGGGTTGAACTGGATGGACGCAAGTCTTTTTTCAACCTAAATTACTATGTAACTATGTAACTATGTCTATGTATAGTCATTTCTCCCCCTCACCCATTACTTTATTTTAACACTTCACCGTCCCTCTTCTCCTCAATTTCTCATCTCCTCCTCCCTTGTCACCCCCACTCACCTATCCCCTTGCCATTCATCCATATTTCCAATCTTGTCATTTTACTCCCACATTACCATTACATTGTCTATCACTGCATCTGTCACTTAACCCTCTGTCTGCCAACTTATTTTTTCAAATGTACTGCAGTATCCACTGCTGTAATCTAAATTATTTCTTTACTCACAAACATCTTGTCACTGTGACCTTCAACAAGTAACATAGCACACTCACTTCAGCTGTAAAGATACAGGGCCATATTCATCAAGTAACACAGCATACTCACTTCAACTCTAAAGATACAGGGACTTATTCATCAAGTAACAGAGCACACTCACTTCAACTGTAAAGATACAGGGACTTATTCATCAAGCTGAAGAGCTGCAATTAAAACCTTTTTTACAACTCTTATCAGCATATCTACATCCCACTGCATCTGTCACACACTGTCTACAAATGTGACATCATATGTCCATGTGCATGTGTGTGTCTCTCTGTATGTATGCATTTCACAGTGTGTGACACGCTCTGTCTCTTTAAGTGCATGTCTGTAACACTGCATATTTCTGTTTCACACAATGTCTCTCTGGGTAAATAATATGACGGGCAACGCCGTCCCACATTGCTAGTAGATAATATATTCAATTTTCAATTACCTCTTATGTTATAATATGGGTTATTCTTTATTTTCATTAATACTGGTCAGACAATCCTATGCTTCCTATGTTGGACTCTATACAAATCTCCAAAGACATAGCTTTCAACAAAAAGTAGTCTATGCGTGAATATGACGCATGAGGATTAGAATAGAACATAAAAACTCTTTCTTCCACATGCTGAACCTGCCATATATCATATAAATTATGTTTAAATATAGAAGAGGAGAAAGCTTTTGCCTGTGCTCTAAGCCTATTATCTTTTATATTTTTCTTAAATGGGGCCCTTTTGTCCATTTCATAGTCACAAATACAGTTCAGGTCCCCTACCATAATAAGAAAACCTGTACCATATTTATCACACATTTCTATTGTCGAATCCATAAAGGAGACTACATGGTCAGACGGTGCATATAGATTCCCCAATGTGTATAAAATATTGATTTTACATACTAAAATTGGAACCCTCCCTGAGCTATCAATCTCATGGTGCAAATATTCAAACTTCACAGCTGCTGATATTATTATGGCCACTCCTCTTTTTTTTTTTCTACCAGTGAAGATGTAAATACATAGGAATATTTTCGATACTTCCAAAATTCACTACCTGCAGATTTCCAGTGGGTCTCTTGGACAAAAACCACATCATCTTTATATCTGTTCAAAAGGTCATATAAACATGCTCTCAAAAAGGGATAGTAATACTTCCTTTTATCTTTATTTTATTTTGTAGGCATTAAAAAAACATGAAGAACGATATAAGTCTTATCTCTCAAACCTTTATGGTTTGACAGATATTCACAAGCAAAGTTTCCCCTCCCGCCCCTTTTACCTAGTGTAAGCCATCTCTTCTCAGATGTGGAATGCAATCCATAGACCAGAGAGATAACAGCAGGGGACAATCTTCTTCCTATGAGAACAATGAAAGCCCTGCCCCCCCTTGACAAGTTTTTCTCTTATCTTAATTGAAGATTGTCCCTCTCTGCAATCTACCTGGGCACCTCCCTTCTGATCTGGCTGAACAGTGTGACATCAGTAAAAGGGGCGGGAGGGGGATATTTTGTCATTGAATTACTCTTGAACTACAACTATGACAGAATTCAAATAACACTCTCCAAAAGTCCAAATACTATGATAATTAATTAGTGCTGCTTTTATTATGAAACATTACTATTCTTTTAAATGGGGAATTTAAACCTCGTGAATTAATGGTGAGAAACTTTAATGGCATCTACCCCCCAATCTCCATCCCAGGTCCATCCCCGCACTCCTCTAACAATATCCCTTAGATCACAAAACCCTCCAGCCCCCAACATATCCCACTCCCGCATCCTATATAATAATTCACTAAAACGTGTGTAACGCCGCGTCATGCGCAGTAGACACTGCTGCACGTGCTGCAGTCATGCACACTAGAGAGACTGCCTGCGCTGCGGATGATACAGAGCTGGACGCTCCTTCGGAGCATCCAGTTCTGTATCAGTCGCAGCGCGGGCAGTCTCTACTGCGCACGACTGCCCCATGACCGGGTGGCAGTGGCACTGTGGCCCGTGTAACGGGCTCTTCAACTAGTACAACATTAAACATCAATATCATTTACTTTCAATCTCTTAGTACAAGAGCTGTTTTCAGCCAACACGTGTAAGAATTATTCCCCTTTCCACGGGGAAATGTAAGTGCTAATACCTCCAGGAGGCAAGCCCCCAAAGGGATAGGGAGAAAAGGAAGAAGAGGGAAAAAAAGTAAAAGGAAAACATACTCCTATTCCCATACTAATAAAATGCAATTGCTCTAATCCTTCACCTAGACTTTCCCTTCCGTCATTTATTTTAATTGCTTCTATTATCCTACTTCTATAACACACCTCATATCCATGTGTCACTCAACTATGTGAAATTTTACGCAACTGAGCTCTATCTCTATTTATTTTCACTATTTACCAATAACCTATTATATTTACTATCAGAGCCTAATTTATCCACCATATCCAAACTAATCTATATCTTCCACTCTATTTTGCATTTCTACTATTAAATCCCCCAGAAACATTATTTACCCTTCACCTTTTTTACAATATCCTATACAACCATCTAATTTAAACCTTTTTTCCTATCCTTCCCTAACTCCCCATTCCTTCAGGATCCCCCAGCCCATCATCCTCTATTTTACCTACTTCGGGTCCATCCACTGGAAGGAGGAGCCTTTATGCAAGATTTACAGTCTAATGGGGAACACCCACCTATATATATGATATAATTATCTCTAATACCTCGTACTGTCACTATATACTCTCCTAGCTATTCTCATGGCTACAGGGAGGTCTACAGACATAGTTCAATGCTAATACTTCCAGAAGGCAACCCCCAAGGAGACAGGGAGGAGAGGAAAAGAGAGTAAAAGGAAAGTATACCTCTTATTCCCCCCAAAAAAGAATACAATTACTATAAATCACCTCTAGCAACCCAATGACAATTTTAATCTGCTGCTGACACTGGATATTAAGAATTAGTTAACAAATCATACTGAGCGCCTTGAAAACAGAGGTTGACTGTGGTAAGCAATTGCCTTTTTGTTTATGCATATTACACAACGCGTGTTGCAACTGTGAAGGTAAGGGCTACTTACGGAACACTACATGTTCCTCAGATAGCACAACAGTGACACATCCATCCCTACCTTAGTAATTGCACACATATACCATGATATTCTCCTCTGTACTGGCACACTTATACATCATATTACCCTCTGTCATGCCACACTAATACCATCATACTACAATAAGTAATGGCACGCTTATCCCATCATACCTTTCTCATTAATGGCACACATATACAGTCATACCACCCTCAGTAATGGCACACATATACTGTCATACCATCTTATGCAATGGCACGCATATCCTGTCATGCCAACCTCTGTAATGGTACATGCATACTGTCACCCCACCCACAGAAATGGCACATGTATACTGTCATACCACCCATAGTATTGGCACATGTATACTGTCATTTCACCCCCAGTAATGGCACACACATACTCTCATGCCACCCTCAGTAATGTCTTGCACATACTGTCATGCCACCCTCAGTAATGGCTCACACATGCTGTCATGGAACACCAGTCATGGCATACACATACTGTCATATCACCCTGAGTCATGGGACACACGCATACTGTCATATCACCCTCAGTCATGGCACATGTATATGGTCATAACACATTTTCATACCTGTGAATTTCATCTCCTTGTCTTGAGCCCCCGGAGAGGGCTCATGTGCTATGACCGGGGGGATGTAAATGACACAATTGGAATCATAAGGTGGGGATTAAATGGGCAAGTGTGCAGGGTTTATCGGTACTGTACTTGTGAAGTGGGCAGGAAGTAGGAGGAACAGGGTGGAAAGGAAGAGTAGTAGAAGGAATAGGGTGGGAAGGAGGAGGAGTGGTTGCAAAGTGGGAGGAACAGGGTGGAAAGGAGAAGTAAGCAGAGTTCCACCAGAAACAGTGCTTTATGGGAACTAAGCTCCTGGCACCCAGTACCTGTAAGAGGAGCCTGAAGCTCAATTTTGTAGGTGAGTGGTTCTGCCCCTTTTGTGGCTCCTCCCTTGTGCGACTCCACCCTCACTGACCCATAACTATGGGTGGTATTTTTTTGAGGAAAAGGTGGCAACCCTAGTTGTTAGCAGTTGAGCAGAGGTTATAGTTAGTATGGAAAACTGGAGTGAGCATACTGTACAGGTAGTCTGGCTTTCTTACCTGGGAACTTAGATGGGATTTGTTTCTAAAGAGGGCATCATTTTAGGATACAGTTTGGATGTTAATTTATAAATATGAAAATCAAAATTGAGCTTGGGATCAAACCATATACCAAGAATTTTAAGTTGAGTGGGGCCAAGTTATGATTAGAGTTTGATATAATGGTTAAATGGGTTTGCTGTGTTTAACCCCTTAAGGACCGGCGGTCCTGGGACATTTCCATCCCATAATGACCGCATAGGAGCACTTGGACGTGCCGGTACACGTGACCTGTCGCGTGTATTGGCGCGTCATTATGGGGCCTGATAGAGATTGCTCCGATCTTGGAGCGTTCAATTTCAGGCCCTATTTTTACTTACAGCGCTCCCGGTAGAGCGCTGTAAGTAAAAAGTATGTGACGTACTATGACCGTCATCGGTCCTTGAGTATTTCAAGGACCGTGACGGTCCTGGTACGTCAAGGGTCCTTAAGGGGTTAAATGGGTTATGCTTTGTACCAAATAGCAATGTGACCATTTTGTCAGTATTTAAGAAGTTTGTTTTTACCTATCCATCTTTCAATTTAAGATAAATCATCCAGTAGTGACTAATTTGGATTTTTAGTGTAGAATGGTGTAATCTGCATGATGTACACTACTATTTGAATATAATTCTTAGCCGATCATGCAAGTGCATTTGCTTCAGTTTCGTCTTGCAAATGTTTGGTACATTTTCTTAAGAAAAAGCAATGCACTAGAAAACAAATTGGAGGAAACTGAATTCCCATTTTCCCTGTGGAGGATCTATGCTATTGTGTGGATTGAACGATCAGTCTGCATTGTGCAGACAACTACAGGACGTCTAGCTAGCTGTTCATGACTACAACTCCCACCATCCGCGGTGACAGACAGTATGACGCACATTAACCCTCCGAGTGCCGGAGGGGGTACACAATGCAATGCTTTGTACAACCCTCTGGCACTCAAAGGGTTATTTGCCCGTTGTAGGTCTTACAATTAACTAAACCTCGTCTAGACTCCATCCAGACGTTGACACCGACACCTTGAAGAAAGTTTAGCAGCAACAGCTACATTATTTCGCTAAATAAAAAAATATCGCACTATATCCCAGTCTAATGAGATGACCATTATAAAAACAATATATATACATAAACCAAAGAATTTAATTGCCCGCACGGCCCCAGTTGTGAACAACTGTACTTCTAGTACGGATTAATATATGCATGTGTAGGTTAAGGGGAATGCATGCGAGTCTATTCTCCTTTATAAGCTCTGGAACCAGATTGGCTGTCGAGAAGAAGCCATATTGGGTCTCCGGATAACCAAACCCACCTCAGTCGCCTATCCCCGGTTGAGTGAGTTCAGCACCTATTTACTAGCTATTATACAGGCACGAGAAGACCTGGAGCTAGCCAGTGACATACAGAAACAGACGCCAGGAGCAGTTAGGGACAGCCCCTGCTCTGCTACTAAAAGCCCCCAGCAAACAAGTCCCGTCTCCTCCTTCTCCACGCACTCACTAAAGCGAGCTGCGCACTTCTCTCTGCTTGCCAGCCGGGGGCTCCGCTGAACAACCAATCAGCGACAGGTTCACAGACATGCAAATGAGGCGGGGGAAGAGCTCACGCTCGCCGTACGGGGTTGGAGGGGCAGCTTTATCACCACTGGGAAACTTGGCCTGAGAGCACTGGAGAGGAGCCCCTCCCTCCTCCCACTCAGCCCCTCAGTGGGGGGGATCGATAACTAGGATCGATCCATCGGTGATCAGCACTGGAGAGAGGAGGGGGTCTGCAGGAGGATACCCCCACCTTCATCTCCACCCCTTGCGGCCGTGTCACGGGCGGGATCCCTGGTAAGATCACATGTGGATTGGAGAGCAATTAGTTGACGGTTTTGGGTGGCATAGTGGGTAGCGGGTGCTCTGTTCCGGTGTGGTCGTGATCTAGCATGGGAGTCAGGTGCATGACATCTGTAGTGGAATAAGGGGAATGCCCCACGTTGTAATAGTGTAATGGCAGATAAGGTGGCATGTGGGAGGTGTCCTTTAATAATGCCGGAAAAAGGGGTCATTGAAGTGTATGTGTCCCCCCTCATACGTATTAAGTGCCAGGTGGTAGTTGTAGTGCTTTGAAGTTATGCTGCTATCTTATTGGTTTCAGTGTAGGTTGGATTCTGAGCTGTCACCATATATGTGGAACTGGTGGATATATAATTCGTGTGGCATCTTTGTGTTGGTAAGGGAGCTGTGTCATGCACCTGTCCAAACAGCAGCGTCTTCTGCTCCTCTCCTGTATAATACATGCAAATTCATATTTATGAAAAGACTTCATTGTGTCATGAAATTTGTGAGTGATAGACTATCATCCACGTACAAGGTTGATAACTGGGCTGTGTAAGGGACATTTTGATTCCAGTTCTTTTATATCTCGTTGAGTGAATTCATTATAGAGAGCTAGTCGTTGTATACTGTAATTATGTTTCAGTTCCACTTTAAAGAAGTGTGGTTCTTAATTCCTCTCTGGCCAGTGGGCCTGTAGTATGGTATAGATTTACTTTGCAGCAAATGGGTTAAGCATTGAGTCATTTGAGGTGTGCATGTGTGTTTTGTCTGGGGTGAAGCTGTAATCCACAGATGTGGAGATAGCTACTGTTGTCACAGTTGTATAAGTGCAGGTGACTAGCAGTACCCAACACAACCTTCCCTGAGTGCTCAGGGTTCAAGGCAAGCTCTGGATTTCTGATGCTTTCAGTTAACCATATGTTGACCCCCCTTAATGTACTGTGACCATGGCTCACCTTTTGCCAGGGACACGTGGAACATGAATACTGCAGAGCTGCTTTGATTTCACTCAGAAAGGAAATGGGCATATTTCAAATGTGTCACCAGATCAAGGTAAGGTCTTCTCTGCATATTTTAAGGCCCGGGGGGAGTGAAGCATTGCGTACACACCCCTTTGGTCCTTAAAGTGGACCAGTTTAGTTTGTTTTACAGAAAAATAAAATCTGCCTCTATGTTTTACTAACCATTTTGTTTGTAAACCATTTTTGAGAAGTGGCACTTTATGCAAATTACCTGTACATATGCTAATTAATTTTGCCAAAGTCCAAATTCTCTCTGTGCTATTAGAAATACCCCTAGTGTGTATGCTCGCGCAAGGTTCATTATTAACACAGTGTGTGGTAATATTGACCCATTACATAAACTAATTGGTATAAAGTGCCACACAAGGACACCAGAAAATTAAGATTTACCCTTTGAGCACTAATAAATGGCTTGCACAACATTCAAGAAAGTGGTTCTCAATCTTTTTTTTTTTTTTTTTTTTTCCTCCTCAAGGCATATGTGCATTGTGGAATTTTCAGGGCACCCCTTGCATTTTATAGGTAAACTAGTTTTAAAGCCTGTGTACACGGGCCAACGCTGGTGGCGCTGCAGTCATGCTCAGTACTGACTGCTCGCACCGGGGCTGATACGGAGCCGGGCGCTCCGAATTCAGACCAGAGTCATCCGTATCAGCCGCGGCACGGGCAGTCTGCACTGCGCATGACTGCAGCGCTTCCAGGCATCTCTACTGTGCATGACGGCTTCTGACAAACATCCTTAGCGAATTATAATATAGGAAGTTCAAGGGATTAATGAAGGGAACAGTATATAAATGTATAGTTGTTGTTAGCGCTCACAGTGAGAATGACAAAAAGGAGTATATGGTGCATAATAATTTCCACAAGTATACATTAGGAACTCGACTTTATAATTTTTCTCAAAACTATTATGGAAAATGTGTGACACTAAACAGGTGTCATCTTTGGTTAGTTTACTTATGCCGTTTGTATGTAGTCTGTCGTGTGCACTACTGGCATGATATTTTATTAGGAGGGTACATATCTCAGAAACAACACCAGGCACAAACTAGTAACTCTTTAGAGAACAAAGTGAACCAGATTCAGTTTCAAATAATGCTCTGTGTAGTATTTGGATCTTGGGCAACTGAGAGGTTGTTAAGCAAACAATCGCCTGTATATCAACAGATGTTTGCATGGCCAGTTGATGGTTTGGTCTGATCCCATGTTATTCATACCCATAATCTTTACAAAAAATATTGGCAAATCTCACGAAAGGTTGTGAAATCCAGGGCTACTTGCTTGGATTTCCTGAAATTTTTAAGCGTAATTAGATACTGTGATCATCCCATGAGATGCTGTAGCATCCTTTTCCCTGTTGGTTTGAGTATCGGCAAAATGTGGTATTGTTTTCAGTTACCAAACTAAAGAGAAAACCTTTTCAAACACTGTAGGTCATATGAAGAAAGTTCAGTTTTGGGGCAAGCTAACTGCTCCAGATGGGACAAATAAACATTTCCAAAGATTTAAATGATGGACTTTGATTCCTTGAATGCTTGAGGTCTCTGACACTTAAAGGGGATCTTTTACCCATTTACAACTTTGCCTAAATAACTAATAGTGTATACATTAAAAAAATAAAACACGTTTGGCGAAATTAAAATAATAAATACAGACCTTTACCTACTTCTGGCCAGACTGGGGTTACCTGATGTGTACTGCTGTCTGCCACTCTGCCTCTCTCGATACAGCCTCCTGTGATGACGGAGGCTTTCAGTCTGTAAGCTGGAGCTCTCTCATTGGCAGAGATACATTTCTGGGTAGAGAGAGGCAGACTGTGGTACAGATCAGGTAACTGCAGTCTGCCCAGAAGTAGGTAAAGAGCTGTATCTATTTTTTTAATTTCACCAAACAACCTTTTTTTTTTTTTTTTTTTTTAAATGTATACACTTTTCATTATCTACGATATATGACAAAGCTGTTCAGGAAAAGTTGTAAAGGGCTGATAGATCCCCTTTAAAGAGTAAGAGTTCCATTTAAATCAGCAAGAATTTTTTGACCCCCAATGGTGCAGTTAGTTTGCTCCAGAATTGCATTTTTTTCTTCATAATTTATGTGGGCCATATTCAAGAGATAAAGAGCTGCAAAGCAAATTTACCATAGGGTACAAATTAGAATTTGCCACATTTCCAATGATTTAAATGAGACTTTTATCCCCTTGAATGCCAGACAAGGTTCCATAGCATAGCTTATTGTCATGTTGGGTACTTTGCTAGTGTTCAAGGGGTTAACACTCCCATTGAAATAATTGCAAATCTTAATTTCTTCCCTATTGTGCAGTTGGTTTGCTTCAGAATGACTTGTCTTTTATCTTAAAGAATAGACCATATGTCTTTTAGAACTTCGTATAGAGTTCTTAGCTGTACGGCATTGGCTTGCTCACCCAGAAGGAACTTCATTCTAGCAGCTGGGAGAGGAACTGCCAAACGTATGACTTTTATAACTGCTATATAATCATAACCAGTTAGTTGCATAATAAAATGTATGGCACTACCAGGATACGTCTGGTAGTGGGCCCCTTACTAAAAAATAAAATATAGTATTAATAATTTTGTCCATTTCTGCAACATTGAATCCTGTATAATAGACGACTAGCGGACCGAAGACATGCCACCTACCAAGCAACCTTCCTGTCGCCAGCTGGATATCCCTATCCTATGGCAATGTACCATCGGATATATGCATGAAAGCAAGTTTTTAGTAAAACTAAAGTAAAACATTTACACCAGGATCTCAAACTCCCTTTCATCTCAGTTGAGGTCTTTGGTGCATATTTACTTAGCTGCACATTTGTTAAACCATTGCTTGTTACATATGCCCATGTTTCAATGTGCTGAGAATATAGGCATAATGCAACTGAGAACTAATCTGCGTTACTGATGGATGGATATCAGTGGAGGTTTGGTACTTGTGTCTGGATAATTGAGGACACTGGGATTTAGGTATACTTGCAGAGTAGAGAAACCCAACTGTACCACAGGTGACATACACATTCCCTCAAATCACTTTTCTTTAAATAGGGCCTCTTGAACTCTAGAGAGGTCTTTACCATATTATAAAATAATGCATTGTATAGCATTTAAGTGGTTAATGGGAATGCTTTTTGTCCCTACAGTGCAGATGGGTTTGTTCAGAATTGCTCAACTTTGGGTTTTTATACACAAGAACCATAGAGGCAGATATATAATATTTAACCATTTTGAGTGCCAGATGGGTACCTCTGGCACTCAGTGGGTTAAGGCCCAGAAGGGCGCACATCACATTGAGCGGCAATAAGTTGCACACCGTTCTGCTCTTTAAAGGGCAGCCAATCACACATGATATGTGCTCCTTCCGGCATGCCTACTTCCCAGTGACCAGACCAGCCAAGATAAAGGTTGCATTGTAGATCCAAGGTCAGAAGAAAATGAGCCCCAGTTCTCTCCAACTTATCCTATTATAGTGACTGCACTTGTATACTTTGAAGTCTTGAAGTCCAGTCACTATAGATTGCAATGGATGTTTTTTTACAGTCCATTCCTAGCATACTATGGGGCTGCACTCATAACGAATGAAGACCTTCTGGTTTTGTCCTGCTCCTTGCCAGCCAAGAGGGTCAATTGTTTGCCCCCCCCACAAAAAAACAAACAAAAAACCTACCAGAACCATTGTTGTTTCCTCCACAACCAGTGGTTCTGTGCATATCTGGGAACTTTTTCTCATGGAGTACCCAGAGGGGACTCGTACAAGTGGGAGGATATAAATGATGTGATTCACATCACAAAGAGTTAGGGCTTAATAGTGGGTGGGGGGCGGTCATAATGGACTGTGCAATAATCCAGTTGGGGAAGGAGGAGAAGTGGGAGGAACAGACAGGGAATAAGCAGAAGTGGGCAGAGTTTCATAAGAAACTCCCCACCATGGGGAATCAGCCTCTGTCACTGGAAACCTGGTAATTCACTGTAAAAAATCAGTCTCTGAGGAAAATCCGGAGTTACCAGGTGTGATTTTCCATCCTGAGGGTAACAGGGGAATCCATATATGGACCCCTTGCTCACAGTGCCTAGAAGGATCAGCTACACCTCACTGACTAGGGCCAACAAGGCAGAAATGTAAGTCTGGATTTAGCTGCTTCTCTGGTTCAGAGGGGAATTGCCTGGCACTTCAAGGCTGGACTGCCATCCTGGCAGGATAAATAATAATAATAATCCTTTATTTTATATAGCGCACACAGATTCCGCAGCGCTTTACACTCATATTGGTTCAGTATGATGTGCTTTAGTATAGTTCCTCTCTGTGTAAATCACTAGTGAGCTGAAAGAGACTGCACCCTGGGTTGGACACCATTCCTATAGAGCCTGCTCAATTCTATAGCAGTTTTTTCCTAGTTGAGCGTCTCTACCCGGTAGCTTTCCTCCAATTTCACACATTTTATTTCTATCCATATGGTCCATATTTTCTTCTCTATATTCTGGTTTACTTTATAACCGGGACGGAAACATCCTAGGGGCCCATGCTCCTAAAATTTTACAGCTACTCCTAAATTTCAGAGGCCATTTTATGTACATGAATTTCCATGCACTTCTTCACTATCACCTAAGTTTGCAATATTTTTGTTTGTCTCTGCTTTAAAAACCTGTATTACCATTCTGTACATTTTATTTTCAGTTTGGTTTTCTCCATAATTGCTGTTCAGTTGGCATTCCTAAATTATATAAAACCTATAATCCTGTTAACCACTGATATCAGTAGACTGACAGTCTAGTGAGAATCTTTGGTCAAAACGATTGCATGCCTCTCTGGTTATCAAAGGGTTAAAACATCTTGGCACTTCCTGGTTAGTGGTTACATTGAAAATTAACAGTAGGGACTGTGGTATTGGCATTTGTCTGGGTTCTTTAACCATTCAAGAACCAGCAGGATGTGCAGTGCATTGCTTTAATGCATTGTACACAGTTCTAGTCCTTAAAGGACTAAAAACGTGAGAAAGAATTAACCTGTTGCTGTCTCAGGGGAAGCTAACAATGTATTTCAGCTACTCCACCTGACAGGAGATTGATTAGATTACCTCACTTTGCATACTTGTGGTAGAGTAACTGTCAGTCAGTGGTGGCATGTAATGGCATGGCTCAGATTTAAAATTAACCCATTTATTCATTTTTTTTTCTTTTCTTTTAAATGTGGATGTGTGTTACTAAGCTTTTGATTCAGTGTTGGGCAACCTGAGGTCCTCCAGCTGTTTATGACTAAAATTCCCATCATCGCCAGTCAGCACGTTAATGGGGATGATGGGAATTGTACTCATGAACAGCTGGAGGGCCTTAGGTTATCGAACACTGTATGAAGCAGGTACAGTAGAAGAGCTTGTGACCTGTTTAACTGTGTTCTTTTTATTTTTGAATATATTGCAGCTAGAGGGTCTCCAGTGTTCTGGAAAGGTAGGGGTTAAAGTCCAGAAGGGCACCAATAGCAAGGTGAATGACCAGTGTCCTACAGAGCACAGACAGACTCAAATATCATGTTTTATGGATACACCCCGAGAGAGGTGGTCTGATTATAATCTTCCCATGAACTTGTCCAAGTAGCACTGCACAAAACACTGGATGACATGCTGTGCCAGTAACTGGAAGAGACAGTCACTCTTCCCCCTGTAATTATGCTCACATGGTCTTCTACCTCCTCTAACTTTTTTCTGCCTTCCCAATTATTATATCATTTGGAGCCATGGGCATATTCCCTCATGTCACCACACATATTATGAGTAGCATGTATGAAGTAGAAGTAGCTATGATGGTTGATGCTGAAAGGGTGCCGCCAAAAACGTTGTTGTTCTAAATTAGAAAAGTTGTACTTTCCCTTTAATTGCTAGCAACTGGCTTTCCCTATTTTTTCTATTTGAAACTGCAGTAGAATCTGTGACTACCACATCCCACTTTAATTGAAACAGTTTAAATAGGGTTCATGACCTTCTCTCTGGAGCAGTAGCTAGAAGGGAACCCCCTCCTTTTTTTTTTTTTTTTTCTTTTTTTTTTGGTAGCAGAAAGGATATCCACTTCATCTCTCTAGAGCTGTAACAGGAAGAGAGCCCCCCAGTTTTTATATGCAGAACTAGGATTTCTGGCATGGCTTCACCTGTGCAATGAAGATTTATTTATTTATTTATTTTTTTTTGGGGGGGGGTATCAGGACCCCTCCTAATACTCCCTAGCTGCTAATCTCCCAGCCAATTCAATCAATAGAGGCGACACAGGGAAGCAGCCTACCAGGTAGGAGCAGGTGGGATTGGAGGCTTTCCCTCAGTGACGTGTGAGGGTTTTCCAACACCCGCTCTTACCTGGTAGGTTGGGTAAGTTGGAAGCAGGGGCAGGGCAGACCGCAAACCAGAAACATATATAACATACAGTGTGTGTCTGTGGGATAAAAGGCAGGGGGGGATGAAAACATTTAAAGCGGAACTTTCTTATGATTAACATAGCACCACAAATGATAGTTACATTAGCGATATCCACAGACAATAAAACTAATTGCTGCATTAACGAAAAAAGAACCTTTTAACCAGGCAGGCACCGGCTGGGATCTTGCAGGAGGGCGTCTGTGCTGTCAGTCCCTTCCAGTGCCGTATGGCACAGTGGCAGGCAAATCACCAATCGTGGAGTTGAAGGGGACGGACAGCGCAGACGGAGAGATGCAGGCTCTGCAAGATGTCTGCGCTGTTCCCTGGTGCCTTCCTGGTTAAAAGGTTCTTTTTTTTTTATTAATGCAGCAGTTAGTTTTATTTTCACGTATACGTCTGTGAATATCACTAATGTAACTATAATTTGCGGCACTATGTTAATCATATGAAAGTTCCGCTTTGAATATGCGGTGGTACTGAGAGAAATGTATATACTCTGTCTGACAATGCAACCTTTTTCTACTGGAGTTTAATCCCTTGGGTATCATTTGTTGGTGAAACATTGTGAAGTAATGGGTTGCTGTCCTAGGATTTGTTGACATTAGTCATGTACAATTTTTAATACCCATGATATTATTAGTCCTAATTGTTAGGTTGTATCATTCCTCTATAGAGTGTTTTGATTCTTACATTATTTCTGGTATGTTGGCACTTGGCAGTAGTGTAGTGGATGTGTGCTGGTTATTTTTTCTTTTTTTCTTTGTGGATTCCTCAAAATACCTCCTGGGAGGGGGAATTTTATTTTCTTGTATAGTAGATTTAACACAGAATCCACCCCGCAGGTCTCCACGTACCACAATACATTTTATAGTGCTATTTTCCATTGTATCCATACAAATTTGCCTTTTATGATGATCGGTTCTAGTTTCAGATGCCCTGTATAAGTTTATTTATGTATACAGGCCTTTTTTCTTTACATTGTAGCAATAAGAAACCTGTTATTCACATTGGAACACAGTCTGGTGTGCAGTGAAGCTTATAGAAGAGCTAGTAGTAAATAAGGCCTAAAGATGGGATTAATCATTTGAATCTCATTGTGTAGTAAATAAGAGATAAAATGCATTTAATCTTTGTAGTGCCATAGCATTGTGCACCCTAGTGGCACTCAAGGCTTTAATGATCTCTTGCAAATGGCAGCTGGCAGGCAGCGTGGGAACCTTTATGGTTTGGCTGGGGTGTCTAGAGACGTCACCATAAAGGTTTGCAGTGAAGCTTCAAGGCTCGGCACGCACAAAGATAAGAGCGGTAGAGGATGGACCTATTTGTGCTTTCCCCGAGTAATGTAGTTACGGCTATCAGAGGCTATACCAGAGCTCATACACAGTGCACTGGTGTCCCTGTGCGAAGTGGTCCCTCTGTTTATCCTGTCGCCAAACGTGGAACTATATAGTGGCAGGATATACATAGCAGCAGTGCTTTACACAGGGAGAGCAATGCACGGTTTATGAGCTCTGGTACAGCTGTATATGTTTTGTGCATATTTGATGACTGACGTGGACAGATGAAGATGAGTAAGTGAGAAGGAGTGGCCGAATGAGGATGTCTTGTGAGGAAGACAGAATGGATGTTTGTTTTTTGTGTTTTTTTTGTTTTTTGATTAGCAGTGTCAAAGTCTGGAGAGGAAATAGTAGGACTGTCGAGTGAGAGGGATCCCAGATGAAGAGGAGTAAGTGCGGAGGAGTGGTCTAATGTGAGAAAGGGAAGGTGAGGAGGACTCAGCAAATTTAAAGGGATAGTAACACTTCGTTTTAACTTTATTTTATTTTGTAGGCATTAAAAAAACATGAAGAATGATATAAGTCTTATCTCTCAAACCTTTATGGTTTATGAGATATTCACAAGCAAAGTTCCCCTCCCCGCCCCTTTTTCCTAGTGTAAGCCATCTCTTCTCAGATGTGAGTCTGGTTGTATGACAGTACAGATAACAGAAGGGGACAATTTTCTTTGTATGAAAACAATGAAAGCCCTTCCCCCCTTGAAAAGTTTTTCAGCTTTTTCCATTATCTTAATTGAAGATTGTCCCTCTCTGCAGTCTACCTGGGCATCTCCCTTCTTATCTGGTTGAACAGGGGGGGGATACTTTGTTTGTGAATATCTCTTAAACCATAAAGGTTTCAGAGATAAGACTTATATCATTCTTCATGTTTTTTTAATGCCTACAAAATAAAATAAAGTTAAAATGAAGTATTACTATCCCTTTAAGTGTGATTGCAGTGGTGCCAGTGAAAAGGATGGTGGAAGAGACAGAACAGCAAGGTAGCAATGTTTGTAAAGTGGCGAAATATGAAGGACGTGAAAGTCCTTGCATAGATTTTGGCAGGAGTGGCTTGTGTGCCTAGCCCCCTGGCCACTCCTGTCAAGACGTTGTATGTTTTACACAGGCAGTAAGGAGGGGTTTACAATATCCCCTCCTTACTGCCGCACTGGGGTGTGTCTGCTACGAGACATTCGTATGGAGAATTAACTTTTGTCAGATGAAGCTCTTCTCTTTTATAATCCTGTGGTGTAGATGCAAAATGAATGAGTATCTCAGTATCTGCACCTGCATGGTGAAACTGAACTCCCCTCTGAAACTGTGGTACCTAGATAATCCCCATCTTGTTTGCTTTTCCCTGGGTAGTGGTGGCAGACAGTCCATGTGCCTCCCCTCCCCCCCAGAGCAGTGGTAGGCAGGTTCTCCCTTCTCTATGGCCCCACCTGTTTGAGATAATATCTTCAATTTGCCCTTGATGTCATGTCAATGAAGGCAGACATGAAAAAAACTGTCAGGACCGAGGACCTCAAACTCTGTTCACTGCACAATCCTCTTGTCTATAAAGGATTGAGCAAGCTCAAAACCCTTGCCTACCTGTATGGACATGGCTTCCAGGACTGATTGAAGAGGTTATCTTTTGCAAGAAGGCACAAGGTAACAACATCGTAGGGGCCTTCATGATTTTCTGACTAAGATAATATGTGTGTGTGTGGGGGGGGTATTATCCAGAGGTGTTAAATCTCCTTTAAGCATTAATATCATCTTCATTTTGCTATGCACCTTAATTGCAGCTGAGGGCAATCTTCCCTTCCTCTCCTCACAGCTATAGACCTCATTCCCTCCTCCTGTATTTCCTCATCTCTCAGGACTGGTAACACACAGCTCCCTGCTCTCTCTCTTCTCTCTCTCTCTCTCTCTCTCTCTCTCTCTCTGGAATAGTAGGAGATGGTAAACGCTTCCCTTCTTCAGAGCAGTGGCAGACATGGTACACCTTCTGGAGCAGTAGCAGACAGGGTGCCCCTCCTCCTTACTGTGGAACAGCAGCAGATGTGGTTTCTGCTTCCTTTGTAACAGTAGCATGCCTTATGTATAAAGGCAAACTGGAGCAGTTCTGGGGCAAACCATCTATTTCATAGGGAGCAAAGAAACATTCCCATTTCTCTAAATGGGGACTTTAACCTCTTGAATGCTAGAGGCCTTGAATGCAAAGCATTGGAGCCCTGTAGCAGTCACAAGATTAAAAGCCCCCTTTAATCCAATGGAGAGTTTGGGAATTTGTATTTCTGTCTAAAATGCAGTTGGTTTACACCAATAATTGCTCTAGTTTGGTATCATACAGCAGATTGGTTTAATCCTATGTTCAGCAGTAACACAGGGCTGTATTCAATTAGCTACATAGGTGCAATTCTGGAAAAAAACAAAATGTATTATAGGGGAGAATTTACAGTTTCACAATAATTTTAACCCATTGGATGCTAGAGACTATTCAAAATCCTTATAACACTATATGCTGTGGACCACTAGATTCAAGGGATTCAAAACTCAGTTTAAACGAAGGCATATTTAAAGGTAGAGGCAGGTCTGGCTGATGTCGTTTAGGGGTTTGTGATTATCACTGTTTGTGGAACAGCAGAAAGGGGAATACCCCGTTCTACAGAGTTGTACCCCTTTTAGAAATGTAGCAGATGGGTTTGCTCTCTCTTTAGTAGCAACAGTCTGTCACAGGGTCCTTTCCACTGTTCTCTAGATAAGAGAGTAGCAGATGGGTTCATTCATAAATAACTCTCAACTAGTGCTCTAATCTAATCAGTTTGTTTCTTCACAATGGCTACAAGTAGTCATTATGGTGAACTGGTGCACGTGACTGAGGCAGTGATTTTTTTTTTTCTACCAGTGCTCACACTGTTAGTAAATCCTGGATTGTTGAGGGTTACTTAAAGAGATAGTAATACTTAAAATGTAAAAAAATATTTATTGTAGGGTTTATCCCCCTAAGTAAAACAAGGACATTCCCACTGCTGAGAGATGTAGACCATAACTCTTCATAGGATGGTGTAGCAACAGCGCCACTGTAAATTTTCAGGCCACTGTGATATTACACCTAAAAAATTCAATTTTGAGCTGTTATAATTTTTTAATAAAATATCTCTCAGCAGTGGGAGTACCCTTGTTTTATTTGGGGACATAACCCCTACAACATATATTTTTTTATGTCTTAAGTATTACTATCATTTTAAGAATAGGTTTGAGATACCCTGCAGACAAAATAATCTTTCTCTGTACTTCATCTTTCCCTCATGTTCTGTTTATAGGTTGTTTTACATTTTAGCCCATTCAAGAAACTGCTGAGGCTGATGGATTAAGATGAACAGAGCAAACTGAATGTACTAAAGGGGCAAAATTCTCATTGAGTTAAATGTGGCATAATTCCTTGAATGGGTAAAGGTGTCCAAAGCATTCCTTCTCAATGCGTCTGAAACCTTTCTACATTCAAGAGTTTAAATAGGAACTATCCTCTTCATTATATTGCCCCCCCCAATACATCCTATATTATAATTCACTAAGGATGTTTGTCAGAAGCCGTCATGCGCACTAGAGATGGCTGCACTCATGCGCAGTACAGACTGCCCGCGGCGTGCTGATATGGAGCAGGGCGCTCCGAATTCAGACCGGAGTCCTCTCTGTGCACTGTATCAGCCGCGGCGAGGGCAGTCAGTACTGCGCATGACTGCAGCGCCACCAGTGTTGGCCCGTGTACATGGGCTTTAAAACTAGTTACTAATATAGTGATAGGCAAAGGCATACTTCTATTATGCTGAATAAGTCCACATTATTGAATTAATCCAGCTTCTTCTGCAGGCATCCAGTGGAAACAGCGCAGCCATCTTAGAGGAAAGTTGCCTCTGAGACTGCTGTGTCTCTCCTGTGCACTGCCCGGATTGCTAGTGACGTTTGTTTGGTTACCTTGAGGTAGCAGAAGTTGCTGCATGCGCAGGTGCACAGAGCTTCTCTTGTAAGCTCTGTGCCCTGGATGCCTGCAGAAGAAGCTAAATTACTTCAATAAAGTGGACTTATTCAGCATAATACAAGTATTCCTTTGCCTATCGCATTATTAGTAATAATGTATTGGAGGCAATATTATGAAGATGATAGTTCCGCTTTAAAAGCCCCAGTGAAATCCATAAGAATGTTTTCTCTGTCGTCCAATACAGGTCACTGGTAACTTTGGGTAGGCGATCCGCCCCTTTAACTAGGCAGGAACAATTCTACATGTGAATGCAGGGGGTGGAGCTTACCTTCCCTCCTTGGCTGAAGCTAGCCAATCAGCTCCAGTAAGATTTGTGCCTTGGTGAAGATAACACAGGCAAGAGAACAGTTCTGCTATAGTTTTAACTAATTTTTTATTTTTCTGTTAGAAATGGAATACCACCATTAGGCGGATTACCATAAATGACAATGCCCTTAGAGGTGACTAGCTCAGTATCCAGGTGCTTTTTGTGGACCTTAAGCCCTGGGGGGAAAATCTTGGGTTCAAGTTCTTTCTTCAGTAGTTGCGCACTGAGGCTTCTTCTTAATACATGGTAATCTGAAGGCAGAAGATCTCAAGGAAAGTTGAGCAACCCTTTGAGTGCTGCAGGTCCCACAGTGCCCCTCCACACAGGGGTTTTTCATTTGGAGTTCCTATTGCACACTTCTGCACCCATTGGGTCTATCTGTATGTCTGTTGGGTGTTTGGAGCAGGTTTACGTGGTATTTAACCCTTTAGCTGCTGGTTTGGGTTTCATTTGGGGGGTTTTCTGACACTTTTCCTACTGGTTCAGTCTTTTTTTTGGTATCCTAACATGTTTTAGTGATGTTTCATGTCTTTTAATATTACACCTTCACTTTTGTAAAATTTGAGTTTGGCGCACTTTACCGCATAGGTGCCATTGCTCCATTCACTCCTATGGGACTGTACAGTTTGAGACATATCTCTGCAACCGTTTAACCTAGCAACTTCAGAGATGGCTCATTTTACTTGTCTGCCCTTGCTCTATCATCTAGTTCATGTTTCTAGTGTGTTGGGGGGGGCTCAGGGGGCTTCATGCACTGTTTGGGGTACTTTTCTGGGAAAACTACATTTCCCATGAGCGTGCACGTTTCTGATTGGCTCCCGCTGCGGCAGCCATTTTGTGATCTTTCCAGAGCGAGTATCCTACGCAGGGCTTGGACTCTCCTTCTATCCTCTGCTGATTAACCTTTCTCCTGCCAGATAAGTCTAAGTTACCGATTTCTGGGGTGAAACTTTATTCATACACACTGTAATTGGGTGATTTCTTATACAATAAGGCTATTGACACTGTGAGAATATCTATACCATTGGAGCTTGGGGTCAGACCTAAGACTAAGGATGTTGGGGTCTCTGTATCCCCTATTGCGCATTGTTCTTCCTGTCATTCAGGGTTACCTAGAGAATTCTCAGGTCATTTTTGCCCATCATGGTCTGATGTCTCTGAGAGTCTCCCAGGGACCTCCAGCCATGCATTAGAGCCAGTTTGGATGCAGGAGTTCAAGGCTGCTACCAGGAACCTTAGGTCCACTTTGCAACTCTTTCCGTCCCAGTTACAGGGGGCCTTTCATTCTTGGCAGAGCCCCTCCTTTGTCAAATCTTCCCTGCCAAAGCCTCAGGGTGTACCTGACGTGTCAGATTCATCTGAGGAGGAACTGCTGGTGGATTCAGATGTTGAGGAATGTTCTGCGATGGTCTTCTCTCAGTTTTTTGGGGACCCTTTTGAGGCTGATCCTGAGCCTTCGGCTGAGGGCCTGATCAGGGCTGTCTTGAATACTGTTAACATTCCCTTAGTTCAGGAGGTTCCTTCTTACCCCTCTGATGTATTTCAGGAGCCTAAAAAGCCCCTTATGTGCTTTCCACCTAACCCCACTTTTGACCTCCTTGTGTCTGAGGAGTGGAAATCACTGGACAGGAAACCTTCTGTGTCCAAGAAATTTGCCAAGCTTTTTCCCTTCATCCAGAGAGTCGGCAGTACCTCCAGTTTGCCTGCGACCGGGGACATTTTCAGTTCTCAGCTCTTTCATTTGGTCTGACGACAGCTCCTCAGGTCTTCAACCGTGTTCTGGGAGCCTTAGTGTCCGTCCTCCACCGAGACGGCATCAGAGTTACTCCATACATGGACGACCTGCTTCTGAAAGCCTCTTCTACTGAACTTCATCAGCAGGTTCAGCAATGCATTCATGCGCTCACCCATCACGGGTGGCTCATCAACTTGGACACATTAGATCTTGTCTTCCTGGGCCTCCTCTTCGATACCCAGAAGAACATGTTGTTTCTCACGGACGAGGGGGCTCACCAGATCGCCCACAGGGTTTCTGCGATACTGACTCAAGATCCAGTTCCAGCCAAGAAGCTGTCATCTCTCATGGAGAAATTTATTTCCACCTTAGAGGCTGTACTGTTTGCCATGGCACACACCAGGGAACTCCAGTGGTTTGTGATCCAGGTGTGCAGGGGGTTAGCCTGACCTTCTGAAGTCGTCAGTATCCCTCCCTCTTCATGTAGAACTGAGTTTGTCGTGGTGGCTCAACTTCTCCAGTCTGCTGAAAGGCAAGTCCATCCTGGTATCCTTCTGGACCACAGTGACGACGGATGCCAGCCTCTCCAGCTGGGGAGCGGTCCTGAGTCACCTGAGTTCTCCGGGTCGGTGGTCTCCAGAGGAATCTCTCCTTCCCATCAACGTGTTGGAGCTTTGGGCGATATTTCATGCCCTTCATCATTGGACACCCCAGCTGAAAGAATGCCCAGTCTGGTTCCAGTCCGACAACGTCACGGCCGTTTCTTACATCAACAAGCAGGGCGGAACAAGAAGTCTCGCTGCTTGGTTAGAGGTCAAGGCTATTTTGTCTTGGGATGAACATGTTCCTTCCATATCCGCAGTGCACCTTCCTGGTGTAGACAACGTCATGGCAGACTTCCTCAGTCGACACACGGTGGACAGCAGAGAGTGGGAACTGTGCCCAGAGGTGTTCACCCTCACTGTTCATATGTGGGGTCTTCCTTGCATTGACCTGATGGCGACAAGACACAACAGGAAGGTTCTGAGGTTCTGCTTTTGCTGGAGGGATCCTATAACGCTAGCAGTGGATGCCATGTCCATTCCTTGGTTATTTCCTCTGGCTTACATCTTTCTTCCCATTCCCATGTTGCACAGGGTGTTAAGGAAATTGAGACTGGAGCGCTGTCCAGTCATTCTGATTGCTCCGTACTGGCCTCGACAGGCTTGGTTTCTGGAGCTTCTGGATCTGTCAGTGGCAGAGCCATTCCGGCTCCCTTTCTGTCTGGATCTTCTTCTACAGGGTTGCCTGTGGAAGGAGGATGTTCATCGTCCAGCTTTGACGGCTTGGAAATTGAATGCTTGATATTGAAGTAGAGAGGTTTTCTTGCTGGTGTGGCGGCTACTATGCTTAGTGCCCGCAAACCTGTTTCTTCTAAGGCCTAGCATTGTGTCTGGTTGACCTTTCTATCTTGGTGTGCTGATAGGGACCTTTCTCAGAAATTTGATCTGCCTACGGTTCTGGCTTTCATGCAGAACGGTGTGGATAAGGGCCTCAGTTTGTGTTCCCTTAAGGTTCAGACTTCTGCTTTCTCTGTTTTCTTTCAGAGGCGCATTGCTATTCTTCCTAATGTCAAGGTTTTCTTCCAGGGAATTGCTCATACTCGTCCTGCTTTTAAGACTCCCGCTCCTCAGAGAGGATCTTAACTTGGTTTTGTACGTCCTTCAGCGCCCTCCCTTTGAGTCCTTGGCTACAGTAAAATTTAATTGTTCTTATTTTGTCCAAATAGCAGTAAATGAAGCAAACTGCATCCAGGTCAATTGCCAGTTTAACTTGAGCAGGGTTACTTTGTTTTTCACTTAGTCTGAGCTCTTCAACTGGGGTATCCAATATCTGCAAAGCTGCCAGTTTAAATAGTCCTACCACTGTATCTCCACTGGTCGATATGTATAAAAGTGGTTGAAACCTATTTCTTTTATGTTCTATATTGGGCACAGGGACCATGCAGTTAAGCACCTTCCACTAAATGAAGGGGTTGAGGACTAGTTTGCAACCTTTTAGAAACGGCAGGGATAAATCTCAAGGGAAAGAAGGGAATCTGCACTTTGAAGTGCCCTGCCTTCTGGAGGAGGGGGACTTTTACTCCACGGTTCCTGTGTTCCACCTGGTTTAGGAGAAAAGTATTTAAAGGGATAGTAATACTTCATTTTAACTTTATTTTATTTTGTAGGCATTAAAAAAACATGAAGAATGATATAAGTCTTATCTCTGAAACCTTTATGGTTTAAGAGATATTCACAAACAAACTATCCCCCCCCCCTTCAACCAGATCAGAAGGGAGATGCCCAGGTAGACTGCAGAGAGGGACAATCTTCAATTAAGATAATGGAAAAAGCTGAAAAACTTGTCAAGGGGGGAAGGGCTTTCATTGTTTTCATACAAAGAAAATTGTCCCCTTCTGTTATCTGTACTGTCATACAACCAGACTCACATCTGAGAAGAGATGGCTTACACTAGGTAAAAGGGGCGGGGAGGGGAACTTTGCTTGTGAATATCTCATAAACCATAAAGGTTTGAGAGATAAGACTTATATCATTCTTCATGTTTTTTTAATGCCTACAAAATAAAATAAAGTTAAAACGAAGTGTTACTATCCCTTTAACGTTAAGTTCACTAAAATCCTCTTATCCACTGTGAATGTGTATTATGTAATGACAAAATCACACAGATAGCAATATTATGTTCTAGCTCCAAGGGATTGTGTTGCCCACTCTCTCCATATTATGTATGCATACTATAGGATAACAATAATGGGATAGGTTCATATACATGAGTATTGAGGGGCTAAGAGTTCTTTAACCCCGAAGTTACCTTCCCTTAAGGACTGCTTAAATCCTTGCTGCCACGCCGGTACACATGACCTGTTACGCATACCGGTGCGTCACTTTGAGGCCTAAGAGAGATCGCTCTGGTCTTGGAGCAATCAATTTTAGGCCCCGTTTTTACTTACAGCGCTCCCGGTAGAGCAATGTAAGTAAAAAGTACGTGATGTGCTATGACCGTCACTGGTCCTTAAGGGTATAAGGACCGTGACGGTCATAGCACGTCACGTAGTCCTTAAGGGGTTAATGCCTGGATTTTGTTTGTTTTCACTGTCATGGAATTTAGATGTGCTAGATGTTTTCACACAGTTGTTACCATCAAGAGTTAATTGTTAGTCAGTGTGGTTTAGTGTAAGGACAAAGTCCAAATTAAACCACAGTAAAACAAAAGTTTGAAATTTTAGCAAGGCTGATTTTTCTAAAATGAAAATATAATAAGTTCAGTCTTGAACTGCATGGAAATTTTTTAGATGGGTAAAGCATGGCACTGTGTTAGCCACAGAAATTGCAGGAGACTAGTAGAGTAAAAAATATACCTTCATGGCCACTCATTTGGGCAAAAAATTTATCATTTGTACTAAACTAGTCTCCTGCATCTTTTAGATGGACTCCAGGAGATATGGGATTATTGGAAAGGTGTTTTATTAAATGCAACAGAGCTTTGCTTCACGGTTCTCAGTAAGGGTAAGTGAAACAGGAAACCACTGTGGTACTCCACAGAAGGGTCAAATAGATTAAAGGAGAAGAAGTAGCATTTAGAAAATCTAAGCAAATACAGAAGGGGGAAGATGGGTACAAGATTAGGCTTAAAGTGGAACTACCACCTCCACTAAAGTCGCCCTGCAATACTTATGCAGGTGGTGAATAGATTTGTAATCATTATTTTACCTCTCAGAAGTGCCCACAAATAAAGTTATCCTTAAGCTTCCGAGACTGACGGCCAGGTTACTGCAGCCTGTGCGCCTGCGCCGTCAGTCTCTTCCGGAGCCGTCCGGGCCAGTGCAGTGCCTCTGAAGGGTGAAGAGGACTGAGAGTGCAGACACTCATTCAAGATGTCCGCTGTGATGCCTGGATTCCGGTCTCGGAAGCTTAAAGGGATAGTAATACTTCATTTTAACTTTATTTTCTTTTGTAGGCATTAAAAATACATGAAGAATGATATAAGTCTTATCTCTGAAACCTTTATGGTTTAAGAGATATTCACAAACAAAGTATCCCCCCCCTGTTCAACCAGATAAGAAGGGAGATGCCCAGGTAGACTGCAGAGAGGGACAATCTTCAATTAAGATAATGGAAAAAGCTGAAAAACTTTTCAAGGGGGGAAGGGCTTTCATTGTTTTCATACAAAGAAAATTGTCCCCTTCTGTTATCTGTACTGTCATACAACCAGACTCACATCTGAGAAGAGATGGCTTACACTAGGAAAAAGGGGCGGGGAGGGGAACTTTGCTTGTGAATATCTCATAAACCATAAAGGTTTGAGAGATAAGACTTATATCATTCTTCATGTTTTTTTAATGCCTACAAAATAAAATAAAGTTAAAACGAAGTGTTACTATCCCTTTAAGGATAACTTTATTTGTGGGCACTTTTGAGAGGTAAAATAATGATTACGAACCTAGTCTCCACCTGCATAAGTATTGCAGGGCGACTTTAGTGGAGGTGGTAGTTCTGCTTGAAAGAGACTAAATGCATCATTAGATGTGCCAAAACACACACAGGAGAACCTTGCCTAGGCAATAAAAACAGGGGAAAACATTTTTAGATATATAAATGAAAAAAGAAAATGAAACAAGGAATAGTTTGACTGAATGCAAAATATGGAGATATGTAAATGAGGATAAAGGTCTCCCTGACTTTCTCAATTAAGAATATTACTGTTCAGTTTTTACAGAGGGAAGTGAAGGGAAGGGATCTCTTTTAGAAAGGGAAAAAAAAGTGTGACATGAAGCATACATGTTTAGAGGAAAAAGTTCTACTTCAACTCTCTATATTAAAAACATATCAATGGGACCAGATGGGATACACCCAATGTTATTAAAAATAACTTATCAGTGTTTGGGCAAAACCTTTAACAGAATTATTTAGTCAGTCACCCTAGACAGGAGTAGTTCCAGAAGATTGGAAGGTAGCAAATCTAATACCGCTTCATAAAAAAATGTAGCTGGAACGAATTGGCAACTACAGACCAGAAAGTCTTGTATCAGTAGTGGGAAAATTAATGGAAACCATGCTAAGGATAGTTGTTAAATATCTGAATTTAAAGGGATAGTAATACTTCATTTTATCTTTATTTTATTTTGTAGGTATTAAAAAAAACATGAAGAACGATATAAGTCTTATCTCTCAAACCTTTATGGTTTAAGAGATATTCACAAGCAGAGTATCCCCCCCCCTTCAGCCAGATCAGAAGGGAGGTGCCCAGGTAGACTGCAGAGAGGGCCAATCTTCAATTAATATAAGGGAAAAACCTGAAAAACTTGTCAAGTCTTTGTTTTCATACAAAGAAGAATGTCCCCTGCTGTTATCTGTCTGGTCTTACAACCAGATTCACATCTGAGAAGAGATGGCTTACACTAGGAAAAAGGGGCGGGAGGGGGAAACTTTGCTTGTGTATATCTCTTAAACCATAAAGGTTTGAGAGATAAGACTTATATCGTTCTTCATGTTTTTTTAATGCCTACAAAATAAAATAAAGATAAAACGAAGTATTACTATCCCTTTAAAGGGCTTTCAAGATCCTAAACAGCACAGGTTTACATCTTGTTGAACTAACCTCCATACATTATTATTTTTTCTGGGTAAGTAAAATAATAGACTGGGGAGGTGGGTAGATATAGTTTATCTGGATATTAGTAAATCATTAGACACTATCCCTCATAGAACATTTATTAATAAATTGCAATGTTTGGGTCTGGATATAAAAATAGTTTAATGGATAAAGCAGTGGTTGAGTGACAGACAGAGGGTTGTTGTTAATGGAGAACATTCAGAGAAATCTTGTGTTATTAGTGGGGTACCTCAGGGATCTGTATTGGGGTCCTTTCTTTATAATGATTTTATTAGTAACTAGCAAATAGTAGCATGGCTTTGTCAGATATAATGACAAAAAACTAACCTTGCACTAGCCAAATAAATGTCCAGCTAAACACTCCATTAGTGATACATGCAAACACCAACATTTGAAGCAAATCACCCACATAGAAAGTTGTGGGTCAGCCACTGGACAATAAAGAAAAACCACTACATGCTCCATTTCGCCTGCTCGGCTTTGTGAGGAGTCCGCTACAAGCATGCAGTGGTCTCTTTTTCCATCCAGCACTTTATTATGCATCCGTTTTGTGTGCTTCACACTATTTATTCTTGCTTAAAGGGATAGTAATGTCAGAAAAAGTATTAACTCTATGGTAGATACAATTAAAAGAGAGTACTTGCACTTATTCGTATCTCTCAAACTGTTATGGTTTGAGAGATATAGGAATATAAAGTTCTCTGGTCCCTCCCCTTTCTGCTTGACAAGCTGTAAAGCTGTCAGAAGCAGATTCTGGTTGCTTGACCAGATGTGGCTCTTCAGCAGCGCCGTTATAACAATATCTAAAGATAAATACTTAATTTGGAACGGTCTACAAAGTTTGCCTGGCTTGCAAGCACACTTTGTAGACCGTTCCAGTGAAGTATTTATTTGTAAATAGCGTGATTTCAGCTCTGCTGAACAGCCTCTGTCTGGTCAAATGACCGGAATCTGCAGCTGTCAGCTAGATGGCAGACTTGAGTAAAACAGCTAGGAAAAGGTAACTTTAGCAAGTTATATCTTAAAGGTTTGAGAGATAAGACTTACATTGATGTTAATCTTTTTTTAATGTCTACAATATTAAATCAACTTAAAATTAACCATTACTATCCCTTTAATTATTATGATGCATTATGTGCTTTATTATTGCAATTTATTTGTGAGAATTGCTACTTTTCACTGATTTATTTACACTTTATTGTTATTTATTTAGTAGATTGATACTTATGAAATTGGGGTATGCTCCCCTTAACTTACAGATGTTTTTATTGGGTATTAACATGAGCATCCTATAGTTTGGTTCTGATGTTATGCATAATTGTGGCTTTAGCGTGAGTACAATAGAGTTGCTTACCTTTTGTCAGGTGTTTGGAAGGTGCAGTGGCTGTTACTGTGGGCTGAATGAGATCAGATTTTTTTTTTCTGCTGTCCAGTTCATGACCGCTATTGAGAATAGGAAATAGCAGTGGGGAAGGTATTGTCAATGTTATGGAGATATTTTGTTCCAGTCGGCAAATACTGAGGATGTTGTTTGGAGAAATGTCTGGATCATTCACACACACATGCACAGGAAGTGACACATGCAAGCAATGACAGACAGGGACTTTGTTTGTGCTTATGAGGCTAGAGCAGGATGTGAGACAGGCGACATGTACAGCACAGTGTAAGCAAGAAGGGTGGCAGTGAGGGAAGAGGATTCAGACAGTGCAGAGCTTATGTGACAAAGGTAAAAAGACAAGTTTACAACAGTGAGCATGATTTGTTCCCTATGGCAGCTGCGACCAGCATCTTTGCCTATCTATTTACTGTCTAGCTGTCTATTAGCAGATTATTGCAGTTGTTACCTGAGCAGATTAATGGAACTCTCCATTATAAAGGATTTAGTGCATTGCACTGCTTTGTACTGCGAGCTTTGGAACACCCTCCCGCTCACAGCTGCCACACTGCCCTTCACACACACTCCCACAGTCCCCTGCAGCAGATGTCTATATGTGTGTCCCAAACTTGCAATCAGTCTCTGTGTTAGCTGGTAAACAACAGTGGTTAAAGCGGAACTAACACCGCTAACAAACGTCTTCTGTATTAATTCCCTATCTGGCGACTAGCTGATTAGTAGCACTAGTCTCCATAATTATTACCTCTTCTTGAAGAAATTTGAAGGTATCCTCAGCTGACAGGCAGGACGGAGCACGGACATCTTGCCCTACTGACGTCCGCTACTAAGCAGCTAGTCACAGATAGGGAATTAATACAGACAACGTTTGTTAGCGGTGTTAGTTCTGCTTTAAGGTGTTAAGTACTAGAGGGTTGTGTAGTGCACTACTTTACAATGTGTTGTGCAGCCCTCTGGCACTCAGAGGGTTAATGAGCAGCCCCTGTATGCTCTTTGGCAGGAGTGGCCAAAGGGGCATTGCCTGTCAAAATCACTCCCCTGTGTACATGCTGAGGAAGTAGTATGGAGGAGATTAGAATGTATCCTCCTCACTGCCTCCCCAGGGTGTGGCTGGCACAGACAAAAAATTTTGGTCACGTGCCAGCCTTCTTTTATTAACATAGATAATGCAAAAGGCCTACAAAGTAAGGTATGCCTTTTTGAAGATGATACAAAGCTTGACAACATGGCAGATATTCCTGAGGGCATAAACTAAATTGCAAATTATTTAAGTATGTTAGAAGAATGGATGCATGTGGCTACTGCAGTTTTATGTTGATAAAGGAGCAGTACACTTTTTTTTATGTAATCATATATGTTATAGAGCTTTTCCTGCTAAGTAAAACAAAAGGCACTCCCACCTCTATGAGTTGTTTTATTCAGATGTTCTAACAGGTCAAATAAACAGGAAGCAACTTTACTGTGAGTGTATTTTTTGAATGTTCTGACATCATGACTCAGCAGTTTCTATCACATTCCATGGAGATCTGTTTGTCAGTGACTTTCCCCTCAAATAGAATGTAACAGAATAACTAATTGGAATGACCACTGGAGGGCACTGTTGATGTAAAAAATAAATAATTCACTAGTTTAAAATGTAATAACTTTGGAAATATGCAGATTTCAAAAGTGGGAGTACCCTTATTTTACTCAATGGAAAAAGTCTCTAACTCTCACTCACACACACACACACACACACACTCACACACACAAAATTTTTTTTTTCAGCAAAAGAGGAAATTGACTTGGGAGTAATTATTTCTGATGACTTAAAGGGCTAGTGATGTTTCACAATAAAAGTAGCTCCAATTAATCTTCAGAGTATTTGGGCCATGGAGTGTGTTATTTCAATACTGTCAGAGTTGCAGTTCAAGAGTAATTGAATGATAAAGTATCCCCCTCCCACCCCTTTTACTGATGTATCACTGCTCACCTCAGAGCAGCAAGACTGTCCAGATGGATCACAGAGAGGGACCATCTTCAGTGAGCATAAGGAAAAACCTGAAAAACCGTCAACAGGGGCAGGGTTTTCCTTATGTTCCCAGTAAGAAGTTTGTCCCTTGCTGCCAGCTGTTTAGTCCCAGGACCAGATTCCACATCTGATGGGAGGCAACTTACACTAGATAAAAGGGTCTGGAGGGGGATACTTTATCATTCAATTACTCTTGAACAACAACTCTCACAGTATTGAAATAACACTCTCCATGGTCCAAACGCTATGAAGATTTATTGGAGTTGCTGTTTTTGTGAAACATGACTATCCCTTTAAATGTAGGCAGGCAATGTAATAAAGTGGCAGGCAGTGCAAGCAGGATGATAGTTTGAATAGCTAGAGGCATTAATAGCAAAGGGAGGGAAGTGGTCATGCTGCTCTACAGATCTCTGGTTAGACCTCACCTAGAGTATTGTGTACAGTACTGGAGACCCATATCCACAAGGATATATATATTCTGGAGATAATTCAGAGGAGGGCTAATAAAATGGTGGTTTACAGGATAGAAAATCAGAATAATTTGAACATGTATAACTTGGAGGAGAGATGGAATATGACAGAAACATTCAAATACATGAAGGAATTCAAAGTACTGGAGAGAAGTACATGTCAAAGGAGTAGAAATGTTAGAAAAAGTGGCTGTAGTATAAAACTAGAGGGAGACAGGTTTAGACATAATGTAAGAAAGTTTTACTTCACTGAGAGTGTAGTAACTAAATGGAATAGTCTACCAGCAGATGTGGTATAGGCTAATGCAGTGAGGGAATTTAAGTATACATGGGATAGGCATAAAAGCTAGTCTAAACTTAAGACAAGACCAAGGAACGAATAAGGTTTGACATTTTTTTACAGTCGGAAAAAAGGGCAGACTAGATGGGCCAAATGGTTCTTATCTGCCTTCAAATTCTGTTTCTATCCCTGAGCTGTACAAGCACATATTAACCCCCAGGGGTTAACCCTTTGAGTGCCAGAGGTGTACGCAACGCATTGCTTTCGTTGCGTACCCCTCTGGCACACAAAGGGTTAAGAGTTACTTATTCTTCCCTGAATTAACCCTGTGTGCCAACTTCAGTGTAATTATGTACAGTTTGCATCATTATATCTGTCATGTCCCATCATCCTGAATGGCTTTTTGATGCAGATGACTATAGTTGGTACTGATCTTGCATTCCTTTGTACCCCATTTGTTTATTCATGGACATATTTCCTTTACATGGTTACCTCTTATGTTATACATCTGTCTGATAATGTCATCTCTGTACTGTATGTGCTCTGCTCTTATTTGACACTTTGAGATAACTTTTTTTCCTCTTTTTCTCAGTAGAGCAGCTCTACTATGTTTCTACTTGTGCCCTGTATGTGCACAGCTTTTCACAGGCCACTGCCTGTTGTGGATTGTGTCATCAGAGATGGGGGAATCCAGAACATATAAAAGTGGGAGAGAATTTGAGGGGATATGGGAGAATTTAGGGAGTGGAAGAAGTGATAAGTAGACAGGACTACTGAGAGAGACAGGTCACTGGTATGGTAGAGCAGTGACTTATTGATATCTGCTGACAAGACACAGGTAATTTCAAGGATGAAAGAGCTAGTTGCTAGCATAGAGAGAGCTGGATGCTAGGAATAGATAGAGTTCAGAAAAGAGAAGTGTAGGGAATATAAGAGAGCGTCAAAGGGATGGGAAGAATCGGGGGAGTGAGACATCATCTGGAATCAAAAAGAAAAAAATGAGATAAAGGGCTGAGTTAGTGATAGAAACTCTGTCTCCCAGTGCACACCTCCCAACATTTCAAATGGCCAAAGAGGGACACTTTTGTTTTAGGTGGTGTTGATGAGGCTTTTGTGTGTATAGTCCAAACACACTGTAATAGTTATCATAGCTATATGTGGTGGTCATTATTTAAAGGAGCAGTAAACTTTTTAATGAAAATATATATATATAGTGCAGGGTGTTTCCTGCTGAGTAAAATAATGGTACTATTACTGCTGATAGATTCATATTTACAGAATTATTACTGTTTAACCCCTTGCTTTTTTACATTAGCAGTGCCTTCTAGTAGTCAAATTCTAATTAGTTATCATGTTACATTCTAATGGAGAGGAAAATCAGTGACTTACAGTTCTTCATAGATTGTGATAGAAGCTGCCGAGACACTTCCTGTCAGTTAGAACTATCAGGAAGTAAACACATTAAATTCACTTCCTGATTACTTGAACAGTTATAACATTTAAATAAAACAACTGACAGCAATGAGAGTGCCGTTGATAGGTTTTCATAATAAAAAAGTTTACTGCTCCTTTAAATTAGAAATTAATTTAGAGAAACCATTTATATTCAGAATTGTGCCTTTTTAAATATTAACTACAGGAATCATTCCTTTTTTGCAGGCAGATATCTTTTTCCTGTTGTAATACACTTTTTTTTTTTTAAGTATTCTATGAATTTGGTACTGTACACAGTCATACTAGGTAGGTCTTCTATTAACACTTTCACTACCAGAGGGGTATACAACGCTTTGCAGAGCAATGTGTTGAGTACCCTTCTGGCACTGAAAGGGTTAAATGTTTGTAATACACTGCTAGGGTACACAGAGGTTTACAATTTTTGGATGTTGCTTTATTTTATAGACCATTTTGGTCGACAAATGTTCAGGTAGCAACATATGAAAGAAAACAATCAACATTTTGAAAAGACTAATCTTTTAAAAAAATGTTCAGAGAATAAAATATAATGGGGATTAATTATCAAGCTAAAGTTCTATTTCTGTAGCAAACCAATAATGGGAGGGATGGGGTCTCACATCCCTGATTTAAAACATATATTTCCTAAGAGAACCTAGTATGATTTTATTTATTTTTGCTTGCTTGACTAGATACATAGTTCCATTGTAGGTCAGTATGGGACATTTTTATGACTGTCAGCAAAAATGGAGGCTGGGAGCCTGAAAAGTAACTTTTTTGAACATTTTCCACATTAACATAAGGCCTCCTATTTAAAGTGTTAGTAATGTCTGAAAAACACTTTTTTGCATTTAGAAGAGCTTAAAAAGCAGATCTAAATGCAAAAAAATGTATCTCTTAAACCGATATGGTTTAAGAGATACGGGCGTTTAAAGTTTGATTTCTCCTACTGACAGCTGTAAAGCTGTCAGCAGGAGATCCGTGTCGGTCGACACGCTGGTGCTTGAGAAGTGGTGGCATCTCGTTACTTACACGGAATCCCTTCATTGGAATGGTCTGAAACATGTGCCTGAACACTGGGCACACGTTTTAGACCATTCCAATGAAGGGATTCCGTGTAGGTAACGAGATGCCACCACTTCTCAAGCGCCAGCGTGTCGACCGACACGGATCTCCTGCTGACAGCTTTACAGCTGTCAGTAGGAGAAATCAAACTTTAAACGCCCGTATCTCTTAAACCATAGCGGTTTAAGAGATCAGCTTTTTAAGCTCTTCTAAATGCAAAAAAGTTTTTTTAGACATTACTAACACTTTAATAATTCTATTTAATTTCCTATTAACTTGTTGATAAAAAGTGAATTTTACATGACTGTTTTGGTGTTGCGTCTGACTGATTTTCAGTCATTTATAAATTCTTAGACAAACTGATGCAAGATCCCTTCTTCGACAAGAGGAAAAAATAATAAATTGTGGGTCCTTCTGATTTTAAAGGGATAGTAATACTCAAAATGTAAAAGAAAAAATGCTGAAAGGTGTGTTATTCAAAAGTTATTACAGCTGAAACTTGAAATTTTTAGGTGCAATATCACAGTGGTCTGAAATTGTACAGTAGCGCTGTTGCTGCACCACCCTATGGACAGCTCTGGTCAGTTGACCATAAATCTTCATAGGATGGTATAGCAACAGCGCGACTCTACAATTTCAGGCCACTGTGATATTGCACCCAACATATATTTTTTACATTTAAGTATTAATATCCCTTTAATTCATAAAATTGTGCACCACTGTAAACATTGTTAAAGCTTTAGTAGAAATCGATTTGTTATTTACCTGCTTACTGATGGTGGGCATCATCCTCCTTCTTTTAACATCTATGGGGATTTTACAGAGAACTTGATGATGAACTGAATAGCTTTTCATACCTGTGGTTGTAACCCAAAGTGCTCCAGGTTAACAGTCATCTGAGGATCTGGGCTGACAGCTCAAATGCATGGACCTATTTAGCAGCCTTAGAAGGAATGATCACGCTGTGTGTTATGACATCCTGACATCTTTATATTGGTTTTCACTCTTGTTGCAGAGGGGTTAAAATGTTATATTGTAACAGGAGCTATAAAAGCCTGTGACTTTGCAGTTCTACCATTCTGACAGTTTTAAACTGAGTTGTGTGTACGGGCTTTTAGAGTAGATAAATCGAACTATATTTAATTTGTAAATCTGTCTGGAACCTGAAGTAAAGTATCTACCTGTCATCATTTTTAATTATTGTCACAACTCTATCCTTCAGGCAACACAATTACATTTGGTCAGCCAGTTTGCTCATATGCAATAAATAAAATGAAGAGAGGTAATACTAGGTACATGCAGGCAGAGTGTTTAATATAGTGCGTTTTCCCATTAAATCCTCTCCATATTTGACATACGCACACCTCCCTTTCCCTCGCTTTCGCCAGTTTTATCTCCCCCTCCTTATTTTTGCTGCTTTTTCCCACTCCTCAGTTTCACCTCACCCTTCCTCTATTTCTAAACTTTACCAATTTGCCTATTCCAACAAGCTTCCTCTTCTGTCCCAGCCTCCCTTTTGCCACACCTCCCCCCTATGTTCCACTTATTTGTGGACATGTTACTGCTCTATGATATGCAGCCAATAGTCATGTGATCTCCCCATTCCATGCAGGGACAATGCCTACCTCCGCCTCCTCCAGAACACTCTCATTTGTGACAGAGAAGCTCATAGTTAGAAGAATCTTGAGTACACCAACCTAAGCATACGTGCTGCACGGAGTGCACACATTATATCACGTTAATCAAGTTCAGCAGCTCAGGTACTGCCTTTGTAGGTCCCAGAAGGTACATTACAAGATAGGAGGCACATCTTCCTCTTACCCTTTGCCACATTATTACTCTTCATCAGCCTTCAGCCATATCCTCGATGCCAAACCTTAGACTTACTCCCACATCATCCTCATTCTCTCCAGCTATACTCCTTCCATGACTCATTCACCCCTAGCTCTCAGTCTCAACACAAACCTGTCCCCAGGGTTCAATCTCCCATCCAGCACATGCTATCATTACCTCCCATCCTCTCTCCATCCAACAACCTTTCTTCCCTCCAGACTCCGTTCACTTTCTGCCCTCACTTGAATTACCTCTGCCTGTCACTTTGTCCCCCAGCCATCTGGGCTACCAACTCTAACACTGTGTCACCTACAGCCCGTGCTCCTGTCCTCCCCTCAACCTTGACTCTGTCTACAACCATACTTTTAGCCCCAATGTTATTCCACCACAGCCTAATTTCCATTTTGCCCCACTCCCCAGCCTTATCACCAACTTTAATGTTTCTCTCCTCCATTTCTGTTCCCCTCTTCCATGTTTCTGGCTTGTGTTTATTTACAAGGTGGGTATGTGTTGAGATGCTACGTGTTTGTGTTTAGGAAGTGTCTGTGCTCAATTTGCTATCTATATAAACTTCTAATTACTATGGAAGCAAACATATTTTGATGGTGGTTAAGAACTATATTTTCTAGTCTGTCCATTTCATGTTGGATCTAAAATACAAAGTCGTGCATACTTCTCATTATAGACTTGTCTGTCTTAGGCATTTTTATAATTCTCCAACAGCATTAGTCTGTGCAACTTCTGCTTAGTTCTGTGAGTTGATAGAACCATACATTTTAACAGCAGATAAGAACCAACTAGGCCATCCCGTCTGCCTACTTCTTTGAGCTGACCACCAAAATCACTTAGGCCAATTCACATAGATATGAAAAAAAAAAAACAACCCTGCACGATATAGAATGCATTGGATCATGTGAGGCTGTTCATACAAGTGTTACGAAACATTGTAGGTTGTGATGTAACAATCCTGTCACTCGTATGCATAACAGCCTCATTGTGGGCTGCCCAGAGACTCCATGCAATAGTTTCCCACCAGTATTTAGATAGTGGCAGCATGCTGAGTTCCCAGGTGTCTACTGTGAAGAGATGACCATGTGAACTACTCTATATGAGCCAAGGACCTAAGATGCTGGCTACTATTCTCAGTGTTTTTTGTGTTTTTTTTTTTTTTTTTGTGAACATAACCTAACTGAAACCCCTAGTGTTACCATGTAAGTGCTAGAGCAGTTTCCAATGCATTGCACTCCCCCAACACTGAAAGGGGCAACACTTTTGTCCAATTACTATCTGTGCTGATAATGATTTACAATTAAATTTTTCAGTGCCAATGGGGTGTACAACAAATTGCTTTGAAATGTGCATCACACCCCACTAACGAGCATTGGTCACAAAAATGTATTTATCTTGCACAACATTCTGTTCCCACAACTCTCAATAAATAGCGTGAGTAATGAGAACATCAAAGGAAGCTCACACCCGATGTCAGTCATCGACAGTGAGCTAATAAGTCACCCTGCCCCCACTATCCTAAACACTAACCATAAAATTACTCTTTGGCCTTCCACAATACCTAACATTACCAATAAAGTTAAATTAAATCTTCGTTCTAACACTATCCTATGATTCCCACTCCACAGCTGTAACACTTACCTTGTTATTTATTTTCTGAATTTTACAGACTTTAACATAAAATAAAATTGAAAATGTGAAAAAGTTTGGTCACCCTTTCAATTTAACCACTAGTGTTGCTTTTTGTCTCAGAGCTTAATTGACTAGTTAGGCCTTAATCTAAGTTAGGTGTGGACAATTCCAGAGATTAATAAATTCCCTGACTCTTTGAACCTTACAGGGTTTTGTGCTTAGACCCAACAGCCATGGACTCCTCTAAGCAGCTGAATGAGGATCAGAAAAAAATATTATTGACAAACACAAAGCAGGATAAGGCTATTAAAAGATATCTAAGTGCTTCCTGCTTGCAATTTCCACTGCCCGAAATGTCATTAAGAAATGAAAAGTTAAGGGGAACTGTTGAAGTCAAGACAAGAAAAACCTTTGAAAGAACTGGTCAGGAGTGCAAAGCAGAACCCCCCCCTATCACTACAAAGAACCTGCAGAAAAGTTTAGCTGGCACAAGAGTAGTGGTGCACCTGTCCATTATGCAACATTGCATGCACAAACTTGATGTGCATGGACTAGCCGTCAGAAGGAAACCTTACCTGCGATCTCCTTATCACAGAAGTCAACATCTGAAGTAAGCAACACAACACTTTAGTTAAGTCAGAGGGATTTTGGAATCAAGTGCTGTGCTCATATCAAGTTAAAATTGATCTCTATGGCTACATTTGGAGAGAAAAAAAGAGAAGCATTTGAAGAAAAGAACAACTTGCCAACTGTTAAGCATGGGCGTGGATCTATTATGTTTTCGAGTTGTGTGGCAGCCAGTGGTACAGGAAATATCGTGCAGCTAGATGGAAGAATGGATTCTACTAAGTATTAACAAATCCTGGAATCTAATGCCCTTTAGTCAGAGAAGAAGCTGAAACAGGCTGGATATTACAAGGCAATGAACCAAAACATACAACAAAATCAAGAGGGAACTACTTCAAGAAATGAAGGCTTAAGGTTTTGGAATGTCCTTCACAGTCTCCAGGCTTGAATATTATTGAAAATCTGTGGGTAGATGTCAGACATGCAGAACATGCAAGAGGACCTAAGAATATTTCTGAACTAGGATTCTGCAAGGAAAAAATTCCTAAAGCAAGAATAGAAAGACTGTTAGCTGGCTCCAAACAATGTTTGGAGGCTATCATTTTTGCCAAAAGGGGTTTTCAAAGGGTCCCCAAACTTTGCACCTGCAACATTTTGTATCTTTTATTTTTTTCAGTCTGTTAAATTCATTGACTATAATAATTCACTAAAATTATATGAATTGGAGAGTTAACCATTATATGAATTGGACAGTTATCGCTATTTTATCACACTTAAGTTCAAGAATATCATGTTAAAAAATTAAGCAAAAAATGCACAAAACAAAAACTGAAGATTGTGGTTAACACTTTTGAGTTCCCTCTGGCAATCAAAAGGTTAATACAATTTTGTGCTCATTGCACCCCAGCAGCACTGTCAATCCATAACAAAGGGTTACTTACCAATGTTGTCTGGAGACCCTTAGCTTTTTAATGTTCTTGTTTAGTAATTTTCTGGATTTCAGTATCTTTTAATTCACAGAAATTGTAATGCAAACATTTTGTTTTCTTTGCTACATAATGAAGATGTGTACACACTCCACTCCATAATAGTACAAATGGAAGGGAGCTGTCATTTGAAGCTTTAGTACAGGAGTGCTCAAACCTCTCTAAGCCCCCCACAACACAGTATGTGTTCAGGAAATTCTCAATTAAGCACAAGTGAATGTCATAAACCTGGGCAGATCCCGTAGAATACCTTATCCACTGATTGAGTCACTGTTCTTGTGAGCAGACACTGAAAATCTGCAATGTTGGGTGGGTGGGGGCGGGCGCGAGGACACGTTTGTACAGCGCCCACTTTAGAATATCTAGTCAAAATTAGGATATCCAGCTAATTGACTTCTTTCATGCATGAAATTGTTAATATCTCTTAAGTCAGTGGTTCCCAAACCGTGGTACATGAGTCTCTTTCAGGTGGGGCACAAGGCCTTGTTTCTGCACAATCCCCATTGCTATACGACATAGCAATATCCATATTGTTTAAAAGTGATCATAATGGGAAGTTTAAGAAAGGCTTGTTCAAAGAACAGTTGTGGACAGCACAGTCTGGTGTGTTTTAAATAGTGATATGAGGACCTTCTGGCCACATATATTGTAGAAATGTCAAAAGCAAAGAAAATAAATAAATATATATATAACTTTAATTATGGTTTCTTCAAACTCTATTACAAAATTTCAAATGAATAATTAAAAAAACATTTTGTAAATCTTGGATGGTATTAAATGAGGTAAAATTAAGAACAGCCTTCTGGCAGGCTTCTCTATTAGACTGCAGTAGATGGTAACCTATAAATCAGATGGTCAAATATTGGCAATTTTTGACTATTTGTAGATATTTTTGACTTTTTCTACAAATGAGGATATCTCAAACTGATGGCTTTGTTGTGTATCTCCCTAAAATATAGGATTTCTGCTACTGTTTTGAGTTTGGAAGTCAAATTCTGGTTTAAAGAGTGCAGGGAAACATCAAATTTTCCTTTATTTGTTGTGCCCAGTCATGAACTGCATCACTTATCAGTTTCTGCCATTCCTTGGACGGAGTCACTTGCATCGTCTGCAAGACCATTTCATGTATGATAATAAATGTCAGTGTGAAAAGATTGGGACCAACGTTTGAATAAACATGCAACATTTCATTTTGGGAGGGACTTTGGTTAACCCTTTGAGTGCCAGAGGGGTACGTAACACATTGCTGAGCAATGCATTGCGTACCCCTCTGGCACTCAAAGGGTTAAATAATTCTTTATTTCTTAGGTCTCGATAGAAGTTGTAGAGTAGGTGCAGACGATGTGCAGACCTCTAGCTAACAGCTGGCTGAGGCTAAAGGGTTAAAGGAGCAAAAACTGAACATGAAAAAAAAAACTTGTAGTGTACCACAGGGGTGTCCAACAAAGCATTTGAAATACACTCATACACTGCTTGCTTCTCCAACCTGCACACTCAGGGTATCAGTCCCCCACATTCACTAGCTTACACTATAGACTTCCCATTGGTATCCATAGGGCCATATATGCACTGCCTCCCCAGTCTTGTCCCATTGGTAGCCACAGAACTACACTTAAAAACCTAGCCTTCTTCCTCTTGTAGCCATAAAATCACATATGCACCTTCAACTTCTCCAGCCTTATATAACTGGTAGCCATTCACCTGGCACCCACTACTCCTGTGTTAGCACATAACATTGGATTATCATTTTTCTCCAGATGGCACTGGGTACTAAATACACTAGGAAATGCCATGATGCTGAAAGATTTTAGTATCTTTGGAACTGTTTTTCTTGTAGCACCACATTCTACAAATGATTGGCAATGCTAGGCTGGTGGTGGTGATGGGGGGGTCAGATTACTTCTCATTTGATGTAGAAGGTTATTTGCTTTCCAAAATGGTATGTTTAATTTCTTTAATTGTTACTACCATTTCAGTGCATGCTAGTCAGATTTGAAAAAGATAGGGATTACGGTTGGTGTAGATTTGTGCTTCTGGCTCCCCCTATAGTATGTCGACTCCTACCATTGGGCTGTCATTGTTCTTGGAAGAGCAGTAGCTAATGATATTCGGAAACGGAATGGTTTTCAAAGTTATAAGTATCTTTTGAAGGTGTGGAAATGTAAAATAGTGTGTGTGTTTCCCATTAGCATCAATTTATGGAAACCTTTGTGGATATCAGGTTGGGGTGGAAAGGCAACTGACTCCTCATATGATACAGTGGAATATCATCTTTTTTGGAAATGTATTTAGGGGAGTATGCACTTAGGAGGTATTTTGATCTTATGGGATGATTATGTCTTCAGAAAATGTGCAGTGTATGTTTGATCATATAGGCTAATTATGTTTTAAGGAAGCATCATTTATTTTTGTTATGAAAATGTTAAGTGTCCTTACCATTTTGGGTCCCCAGAGAAGTTTATATTTTTTCACATATACATACTGGGTATTGATGGCATTCGTAAATTGTGTTTCTTTGTTGTTCAGTGTAGAACACAGGACCCATGAGATAACATCCCCTCTTCCTGGAGGGCTTTAAGTCAGAGACTCCCTCCACTTTACCCCCACCTACTACATTCAGTTTTAAGTGACCTCCCACATAAGAAGATATTATGGGCATGGCTCTCTTAGTCTTCTTTTTTATTTTGTTATCCTAGTATTTTGAGCTAGAAAATCACCCATTAGGCTGGCTCCTATTTACTTCTTCTCAGGACAACCTCCAACGACTGAAAAAAGAATCACCCATTTCTCCTCCCCTTCTGTTTTTGCACCAGATTATCTTGGGAGAATGGAAGCCTCCCAATAGAAAACTATTCCTTATTAAACATATTTACAACCTTTTTCTCTTCCCTGCTGAAGTATTGTCCCAGTAGGCTACCCCACCTGCTGTTGGACCCCCCTCCCAGCTTCCCTTGCTAAAAACACCATGATGCTTTTGGCAGATGCTGCAACCCTTAAGGATCAGGCTGATAAGTGCTTACATTTCTTATTAAAGGTGAATTTTGCATCTACTGGGACCGTCCTTCAACCTATTTTTGCTACAGAATAGGTTACTAGAGCCATAGCTATCTGGGATGAAAATTGTCAGATGTCATTGGGGGGAACTATTGGTCATTCTAGCCAGTATCATGGAGGCCAGTACTTTAATGCTGCTATGTCTTCTTGAAAGGATTCAGCATGCTGTGGCTCAAAGTTTTTTGGATGACTAATCTTCTAAAATAAATTTAGGGTTCTTTGCTTTTTTGAGCTGGACCTAGACATGGTCATTAGCTAGGCTTCTGGATGCCACATTACACTCTAGCCTCAGATTTTTTTTCTCCAGCCCTGCCAGTCCTGGGCACCTAGGGTTAAATCCCCTCAGGTTTTTCAGGCCCAACCCATCCCTTAACTCAAACAGGCTTTGCAGAACAAGCAGTCCCTTCTTCAGCCTAAGGCTAACAAGCCCTGCACTGCATGACTGGTGGAGTCCTGGTCCATCTTTACCCATAGGATGCTGACCCCATCTTTTTCAAAGTGCATGGACCAGTGAGTCATTTCGGAAGGGTACTGCATAGATCTCAAATCTCTTCCATGTATTTGTATTAGATTCTTGTCCAGATTTCTTCGAGATCTGGTTCAGGTGCACCCTTTAAAAAACAGGAGAAACAGGTGCTGGTCCCTATTCCAGTTTAGGAACATTTCACTGTATTTTACACCAATCTCTTTGTAGTTCTCAAAACGTATAGTGGATGCTGTCCTGTTCTGGACTTGAAGTGTCTCAACCATTTTGTGCCAGCCCCGTGTTTGGAACAGTTATTGTTGCCATGTTTCGCGGGGAGAATATCTTGCCTCACTGGAGGGGGCGGAGCGAACCATTTAGGAAGATGGCCACTTTCTTCGTCGGCTCTGAGGCTACGTCTGTATTTATATAGCAAAGCTGCTTTTCTACAATTCATTAATACTACCGTGAGGTGGATGTTTCTCACTTCTATATCCTGGATCTCTTTTATGAGAACTTGGCTCCTGTAAGACCGAAAGAGAGCTGTGAATTTTTGGATCTTGCTCTGCATGGGCATGGTTGTGTAGCTGGTATCATGGCGGCCAGTGCTTCCTTGACGAGGGAAGATATTGTGCAAATGGTGACTAAAGTGGACCTCAGGGCATGGATGCTAGAAATCAGCGCTGCTCTTAAAGAGGAATTTGTGAGTACTCTTTCTGCTTCTGAACAGACAGATCTACATTGTCCCGACTTGGACCAACGGCTTGGAGACCAGAACTACTGCCCTAAGCTTTTGGAACGCAGTGTGAGTCATCAGGAGGATGCGCCGGATCATTTTGAGGATAGTGCTCCCAGTTTGGATTTCCAGGAGCTGTGTGCTGTTTTGTGCCCTTGTATTTCGCTGATGTTCCCTGTTCCTGGGAAGCCTGCTATGAAATTTATTACACCCTTATACCTGCAGTTCCTGTCCCGTATTCTTTGGTTGTTATGGGATATTTTGGCACCAAAGCTGGAACCTGCTCCCTTGCTCGCTAACATGGGTAAAAAGAAGTCAAGGTATAGACATTCTACTGGTACCTCATTGTTGGGCATATGAAATGTAGGGCGCACAGGTGAGTGTCCAGTTAGACAATAGGACAAGTGCTTACATAAATCTTCAAGGAGGAACCAGAAGCGAGTCTGCCATGGCAGCAATCCGGGAGCTTCTTAAGCTGTCAGGATTTTCACATTCCAGGAGTGGAAAACATGGTTGCAGACTTTCTATGTAGCCAACATCTGGATCCTGGAAATTGGTAACTTAATCATAGTGTGCTCAACCAGATTGTACAGTGGTGGGGTCTTCCAGCTGTGACTCTCATAGCATCATGTGACAACCAGAAAGTTCCACTCTTCTGGACCAAAAAGAAGGACCCTCTATCTAGCATTTGTGTTGAACATGATGTTCATTTCATGGAACTTCCATCTGACTTACTGGTTTCCACCATTTCTCTTGATTCCCAGGTTACTAAGGAAGATCAACATGGAGAGTGCTCAACTAATTCCTATCGCCCCTTCCCCTTTAACCCTGTTAGGCTTGGTTCACAAATCTTCTTAATCTGTCCATCGCAGAACCATTTCGCCTTCCTGAAGAAAGGTTTTCCAACACTATAAATTCCACTATGGTTCAGGCTAGGAAGCATGTTTTGTCCACAGGCTATCCAAGGATTTCGTCTTTGTTTCATCAGTGTTGTAATGTAGATGTTTTTGCCAAGTCTGTCAGTCTTCCTACATTTGTAGCTTTTCTTCAGGATTTTATCATCAAGGGTCTCAATGGAAATCAGGCTAAGATTCAGATCTCAGCCTGCTTTGTTCTTTTTCAGAAGCAGATTGCCTTTCTCTATGATGTCAAGACCCTTGTTTAGGGGTAGCACCTACCCTACCTCCAGGGATCCCACTCTTCCATGGTATTTGAACCCAGTGTTAGGAGTTCTCCAGAGGCCTCTTCTTCTGTTTCTTTGCATCTACTGATGTTTGATAGCCTTCCTTTTGGCCATTGTTTCTGTTAGCAGAGTGTCCGAACTACAGACTGTCTTGTAAACCCCACCCCATTCTGCCATTTTGATCAAGGTTGTCTTAGATTTTCACATAAATCAGGAATTTATTCTTCCTTCTTTTTACCCTGAAGCTTCTACCTAGAAGGAGCCCCATTTGCTTGACAGGGTGCACTGTCTTAATTACTATGTTCATTGCACACAGCCTTTCAGGAAATCAGATTGTCTTTTTGTCATTCTTGAGGGTCCCCGAGTGGGCCAGGATGCCTCCAAGGTAGCCATTACTTCTTGGATCAAGGCCAACTGACATGTACTCCAGAAAAAAAGCTGTACCTTTTTCAAGTCACGGTGCACTCCACCAGATCTGTGGGTACTTATTGTCCCTACAAGAATCAGTCCTCTGAACAGCTGTGTAAGGTGGCGACCTGGTCAATTTTGCATACCTTCACCAAACTTTAACTTATCAGTGTCCTGGCCATGGCTGAGGACAGCTTTGGTTGGAAAGTCCGTCAGGTAGTTGTGTGTGTTTAGGGACTTCTTTCATTGTTTGTTCTGTATGCCGAGTTCAGACCCATGTGGTTTCTTGTTCGTTGTGCAAATTTGGTGTTCATTAACACCTGGTCCCAGTGGAGGTTTTTTTCTCTTTTTACCTCACAGCAATCATAGTGGATGCTGTGGTATATACCAGTGGTTTCTGTGTTCCACATTGGATGTAAGTTTAATGAACTTACCGTTGAATTCTTTTCTCTTAGACCATGTGGAACACAGGACTCCCACTCGGAGAAGAAAAAACGTGGTATAGGTTTCTGGGCAGAGGAGTCCTCTTGGGGATCCAGAGGGTCTCCTTTTTTTTCTCTTGCTCTTGTTTTTTTTTTCTGCTACTTCGCTATACGTTAGGGTGGCCAGACGTTTCCAGGGACAATCCCCTGAGTGAGAGCACTGTGCCTGGCTAGAATGTGTCCCCGGATCTAACTCATGCAGCCGCATCAATAGGAAGGCACGGACGCCATTACCTAAGCTGTATCTGCTGTCCAGTGCCTTCCAACCAAGTTGAAATGGCAGCCAATATGAGAGGAGAGTTTTGCCATGATACTCCTCTCTCATTGGCTGTAGTGCGTAGGGCGGCAGCGAGGCACTCAAAGGAAGCAGAGCAGGAATGCAGGCAGCAACAGGGCACCTGTCCAGCACGACCTCTCAAACTCAACTTGAAGTGAGTTCCTGTTTGTTCTATATTTAGATAACACCAGCAAGAAAAAGGGATTGGCTTCGCTAAGGATCTTAAACTTATATGTAATAATACTGTATTGTTGCTTTGCAGGTCTACTAGTCATATATTAAAGATAAAAGAAACAAAGCTATGAAGGGTGGATAAGGACTGTATGCCACTTTATTAAATTTCAAATATTCGAAAGTCCTCAACCCTTCCAAAACAAGTTCAGTGCTTTTGAAAGCATATGCCAATGGGAAAACAACAGTGCCGCTGACTATCCTAGTGCAAATTGAGATTCATAAAGTCAACTGCGTCTCATATATCAGTCGTACAGAACTCAATAGACCCTTCAAGGATCAAAGAACCTAATTGTTACAGTGTCTACAAAATTAAAAAATTTAATACATTTTATTTATCACATACTGTTTTTCCTTTATTAAATTCAGAAATGATTAAACATAAAGGTTTATTCCAAGTGTGGTCAAAACCGAAATAAAAGCAGTGCAGGCAGGTTGCGAGGGTAGACAGGGTGTGGGCAGTGTGTGTGGTGAAAGTGGACAGAGTGTGAACAGGATGTGAGTGTGGGCAGTATGTGTGGTGAAAGTGGACAGAGTGTGAACAGGATGTGAGTGTGGGCAGTATGTGTGGTGAAAGTGGACAGAGTGTGAACAGGATGTGAGGGTGGACAGGGTGTGGGCAGTGTGTGGTGAAGGTGGCCAGAGTGTGAACAGGATGTGAGGGTGGACAGGGTGTGGGCAGTGTGTGTGGTGAAGGTGGACAGAGGGTGAACAGGATGTGAGTGTGGGCAGTATGTGTGGTGAAAGTGGACAGAGTGTGAACAGGATGTGAGGGTGGACAGTGTGTGTGGTGAAGGTGGACAGAGTATGAACAGGATGTGAGGGTGGACAGTGTGTGTGGTGAAGGTGGACAGAATGTGAACAGGATGTGAGGGTGGGCAGTATGTGTGGTGAAAGTGGACAGAGTGTGAACAGGATGTGAGGGTGGACAGTGTGTGTGGTGAAGGTGGACAGAGTATGAACAGGATGTGAGGGTGGACAGTGTGTGTGGTGAAGGTGGACAGAATGTGAACAGGATGTGAGGGTGGACAGTGTGTGTGGTGAATGTGGACAGAGTGTGAACAGGATGTGAGGGTGGACAGTGTGTGTGTGGTGAAGGTGGACAGAGTGTGAACAGGATGTGAGGGTGGACAGAGTGTGTGGTGAAGGAGGACCGAGTGTGAACAGGATGTGCTGGTGGACAGGGTGTGGGCAGTGTGTGTGGTTAAGGTGGACAGAGTATGAACAGGATGTGAGGGTGGACAGAGTGTGAATAGGATGTGAGGGTGGACAGTGTGGGCAGTGTGTGGACAGGGTGTGAGCATGCACACAGTGTGGGCAGTGTGTGGACAGGGTGTGAGCGTGCACACAGTGTGGGCAATGTGTGGACAGCGTGTGTAGGTTGGTAGGATGTAGAGGGAAAAAAAAGTCGCCGGATTTCATTTTAAAATCTGGTCACATTACTATACGTGAAACTGAGCTGTGGAAGGAAAGCTGGAGGGAAAGAAGGGATTCTTCACCTCTAAGCAAAATAAGTATTTTTTTTTTTTTTACATTTTATCTATTTGACATAATCTAGTATGATGCATTATTAAGTTTGAGTAAGGCATCATGAGAAGTTGAATTTGTTCTGGAAAAAAAAATCTCATTTTCCATATATAAATAAAAGAGAAATGTGATTTGTTGTAAAGGTGCAGTTCTGGAGCAAACCAGCTGCACCATAGGGAACAAGTAAAATTCCCCAAATTGTAATTGATGTAAATAAGGCTTGTTACCCCTTGAATGCTAAAGAGATCTCCAATGCATTGCTTTGCAGTACATTGGAGACATCTCTACCATATAAGGGCTTCAATGCCCCATTTTTAAATTGAAGGGAATTCTGGGAAATGTACTTGTCCCCTAAAGTGCAGTTTGTTTGCTACATAATTGCACTTTTAGGTTATTACAATGCACCATAAATTATTAAAGTGGAACTTTCATCTTCATAATATTGCCCCCCAATACATTATGCAGCTGCTTAAGCCAAAAGGTAGCCATTGTACGAGTTACAGATTTTTGCACTCCACTCGTCAGTTTATTTTGGTGCAGGATATTTACACACTGAGCGGAAAGAGCTGATACATATTCATTGGGTATGTAGGAGAGGATTTAGGACTTGTCCGTGTTGTAATTTAACCTGTTAAGAGCCAGAGGGATGTACAACTCATTGAGCAGCAATGTGTTGCACACGTATCTGGTCTTTAAATTGTTAAAGTTTGCTATGCTAAGAAAAGTTTAGTTTGTTTTATGGACAGTTAAACATTTGAGTGCCAGAGGGGTACGCAATGCATTGCAAAAGCAATGCGTTGCATACCTCTCGGGCACTCAAAGAGTTAAACCTGTCTATATATTGTGCTAGCCATGATCCTGTTATAATATTTTTCTAAAAATGAACCTTTGTTTTATTGGGACCTTATGTTAATTTTCTGCACAGTATCCTTATTCATTCTAATACATTGCAAAATGTGTAAGTAAAATGCTAGAGTTGCCCTGAAATGTCCAGATTTTATTTATGGGTGGCTTGAGCCAAAGACAAAATATTAGGAACCACTGCTGTAGAGGTTTCACCTGAGCTTCTCCATAGAGCAGGTGCTGTGAGCGCTAGAGAGGCAGCTGATGGCTTCCTTTGGCTGCAATGGTATTAATACCATCTGCACATCCATTAGGAATGAGACTGCCACTTGTATCTTTAGCTCTTGCAGTAAGTGGGATAAGAGGTTTTGGACAGACCTATCACTTTAAGAGCTAGCATTTTATAATGAAGCCACTGCCACAGTTGGGAGTAGCAGTTCACTATAAAAAAAAAAAATCTAGCTTTTTAACTTTAACATCTCACTGTTGACCTCTTTAATTAGCAGGCATCCCATTAAATCTGGACAAGTTGAGTGCTGGTGGACTGTAGGAGCTATTTTTTTTTCTTTTTAATGACCCCATTATGTAGACCCTAGCAAGTGTTTGTTTTCATTCTTAAATTTACAGATGAAAATACATTTCCCATTGCTGTAAATTGGGTTTTAACCCCTATATATTTATTGATTTGTGTATGAATATATTTATAGATGTAGTAATATAACTGAAATTCATGTTAACCAATTGTGTTTGCTTATTTGCAGAGTATTGAACCATGTAGTGCAGCGTAGACCGGATTATTGTTTTAGAAGGACTGTCACTGCTGTCACTTGGGTCATGACTTGACCAGTTCATTGGGTCAGTCTTCTAATGAGCAGCTTGGACATTTCTTTTAATGCATCACTATGACTGACCCCATGATGGATTTTTTTGATGATGCACACCTTTTTGACGATACTTTGGGTCTGTCCGATGATGCATTTGCTCAACATGGACCTGTATCACTTGTTGATGAGTTGAATCTTGGAGCGGAGTTTGAGCCTCTCCATGTAGACTCCCTGAATCATGTTCCGGATTCACAAACGCACCAAAAAATCTGTGACTTTGAGACACTGAATCAGTTTGATCCCATAAAGTTGCACCAAGTAAACCAGTCTTACAACAGTCCAGTTGAAAGTGTGTTGTCTCCACGTTCACAGTTCAGCTGCTCTCCCATCCACCCACCAAACCAGGGCAATGGGTTGTTCCCAGACGATGGAAGCCCCATGTGGGGTCACCAGACTGCCACAAATATTCCAAGTCAGAATGGCTCTCCATTCCACCAACATGGACACTCCCAACCTTTACAGCGAAGTAAAAGTTTTGTAGCACACCATGACTTTGCCTTGTTCCAGACCAGTGAGCAGCAACGGGTCTCCATACAGCCACAGCACAGCAGGAATTGTGTCAGCGCTGGTCCGGAAACTCTGAGCCAGCCAAAAAACTGTATGGATGTTAATGTGTCTGTATCCTGTAATACCCAACAGCAACAGATAGGCGGTACTGCAACACCTCCACAATCTCTGCCTGTACAACATTTCTCACAAACTGCAACATCCATGCAATTTTGTGACAATCCCCTTACAGCGCAACAAGAAGGTACCTTTGATAGCCAGTCTCCAACCATGACTTCTTGTTCTGTTAATGCTAATTCATCATTTTCTACACACTATTCCTTCTCCAGTAACCATCTCAATCACCAGGCCACACATTCATTGTCCGATTTAACTGGAAGCCCAGCATTCTCAGATTTGGGAGCCAAGCAGGAGCCAAACCACCATGTTCTCCATCCCACTGCACAACTGAATTCCAATAATTTTCAGATGATGCATCATTCACATCCTCAGGCCACTTATGACCGTACGAAAATGTCTCCTGTGACTATTAATTTCCAAACTCCGGATGGCTCCTCTACACAATTAAGTCACTTCAATGACCATATGGAAAGCAATGGATTTTCCCCTTTAGAAGACAACTTGCTTCAGCAGGTAGATGCTCAAACAGAGCCATTTACAGGCCTTGGCCCAGAGGATTTACTCCAGGAAGACCTATTGCCTCATTTTGATGATGGTTTTGGCCAAGACAACTCAAATTCAAGTAATGTTGTGTTAGACCATTCAGATATGGAGACTCATGTTGGCAGAACTCAAGTAAAACTCCCAGCAGAGCTTCTCACAGAACATAATCATCATCCTTGGCATTCACCTGTGTCCAATCATTTTCAGCTTCGAGAGAGGCAACTTTTTACTTCCAAAGGAAAGGTAGGTTACTTGTAAAAATATGCTTTTTCTTATAATTGGTTATCTGTTGTTCCAGTTTTACAAGATAAAAGCTGAATCTGCTTTTAAAGGGATAGTAATAGTTGGTTTTAAGAAATTCTAATATTGTAGATATTAAAAATAGAAGTACAATAACCTACCTCCTGTCTCTCAAACCTTTATCGTTTGAGAGATCGAAGCATTTAAAGTCCCCCCACCCCTTTCAGAGACATCGGTGCTCTATGGGACAGAAGCAGATCCTGGTCATTTGACTGTCCGGCAGCTCTTTAGCAGAGCTGAGATAGCGCTATGTAGAATGAAATACTTCACTGGAATGGTCTACAAAGTGTGCCTGGTTTGCAAGCACACTTTGTAGAACGTTCCAAATGACCAGGATCAGCTATTACTATCCCTTTTAAAGGGGCAGCACAGGACCAATAAAATATAATTTAAAGGGAATGTATCACCTAAAAATAAAAATTGCCCATTGGTTTGGTTATTAAAGTATTCCTAGGGAAGCTGTTTTTTTTATTTTTTTTAGTGTAACTGCTTTTTCAGATATTTAATGTACTGTGCTGTGCACTTCCGCATAATGAGCACAACACAGATTGTCTTCTCCTCCCACCTCCCTCCCAGCTGCCCTAGGGAGTGCGTTCACGCTTCCCTTTGATGTGCTGTCAGTGTCTCCTATCGTTAAAGCAAGCTGCGGTAAGCATTATACTGAGGTTGCAACCTCAGTATATTTCTTACTGGAGCGTGCTATAACGATAGGAGACATTGACAGCACATCGAAGGGGAGTGTGAACGCGCTCCCTAGGGCAGCTGGGAGGGAGGCGGGAGGAGAATTAGGCAGTCAGAGGCGTGCTGGTCAGCATAATGCAGTATGCTGATTCTTCTGCACAGTTCTATCTGACTTAAAAGTACAATATCTGAAAAACGAGTTACATTTACAAAAAAAAAAAAGAAAAAAAAGCTTCCCTAGGAATACTTTAATAACCAAACCTATGGACAATTTTTAATTTTAGGTGATACATCCCCTTTTAAATACTCTGTTTGTGCCCTCAGAGGTATGAGAACAGAGTTCTGATAACTCATTGGTTCTTTCCCTGTTTTGTGCAGATCGTGGAAATCTGCATAGCTGGATGATATCAAAACCTTACTTGGTGCTTATGGGAGCATCTTCCACTTCCTATTGAAGACCATTGTCTGTGAATTTGCAGACACATGGCTTGTATGGGGAGGGGAGACACTTCCATGAGCACAGCTTAAGGCTCTGACATCATCCACCTGTGTACACCAGTCTATAAGAGAACCTGTGATTACCTGTTCCTATAACTCTAAGCACACAACCAAAGCAGTATATGGTCTCACAACAACCTCTAAGCCTTAATTTCACACACAGGATGCTAGAGCTCTCCAGTTGAGTGCAAAGTTATTTTGTGGAGACTATTCTAGTACTAAGGGGTTGATTTAATTTATTATATTTATTATAATCTTTCCAGAAAACAGAATCATAAAGTATATGTGTAAAAATATGTATATATAATATATATATAAAACAAGAGTGCCTATCTGATTTATATATTTACCTATTTTGCTGCTACATATCCAACCTACTTACCTCAGTTGGAGGACTTGGTGACTCATGATATCTCCTGGCACTTCAGTGGTGGCAGAGTAACAGATTTTCACACGACTACCAGGGATTTAACGTGAGAGGGGCTGTCTCTGTTGCTTATCTTCTATAGGCACATGCTTAAAGGGATAGTAATACTTCATTTTATCTTTATTTTATTTTGTAGGCATTAAAAAAACATGAAGAATGATATAAGTCTTATCTCTCAAACATTTATGGTGTGAGAGATATTCACAAGAAAAGTTTCCCCTCCCGCCCCTTTTACCTAGTGTAAGACATCTCTTCTCTGATGTGGAATGCAATCCATAGACCAGAGAGATAACAGAAGGGACAATATTCTTACTATGAGAACAATGAATGCCCTGTCCCCCTTGACAGATTTTTCAGGTTTTTCCCCTATCTTAATTGAAGATTGTCCCTCTCTGCAATCTACCTGGGCACCTCCCTTCTGATCTGGCTGAACAGTGTTACATCAGTAAAAGTGGTGGAAGGGGGATACTTTGTCATTGAATTACTCTTGAACTACAACTCTGACAGAATTGAAATAACACTTTCCAACGTCTAAATACTATGATGATTAATTAGAGCTGCTTTTATTATGAAAGATTACTATCCCTTTAATCTTGCTCGAACAGTGAAGTGTATTTTACATCAATGCAATATGTATGACAACAGGTGCTCATTCATTGAAAAAAAACCTGCAGGTACACAGTACAAGCCTGTATGTATCAGTATGGTCTAATTACTTTGATGAAAGTCCTAGTTAAAACTCATAAACACATTGGTTTTAGACTAGTATGTTTTTACAAAATGCTTTTATTTTTAGATTTTTTTTTTAAATGTGTTTTTTGTTTTTTCTACTCCCCTACTCTGTGGATATATTTCTTTCTTGGACTGGCCTGTAATGAGGCTGGATTATTACTCTTATTGCTATTACTGGTTTTCTTAAAGGAGCAGTAAACTTTTTTTTTTATGAAAACACATATTTTATAGATCTTTTCCTGCTGAATAAAACAAGGTCACCCCCACTCTTGTCAGATGTTCTATTCAAAATTTATAGCAGTTTAAATAATCCAGAAGTGAATTTACTGTGTTTACTTCCTGGAAGTTCTAACTGACAGGAAATGACAGGTAGTTTCTATCACATTCTATGGAGAACTGTACTGACTTTCTTGACTTTCCTCTCTATTAGAATATAACAGGAAAAACTCATTAGAATTTGACCACTAGAGGGCACTGCTAATGTAAAAAAAAACACGGGTTTAAACTGTAATAACTATGGAAATATGAATCTCTCGGCAGTGGGAGTACCCTTATTTTACTCAGTAGGAAAATCCCTACAATATATATTTTTTCATAAAAAAAAGTTTACTGCTCCTTTAATGATCGAGTACCAATTTTCATACATATCAATGTATGTGTATATATAAATTACAGCATATGATGGAAGTCCCCATTGCTTTTCTTTTTTGCTACTGGTTTTGTTGGATTTTTTTGGGAGGTGACTGAACATTCTGTATGGGGAGCAGCTGACAGATTCCAGATACATGAGATTGGAGTGGGGACATGTTGTGATATCATCCACTTGTCTGTCTAGCTGTATATGTGAGAGCATCACAGCTTTTATTAAATGTGAGTTGTTTTGGAGTTATGTTTGAGATATGTTTCTATTTGTGCAAGCTTCATTACATTATGAGGCACCCTTTTATTTTTTCCCTTTCCAACAATAGTTCTTTTTCAGTATTTATGCCAAGTGCTTGTCATAAATGTAGCTGAAAAATGAATTGCGTGTGTATAATAGAGAACCTACCTCAATTGGTGCTTATGGAACATCTATGAGTGTGTGAGGGGGCTCCAAAATATACTATATCTTGTTCTCCACAGCTTCTAGAGTAGAGATACGCAAAATACAGTAGTTCAGGGCTCATCGTTTCTTACTGGTATTCAGTTCTGACACTGACTGATAACTAGTGCAGTGTTTCACTTTTCCAGAGCAGAGAGCCAGAACATAGAGAGCGACACACATGGAGACACATGAGTGCACACATAATGACACACATATATTCACGTGAGGGCACACACATAATGACACACTCACACTCACGTGAGAGAACACACATAATGGCACACACACATTCAAGTTAGGGCAGAAACATAATGCACACACATTCACGTGAGGGCAGACACATACTGACGCACACACATTCACATGAGGGCAGACACATAACACACACATTCACATGAGGGCAGACACATAATGACACACATACACACACATGCACATGAGAGCACAAATATAATGCACACATATTCATGTGAGGGCAGACACATAATGACACACATTCACATGAAGGCAGACACATAATGACACACACGCACATTCACATGAGGGCAGACACATAATGACACATACACACACATTCAAGTGAGGGCACAAACATGATGCACACACATTCACATGAGGGCAGACTCATAATGACACACACACACAAACACACATTCACATAAGGGCAGACACATAATGACACACATACACACACATTCACGTGAGGTCACAAACATGATGCACACACATTCATATGAGGGCAGACACATAATGACACACACACACACACACATTCACATGAGGGCAGACACATAATGACACACATACATACACATTTTCACGTGAGGGCACAAACATGGTGCACACACATTCACGTGAGGGCAGACACATAATGCACACATATTCGCATGAGGGCAGAGACATAATGCACACACATATTCATGTGAGGACAGTCTAATAATGCACACATATATTCATGCAAGAGCAGAAACATAATGCACACACATATTCACGATAGGGCAGACTCATAATGCACACACATATTCACGAGAGGGCAGACTCATAATGCACACACATTCACGCGAAGGCAGACTCGGTGCATGCACATATTCACGAGAGGGCAGATACATAATGCACACACACATATTCACGAGAGGGCAGATACAAATGCACACACATATTCACGAGAGGGCAGACTCATAATGCACACACATTCACGCGAAGGCAGACTCAATGCATGCACATATTCACGGGAGGGCAGATACATAATGCACACACACATTCACGAGAGGGCAGATACAAATGCACACACATATTCACGTGAGAGCATACATAATGCACATACATATTCATGCGAGGGCAGATACATAATGCACACACAGTCATATGAGGACAGACACATAATGAGACATATGCATTCATGTGAGGGCACAAACATACACAGACACATTCATGTGAGGACACCACAAACACACATATTGATGTGAGGGCACACACATTCATGTGAGGGCACAAACATAATGAGACACACACACATTCATGTGAGGAAACCACAAACCCACAGTCACTTGAGGACATATACATAATGACTTACATATGCACGTGAGGGCACACCCATAATAACGCACACCCTTACAGATCTCTCTCTCTTACACATGGGAGGCACACATATGAGGATACACACACTCACACAAAATCAAAGATGTCCTACACTATTGTAACAGACTTGTCAGGGGTGGGTAGAAAAATCTGCATGCCTGAAATAATAGTCAGGAGCTACTGGAAGAGGTGTATATGCGTATAAAATAACAGTAAGAATTAGGAGTCTGAAATAAACATTCACAGGCCTGTAATGCATTTAGCTTGCAATCCTGTTCTTTTAAAATGTTTCTCTGTCGTCCAATACAGGTTACTTTGGGTAGGCGAACCGCCCCTTTAATTGTAGGCAGGAACAATTCTAGAATTGTATGCAGGGGTTGGAGCCTACCTTCCCTCCTTGGCTGCATCTAGCCAACCAGCTCCAGAAAGATTTGTTCCTTGGTGAAGACACAGGCAAGAGAACAGTTCTGCTATAGTTTTAGAAATGTTTTTATTTTTTTGTTACAAAATGGAATACCACCGTTAGGCGGATTACCATAACTGACAATGCCCTTAGATCTAGCTAGCTCAGTAACCAGGTTATTTTGTGGACCTTAAGCCCTGGGGTGGGGGAATCTTGACTACAAGTTCTTTCCACAGGAGTTGCCCACCAAGGCTGCTTCTTCTTCTTCTTAAAACATAGTAGTCTAAAGACAGAAGATCTGCAGGAAATGTGAGCAACCCTTTGAGTGCTGCAGGTCCACATGTCCCACAGTGCCCCTCCACACAGGGGTTTACCTTTGGAGTTCCTATTGCACACTCCTGCACTCTTGGGTTTATCTGTATGTCTGTTGGGTGTTTTGAAACAGGTTTATGTGGTACTTTAACCCTTTTTAGCTGCTGGTTTTGCATCCTTTGGGAGGTTTTCTGAAACTTTTCCTACTGGTTCAGTGTATTTTGGGTATTGTAACATGTTCTAGTGTTGTTTCATGTATTTTTATTTCACTGTTTCAATTTTGTAAAATTTGAGTTACGGCACGCTTTACCGCATAGGCACCATTGCTCCATTCACTCCCATGGTACTGTACAGTTTGGGACATATCTCTGCAACCGCTTAACCTAGCGACTTCAAAGATGGCTCATTTTCTTGTCTGCCCTTGCTCTACCATCTGATTCATGTTTCTAGTGTGTTGAGGGGCTCATGGCAGTTTGGGCACTGTTTGGGTACTTTTTCTGGGAAAACTACATTTCCCATGAGCGCTTGCTTCGCAAGCTCGTTTCTGATTGGCTCCCACTGCGGCGGCCACTTTGTGCTATTTCCAGAACGAGTATCCTACGCAGGGCTTGATCTCTTCTTCTCTCCTCTGCTGATTAACCCTTCGCCAGCCAGATAAGTCTAGTTTAGCGATTTCTGGGGTGAAACTTTAATCCTATACACTGTACTTGGGTGATTTCTTTTATTATAAGGTTATTTGACACTGTGAGAATGTCTATACCATTGGAGCTTGGGGCCAGACCCTAAGACTAAGGGTGCTGGGGTCTCTGTATCCCCTAGGGTCCTCCAGCCAAGGATTAGAGCAGTTTGAGTTCAAAGCTGCTACTAGGGAGCTTAGGTCTACATTGCAACTCTTTCCTTCCTAGTTACAGGGGGTCTTCCATGGCAGACCCCCTCCTCCATCATGTCTTCCCTGCCAAAACCACAGTGAGTCCCTGACGTATCAGATAACTCTGAGGAGGAACTGCTTGTGGATTCAGATGTTGAGGAATGTTCTGCTGTGGGCTCTTCTCAGTTTTTTGGGGATCCCTTTGAGGCTGATCCTGAGCCCTCGTCTGAGGGCCTGATCAGGGCTGTTTTGACTACCCTAAACATTCCCTTAGTTCAGGAGGTTCCTTCTGATTCTTCTGATGTGTTTCAGGAGCCTAAAAAGCCCCTTACTTGTTTTCCACCTAACCCCACTCTTGACCGCCTTGTGTTTGAAGAGTGAAAATCTCCTGACAGGAAACCTTCTGTGTCCAAGAAATTTGCCAAGCTTTATGCCTTCTCTGAGGCAGCGCTTGCTCAGTGGGTTCATCCTCCCAAGGTGGATGCTCCTACCTCCAGGCTATCTAAGTCTACTGCCTTGCCAGTTTCTGATGCGTCCGCTCTGAAAGACTGGACTGACAAGAAACTTGAGGTCTCCCTCAAGTCCATTTTTCCTGCTGCTGGTACTGCCATGCGTCTGGACTGAACAACTCACCCTGGCTGTCTGTCAGTGTGCTCCTACTTCGGATATGTTGCGCCTTCTTGCCAACATTCTTGAGGCACAGCACTATGTTTCTGCTGCCTTATTTGATGCCATCCGTTTGGTGGCCAGGGTTTCCACTATGTCTGTGGTTGCCAGATGGGCTCTTTGGCTCAAGATCTGGTCTGCTGATACTGCTTCCAAGAAAGCATTGATTTCCTTACCTTTTCAAGGTACTTCCATGTTTGTCCAGATCTTAAAGATCTGATCAGCGAGGCCACTCTGGGGGTAAGAGTACCCTTCTACCTTTGGTCCCCAGCAAGAAAACGCCGCTTAAGCGTAATCTGTATTTTCGTTCCTTTCAGACTGAGACACGTCCAGCGAACCAGACGGATCCCTCAGCTCTGCATGCCTCCTCCAAACTCAAACAGCAATGGAAGCCCAAGGTCTCCTCCAAGCCCAAGGCTTCAAAGCCTTCTTCTGCATGACTCACCAAACCCAGGTCCCCACTCTGCTCTGGGTGGCCATCTGCGTCACTACTACAGCATCTGGGAGGATTCAGTGGCAGACCCATGGGTTTTACAGGTGGTGGCGGAAGTATACAGGATCCCTTTCATCTCTCTTCCTCCCTTTCGTTTCTTTCCTTCTCATACATCTCAGGGCGTGGAGAAACGGTGGCTGTTCAATGGCTCTATTCAGGCTCTTCTGGACAAGGATGTTCTAGAGCCGGTTCCAGTTAAGGACAGAGGTACGCCAGCTTTGGGAGGAAGATCCTGGAGGCAGTCTTGACTGTCTTCTTCTGTTCTTGGTGCTTCCTTCCCTTTTGAGCCCTGTTGGCTCTAGATCAGTGTGCTGTGTAACAGTTTGGGGTGTTGTTACCCCTGTTCAGTGTCAGTTGACACTTCATTGTTTTGTTGGGCTATCTCTGATATGATGGTTCATATTTGCTCTGGTGACTTTGGGGGCCTTGCGCCTGGTCCTTGCCTTACTTCCCACCTCTAGGAAACTCACAGCTTGGACATCCCAAAGTTACCAGTAACCTGTATTGGATGACAGAGAAAAGATGATATTATTCTTACCTGTTAAATCCTTTTCTCTTAGTCCATACAGGTTACTGGTCTCCAATCCTGTCAAGGGACCATGCTTGGCTCTCCTGTGGCAGACTGTGGGGGTCCTTCGGGGTCATGCTCACAGGAGTCTTCTTTCCCTTCCACTATCTAGTCAATAGTTAGTGTCTCAAATCTTAATGGAGCTGGTTGGCTAGCTGCAGCCAAGGAGGGGAGGTAAGCTCCACCCCCTGCCTACAATTCTAGAATTGTTCCTGTTTACAATTAAAGGGGCGGACCGCCTGCCCAAAGTTACCAGTAACTTGTATGGACTAAGAGAAAAGGATTTAACAGGTAAGACTAAAATCCTCTTTTTTTTTTTTATGTCTTCTTAATTTTACAACATAAGCATGGCTATTTACTTATGAATTAAGGGTGTTACTGAAGAGTGCAATTTTATTATAGTGACAATGAGGCATATTCTGTCACAATATTTATTTTATTTACACATAAATTCCCTTTTAAATCAGTAGGAACTTTGAGACTGTTTAGTGGCTCGTTTTGATGCAGTTGGTTTACTTTAGAACTCCTCCAAATCTTTAACCCCTTCGCGTCCTGTGATGTACCCAGACCGTCATGCTGGTCCGGCACTTAAGGACCAGTGACGGTCCTGTTACGTCACATACTTTTACTCCTGCATGAGCGTGGTGAGTAATACCGGGGACTGAAGTTGATCACTCCAAGACTGGAGCGATCTCTTTCAGTCCTTCGTTCGACATGCCGCCTCACGTGATAAGTCACGTGGGACGGCATGTCAAACTCACCTATCTGGTGCTTAAAGGAATAGACACCCCGGGACCGCTGGTCCTTAAGGAGTTAAAGGGTTAGTAATGCCCCAAATAAAGTTGATTCTATATGTTAGGACTTTTTCCAAATACTTTATTTTTCTAAAATCTATCTCTCAAACCTTTATGGTTTGAGAGATAGAGCTTTCTGAAGTCCCCCCCCCACCTTCTGAGGTCAACTGTAAGCTGGCAGCAGGAGTTCCTGGCCCAGGGACCGACAGGCGGCTCACTTTTTAGACCGTTCCAAAGAAGTATTTCTTTTTAAGTCGCGCTATTGTGGCTCTGCCGAAGAGCCTCCTCGTGTCGGCCGACACGGATCTCCTTCTGTCAGCTTTACAGCTGGCATCAGGAGAAGGGGAACTTTAAAGGAGGATATCTCTCGAACCATAAAGGTTTGAGAGATAGGACTTTTCCAAATATTTTTGTAAAATCTAATATATAGAATCAACTTTATTTTGGGCATTACTAACCCTTTAATATATTTGCCTCATTTTTGTTTCATGAGGGGACAGCAGAATAGTTGAAGTTGCTCTTCAGGTTCCCTCTCATAATAAGGTGTGTAAGTGCTACCCCTTGACCCTTTGAGTGTCAGAGGGATATGGAATGCATGTGACCCTCTGGCACTCAAAGCGTTAAGGACCAGAGGAGTGTGCATTTTACTGAGAAAATACAGGAAAAGCAACTGCACGATAGAACTACAAAAAAAAAGTCCCTTTTTTTCCGGAGCTTTTAGATTTATCCAGGGGATGGAAATCACCTGCAACCAGAGAACCATCACAGGACAGTCCACTCCTGTCAAAATCGATTAATTGAGATTCCCTGGGGCAGTGGTCTTCCCAGGTGTGGCCATGGGGCGATACACCCTCCTGACCACTCCTGTTAAAATCACTGAAACGAAATCCATTGGGTTGGCAATTTTCACAGGATACCCCCCTAGCTATTCCTGTCAAAATCTCTTTACCGGAACTCAGTGCCATCCAAATGCAACGGTTCCCCAATGTGCACAGAGCATAGAATCAAACGAGCAACGCCATGCAGCATTCACTAGTATAATATATAAATTCCAGAACAAGTTAGTCTTTTTATTGGTGATACAGAATGTAACCAAGATATGAAGTAAAAAAATACGAAAATGGTTTTTCAATGGCTTTGTCCTTTACCTCTAATAAAATGCACTAGTCTATGAAAAATTTATTTTGTGCCTTTATCCAGCGTCTTCTCAGAAAAGAGGATTTTAGTCTTACCTGTTAAATCCTTTTCTCTTAGTCAATATAGCTTACAGGTCTCCTACCTAGGGAAAGGGACCATGCTTGGTCTCCTGTGGCTGGACTAGGGAGTCCGATTGGGTCCATGCTCACAGGATTTTTCCTTTTCTTCTTGCTGTCTAGCTCAGTAGGTTTATTGTCTCAACTCTGGAGAGAGGAGGGGCTAGGTAGCCTGCTATGGAGGAGGGGGAGGCTCCACCCTGCACTTCTTGAAGAATTGCTCCAGCCCACTGGGAGGAGCTGTTTACTCCCCATGGTAGCTGTGAGTTATATGGACTAAGAGAAAAGGATTTAACAGGTAAGACTAAAATCCTTTTTTCTCTGTGCAATATCTTACAGGTACCATGGGGATGTACCAACACTGAGTTCCCATGGGTGGGAAGTAAAAGGAAAGTACCAAGTGCCGTTCCCACATGATACCAGAGTTCCCATGGACTATCCAGGAACAGCCCAAACTAACAACGGACACTAAATAACTGATAACACAGCACATAAGAACAAGAACCAACAAGGGTCAACAATTAAAGGGGATGTATCACCTCTATAGAACTTAGGCTGAATAGTTAGTTTATATATGAATCTGACTAAAATGTTTTTTTTAAAAAGCTTTATTTCGTTAAAATGTAAGTTATAAAGTCTGGGCTGCAGCTACTTCCGCATAGACTGCGGTTACCTGCCCTGTAACCGCAGTCTGTTGCTCTGCCTCTGCTCCCCTCCCTCTATACAGCCTCCTCCGATAACAGAGGCTTTCAGTCTGTAAGCCGGAGCAGTTTCATTGGCAAAGATTGATATCTAGCCAATGAGAGAGCTCCAGCTCACAGACAGAAAGCCTCCATCATCGGAGGAGGCTGTATAGAGGGAGGGTAGCAGAGGCAGAGAGACAAACTGCAGTCTATGCGGAAGTAGCTGCAGCCCAGACTTTATAACTTAAATTTTGACTAAATAAAACTTAAAAAAACACAATTTTAGTCAGATTCACTATATAACTTAACTATTTAGCCTAAGTTCTAAGAGGTTATACATCCCCTTTAAAGAGCTAAAAGACACAGGAATGTAAAATCATAGACAGGCAAAGCTGCTTCCAGGACGTTCCTGCCAAAGCAGGCTTCAGCCAAACCAGAACATCCACACAATAGTGTTTGGTAAAGTTGTGCACAGAAGACCAAGTGGCAGCCTTGCACAGCTGTTCAGCAGGGGCCTGATTCTTGTAGGCCCAGGAGACCCCAACAGACTTGGTGGAGTGTGCTGTAATGCGGAAGGGAACAGGTTTCCCTCTGAGCTCATAAACTTTGCGGATGGTAGACTTAATCCAAAATGAAATAGTCGCCCTGGATGCAGCCAGACCAGCCCTGGGACCCTCAGGGATGACAAACAAAGCATCTCTCTTGCGGATGGACTCAGTACGGTGCACATAGAACTTGAGGCAAAGCACTACATCCAACAAGTGGAGATCCCTCTCCTTGTCAGATTTAGGGTCAGGGCAAAAGGAAGGCACAACAATCTCTTGATTGATGTGGAACTCAGAGACCACCTTAAGAAGAAATTCCTGGGAGGTATGAAGAACAGCCTTATCTTTGTGAAACACCAGAAAAGGTGGTTTGCAGGAGAAAGCCTGCAACTCTGCGGACAGAGACCACAGCCAAAAGAAAAGTCATTTTCCATGTCAAAAGACTTAAAGGAATGGTTGCCAAGGACTGAAAGAGAGGCCAGTGCAATACTCCCAAGACAAGATTAAGGTTCCACTGAGGAGCGGGAGCCTTGTAAGCAGGGAAGGTGTGAGTGACCCCCTGAAAGAAGACCTTGACGTGGTAACATGGCAATGCGCCTCTGGAAAAACACAGAGGGAGCCAAGGTCTGGACCTTCAATGAACTAAGGCAGTGGTTCTCAACTCCTGTCCTCAGGACCCACTAACAGGCCAGGATTTGATGATTTCCTTGTTAGAGCACAGGTGAGTTAATCAATGTAAATGAGCCTCTGATCACCACACCTGTGCTCTAGCAGAGACATCCCTAAGTCCTGGCCTGTTAGTGGGTCCTGAGGACAGGCGTTGAGAACCACTGAACTAAGGCTAAGGCCCTTGTTCACTCCATCCTGCAAAAAGGCTAAAATAGATGGAAGATCAAACTCCTGTGAGGACAGATCCTGTGGTAGGCCTTAGAGGACATAGGTTTCCTTGCCAGAATCATGGTGGAGACCACCTCAAGAGAAAAGCCCTTCCTCCTCAAGATGGAGGCCTCAACAGCCATGCCATCAAAGCCAAGCTGTCCACATCCTCTCTCCAGAGGTAACTCTGGAGGAGGAGATCCGGTCTGTGTGGCAGAGGAAACTGATTCTGAGCAGCCAGCTCCAGGAGTTCTGGAAACCAAAGCTGTCTGGTCCAGTAAGGTATGATCAGAATGACTGACGCATTGTCCATCTGAATCTTCCTCAGCACTTGGGGAAGGAGAGGAAGTGGAGGAAAAATGTAGGCCAGATGAAATCACAATGGAATTGACAGTGAATCCACTGCGAACACCATAGGATCCCTCCAGCGAGAGCAAAAGATCTGGACCTTCCGGTTGTCCCTGGTAGCCTTCAGGTCTATCCAAGAAAGACCCCACTTCTGCACCAACAGATTGGAGTTCCTATTCCCCGGGGTCCACCGTCTGATGACTGAGAAAATCAGCCAAGACTTTTTCTACGCTTGGAATGTGCATGGTGGAGATGACTGTAACATGGACCTCTGCCCAAGCCAAAATAGCTTTTACCTCCAACCAAGCGCTGGGCTCCTGGTGCCTCCTAGCTTGTTGATGTAGGCAACAGCCATTGTGTTGTCTGACTGGGGTATTGGTCCTCTCATCTGCGGGGATGCCCAGTCTCCTTCCATAGCATGAAGAATCACTCGGATTTCCAAAATGTTGATGGAAAGGAGGGCTTCTTCTGTCGATCAACAACCCTGAACACCCAGGTGACCCAGAACAGCACCCCAGCCGAACAGGCTGGCATCTGTTGTGAGTATGGTCCAGTAAAGAATCACAAATGTTCTTCCTTTCCTCAGGTTGGAGCTGTCCAACCACCAGCGGAGATCTAGTCTCATTTCGGGGAGAATATAGACAGCATGATCCAGAAGGCCCAGATCCCCCTTGCAAACACAGATTATAAATCTCTGAAGCTCTCTCGTTTGAGCCATGGAGTACGGAACCTCCTCCATAGTAGATATCATCTTGCCCACCAGCGAGGAGAATTTTCTCGCCGGAGCAGAAGTCCAATCCAGAGCGACAGACACCTTGGACGTGATCTGCTGAACAGAGTTTTCTATCAGGAAGACCAAGCCTTGACGAGTGTGGAAGTGAAGACCAAGGAAGACCAGGACCTGAGAAGGAACCGGAGCAGGCTTGTCCATATTCAGGATACACCCGTGTTGGAGGAGGATCTGGACCTGACAGTTCAGGAGATCCTTGGAGGGAGCCTTCAAGAGAAGGTTGTCCATGTATGGAGTTTCTTGACTCCCCTTGGTGTACAAAAAGGCAATCAATGCTTCAAAGACCCGGACGAACACCTGAGGAGCTGTAGTGAGTCCAAAGGTAGGACGGTGAACTAGAAATACCCTAGGTTGCAAGAGAACCTGAGGTACTTCTGACTATCCGGATGAACTGGAATGTGCAGGTACGCATTCTGCGGATCCAAAGAAGCCAGAAATTCCCCTGGACACATTGCTGCAATGACAGAGCACAAGGACTCCTCTTGTAGTGAGTAAGGACCACAAATAAATTGGTATCCTTGAGATCCAGAATAGGACAGTAGCCGCCATCCTTCTTGGGAACAATAAAGAGGTTGGAATAAAACCTAAACCTGGCTGAGGTAACGGAGCTAGGACTCCTTTGTCCAAAAGAGCCTGAACCGCCCCATTGAAAAAACTGAGCTTTTCTGTCCCTGAGGGGAGCGAGAAGGGAAGAATCTGAAGGGAGGAAAGGATGTAAATGAAATCCTGTAACATCCTGAAACCACATGTAATACCCATGTGTTTCGACCTCCACTGCTGCCTGGACTTGGGGGTGGAACGCAGCGAGCTGCCTGAGGCAACAAAGTGCTCCTACCCCTAATGGTGATGTTCTTCAGTTCAGGGCCAAAGAGTGAAAAGGAAGAGAAACCAGTGATTTCTTAGAGGTCAGGTCAGCAGACCAAATCTTAAGCCACAGCATGTCTAGCTGCCGAAAGAAGGCGGAGGTCTTATCCTCAAGCCTAATGGCATTGATCAAGGCATCAGTAATATAGTACTGAGCCGCAGAAATATTAGCAAAAATGGGCAAAAGGTCCTCCTTAGAGACACCTTTGCAGACAGCAACAGTCAGCTGTTTAGTCCAAACAGCAATGGCTCTATTAACCCATGCGGAAGGTAAGGTAGGCCTCAAGGATGCCACTATGTCAGCAAAGATAACATTGATAGCCTCCAGCTTCCTGTCTGTTAGATCTTTGAGTGCCAAAGCATCCACAGCGGGCAAGGCAGTAGATTTAGAAAGCCTAGAAATAGGGGAATCAACCTGAGGAGGCTTAGCCCACAGAGCCAAAGCTTTGTCAGCAAAGGGTACAGCTTAGAGAATCTCTTGGAAAGTGTGAGGCGCTTGTCAGGAGTCTTCCACTTATCCAGGATAATTTGACCCAGAGTGGGATTAGGCAGAAAAACAGTACAGGACTTCTTACGCCTGGAAAAGACGTTGAAGTAGACTGAGACTCTACAGGATTAACAGGAATGTTAAGAATAGACAAAACTGCCTTAATGAGACTCTCCGCAGAGGGTTTGGGGTGAGCCTCAAAGGGGTCGCCATGAAACTGGGAAGAATCCCCTTCTGAACACACACCATCCTCAGACTCTCTGGGAATCCCCGCTTGGCATGAAGAACAATAAGCAAGGGGGTCGGAGACGCCCCTGTATCCTTAGGCCTAGCCCTATGTCTCTTAGAATCCAACATCCTAACAGGAGAATAATGTCTTACAGAATAGGGAACACAAATATGGTCACCCAGTTGAAGGATTTCACCCCAGAAAGCCTAAAGAGTACTTACCTGGCTGGCGAAGGTTTAACCTGAGGAGGAGAATAGAGGAGTTCAAGTCCTGCTTATGATACTCGCGTAAAGAGAGAAAATGGCGACTGAATTCAGAGCTAATCACAAAGAGGAATTGTAGTTTCCCTATTGAAAAGTACCAAACATGCACCCGAACCCCCCAGGGACCCCCAGGACACTGAGGATGTGAACCGGAATGCAGGATAAGAAGAGAGAAGAAGAATGAGCCATCTCTCAACTCGGTACACAGAGTAGTTGCAGAGATATGTCCCAAAGCAGATTCTTATGCAAGTCAAGTGGAGCATTGTGCGGTAAAGCTTGCCTTAAAGGCGCAGAATTCAAATAAAACATAAAAAATAAAAATGTCAAAAAAGTGTCAAAAACACATGCAGAACACCTAATAAAGCTTAAAAACACATTAACCCAAAGGGAAAATGAGAGGAATGGATCCCCAATTCAGAATAACATGACAAGGAAGGGGTTAAATACTACCACACAGACCAGCAATGAGAGCAGAAGTTATGATGAACTCCAGAAGGACCCCTGTGAGGAGGGGAACAGTGGGACAGTAGACCATGGCACTCAAAGGGTTGCCCACCTATTTTTTTGCAGATCTTCTTTTCTTCAGACTACCATTGGAAAGGAAGAAGCCTCAGAGACGCCTTCTAGAGAGAGAGACATGGGTTGCATGATTCTCTCCCAGGGCTGCAAGGGTCCACAGACAGCACCTGTTAACTGGGCAGTCCTCCAGGGGAAGACAGTAATGGTAACCCACCTAATGTGGGAATTTGGACACCCCATATCTATCAAAAAATAATAAAATAACTAAAAATTAAGCAGAACTGTTCCCAGACTTCCTTCTAGGTCAGTGGTTCTCAAGTCCAGTCCTCAGGACCCACTAACAGGCCAGGATTTGATGTTTTCCTTGTTAGAGCACAGGTGAGTTAATCAGTGTGAATGAGCCTCTGATCACCACACCTGTTCTCTAGCAGAGAACTAAGTCCTGGCCTGTTTGTGGGTCCAGAGGACAGGAGTTGAGAAACACTGTTCTGAGTGATGGAACAAATCTTATCTGGAGAGGGGAGTAGCTAGATAGACTGTTATTGAGGAGGGTGAGGCTTCACCCTGCATTTCTTGAAGAATTGTTCCAGCCTACTGGGAGTAGCAGTTGCCTCTGCGTGGTACCTGTAAGCTATATTGGACAACAGAGAGAACAATATATGCAATATAACTTGGTTTTTAAGAATAACGTGTAATTATAATGAATGTTCATGTTTTCATTTTTCAGGGAGAGGAAAAAAGGCACTTCCCCTGTTGGCCTAGTAAAATAACTTTTCCAATTAAAAATACCCAGGAAATTGTATATTTGTTGTAAAAGTACCATTACATTTGTCACTGTTCTATAAAGACCATAGAATGGCAGGCTCGCAGTAACCACAAAGGAGCTCAGCCTACTGTGTCTGCACCACAAAGCACATTTGACTACTCACTTTCCTTAGCTAGCAGTTCATGCTGCTAGAAACTCTTACCCCTTGTAGCAAATGTGCTGAGGAAGGTCTATCATTATGAGAGTGAATGTTGCAATAAGTCCCTTTTATCACATTTGTGTGCATATGAGTATGTGCTTGTTTGTTTTTGTTTTTTTTTATTATTTTCTTTAGACCAAACCTGTCTTCAGAGATCTCTAGCAGGCCTTATTTATATATCCCTGCTTAAAGGGATAGTAAAGCTTCATAAAAAGAGCAGCTCCAATTAATCTTCATAGTATTTGGATCATAGAGTGTGTTATTTCAGTACTGATACAGTTTTAGTTTGACAGCAATTGAATGAGAAAGTATCCCCCTCCCGCCCCTTTTTCCTAGTGTAAGCCACCTCCCCTCAGATGTGGAATCTGATCCTGGGACCAGACAGATCACAGCAAGGAACAGTCTTCTTACCCTTGACAGGTTTTCAGGTTTTTCCCTTATGCTCACTAAAGATTGTCCCTCTCTGAGATCCATCTGGACAGTCTTGATGCTCTGAAGGGAGCAGTGTTACATCCGTAAAAGGGGAGGGAGGAGGATACTTTATCATTCAATTACTCTTGAACTACAACTCTGACATTATTGAAATAACACTCTCCTTGGCCAAAATGCTATGAAGATTAATTGGAGCTGTTTATTTTGTGAAACATTACTATCCCAAAGTGGGTTAATCAGAAGCTCAGTCTTTTAATTCTCACCTTTGTACAAGGAGGGAAATCCTGAAGACCTGTTTTGGGTTAATGAAGTAGATTTCCACAGTAGCCTTACTAGGGCTGCAACAACTAATCAATATTATCGATAACAATCGATTATGAGAATCGTTGTCAACGATTCTCATAATCGATTAGTTGCAGTCCCAGACTGTTTTAAAGACATGCAATTGCGTTTAGCAATCTCGTGTCTTTAACCTCTTCAGCATTGTAGGTAGGGTTGCCTCCCAGCCGTAGGACGTTCCATTCACGTGAGATGTGGGCAAGTTACGGCAGCAGTACGCGGGTGTTGTGACAGTAAGCAGAGAAAGCGCTCAGCGAGTCAGGAATAATTTAATAATAATAATAATAATTTAATTTAATAATATTTATGGTCGGACCTTACGGCGCTAGAGAAGGTAATATTTGGTTATGAAACCTTGTGCCAGCACTTCCGCCCAAGCGAAGGCAGAGAGTGTAGGATGTTTGGTAAACCTGAAATGAGGGTTCACCTTGAAATAGTTTAGTGAAGTAAAAAAGGGGGGGGGGATTTGAGGTGGGGAGTGACCCACCGGAATAGAGACCTAGTGGGACCGGCTGGAGGTTTAAGTAGTCCTCTAGCTCCTCCCACAAATACAGGCCTCAGCCTTACACTTATCTAAAACTTAAATGTATGTGATTATTATTATCATTTACAGAATGAGACCAATTTTAATATGAAGAATTTGAGTGACTCCAAAGCAAACCGCTTGCATCATATTGGGACAAATAATAATGCCCATTGACTTAAATGTTTTTGTTTTAACCCTTTAAATGGGTTGAAGACCTCTTTATCATTTAAGAAGGTAGAAGTCCCCATTTAATCAATGGGGAGTGCTGTTTGTCCATGTGGTGCAGTTCGTTTGCTTCAGAATTGCTCCAGTTCTTCTTAGAAAATTGTCTTTATGTATCTGGTATGAGCATGGCCTTCTGGGATTCATACAAGCTGATAGCAGACATCTACCTGGCAGACCGTTATTATCAAGACTGTGGGTAATGGCAGTATATTGTATCTAAGTAGAGAAAGGGGCAGCTGTGAGGAAACGGAAGGCGTAATGTGCTCAGAAACTAAAAACCCCAATGATTTTAAATGGGCTTTTAACCCTTTGAATATTGAAGAGGTCTCAACACATACTTAGTATTAAGGTGGTTGAAAGCCCCATTTACATCAATGGTAATTATATTTGTCGTCTTCTGTGTGGTTGTTTTGCCTTAGAATTATGTTAAGGATGGATTAATTCAAGGAGCCTGGGTGCCACAGCTTAGTCCTATGAGTGCCAAAGCCTTGCTCAACTCTCTGGCACTGAAATGGTTAAATTTGTACTTCTGGCCTCTAACTATTGGAGTATCTATCTGTATATCTTATGATAATAAGTGTGTGTTTGTCAGAAGCCATCATGCAGAGTAGAGACAATGGAGCAGGCCTCCAAATTCAGACTGTAGTGTTCTATGCGCAGCTTTGGACTGTGGTCTGAATTCGGAGCTCCCCACTCCGTATCAGCCGTGGCACGCGCAGTCTCTACTGTGCATGACTGCACTGCAGCCATTGCTGGGTGGCACTGTGGCCCGTGTACATGGGCTTTTCAACTGTTATATCTATAACAGGCCAGATGTATGTTTGTCTGATGCAGTCATGCGCAGTAGAGACTCCAATGCAGTCATGCTCAGTAGACACTGCCCGAAAACTTGGCCCATGTACACGGGCTTTTACACTAGTTTTATATAAATGATCCTTTTTACTGGATCCTAAAAATCTTAGTTGGCTCTTAGCCCTTCGAGTGCCAGAGGGGTATGCAGTGCATTGCAGAGCAGTGCGTTTTGCATCCCCCTGACACCCTGCTCTGTAATGAATCTAGGCAGAGCCCAGACATTGGGGGCGTTACTAACAGCACAGCGAGCAGAAAGTGTGGCTTTTAGTAAAACCAATTTGCCTGCTGTTCAGGGAGTTGACAAAGTACCTCTAAAAAAATAAACATTACATTTTCAAAAACGACTTATTTCACAAAAACAGGACTAGTCCATCATATAGTAAAACAAGATACTTTGTGTTTGGGGGACAGGTCCAATTTAATTAGATATGATCAATTGGGTGTTCATGCTGTGCTAACAAATGTCCAGCAGAGGGTGCAGGGATGAGTTTACTCTGTTGTATGTGGTGCCACAGTGTCTTACAAGTGTAGTTGGTGAACTTGACTTTAGAATAAGGTCCATGAAATGACGTTTCAGCAAACTGAGAAGATGCAACTAATTTACAAAGCAAACAGTCTTGTTATTCACATAATAGTATTACAAAGAATAGAAGGACAAGCATCAGGTTTGATCTGAGGTTAGAAATTGGATAAAAGCATATATGACATGGTCCAGGAGGTTATTTTTCAATAGAGTTTGTCTGTGCATGGCCATTTTATATTTAATGTTGATTTTCGTACATCTTGGATTGCAATAATGAATGAAGCTGATATTTTGGCAATTTACTGGTTAATTCCAGTCCCCTAAAATCTTGCACAAATTATCCAGTTCATTTATAAAGGGTTGGGGGGGACACTTAATGTCTGAAAAAGAGTTCTGTGACCCATTATAACCTTTAGTACAGGCAAAAAACTTCTCAGGGCTACAGCAAAATCTTCTGAATGGATATACATCAGATTTAAAATGTTATGTCTTTTGGGTGGCAGTTGACTTTTGTATGCAGCTATTAACTCCTTAACCCCTTAAGGACCCATGACGGTCCTGGACCGTAATGAGTTGTTATATCCTTAAGGACCATGACGGTCCTGGACCGTAATGGGTTGTTATATCCTTAAAGGGATAGTAATACTTAAAATGTAAAAAAAAATATGTGGTAGGGTTTATCCCCCTGAGTAAAACAATGGTACTCCCACTGCTGAAAGGTGTTTCATTCAAAAGTTACTAATTTTCAAAGTTGAATTTTTTAGGTGCAATATCACAGTGGCCTGATATTGTACAGTGGCGCTGGTGGTACACGATCCTATGGACAGCTCTGGTCATTTGACCATAAATCTCCATAGGATGGTGCAGCAACAGCGCCACTGTACAGTTTCAGGCCACTGTGATATTGCACCTAAAAAATTCAACTTTGAAAATTAATAACTTTTGAATGAAACACTTTCAGCAGTGGGAGTACCCTTGTTTTACTCAGGGGGATGAGCTCTACAACATATTTTTTTTACATTTTAAGTATTACTATCCCTTTAAGGACCATGACGGTCCTGGACCATCATGGAATTCCGGGCTCCCCGCGCGGCTGCACGCCGTTCGGGGAGTCCAGAATCGGATCGCATTTAAAAAAAATGCACCATGGTCCTTAAGGGACTGCAAAGAACGCACGCGGCTGGTCCTTAAGGGGTTAAGTACCAGCTGATCATGGATCATTTTTTATTTTCCGAATTCAATTCCCCGAACGTCGTGTAGCCGCGTGGGGAGCCCTGAATTCCATGATGGTCCTGGCACGTCATGGGTACTTATCGCTCCCCAACTCATGATGTGCCAGGACCATCAAGGGTCCTTAAGGGGTTAAAAAGGTTCCCACATTCTTGAGATTTAGCAGCTTGAAATGTAGGGCTTTGCCCATGTACAATACATCTTTCACACATAACTCTTAATTTATGTGGAAGAGCAAATCCAAGTTTTTATCTTCTGGAGCTCTTTTTCATATAAAGTATACCTTAAACTGATCACTTGTACAATGCGATTTCTTGAGAATGTAGTTATAGTTTTTACACTTAAAAACACCATAGAAATTAACCATTATAACTGACTGATTAAAGCACATCCTAAACATGTGGTCATTGTCCTTTACCAGTTTAAGAACAATATTTGTTCAGTTATGTGAACAACATCTTAGATCATGTTGGTTCACGTCCTCAACCAAACACCTGGGTGTTTTGATGTGTGTAACGGTGGAATATAAGGAGTAGTAAACTTTTTCATAAAAAAATCAAACCTTCCCAAACACTAGGCTGACCATATTTCCATGAGACAAAAACAGGACGGGATGTGGGACAGTGGGATTCCGTCACTCCGAGTCCAATTGTAGTAAGCTGCAAGCAGCGAGAATGCATTTGCTCTGTCTCTTACTAGTGGTGTTCTCTCTCTCTCTGGCCATAAAGCCTGCCACTGAAGTAAATCAGAACTTCCTCTCTTCGTCACTCACACTAATGGTTTTCTGTGTTTACTGTACGCACTGATTACCATAGAGTCTTATGAAACGTTGTCATATCACTGTCTAAGAGACTCTATGGTAATTTACCATAGACTCGAGAGTTTTAGACAGTTATGAGTCACTCGCATCATGAGACAGTAAAACAACAGTAAAACCACTAGCGTGACGAAAGGAAGTTCCAATTTACTTTATCTTATGAGAAATAAACAAGCCGCTCTCAGTTTTTTATAAAAAATGCAAAATTATATATGTTATATTAATAACGGGACAAAATTAACATTTATATTAAAAAGACGGGACAATCTTGAAATATGAAAAAACGGTACTGTCCCTTTTAAAATTGTACATATGGTCAGCCTACCAAACACACTCACATTTTATAGTGCTTTTCCTGCTGAGTAAAACAAGGCTACTCCCGCTGCGGTAAGTTGTTTTATTCAAGAGTTATAACAGTTCAAATAATCAGGAAGTGACTTTACTGAGCTTACTTCCTGGAGGTTCTAACTGACAGCATGACTCAGCAATTTATATCACATTCTGTGGAGAACTTTTTTTTAGTTGACTTTCCTCTCAAACAGAATGTAACAGAATTTGTATTTCACCACTAGAGGGCTCTGTTAATTAAAAAAACACAGGATTAAACTGTAATGACTCTGGAAAGATGCATCTCTCAGCAGTGGGAATGCTCTTTACTCAACAGGTAAAGCCCTACAATATATTATGTTTTCATAATATAGTTAACTGCTTCTTTAACCCTTTGAGTGCCAGAGAGGTATGCACAATAAAAAGTTGGGTTATTCTAGGGCAAAGTGCTCTATAGGGGAGGAAAAAATTACCATTTTGTCTTTATGGGGCTTTTAAAACCTGGAATACTAGACTTCTGTAGTGCATTAGAGGCCTCCCTATCATTTAAGGGGTTAAAACCTCATTTAAATCAGTGGGAATTTGGGGATTCTGTTCCCTTTGGTTGAATTGGCATACCTTCAGTATTGTTCCTTTTTCTTTGTGCACAAGGCAGGTAGTGTGAAGGACTAAAAAGACTGTGAAAGAAAATGTGTACTCCCCATCAGCACCATCCCATATTTTGTTATCAAGAGCTGTTGCTGGCCTTCAATTCCCAGCATCCCCACACAGCAAGAATTATTGGACCTGTAGTTGATAAGCTGGGGGCTGCATTTTGCTCACTACTGCGCACAAGCGCGCACACTTGACATTTTTAGCAGTTATGTTGAATGGAGTCACCTTAACTGTTTGAGTGCCAGATATATGCTTTGTAACCTCTCTGGCACTCAAATGGCTATAAAAATGATTATGTTTTGTGTGTAACAGAAGTGATGGGGTAATTCACATGGGTGATCGTTATAGCTCTCATTCTTTTAATCTACAATGTCACTCTTGCAACAATTTCACTCATCTATGTAAACTAGGCCTAGAGGCTTGTTCACAGGAGAGACTCTGCAGTTGCAACACTGTCGCCGAGCACAGCCACACTAGAATAGGGTTCTTTGTACCTGCTCAAATGGGGCCAGCCCAACAGCAGTGGGTGATGCAAATGCATCTTGCTGCAGCAAACCTGGTAACTAGTGATGGGCAGTTGCAGCAGTGAAGGTCTACATGGTGATCTCTGGGATGCATTGTTTTTCACAGAGGTCAGACTGTAGGCTGACACTGTAATTCTGACTCCTATGTGGGCCAGCTGAGTGCTTTAAAGTCTCACAAGGAAACCAGATAAGAGGGGGCTGCCGCTTCCACGTCATGACTGTGAGGGAAAAAACTGCATTTTAGTGGTGTCCTGTGTAAGGAAAGGTCTCCTGAGATGTTGGTGAAAACACCAGGACCTTGCTCTTAACCCTTTGAGTGCCACAGTGGTACGCAACACATTCAAGAGCAATGTGTTGCGTATCTCGCTGGCACTCAAAAGGTTAAGTTCACTACCTCAACCCAGTGAATACAATCAGTGCTGACCGATAGCTGTCGGGTGGTGTGACAGTTGAGCTATTGATGTGAAGGTACATTTCAGCTGCGGGTATAGTAGTATGAGGTATTATGGCTTACGTTTTTGACACATTTGACAGGGTATGAGAGGACAAATCCTTTCACTGAATTCTACTTTGCACATTGCAATCTGCACAGCAGTCACTCCTCAGTGTATATCACTGCTGCAGTTCAGCTGCTCTGTACACAGTGAAGTTGCACAGCACGGTGTTTGGCTGCTTCATGTGCGGTGAAAATTGACGTTGTGAATAATCCCACTGGGGCCCATCTGTTTTATTTTCTGAAAATAAGAGCAGTAATGGAGTCTATGCACTAATGATGCAAGTGTGAACAGGGCTTTGTTCTTTCTCTGAAATATAACCCTCCTCCTGTTGTTTGTAGAATGCCCGTGTACAGTGTTTAAAAGTGTACATAATAATCCACCTCTCCCTGCCCTTCTCCAAGCTGGGACAAGCAATAATAACGTTCACAAATATACAGGCCTGTAGATTACAGTACTTCCGTGTCACCCTCTCCCCCCCCTCCCCTTCCAGCCAAATGCTGTAGACAGACGTCAGGCAGCAGTGAAATCTGATCCCAGCTATTACGCTGGTGCACTGGGGTTGGGAGGGGGGTGAGACGCTGCAGGAAACTATTACAGATCATTGGAGTCTCTCCAAACATCAACCCCACACCTTATTGGCCCTGCTTGGTATTCCGACGCTCAGGGTGAAGGGTGAACAGGAAGAGGAGTCCAGGAAAAGATAAAAAGTGCCCACAGCCAAGTACACCATGGGTTAACACCGGATGTGATGGCCATGCAGGACTCCCTTTATATAAAGCTGTAAGTGAAACCTGCTGTACTGATACAGCATGGAATAGTTCAAGGCCTGGGAGTAGCAGGTCCTGGTCTGCAGTAAAACAAAAGCATTGGTACTGTGATTTCAAACAAAATGTGTCTGGAAGCAATAGCAGAATTGTGTATATTTATATCTGTAGAGCAGGGTGGGCAAACTGAGGCCCTTCTGCTGTTCAACACTACAATTCCCATCATCCCCAGCTATCTGGTGGTTGGCCAGGGTTGATGGTAGCCTTAGCCCAGAACAGCTGAAGGGCCTCAGGTTGCTCACTGCTGCTTTGGAGAGAGACCTGCTAAGTTAACAGCTTTCTTACAGTGGTCACAATATATGGCATTGTAATGGTTTGTTTGTTTTTGTTTTTTTGCACAAGAAGCAAACAAACAAAACAAAAACAAACAACATTTAACCCTTTGAGTGTCAGAGAGGTGCACAGTGCATTGTAGCACCATACACTGAGCTCCCTTCCTGCACTTAAAGAGTTTCCTATTGCCTTCACTATTGGTCACAAAACAGATACAATGAAAGGTTGTAAGATACCCAGTAGGCAACAGATTATTTTGTAGGCGGCCACTGACAGTGAGGAGGTTAACCCAGTGAGTGCCAGAGAGGTACGCGTTGCATACCCCTCTGGCACTCAAAGGGTTAAATTAGGTTAAATCATGTTAGCCTTCATTGGCATTTGGGTTTGCATAGTAGTGTTTTATACAGAATGTCTGTTTCATGGTGTGAAGCTTTGTGTTTGTCTAAATGCAATCCAATGATACAAGCCTTGTTTCATTATATTTTGTGTGGCTGCTGTAGGGTGACTTTAACAGCACTTAGATGCTGCACTGTGTTTAAACCCTTTGAGTGCCAGAGGGGTACGCAACACATTGCAAAGCACTCAAAGGGTTAAGTGAATTAACAATTCCTAATAACCACCCCACATTTAAGCTTACTATAGCCAGAAAATCACAGCTGTCACTATGAATTTCTCCTTTGCTCCGTGGTTCAAGAGAACATCTTCAGTTAGTCCTTGAGGTAATCTGTGGTGGCGGACAAGACAGTTACTAGCAGGACCATGGGGTCTCAAAGGCTGCTCACTGCACATGGTAAGTTTAACCCCCTACTGTCCTGGCCTTTTTGCAGGACGGTGTGGATAAGGGCCTCAGTTTGAGTTCCCTTAAAGTTCAGACATCTGCTCTCTCTGTTTTCTTTCAGAGACGTATTGTCATCCTTCCTGATGTCCGGGTTTTCTTCAAGGGCGTTGCTCATACTCGTCCTGCCTTCAAGATTCCTGCTCCTCAGTGGGATCTTAACTTGGTTTTGGGCGTTCTTCAGCGCCCTCCATTTGACTCTTTGGCTACTATTCCTCTACGCCTGTTGACGTGGAAAATGGTCTTTCTCCTGGCGATTGTGTCTGTCTATCGTGTTGCGGAGTTACATGCTCTGTCCTGTAAACCACCCTATTTGGTGTTTCACAAGGACAAGATGGTGCTTCACACCTCTCAGGAGTTTCTCCCGAAGGTGGTTTTGGAGTTTCACATCAATCAGGAGATTGTGGTGCCCTCTTTTTGCCCTGACCCCACCTCTGACAAGGAGAGGGATCTCCACTTGTAGACGTAGTGCGTTGTCTCAAGTTTTATGTACATCACACTGAGTCTATCAGGCAATCAGACGCATTATTCTTCATTCCTGAGGGCCCTAGGGCAGGAAGACCTGCATCCAAGGTGATTATTACTTCTTGGATCAAGTCCATTATTCGAGCTTACGAGCTGAGGAAGAAGCCTGTCCCTTTCAGGGTCACGGCTCACTCTACTCGATCTGTTGGGTCCTCTTGTGCTTACAAGAATCAGGCCTCTACTGATCAGTTGTGCAAGGCTGCCACCTGGTTGTCTGTGCACACCTTTTCAAAGCATACTGTGTTGATGTGCTAGAATCAGGTGATGCCAGCTTTGGGAGGAAAATCCTGGAGGCAGTTTTGCCTGTCTAGGATTTTCTTCGGTTCTTGGTGCTTTCTTCATTTTTGAGCCCCGTTGGCCCTAGTACAGCGTGCTGTGTAACAGAGCATATAGGTTTCACATAGGTTATATGCTCTTTAATTAATAAAGGGGGCAATTGTCGCCACCATGCAATGGGGGTGTCATGATACCCCTCTTGAGGTCTGAAGCACTTTTTTTAATACAAATTACATATATAATTAAAAAAAAAAAAGAAAATCATTGTTACACATAAATTAAATATTTACTTACATTTTCACACAAATTACATATATAATGAAAACAAACACCTTATTTTATACATATACAGGTTGCCTATTAACCCTATGAGTACCAGAGGGGTATTAAACACATTACAATACCTCTCTGGTACTCGTAGGGTTAATCTTGCAATGCAAAATACGAGGGCATGTCGAAAGTAATAGGAGAAGAAAAACGTTGGATATAAATTGTGAAAGAAAGTCATGGGAGCACTGTAGTCTACTTTTCAAGGGGGGAGGGGGGTTAAAATGTCGGATGTACAATACTCGTCCAATTAATATGGTGAAAGAAAGCACTGTAAGTCTAATTTGGAAGGGGAAAGGTTTATTGTCGACTATGAACAATATTTGTCAAATTAATGTGCTGAAAGAAAGCACTGTAGTCGACTTTTGAAAGGAGGGGTTAATATGTCGAAGGGGGGGCACTTTATGTCCGATTTCTGTGCTGTATACTGTATTATACACTGCTTTTGTTCGAACAACGATGGTTTTGAAACTGTCGTTATGGCTTCTACTCCTCAACCTCTGAGGTGCAAAATTTCTGACTTAAATGTTACCACAAAACAGGCGGTAATACTGAGCGTGGGTAATAGGATACTAATTGCACATTGTTTTTAGTTGTTTCCTATGGGCTTTTTTTAGACTGGTGGTAAGTATAATTACCACTGGTTTTGTTTTCACAAGTCAGGTAATAGGATAGCAAAAACTGACTTTATTTTTAGCACTGGTAATAGAATCGAGCCCCAACTTGGCTCTTGTTTGTTTGTTTTGAAAGTTTTGTGTCCATTGACATCTGAGGTTCATGTTGTACTAGTTTAGTCCTGTGGATACTGGTCTGAGAAGGGTGTTTTTTTTTTTTTTTTTCCCCTCACTGGAATCTTGGTGAATAGCTTGGGTGTATCCCCATGGTTCCTGGGTTCCATTTTGGATGAATGAGAAAAGAGGATTTTAATGAAATTACCACTGAATCCTTTAAGTTTTAGTCCATATGGAAAAGAGGACTCCTTCATGGGAAAGAGGGGTCTTGGTTTATCTGTTCATGGGATTTCCTTCTTTTCTTTCACTTGGTTTTGCTTTATCTTGGGTTTTTGCTATATGTTAAAACTGGATGTTAGCCGGCGGGGTAAAGTTGAGGAAAGCTGGCAGTCTCTGCCTCAGAGAACTTTTCTGGAAGTGCTCTGCCCCCAGAGATGTCCTGTCCTGTGTTACCTGTGTTCAGATGGACTAAGAGAAAAGGAATCAATGATAAGTTAATTAAAATCCCCTTTTGGCGCCGTCTGGAAGTTTTAGAAGCCCATAAAGGTGAATGTATACATATGTATTCAAAATTAATGTAATTTTGGGAGCCCAGGCTCCTAGTGTATGTTCACACATGATGCATGGTGCCTAACTGAATGCACTGTGCATGAGGCATGATTCAGTTTGTATCAAATCAAGTCTAAAGCCTGTTAGAGAAAAAGTATTTGAGGCAATTTACGCGTGTGTGTGTTTTGCAGAGTTGTTCTGCATTAAAACTATCGAAGGTTAATGCAAAAAAAAAAAAAAACCCAAACCAAACAAAAAACCCTGACTTTTGGGAAGTGCATAAAATGTGAAGATAAAATTGCCTATTCTTCATTTTCATTTTTACTTTAGCCTTGCAGAATATGTAAAGTAAAAGGCTCACTTTCTCTTTAAGGGAATCTGTTTTTTTTAAGTGAAGTGTTCTAAGCAGAAACTGCACTTATCATGAACATTTTTATTCACCTGTATTTCTGATGACAAGAGAGCATCCCAGGGGGCATGGCTGTATAGTAATTTCATGCTAAGGGTCTTCTGAACAAAATACTACCAATAAGGGAAAAGATCAGCTGCACCACAGGGGACAAATATCAATTTAAAAACAAGCCAAAAGATGTGAGAGGCTCTGAACACGAACAAAATTAAAGTTGCCTGTTCTCCGGCTAGTCGCCGCTCACGAGCATCACATTTTAGCTCTCTAGTGCCATTACAAAGGAGAAATTTCCACATACATATTAGACTGATCCTGCCCATAAGGGAGGTCCAGTTCCAAAATGATGGGTCAAGTCCCCTGTGCAGGGAAATACCAGCTAACTGACAAGGCCCAAACAAGGCCGAAACGTACGTCTGTGGTTAGCTGGTATTTCCTATACAGAGGGGACTTGCTCATTATTTTGGAACTAGGCTGCCTTTTTGAGCACAGTTATGATAATATGCAAGTGGAAATTTCTCCACTGTAATGGCACTAGAGAGCTAAAATGTGATGCTCTGACCGGTGACTAGCCGGAGAACAGGCAACATTGCTTTTGTTAATTCCCAGAACCTCTCATATCTCTTGAGAAATATCAGTTTCCCCATATTCTCATTTAACTTTTAAATTAACTTTGATTCACAGTGCTTTGGGAGACCTTACCACCATTCAAAGGGTTAACTGTTGGAGTGCCAGAGGGGTTTGCCTGTGGCTTTCAAAGGTTAAAGTAGTAGTAATTTTTTTTTAATGAAAACCTATGTAATAGTGCTTTTTTTGTGCAGAGTAAAAAAGGGTACTCCCACTGCTGTCAGCTGTTTCATCCAAATCTTATAACTTCAAATAATCAGAAAGCGAATTTACTCTGCGTTTACGTCCTGGAAGTTCTAACTGACAGCTTGACTCAGCCATTTCTATCACATTTTGTGGAGAACTGTTTGTCAATGACTTTCCTCTTCAATAGAATGTAACAATAACTAATTGGAATCTGACCAGTAGAAGGTACTGTTAATGGGAAAAAATAAACAACATAAAAACACAAGCGTTTATACTTTAAAGGGATAGTAATACTTCATTTTTACTATTCTCCATGTTGTAGCCCTTAAAAATCAAAATTAAACAAGACCTTCAGAGATATCCGCATTCAAAGTTCCCTCTCCTCTCTCCCCTGACGTCAGCATTATAGCTGACAGCAGGGGAATCTGGTCCCAGAACCGACAGCAGCTCTGCAGCAGTGGCAAGATTGAGTTATAGAAACAGAAATCCTTCACTGAAATGGTCTTCTACGTGTGCTTGCAAGCCAAGTTTCTATAATACGATCTCAGCACTGTTGCAGATTCCCCTGCTGTCAGCTATAACGCTGATGTCAGGGGAGAGAGGAGAGGGAACATTGAATGCGGATATCTTTCAAACCATAAAGGTCTGAGAGATGCCGCTGGTCTCGTTTAATTCCGATTTTTAAGGGCTACAACATGGGGGATAGTAATAATGAAGTATTACTATCCCTTTAATAATTCTGGAATTATTCATTTCTCAGCAGTGAAAGTACTGTTTTACTCAACAGGAAAAGACCTAAAATATATATATATATATATATATATATATATATATATATATATATATATATATATATATATATATATATTTTTCATGACAAAAGTTTGCTACTCCTTTAACCCTTTAAGGATAGAGCAGCTGGCAGTTAAGGACCGCGGTTCATTTTCTTTTTTTTTTTTTTTTGCCATTCTGATTACGGCTCCCCGAATGCTGTGCAGCCACTCGGAGAGCCCTGAATTCCATGATGTGCCAGGACCATCACTGGTCCTTATGGTAAATTTACCATGACAGTCCTGCCTGGCAAATCATGGGTCCTTAAGGGGTTAAAGGCCCCATTCATCCCATCAATGGGATTTTTCTCCCCCATGGAGCAATTAGTTTGCCTCAGAATTACTCCTCATGTCCTTTTCTGTATAAGACTCTGAAGTACCATATTCAATACAATAAAGAAAATTGGTTCTAGATCAAACCAACTGCACTACAGGAGATAAATTAAAATTCACATTAATTGAAGTGGTGATTTTAACCACTTGAATACTAGCAATGTATCAAGTGTAATGTAGTCATTAGACTATGTGCTAAGTATACCTGTTGGTGCTATAGAAATAAAAAAAATCCATACATTTAACTCCTTTTCCCTTAGTCTTTGTGGAATACAGGATTTTCCTCCTGGAGAAATAAAATGAGTGTTCCTTTCTGTACAGGGAGGTCATTTGGGTTCTCTGGTTCAGGTCACCCCCTTCATGCCTTGCTTCTGTCTTTGCTATACATTAAAACTGATCATGTCTGGTTGGGGTAAAGTATATTAGCGGAGCAGTCTCTGCTACCACAGAGCTGTTTTAGGCAAGTTCCCTGTCCTCCTTGCTGAAGTATACTTTACCACATGGAGTAAGAGAAAATGTTTAATCTATAAGTACACAACCCCCACCCCCTTTTACCAGTAGTGTATTATTAATGTCTGCCATATGAATATGTACTATACAGGAAAAGAGACTATAGTAAACTCCTGCTGACTCCTAGGAGAGAGCAGTCTGTGCAATCTCTGATTTAACCACACTGGGCTGTCTGCTTTATCAGTCAGGGCAGAAATCTACCGTGATGAACAGTTCATGTGACGTCTTCTTTGCTCAAATATAAAAAATGTTTTCCCAAGATGGTTTAAAATTGCCTAGGGTGTTTTAAGGTGACAGTTCCACATTAAATTAAGGCTTCCAATGCAGAGGTTCTCATGTAGTCTTCTGTAGGTGTGAATGGATGCAGTTAGCCTGCTTTCATCCATTAGGCCTACAGGGCCAGCCCAGCTGCAGGTGAAGCAGTCATTTGCTCACTTGCCTCCAGAATTGTTGAACCTGCCCCTGGGGTCAGCTTATAACCGATAAAAGCTTTCTTTAAAGAAAGAAGTTGTAAAGTGCAAGCCCATCCATGTGAGCTGACCTGGTACGGTAACTTAATATATCCTTTACATTAAAAAAAACAAAACAAAACCCTATTTTTAATTCATGGTATTTCATAAAAGATTGTTAAAGAGTCTCCAAGTATTATTTATTCCTTTAAGTTCATTTGCAGGAAACCAGTCCATAAGTTTTCCAAACTTAAAGCAGGCAGATCTTTCACTCAAATGAAAGAATCCCCCAAATCATTATGCAAATAGAGATACACATATCAATACTAGTATTATCTGGAATAAGTCCGGTGTTATTGAGAAATTCAACTTGTTCTGAGACGCACAGGTAGGCATCAGTGCAGACATCTTGCAGAAGAGACATGTGTGCACCTGCACTGTCCATCCCGGTCTCCTCTAAGATTGGTGAGGGAGAGTTGTATTGTACCTTAAAGGGATAGTTGTACTTTATTTCATGTATATTTAATATTGTAGCCATCTCTCAAACCTTTATGGTTTGAGAGATAATTGTATTTAAAGTTTCCCCCCTCCCTCCCCTCTCCCTGACATCAGTGCTCTCGCTAACTGCGGGGAATCCGGTCCCAGGACCGGCATAGGCTCTTCAGCAGAGCCGACATTGCATTATTGAAGAAGAAATCCTTCACTGGAATGGTCTACAAATTGTGCTTGGTTTGCAAGCACACTTAAAAGACCGTTCCATTGAAGGATTTGTTTTTCAATATCTTGATCTCGGCTTTGCTGCAGAGCCACCGGCTGGACCCAGGACTGGATTCCCCTGCAGTCAGCTAGAGCGCTAATGTCAGGGAGAGGGGAGGGAGGGGGGAACTTTAAATACGATTATCTCTCAAACCAGATGGGACTGGGGGCATTTAGTTAAAGTTTTTAATGGCTATAATATAAATAAACATGAAATAAAGAATTACTAACCCTTTAAGGTACAGGAAGGGATTGACGGCGTAGCTGCACAGATGCCTGCCTGTTCGACTCGGAACAAGCTGGATTTCTCCATAACACCAGTCTTATTCAGGATAATACTATTATTGATATGCATATAACTATGTGCATAATGATTTGGGGGGAGCTTTAATTTGGGTGAAAGTTCCGCTTTAAGGTTGTATTGTCGAATAGCACATGGCTAAACATGCATGGAAATGGTGGTTCTACTTTGTTTTAGCCAATCTCCTGTCTTACATTCTTCTTGCTGATTTATCACTGAGTGAATACAAGGGTATACTGTCACGGTTTTGTAAAAACACTCAGACAAGTTAGTAAGGTAAAATCAGCTTTATTAAAATAAATAAAGGACACAAGGTCACCCTTCACAGGCCCAGATCCGGACAGTGCCGTGACTCTTCCCAAATTTGACACAGGTCAGGGTGCAAAAGAGACAAGCAAACAAAACAGTAATGCAGTAGTCAGGAACAGGAGTCAGGAACCAGGAACAGAACCTCAGCAGTACCAAGCCTACGGGTCAGGTAGTCTGCCACAGCCAATCTCAGACACAGAGTAGTAGTCAGCCAAACCTTAGTCAGCACCGGAGCCGGTAGTCAGCCACAGCCGTATTTGGTACACAGAGAGGTAGTCAGACAGTCCTAGTCAGCAACGAAGCGGGTGGTCAGCCACAGCCGGAGTCGGTACACAGAGCGGTAGTCAGACAGTCCTAGTCAGGAACGAAGCGGGTGGTCAGCCACAGCCAGAGTCGGTAGAGCGGTAGTCAGCCAGTCCTAGTCAGCAACGGGTCACGGAGCAAAGACAGAAGCAAGGTCATACACGGAGCAGGAAACCAACAGCAGAACAAATGCCAGGTACAGGAACACCACGAAAGGGCGCCCACGGAATGACCGGACTGAGATTAAAAAGGCTAGTGCTGGGCGGGACATATGCCAGCAGCCAATAAGAATCCAGCAAGACTAACACAGAAAGTAGTAATGTCACCAGTAGAAAGATCATGGGCACCGTGATATATACTAAAGATTTATGTGATTTCTATGTGGCAGGTTCAGGCTGGCCTACTCTATATTCGGTTGGGCACCTACGTGGAGGTTGTGAAATAAGGAGTTTTCTTGAAAAAGTCCAACTTTGATCGGTCACCCCAGGATTTTCCTGGCTAGCTTATGCTGAGTGGTTCAGGAATATCTGTGCTCAAGGCCTCATTTATTAATAATTTGCTGGAGTCAGTTTTCACAGTTTGAGACGCCAGAGTTATATTTATGAAGTGCTACACTACACAGCACTTGACTGGGAAATAGCAGGACTTGGAGTCTTGTTGTGAGAAGTGATTAGTCTGCAGCAGAGTCTGGCCATAGACTGTTTTTGTCACTGAGACGTGAAGTGCACTTCTATGAAATACTTGCAAGGGTTACTTTCACCTCAGAGATGTTGTACTTGCTCAGAGCAGTGGGGGAAATTTGATGAACAGCCACAGCATGTTTTTATTAATTAGAAAGGGGAAACTGAACACGTTTTAATGAAACCCAAAAGTTGCTGACAGTTTTCCAATAATGTCTGTGGTTGGGACAAATATATATTATTGCTATCTGATCAGTTTCTTCCACAGCAGCCCATGAAAACCTCAAAACCCTTTGAGTGCCAGAGGGGTACGCAACGCATTGCAAAGCAATGCGTTGCGTACCCCTCTGGCACTCAAACTGTTAAAAAAACAATTTAATTTGCACTGCAATGCATATGAAAGTGCTTTCTTTCTGCACTCTTCTGGTCCTCATGGAGTTAAACAGAGTGTGACTTTCATGCATCTGAGCTATTGGTTATGTCAGTCATAGAATTTCTAAATGCAATAATATTTTTGACTGTGAGCACCCCCAAAAAAATGTATATTTCAATACGAACTTGCGGTTTGACATTTTTGAATTAATCCTTTGTCTTCAGGAACTGGTCAGTCTTGCAATCCAGTTCTACAGTAGGAGGGGACTAAAGATTCCTATTAAAGATTTTTAACCTTCAATGCCAGACAGGCGTCCAGCACATTGCAAAGCAAAGCACTGGAGACCTGCCTGGTATACACTGAGTTGAAATATCTGTCTAGTTAACAGGAAGTTTTAGAATCATTATCCCCCCCTTCTCCTGTGGTTCAGTAGGATTGTCCTAGAATTCTTTCACATTTCTTTTGAACCCTATGATAAAGTATGTTTTCTCCAGCTGAGAAGGGTTCATTTTATTATTTAACCCAGAGAGAGTTCCCAACACATTGCAACACAATGCTTTGTACACCTGTGTGGCACGCAAAGGGTTAAATGTCAAGAAGTCACTTATTCTTGTTCCTTTTTTAATGGTGAGATATTCTTTTGATGCTATTTTTTAACATTGCATTCTTCAAAAAGTAAAATGTCACTGTCCAGTTAAGACTACAACACTGTTCTAGAACAGTGGTTCTCAGCCCATGCCCTCAGTGGCTACTAACGGGCCAGGACTTGATGATTTCCTTGTTAGAGCACAGGTGAGTTAATCAATATAATTGAGCCTCTGATTAACACACTTGTGTTCCAGCAGGGAAATTCCTAAGTCCTTGCCTGTTAGTGGCCACTTTATGAAAGACACCTACATAAGTAAATCTTTCTGCTAAATTATGAACAACTCATTCCTAGGTTATATTTCCCCTTTAAGTGCCAGCTATCCAATGCTTTGCCATACAATAGGTTTAACTAGTTTATAGTGGCATGCCCCATCTTTTGTCTGTAGATAGTTCTCAATAATCTTTGATCCTGTCTCTCTATAATAGAGCAGACAGTGTCTATGCATCATATGAACATGGATGACTATAGAATCAGAAGATATTGCAGCTTCTGTGCCACATAGATACTGACTGAAACCAAATTATAAAAGATAATAACTACGGTAATAATAATCCCACATCCAGAACCATCATATATGTAGTAGTGCAATGATGAATTGCTTGTTATGCTTGCCAAAATCCTAGAGGCCACTGCATAGCTGAAAGAAGCGACCTTTGACACAGATTTTCAGTAAAATTCTCAGCATTTTCTGTAGCTGCACGTTGCACTCTGTGGCTTAAAATCTGGTCGGCTGACCAATTTTCCAAAAAATTCTCGGTCTCCCTTTCTTTTGTAGAAAAAGAGCTTTTTGAACGTGACCTAGACAATGTCATCGGTAATGCTGCTGGAGGCAAGACCACTCTGTCTCTGATTCCTACAAAGCATGCCTTTTTCCCCAAAGATGCTGATTGGCTGCTGTTATCCCTGCCACTTTGGGGTGCCTAGGGTTCAACCCCTTCAGATCTTTCAAGCCTGCCCCACCTCAAAGCCCAAACAGGCTTGGCAGAGTAAGAAGTCTGCTCATGAGTCTAATGCTGACAAGACTCCAACTCTACATAACTTGTGAGATCCTGGTCCGTCCCAGCTCGTTGAGGGCTGCCTCCATCTTTTTCAATAAGCACGGACCGATGGGTTTTGCTGAGACTTCAAGTCCCTTCCACTGCACCATTTCTTTCTGTCCAGGGTTCCTCGGGATCCGGTTCAGGGATGTCTGTTATAGGTATCCTCTCTGCTTGAAAAGCAGGTGCTGGTTCCTGTTCCAGCCCAGGAATGCTTGTCTATATTCTACTTCAACTCTTTCATAGTTCCCAAGAAGCGCAATGGAGACTTAAGTGCCTCAACCATTTTGTGCTAGCTCTGAGATCCGTGGGAGTTCTTTGACTCTCTGGACCTCTAAAATGCCTACCTTCACATTCCAATTCATCCGGATCATCGGCGCTTCATACGTTTTTTGTCTTTTCAGGCAGTCATTGCAGTTTCCTGGTTTTCCATTTGGTTTAATGTCTGCCCCAAAGATCTTTATGAACGTCATGTCCACTTTTGGCAGCTCACATCCGCGCTTATGGAATAGTCTTAGATATTCTTTTACTCAAGGCTCCTTCTGAGGCTACTCTGCATTCTCAAATTCAGGAATGCATCCACATACTGGAATGACATGGCTGAATACTTAGCTGCAAGAAATCCTCACTGTTACCTTCCCAAAATATACATTTCTTAGGAATGAGATTTGATATGCTCCAAGGAACAGTGTTTCTGCTAGAGGACAAGATCCAATCTCTGTCTCTTCAGGTGAATCGAGCAATTACCTGTAAATCTGCGATGGTGCGGAAGCACATGAGTGTGCTAGGCCTCTTGGTCTCTGTGTTGGAAACAGTTCCTTATGCTCAATTTCACACAAGGGAGTTGCAACTGGATATTCTCAGTTGCTGGTCAAGGCAACACTCTCATCAGTCTCACTCCATGTCTGTCTCAACAGGCAAAGTCTTATATTCAGTGGTGGATTCGATGGTCCCTCCTAATGCTGGGACGTCCATTTTTCATCCCAGAATGGGTAGTGATCACCACAGACACCAGCCTGATGGGCTGGGGAGGGCAACCATGAGCTCCCTGACGGCTCAGGGTCCTTGGACTGGTGAGGAGAGTCTTCTTGCAAGCAACATTCTGAAGATACTATCCATTCGCCCAGCTCTATGTTACTGGTCCTGATAGGAACTGACAGGGACACCAGTGAGGGTCCAGTCTGAGAATGTTACAGAGGTTACATACTTAAGTTGCTAAGGAGGAAACAGAAGCGAGCCTGCTTGGGCAGATTTTTGTGAGCTCCATCAGTGGATTGAAACTCCAATGCTGGGGATTAACTTCAGAGAATCTCATGGCCTCCCTCAAGAACTGAAAAGTTTCTCTGTTACGCTCCAGGTTAAAGGACCCTCTAGCATTTGTGATGGATGCAATGTCCATACCATGGAACTTTCATCTGCTATATGTGTTTCCTCCAATTCCCCTGATTCCCAGGGTATTGAGCGGTTGTGATGGTGAGTGCTCAAGTCATCCTGATTGCTACCTTCTGGCCCAGTCAGGCCTGGTTCTCAGATCTTCTCAATCTGTCCATCCTGGAACCCTTTTTTCCTCCGATGGAGAAATTGGCTTTAACTGCATGGTTTTTGCAGCCAACATCTTGATGGGTTTTTTGGACTCTGCCATCTGTACCATGCTCCAAGCTAGGTTACATGCAATGCCTATCATAGGATTCGGTCCCTATTCTATCAGTGGTGAGCTGATCAAGAAGCTACTCCATACATTTTTCTTCCAATGGCTTTGGCTTTTCTTGAAGACTGTGTCAACAAGGGTCTCAGTCGGAGCTCTATCAGAGTTCAGATCTGCACTCTCTCTGTTCTTTTTCATAGGTGCATTGCTTTTCTCCCTGATGTCAAGACCTTTTCTCGGGGGATTGGGGATTACCCTTGACTACCTAGCCTTTAGGGATCCCAATCCACTGCGGGATTTGAATTTGTTATTAGGAGTTCTTTGGAAGCCTCCTTTGGAACTTCTCTCAGCTGCTTCATTGTGTCTTCTGACATTTAAGATAGCCTTCCTACTGGCCAGTGTGTTTATTTGAGTTCTAACTATAGGCATTGTCTTGTGACCCCCCCCCCCCATTTCCTGTTTTTGCCAGGTCCTGTGTACTCCCAGATGTTTTCTCTTTTCATCATTCCTGAGGGCCCCCATGCAAGCCAGGATGTGTCCAAGGTTAACAGTTCTTCTTGGTTCAAGGTGACCACATAACAGGCATATGTGCTCAGAAGGAAACCAGTCAAAGTCATGGATCACTTCACCAGATCAGCGGGAGCCTTTTGGGCCTACAAGAATCAGGTCTCCGCTGAGCAGCTGTGTAAAGTGGTAATGTTGTTGTTTCTGTACACCTTCATCAAAGCACTACCGTGTCAATGTCCTGGCCTCAATTGAGGCCAGTTTTGGCGGCAGGTCCTTCAGGTGGTGGTGTCTGTTTTCAGGATCATTCTACTCTTTCTGCAGAGTTCTGATCCCTGTTGATTCTTGTTTTTTGTTCAGCTGTTTGTCTGTTGACACTTGAGGTTCATATGGTACCAGTGAGTCCTGTGCAATACTGGTCTACTATGGAGAGGTTTTTTTTCCACTTTTTCCTTCCCAGGAATCGTGGTGGATGCTTCGATATATCCCCATGGTTTCTATGTTTCACATTCGATGTAAAAGAAAAGAGTATTTTTGCGAACTTGCAGTAAAATCCCTTTGCTTAGTCCAGGTGGAACACAAGACTCTCAACCAAGGAAAAAAACATGGGGTTTAAGTCCAGGACAGAGGGCTTCTCTTGGGGTCTTCATTTCAGGGGATTTCATTATTTTCGCTTGCTTCTTTTACATTTTCTTTGTGGTCGGGCCTAGGAGAGACTATGATGATAAGGTGTATGTCGGATGCCTATTGCCCATTCCGACCTGTAAGGTAGGCCTAAGAGTGGGCCCACATGTATAAGAAAAAGAGTTAAATTGATAGAGCTGAGAAAAGGGGTACGGGTTGGGTGGGTAACACAGAGCTCAGCCGGAGCTCTGCTCAGTCCCGAGGAAAGGACTGAGGTTGGTATAAATGTCTCCAACCGGCCCTCCCACAATTCCAGGCTAACCAATAGCCTTACATTTGTGGTCGGGCCTAGGAGAGACTATGATGATAAGGTGTATGTCGGTTGCCTATTGCCCATTCCGACCTGTAAGGTAGGCCTAAGAGTGGGCAAAAAAGAACCATGAATCCACAGTGATCATGACCATAGATCTATATCCAACGTGAATAATGTACTGTAATGACCTGAGACTGGATAATGCCCCGTCTGGTAATCCCTGAAATCTAACATAATCCATAAGAAAAGTGGAGCAAATGTAACTAAAAAGGAGGGCTGATAACCGAAGGGTAGAGAGCTGTCTACCCAACTGCTCCAAATATATACAATCTAAGGTGTCAAGTGAAAGACTACTTACTATACCCCACATGATCAATCGTAGGAGTGTGTGACAGTATAACTTACTGTAACAGCTGTGTTGGTAAAGATGTTTGATACCTGCCAAGGCGGATTAACAAAACAAGATAAAATATGCATAAACTAGTATATAAGTGACCAAAAAAAAAAAAAAAATGTAAAGGCAGAACACCATGGCACCCTACCACAGAACAGCTAGCCCAGTCAATAATTGACGTGTATAGTGGAAACGGTGAGAACCTTGAAATACTACCTCCCATATATAGCTTCATAAACATGACCTACGTCATAACATGTACGTCTGAAGGTAGTAGTCTGTCTTACAACGACACCAATGCAATGTCTCTGCCAAATTAACTCACAATTTGACTGCCTTAGCCCTGAACATAAGGCAAATAAAATCCTTCTTCCCCAGACACCCTGTAAAGCCATAAAGCGGTGTCATGGCAGTATCTTACCTGCATGTTCCGCTACCGGATTTGCTTATGTAAATTCTTCCGGTAATGCCACTGGTTTCACTGTGAGGGATCTTCCTTACATATGATGAACCTGTAAACAAACTGACTCATGATACTTAATATATTCCTATAATGCTGCTGGTTCGTGACACCCTGCCTAGTGAAAAAGAGAGAAAAGTATTAACTAGTATTTGGGTGACTGGTGAGTCCCTCTCTAGTGCCAAGCGGCTGATGCGAGACGCTACCTATGATTTGGACCGATGGGCGTGAGGCCTATGCGATAGGCTGAGGGGTGTTGGTCTCGCGGTGACAAATAATCTTAAGCAGTATAAGACCCTATGTCTATAGAGTGGGTGTGACAGGTGAAGCCCTGTCTATCAAGAAAACTAGGAAGAAGGCTCTGTCTATGAGCTGGGCCGAGGGAAACGTGGGACGGGACTAAGCTGTAGCCTTCCCCTAATCATCCTAAAAGACGAACCAGCAGTCTTAACATAACCTAAACCTAACTCTGCCTCTGAAAGTAACTTGCTCGAGCCTGTATGCGTGTCTCTGAATGAGGAGACTGAAATGATATACAAGATACCGAGTTTAATTATAAACCGTATCTCGGATTGCATATTGGATGACAACATAAGTTAGTAAACATACTCATACACACTAAACGGCAACATGAAAGCTTCAAATTGAAATACTTTACCTTTGATGCTTAATACAAAAAAATATATACATTACAGTAAGACAAGTGTTGGCTGTCGTAGCGGATGCCTGAGCAGCTGTACGAGCAAGATTACATTGTAGTATAACCAGAGGAATAAGTAGACATATATGAAATCAAACCCGGTCTTGACTGCAGTAAAGTTCAATGGTTGTGGAAGGAAAACCAGCCTGCAAGAGGAGCACTTGGGGTGATCGCGTGTTTGACTGTGCGTGGCTGTACACATGGTCTCGTTGTGATGACGTGAACGTGACTTAGTCTAAGAGAATCGACGACTAACACAGAGCTCAGCCGGAGCTCTGCTCAGTCCCGAGGAAAGGACTGAGGTTGGTATAAATGTCTCCAACCGGCCCTCCCACAATTCCAGGCTAACCAATAGCCTTACATATATGTTGAAACTGAGGGGGTGGGGGATTGAATTTGGAAAGTTGGATTGAAGAGAGGAGTCTCTGCGTCACTGCCATGTCCAATGGGGAAGGGGAGCTCATGGGATGGTCTTGATGGCCACATATCTTTTTTTCAGCCTCACCAACAATGTTACTGTGTTAACCCATGGTTCCTTTGTTCTGTATGGACTTAAGGGAAAAATATTTAATGACAAGTTCACTGAAATCTTCTTTCATGATTCTCCCACTTATAGTTTTCATGCAATTAATGTAATTGTTTTGAAATGACCCTAAATAAATTCCATGAATTCTCAAATTTAATTTTTTATGTTTAGTTTGACAGTTCTAGGGTTAAAAGTACTAGGGGTGCATTCAGATATACAGAGTGTTTTTCACTTAATCTAAGACTGAGTGGCCCAAATACTATGAAGATTAATTGGAGCTGCTGTTTTTGTGAAAACATTAATATCCCTTGAACATTGGGGCTTTTACTTTTGGGACTCCAATCCATGGCTTCCTCAGGCAGCATACCCATGTACATTCTGATACACGGTCACTACTGACAACACAGTCTGGAGTTCCTATTTCAGTCTGATGGATTTGAATGGTTTAACTTTTAATCTGTACTGCCAATCAAATCAGCTTCTTTCACTGTAAGGAGAGTCATGGATATCACTAACAGCCCAATCAGTCTTCTGATGTTTGACAACGAGAATTATCATGACTAACAGCATTCTTTGTCAGTTTAAAGGGATAGGGCTCGTATCCATAGTCTGTCTATATAAAAGGCCAGATGTATGTTTGTCTGAAGCAGTCATGCGCAGTAGAGACTGCCTGAAGCAGTCATGCGCAGTAGAGACTGCCTGATGCAGTCATGCGCAGTAGAGACTGCCTGATGCAGTCATGCGCAGTAGAGACTGCCTGATGCAGTCATGCGCAGTAGAGACTGCCTGATGCAGTCATGCGCAGTAGAGACTGCCTGATGCAGTCATGCGCAGTAGAGACTGCCTGATGCAGTCATGCGCAGTAGAGACTGCCTGATGCAGTCATGCGCAGTAGAGACTGCCTGATGCAGTCATGCGCAGTAGACGCTGCTCGAACGTTTGGCCCCGTGTACACGGGCTTTTACACTAGTATTTATATATGTGTATGTGTTTGTGTGTGTGTGTATATATAATACATACAAGAATATAGTTCACATGCAATTTGATTAAAGCTCACTTTTAATGTTCCATGTATATATGAGCCATTGGTCAGAAAGGGGATAAAATATGTAAAAATGTATAATCTTATTTCAAAGCGTGTGATGTACAAACATTTTAAAGTTGATTTATTTTTGACCAGTGCTTCTCAATGTTAGTCTAAAAGACTCTCCAACACAGCATTTAGGTATCAAGGTATCCCTGCTTGTTAAAGGGTTAGTAATGAAAAAAAAAGTGTGTTTTGCATTTAGAAGAGCTTAAAAAGTTGAGCTAAATGCAAAAAAACGTATTTCTCTCAAACCGCTATGGTTTGAGAGATACAGTCATTTAAAGTTCAATGTCTCCTGCTGACAGCTTTACAGAGATCTGTGTCGGCCGCAATCGCGTTATTGACAACGAATCCCATCATTGGAACGGTCTAAACCGTGTGCTTGTTTTGCAAGCACACGTTTTAGACCATTCCAATGAAGGGATTTTGCATTTAGCTCAACTTTTTAAGCTCTTCTAAATGCAAAAACTTTTTTTTTTTTTTTTTTTTTTTTGACATTACTTACCCTTTAATTGGTGGGTAATGATGGTCTCAGTCATTGTGACTGCTCCACCTGTGCTTAAGAAGGGATATCTTTAAATCTGAACTGATGGTGTGCCCTGGAGTTCTTTTCAATGTGTTGAAGATGCATCTAGCATCTGTGAGGTTAAGTAACTTAAAGGGACACTAATGTCCCATAAAAAATGTTCTGTTTTGTAGAGGGTAAAAAAATAAATTATGTGCACAAATCCTGTCTCTCAAACCTTTATGGTTTGAGAGATATAGGCATATGAAGTTCCCCCCTCCCTTTGTGCTGACAGCAGGAGATCACTGTCTGGGGACTAGCTGGCGACTCTGCAGCTGAGCCGAAATTGTGTTACTTAAAAAGAATGACTTCATTGGAAAGGTCTACAAAGTGTATCTGGTTTGCAAGCATACTTTGTAGACCGTTCCAATGAAGTAGTTCTTTTTAAATAGAGATTTTGGCTCTGCTGAAGAATCTTCTCCAGTCTCACGACTCGAATCCCCTGCTGTCAGCTGTACAGCTGACAACAGGAAAAGGGAAACTTTACAGGCGAATAGCTCTCAAAACATAAAGGTTTGAGAGAGAGGATTTGTACCACTTAATCTGTTTTTTTAACATCTACAAAACAAGTATACTTTTTATGGGACATTTCTGTCCCTTTAATAGACTTTTTGTTCACTTTCTAAAACATAAACGTTCATGTATACCTTTCACATTTAAGAGGTGAATCTACCAATAAATTAACTAGCAAATGCATGATTTTGAAAGTTTGGCTCTTTTTTTTTTTTTTTTTTTTTTTTTAAACATTTGAAACAAAGTTTGAGATATTTAGCTATATTAATAATCTTATGCAAATAAGTAGGTATTAGTCAGCAGGTAGTGGCAGTTGGGATGAGGGCAGTGTAGAATGTTAGGTCTGGCAAGCATTCCTGGCACATTATCATTAACAAAGCTACTTATCTCAACGTATTGCTTTAAATAAAAAATGGCTAATATAAATGTGATATTTGGAAGCTCTTTCAAAATCACCTATTTGTTACAAAATGACAGTTCTACTTTAAAATGGTGTAAAATGTCACTTGTGCACGCCTTTGTTTACTTGAATTAACCACATGTTTATTTACTTAAGGTCCTCCCCCATCATTTGTGTGTCAGAGGGTTATCCAACGTACTGTGTTTCTGTTCAAACTTTATAAACACTGTTGTTTTCACACTCCGCTCTCTAAAAGGCTAGAAACACATGAGAACGTGTTTATCCATTTATTCATATTCACACAGCAAAAATTACACTAGAGGCTGTATGAAGAAATCAATAGATGAGCAATGCTGAATCCAACCAATTGCACCGTAGGAGACAAAAGGAAATTCTCAGTGATGTAAAAGAGGTTCGAATAGTTGAGAGCTCTCTAGCACTGTGTGAAACAATGAACAATGTGTGTGTGTTGGAGACCTCTCTAGCACCCAGTGGGGTTTAAACCCAAATTTAAATAATTAGAAATTTGGGGATTTTTTTTGTACTTCTATTGTGTAGTTGGTTTGATCCTGAATTGCTTTTTTTCTCTCTGCAGATTCCATGACCTTCATATGAAAAATCTTTCAAAATCGCCTTTTTGTTGTATTACACATATTTTCTTTATCAAGAAAATTAGTTTTACATAGAGATGCACCGATGCCACTTTCATTAAGGCCGAGTACGAGTACCGATACTTTTTTCAAGTACTCGCCGATACCAATTACCAATACTTTTTTTTGCGGTCATTTGCCAGTTTTCCAAGTACTTAAAGCGCATATATATATATATATATATATATATATATATATATATATATATATATATATATGCTTTAGGTACTTGGAAAACTGGCAAATGACCGCAAAAAAAGTGTTGGTGAGTACTTGAAATATATATACACACACACCACCTCTTGACTGTCCCCTTTTGCCTCTTTCTCCCCCTCTTGATTCCCACCTTTTACTTCATTCTCCCCCTCTTGAGCTCTCTCCTTTTGCCTTGGCTTTTTCTCTCCCTTTTGATCCCCCTTTGTCCCCCTCCTTGACTCTTGATCCCACTCTTTTGCCTCTCTCGCTCTCTCCTGATCCCCCCTCCTTTTTGCCTCTTCTTGGTCCCCCTCCTTTTGTCTCCTGATCTTTCCTCCTTTTGCCTTTTTTTTCTTTTTCTTTTTCTTAGTCCCTTTTGCCTTTTTCTCCCTCTTGGCCCCCCTCTCTGCCTCTTTCACTACCTGCTCTATGTCCCATCTTGCCTCCCTTACCCTCCTCTGCCGGGTGCTCGCTGTTCTCTCGCGAGCCCCGGCAGAAGTCAGCGTCGGAGCATTGCCATGGTAACCCACGGCAACGCTCCAGGAGGGAGAGAGGCAACCGGGGAGCATTGTGAGCAGCTCCCTGGGCTCCCTCACTGCAGCACCGACCCTGACACAGGGTATCGGTGCTGGCATCGGCTGCATTTGCGCGAGTACAAGTACTCGCGCAAATGCTGGTATCGGCACCGATACCAGTATCGGTATTGGTGCAACCTTAGTTTTACATTTATAGATTATGCTAAATTAGACATGAGGTGCAGGCACTTCCCGTCTTTGCCCTACATTACATTACTTCTGCCACTCATTGACATGAACCCTTTCTGTGTGAAGGGAGGTGGAACCGCTTGATAGGTTGTGTTATCAAGTGGAAGAGGTAGGTCTGGAAGTGTCTGTATGGAATATCTTTAGTAACATAATATATCGGGCCTCTTTTACACGGTTGACAAAACTGTTGTAGTCCCTTGCAACAGTTATCTCACACTTATAGTTTTGCTCACCTCTTCTGCATTCCATAGCCAATCTAGAAACAGGACAGGCAGCCCACATGACGATCAGCTGATATTACTGTCTGGCACCCATGAGGATAGGCCATGCATTGGAGGATGCAATGAGAATCACAACCTCCAAGCACTTGTGTGAAAGTTCTGCTAGCAGCCCCAAAGGCCACCGTTCAGGCCTTCCTTGCTGCAACTTTACAGCCTTCCTGAGTGAGGGCCGTAAAGTTGCAGCATGCTGGACTCTGGTGGGTTGATAGGTGATAATCACCTGTGTGCTGTTTTTTTGTCATTAATATGAAAGGGGGTCTTAATCTAACTCAAACCCAGTTTTCTAAATATAAAATGTTTTAGGTGATGGGGTTGCTTTATCTCTGTAATGACGAGGAGTGCACAACCCATTGCAGAGCAACGTGTTGTGGTCCTCTGGTCCTTACTGGGTTAATCTTATTCCCACATGTCCCAGAGTTCCAAGAACAACCCCTGTATTTGGTTCCCTATCCTTGAATCCCACTGTCTCTGAGTTTAAAATGTTAGCTCCTAATTATGTGTGCTTGTTACTTACAAGTTAAATAGGTTGTGAGCTTTCCCAATTGGTAACATTGCTTATTTGTATGTTTTCACATAGTATTTACCTTCGTGTTATCTGTTCTAGTGCAGCTGTGTCTGTTTTCTGGAATTGTGCTAACTGTACTATGGACCACAAGTAACGCTTTACTGTAACTGCCCAGAAGAAAATGTATTTTATTTAAATGGCAGACACGTGAAAATCAATAAGTATTTGTATACAGCCAAACCTTGAGCAATAATGGGACAATATTTATAACCTTAACCCCTTAAAGCGGAACTACTAGGTAAAGTCGCTCTGCAATAACAGGTGCTTAATAATAGTTCTATTACCTCTCAGAACGACACGATTCTACAGAAATTCTTAAGATTTTGAAACTGGAAGCCAGGCATCAGCGCAGACATCTTGTCTGCCCGCCTGCGCTGTCAGTCCCCGTTTCCATTAAAAAGCATTGCACTGTGCCGAAAGGGACTGATGCAGGCACGCAGGATCTTGTAATTCTGAGAGGTAATATAATTATTATTAAGCTAGTCGCCACCTGCCTAATTATTGCAGGGCGACTTTACCTATGGTGGGAGTTCCGTTTTAAATGCAAACTGTAAGCAATGCTGTGGGCACCTTTAGCATCTAAATGGTTAAAGTCTTTCAGTCAGTGTATTTCATAGATATGGTACAGTGTTTTGCCCTGCTCCACATATACTTTATACCAGGGCTCAAAATTTCCACTCGCCCCTAGCCAATGGCGAGTGAAAATTTAGCCTTGGCGAGTAGATATTCAGCCCTGGTGGGTATGTTTTGGCTTGCAGTGGCAAGTAACTTTTCAGGTCTGGCTAATAGCAAAGGACTTCAAATTATAAGCCCTGCTTTATACTATTGCCCTATGACATTATATGTAAAGTCCTATATTCTTTTAATTGTATGAAAATGTCACTGTATTCCTTTAGCTATCATTCACTGGCTTGTGGCACTGTAGGGGTTAAAGTGTAGAGTCTTACAGAATAAAGTGATGCTGCTTAGCTCCCTCTGCAGGCTGCTTAGCCTCAGCTGATTCTGTGTGAATATGGTAAAAAAAAAAAAAAAAAAAAAATCTTTTTTTTTTTACATCTCTAATATTCATGCTGATGCATTTTGATGCTACTGTGCATTCATTTTCCCCCCCTCTCTCTTTTTTTTTGCCTTTGTGGGTTATTTGTTTGTTTGTGTTTATTTTTGGTGCTTACATCGATGCCGATCTTCTGAATCCATCAGTAACCACGGAGAGGAATCCCCCTCCCTCCTCTCCCCTAACTCCCCTCCCTAGATTCATCAGGAAAAAAAATATATAATAACGTGCAGGATACACAATGTATAGTTGCTGTGTAAGGTTGCTGTTCCTGAATGGCAGAAACCAAATCCTGTCAGTGCCTGACTTTTGAAGGCTGCCCTGTGGTGGGGGAGGTTTAGTTCCAAAGGGGGGGTTTAAGAGAAAAAAAAATCCTTGGAGATCAAGAATGTCTTCGGCAAAGAGGCCAAGAGGAAGGGTAAGTGAAAGGCTGAATGAGAGAAAGGAGGGGGGTGGCTGCCTGGGCTGTATAACCTCTCTTACAACTGGCCTTGCTCCATCGCCATCTTAAGCTAGTGACTGCCTGCTTTAGTTTTGGTTCTCAGGCTGCAGGCCTTTTAACTGTGGGATCTTAGCTAGAGCAGCACACTCTTCATCCCTGCTGTAAGAGCCAGTGATGCCTGCTGTTCTGGGACTCGGCATGCATGTGGATAACCCAGCCAGCTTCTCCCGTTGCTGTTCATGGGAGCTCAGAGATGGGTGAGCGAGAGAAGTGGCATTTGTGCGTCCTTGAGAAAGGAATGTTTTTATTTAATGGCAATCTGGAATCCAGATATTTGCTGTTGAATAGATGCAGTTTAATTTTTGACATGAGATTCTGAGGAAGGGGGAGTGAGTTTTAGGAGAATTTAGTCTGTGCTGATGTGGCTGCGTGTTTTGGCAACAAATTAGTGTTTTGTGCATTAAGCTGCGTAGATTATGGAGTCTGCAAGAGAAAAAGGAGAGAAGCTGCGTGTTGCAGGGCTGCAGTAAGCAGAATCTTTGTGTACTGTGGATGACACACATCTATTTCTGTGGATTTAAAGACATACTTTTATACAGAATGCACACTTTTATTCTAATAAACTGTCTGTACAAGTCTTTACTGTGGGTATTTTGAATACTCTTTTATATGAGAATAAACCAGTATTCTCTGTACTCTATAAAACGTGGGTGGGTGTGTATACAGCAAAATGTATTATTTGCAAGTCTTTAATAATTGTGTGTGTGGGTGTAAAATTAATAAAATATGTATATAGCAGTGTGAATATATAATGTGTAATTGGAGCAATTCTGAAGCAACCATAGGTGAAAAAAAAAAATCCCAGTTAATGGGGGGTCTTTAATCCACTGAATGATAGGTCTCCAACACATTGGAAAGACCTCTTAGCATTTAGTAGGTTAAAGACCCCATTTAATTCAGTGGGATTTTTATTTATAATATATAGTATAATTGGTTTGCCCCGGAATTGAACCTGCATCTATCTATCTATCTATCTATCTATCTATCTATCTATCTATCTATCTATCTCTCTCTCTCTCTCTCTCTCTCTCTCTCTCTCTCTCATTCTTTCGCTGTCTCTCTCATTCTATCTATCTATCTAATCTATCTATCTATCTATCTATCTATCTATCTATCTATCTATCTATCTAATCCTTCCATCCATCCATGTAGATAATCTATCTCTCATTCTTTCTGTCTCTCTCTCTCTCTCTCTCTCTCTCATTCTCATTCTCTTACACTCCCATTCTTTCTCTCTCTCTCATTCTCTCTTACTCTTTCATTCTCTCTCTCATTCTCTTACTCTGTCATTCTCTCTCTCTCATTCTCTCTCTCTCTCTCATTCTCTCTTACTCTGTCATTCTCTCTCTCTCTCTCTCTCTCTCATTCTCTTACTCTGTCATTCTCTCTCTCTCTCTCTCATTCTCTCTTACTCTGTCATTCTCTCTCTCTCTCTCATTCTCTCTTACTCTGTCATTCTCTCTTTCTCTCTCTCATTCTCTCTTACTCTGTCATTCTCTCTCTCTCTCTCTCTCTCTCTCTCTCTCATTCTCTCTTACTCTGTCGTTCTCTCTCTCTCATTCTTTCTCTTTTTCTTTCTCTCATTTTATTGTCTCTCATTATATCTGTCTCCCATTCTCTCATATAAATATATGCCTGTATGTTTTATGTATAGATAATAGATGTGTATGTATTCGGGCGTATAATTTACACTGCTCTTTGTACCTGCATAGCGTTCATTAATCTGCAAAGTGTCACATTTTCCTGACTCGCTAGAGTGTCCCCTTGACCATGGAAGCTTAGTGACTTCTTCCCAGATCTCTTTGTGTATATACATATAAGAAATATTTTGCTGCAAAAACATGTAGCAAATAAAATTTCCATCTTTATTCATATCGGAATTGTAACCTCTTGGGTGCCAAGAAGTCTCCAGTGAATTTCTTTGCAATGTGTTAGACTTCTGTAGCATCCAAAGGGATTGTGGGTTTTTTCCTTTTATGTTGTGCAGTTCTTTTGCCCCAGGATTTGCCTTTGTACAGATTCTCTAATGATACAAATTGTTTTATTTATAATTTTTGAGGAAAAAATACTTGTTTATTTCTTTGTATATTTATGTTTTTGTGTTCATGTAGGCTTATATTCAAAATGGTATAATACTAGTATTATAATAATTAGTATAATTATCATTAACATTTTAAAGCACCATTGGGGTGTGCAGAGCATTGCTTCAATGCGTTGAACACCCCTCTGGTCCTTAACCCTTTGAGTGCAAGAGAGGTATGCATAGGATACCTTTCTGGCACTCAAAGGGTTAAAGCAATAGTAATTGATCAAAATAAATGGAGTTCCGATTAATCACCTTTTTTTTTTTGCCCATGTAAAGCGGTATTTCAATAGTATTCGAGTTGTAGTTCACAAGTAATTGAACTATAAAATGCCCCCTTCCCGCCCCTTTTACCTACGTAAAGCTGCCTCTCCAAGCTGGTCCGAATGGAGAGCAGCGAGGGAGTGCGTCGGGGGGGGGCAGGGTTTTCCTTATGCCTACAACTCGGATACTACTGAAATACCACTCTACATTGACAAAAAACGTTGGAGATTAATCATAGCGCCGTTAATTTTGATCTATTCCTATTCCTTTAAAGGATTAAATTATAAAGCACCAGCATATTCCTCAATACTATACAACTGGAGAAACCCATTAAAAATGACAGTCAAATGCGTACAAATGGTATATACAGGGCCCTGCTTACGATGGCTTACAATCTAAAGGGCAGGTTGCCCTGAGCACAGAACTTGACTTCATAAACTGCATACTTCCTGTGTCTCAGCTAGTCCCTCCCTGAGTTCTGTTGGGTCCGTTGAAGGCTATTTTCTTCCGTCTTGCTTAGTGACCAGGTTTACGGTGTCTCAGCAGGAACAATCTTCCTCCCAGCTCAGATATTTAACTTTTATCATTCTGGAATGATCAGTAATCAATGGGGTTTTCATTTGCCTCTTATGGTGCAGTTGGTTTGCTTCAAAACTTCTGTTACCAGCCCATAATGCCTTGTGCTGCTATTCACTGTGTTAAAGCATAAGCTGGGTATAGGAAAATGTCTTCCTTTTTGTTTTGGTTTCAGCATAGTATACATCTCTAAAACATGGATTTTCAATGCAGTGGAGATATCTGCAGCATCCAAGGGGTTAAAGGGACTTAAAAAAAAAAAAAAAAAAAAAAAAATCCTCCTGAGATTTCCGAAGAAGTCCTCTATACTCCCGCCCTAGAAACGTTTCTTTTGTTTTTTTTTAATATTCCATTATGTGCTCTCTGATAATAAGTGCATTGTGTTCAAGGCTATTCAGGCATTCCTTTGCAGTAAAGGTTTAAAGGCCTAAGGCTGTATGTTCAAATGAAAAGTGGAGGAATTCTGAAGCAAAGCAATTGCACTCTAGTGGAGAACTAAAAATTCCCATTGAGTTTAAATGGTGATTTCTGACCTCTTGAATGCTAGAGAAGTCTCTATTGCATTGCTAAGCAATGCAGAGCGTTTAAAGGGGAACCATCACCTCTATACAAGCTTGCCTCAATGTGATGTTCATATAGTGATAACCTGTAATTTGTGTGTGTGTTTTTAAATACAATTCAGGCTGTGGCGTTTACCATTTTAAAAATGAGCCAGGGCCTTACTTCAGGACAGGCTGCAGGTACAGCTCTGTATCTTAGCCTGTCAATCTTCATCTGTTCCCTCCCAAAAAGGCAAAAAAGCACTCCAGTTTACATGGAGAAATCCTCCGTCATTGGAGGAGGTTGGAACAAGAGAGTACTTTGGGAGGGAACAGATGAAGATTGACAGACTGTGGTACAGAGCAGTACCTGCAGCCTGTCCTGAAAGGGATAGTAATACTTACATTTTACTATCCCTATCTTGTAGCCCTTAAAAAACTGAATTAAATGAGCCCAGTGGCATCTCTCAAACCTTTATGGTTTGAGAGATAGCCGCTTTCAAAGTTCCCTCTCCCCTGACATCAGCATTCTAGCTGACTGCAGGGGAATCCAGTCCCTGAGCAAGCGGAAGATCTTCAGAAGAGCCTCCGCCGGTCACAGGACAGGATTCCCCTGTTGTCATCTAGAACCCTGCCTTCAGGGGAGAGGGAAAAAAAACAAAACTTTGAAAGCGGATATCTGTCAAAGCAGAAGGTAAAACCTGCCGTCCTTTGTCAAGGGGGCAGGGTTTTCTTAATACAGATAGAAGGAAGACTGTCCCTCGCTGCGATCTGTCTGGTCCGATGAACAGATTCCAGACCTGAGGGGAGGCTGCTTGATGTAAATAAAAGGGGAGGAAGGGGGAAACTTATTATAGAATGAAAAGAAAACATCAAATATATGAAAGGTTATAAAGCTGCAGATAGATATAGAAATATATATAGAAGAATCTCTCTTACTGTAAAACCTAAAATTACTATCCCTTTAAATGTAAATATGATTTTATATTATGTCCATGATTCACTAAAGAGTACAAATGGGGTTACAGTAGGCAAAGTTAAAGGGACAGTAATGTCCCATAAAAAACTCTTATAGTTTTGTAGAGGTTAAAAAATAAACTGTATGGCACAAATCCTGTCTCTCAGACCACTATGGTTTGAGAGAAATATGCATTCAAAGTTCCACCCTTCCTCCCCTACTCCTGATGTCAGCTGTAAAGCTGACAGCAATAGATTCAAGTCGGCCGACTTGAGGAGGCTCTTCAGCAGAGCCAAAATCAATTTATTGAAAAAGAAGTACTTCATCGGAATGGTCTACAAAGTGTGCTTGCAAACCAGGCACACTTTGTAGACCATTCCAATGAAGCAATTCTTTTCCAGTAACACGATTTTGCCTCTACTGCAGAGCCATCGGCTTTTCCCCGGACCGGGATCTCCTGCCGTCAGCACAGCGCTGACGTCAGGAGAAGGGGAGGGAGGGGGAACTTTGAATGCCTATATCTCTGAAACCATAGCGGTTTGAGAGATAGGATTTGTGCCATAGAGTTTTTTTTTTTTCATCCTCTACAAAACTATAAGAGTTTTTTATGGGACATTACTTTCCCTTTAAGCTCTCCAGCTGTCAGGAACCACAACTCCCATCATAACCCACCAAACAGCATGATAGCTATAAGCTGTCTATTGGCTGTCTACCCCTGGTATAAAAGGTGGAAGTCATCACATAGCTATAATTACCATCATTTTATTGTCTCCTTCTCAGTATGGAAAACTTTGTGTTTTTCAGAACTAATTAAAATTTGTAATGGTGCCACGTGTAAAGTAAATTTTGCAGCGTGTTCAAGCTAAGGTCATAAATAAGAAATAAAAAAGAACCTTATCTTGCTAATATCAGTTATGTTGCTTGTGAAAGTTTCATTTTAAAAGCCTTGACTCCCAGGAGTACAAAAATACCAAATAAGTATAGTTTTACCTACATGCATGGTGTACACAGACCCCTGTTTAAAGGGGAACTATCACCCGAATTAAAGTTACCCCCAAATAATTATGCACATAACAATAAGCAGGGCTTATAATTTTAAGTCCATTGCTACTAGCCAGGCCTGAAAAGTTACTCGCCATTGCAAGCCATAACATACTAACCAGGGCTAAATTTTCACTCGCCATTGGCTAGTGGCAAGTGGAAATTTTGAGCCCTGACAATAAGCTTATCGAAACTAGTATTATCCGGAATAAGTCCACCGTTATAGAGAAATCCAACTCTTTCTGAGACGGTCAGGCAGACATCAGCGCAGACATCTTGCCAAAACGACATCTGTGCGTCTGCACTGTTTATCCCAGTCTCCTCTAGGAGGAGTTGCATTGTACCTTAAGGTACAAGATGGGACTAACGGCACAGACGCAAAGATGCCTCTACAGCAAGTTGCTTGCTTGACAGTCTCAGAATGAGTTGGGTTTCTCTATAATGGTGGGTTTATTCTGGATAATAATAGTATGGATATGCTTATCTCTATGTTGTGGTAACTTTAATTTGGGTGATAGTTCCGCTTTAAAAGGAGCACAAAAGTAAATTTTTAGCTTTATAAACTAAAAATGCACATTCCATAGGTTACATGGTAAAACTACCCCAAGACAGCATAAACATAAAAGCAAATATTTCTTGAAAGGAGACTAACTTACAAATCATAAAATGGCTGATGTTTCTTCATACACAAAATAATGTCGCAAGGACTTTTTTTTTTAAAAATAGGGGGTTTTCAGAAAGGTTTCACAAATTTACTGTACAACATGTAAGCAAGGTTAGTGTAACACAGAATAAATTATAAATGTCACGTATCTCCTCAGTACACTGACCCCAAAATGTAAATATGCAGAAACAACTGTTCTTCCATAAACCTCCAGACTGGCCACAGCATATTTTTATACAATTGCTATTGACATTTTCATGGACATAACCAAATGCACTACCCCCCATTATGTCAAAATAACCCCTTAAAAGCATTTCTTTCCTGAAAGTAAATTTCCCGCTGCATCAGATGAAAAGAATATCACCCCACACCTGGGTCAAATGCTTTTAAACTTTTTTATTAATTATCTCGAAGTGGGAATTGACAGTAATGTATTTGCTGATGACAGCAAGCTGTGCAAGGAAATACATACAGGATGTTTTTTTCTTTGCAGAAAGATTTGAATGGGTGTAAGAAATGGTAGATGACATTTTATGTAGATAAATGTAAGGTTATGCATTTGGGCTGCAGAAACAAACATATTTTATATATATTATATTGACTCAGTGGGAAACTACTTAAGGAGTCCTCGTTAGAGAAAGATTTAGGAGTACTGATAGGTGATAGACTTCACAGCAGTGTGCAGAGTCATTCAGCAGCTGCAAGAGCAGATAGGTAGCTATCCTGCATAAAAAGTGGGGTATAGATGCATTGGATGGAAATTTAATTCTACCTCTGTATATATCCTTGGCAAGGCCGCATCTAGAATATGGAGTACAGTTTTGGGTACAAGCTCTTAAACAACACATTACTGAACTGGAAAAAGTTCAGAGATGTGCAACAAAACTGATAATGGGATTGGAGAATCTGAAGTATAAAAAGAGAGACAAGCCAAACTGGGTTTGTTTACATTAGGGAAGATATGTCTAAGGGGTGATATGATCATCATTGACAATTATATTTGTAGTCAATACAAAGAACTCTACAAAAAACATTTACTCAAAGACTAGAAGAAAGGTGCTTTCGACAAAAATAAAAGCAAGGATTTTTTACAGTATGGGTGGTTAAGTTATAGAGTTCTTTGCCTTGGGATGCTGTGCTTGCAGATACTATAACTGCTGTCAAAAAATTAATGGATACCTATCTAGCACAGAACATTATGAAAGCTTCAAAGCAGATAGAATGTTGATCCAAGGAAATATCTGACTGCCATTTGGAGTCAGGAAGGAATTTTTTTACCCACTTGGAGCTTAATTGGTAATGGTTTCAGATGTTTTTTTGTTTTGTTTTTTTGCCTTCAGCTGGGTCAACAGGGGTGATATGGCATGGGCTGAACTTGATGGATGCATATCTTTTTACAGCCTCATCAACTACCTTAATATCTTGGATATAATACGTCCAATTTTACCCCACTTCACCTTATGTGATGTGGGGGGGGGGGGTGCGTATTATTCCCGAGAGTTTTTTATTTAAAAAAAAATTAAGCCTTCCAGAACCCTTTCCTCCCTCCCCGGCGCTATCTGATACTAAAATACCACTTACTTTCTTCAAAAGTCAAGTCCTCGCATTTTCAAGATTATCAGGTAACACATAAACAATGTAATTCTTCCCCTGCGGGCAGCATGCTTCGATTCAACGCCCGCCTCCTTCAACTGGCTTTCAGGACCTACTGGCTCCAGCCAATGGTAATGCCCTGTGAGGATCTGAAGGTCCTCACAGGGCAATACCATAGCCGGAAGGAAGCGGGTGGCGAATGGAAGCATGCCGCCCGCAGGGGAAGATTGACATCGTTTATATGTTGCTTGATAATCTTGAAAATGTGGGGACTTCACTTTTGAAGAAAGTAAGTGGTATTTTAGCATCAGATAGCGCAGGTGGAGGGAAGGATTCTGGCAGGCTTAATTTTTTTTTTTTTAATCAATATGGGGGGAGGGCATTAGAAAGGTCCTGAAGTCTCTTCAGCGAGACAGGATTCTTTAATTTTCCCTTTTAAGTTAAGGGAAGGAGGGAAGTTGGCAGGTCTGTACACCATATGGCTTGGAAAATTGGGAACTCTTTTCCATCACTACACCGATTGGGCAATGCACGTTGCAGTGTATTGGGCACCACTGTTTGTATGTCCTCTATGGTGTAGATGCTTTGCTATAGAATTACACCTCTATGGCTTTTTGGATTCAGTCGATAGAAAATGAAAGCCTTAAATAGCCCCTTTTCCTGCAGTTTGTCCCATCAGCGTTCTTCCAGGTCTGACAGAACAAATCACACTTAACTACATGGTTTTGTTGCCAGAGGAGAGTCAGTTGTGCAGACACTGATATTTGGGGAAGGATCAGTTAACCCCATGGATGGTAGATATCCCAAGCAAATTATGTAGAAATGCGTTATAGGCTCATGTAACTTCCAACAAGATTAAAACCCTTTGCCAGGTTAAAGAGGGGCAGTTCTGGAAGATGCTATTTCTCATTGATTCATTACTTTGCAATGTTTTGGAGACCTCTCTAGCATTCAAAGGGTTAAAAGTCCCACTTCAATCAATGAGAAATTACGTCTGTGTCCTATGGTTCAGAGATATGTTCCAGAAAATGGGTAAATGCCCCTCTTTAGCTTGCCAGAGCCATACAGGCCTAATACACATAGTCAAAGTGAATGAATTCTGAGGTAAATTAAGGGGAGTGGGAAAAAAATCCCTAAATTCCCAATGATTTAACCCCTTAGTGACGGCCGCGTGCAGACGCGGCCGTCACTTAACGCCCGTCTAACATTTTTTTTTTTTTTTTGTTAAAAGAATCCGGAGTCCCCGAACGGCGTGCAGCCGCGCGGGGAGCCGGATTTCCTGGACGTACATGTACGTCCTCTGTCACTAAGTGACACCCACAGAGGACGTACATGTACGTCCTTTGTCGCGAAGGGGTTAAAAAGGGCTTTCAAAGTGTTAGTAATATCCCTTAAATTTTTTTTTATAGATTTGTAGAGGGTAAAAAAAGAATTGCATTGCTACAAACCCCATCTGTCAAACCACTACGGTTTGAGAGATATTCGCAATCAAATTTCCCCCTTCCCTTCCCTTCTCCTGACGTCAGCGTCTAGCTGACAGCAGGAGATCCCAGTCCAGGGACCAGCCGGTGGCTCTGCAGCAGAGCTGAAATCCCATTATTAGAAAATAATTTCTTCATTGGAAAGGTCTACAAAGTGTGCCTGGTTTGCACGCACACTTTGTAAACTGTTCCCATGAAGTAATTTGGTTGCAATAACGGGATTTCAGCTTTGCTGAAGAGCCTCATCATATGAGCTGACACGGATCTCCTTCTGTCAGCTTTACAGATGACATCAAGAGAAGGGAAGGGGGAGCTCTGATTGCCAGTATCTCTTAAACTGCTAAGGTTGGCGTTTGTGGCAATCCGATTATTTTTTTACCCTCTAGAAATCTATAAAAAAAAATGTATGGGACATTACTAACACTTTAACCACGTGAATGCTAGTGAGATCAATTTTTGGAACGTAATGTGGGGACAGCTCTAGCATTAAGACATTAAACATTCTATTTAAATCAACATAAATTGTTTTTTCATTATTATTTATACTCCAAAATCATCCCACTTGTGTGCAAAAGCTGTAAGTTTAAAGCGATAGTGACTTTTTATTTTGACTTGAGATATTCTGAGTGTATTGAGTGCACTTTATTTTTTGTGTTCTTACTTTTAACCCTTTGAGTGGCAGAGGGGTCTCCAGTGCATTGCTCTGCAATGCACTGGATAACCCCTCTGCCATTCAAAGGGTTAAAGGGATAGTAATGTTTCATAATAAAAGCAGCTCTAATTAATCATCATAGTATTTAGACTTTGGAGAGTGTTATTTCAATTCTGTCAGAGTTGTAGTTCAAGAGTAATTCAATAACAAAGTATTCCCTTCCTGCCCCTATTACTGATGTAACACTGTTGAGCCAGATCAGAAGGGAGGTGCCCAGGTAGACTGCAAAGAGGAACAATCTTCAATTAAGATGAGGGAAAAACCTGAAAAACTTGTCAAGGGGGGCAGGGCTTTCATTGTTCTGATAGAAAGAAGATTGTTCCCTGCTGTTATCTGTCTGGTCTATGGACTGGATTTCACATCTGAGAAGAGATGGCTTACACTAGGTGAAAGGGACGGGATGGGAAACTTTGCTTGTGAATATATCTCAAACCATAAAGGTTTGAGAGATAAGCCTTATATCATTCTTCATGTTTTTTTAATGCCTACAAAATAAAATAAAGATAAAATAAAGTATTACTATCCCTTTAAGTCCCTGACAGCAAACTTACTGGATTTATTTCTGGAAAGCTTTCCATCAGTGACTGCAAAAAGCAAGGATACTGATACAATGTAAGATAATAAACTGCATCCAGAATATTAAATACAAAAAACACAGTGGTGCAGAGATAGTGTTGCATTGTATCACTATGCCTCCTTGCCATCACCTACCAGAAAGTTATCTAAACAAAGATCCAGGGAGCTCCCTGACAGGGACTTAAAGGGATAGTAACCCCCCCGAACAACGTGACGCCAAAAGACAGCAATTGTACAAACATACTGAACTCCCTTAGTCCCATCTCTCAAACCTTTATGGTTTGAGAGATGTAAGGCAAGACAGACCTCCGCTGCCTCTCCCTTCTGCCTCGTAAAGCTGTCAGAGGCAGAATCCGGTCGGCCGACTTTCGGCGGTTCTGCAGGAGCACTATCATCTAGATATCTCCGTATAATTACTACATCGGAATGGTCTACAACATGTGCTTGCAAGCCAGGCACATGTTTTAGACCATACCCATGAAGTAAGAATATGGAGATATCTAGATGACAGCGCTCCTGCAGAGCCGCAGTCTGGTGCTGGAAGCAGGATCTCATGACGTCCGCTATACAGCGAACGTATGAGAACGGGGAGGGAGCGGAGGTCTGTCTTGCCTTACATCTCTCAAACCATAAAGGTTTGAGAGATGTGACTAAGGGAGTTCAGTATGTTTGTACAATTACTGTCTTTTGGCGTCACGTTGTTCGGGGGGGGGGGGTTACTATCCTTTAAAAACTGAAAAACCACAAGTGAAGATGAAAAAGAAAAACAAACAAGAATTATAGACGATTTGACTTTATATTTTCTACATGTACATAATGTGTAAAGTCCAAATTCTCCTCATTTCAACACTAGTACCATGGGTTTGTTGGAGAATGACAGTCAGCCTCCTTTTGGTTTTACAGACTATGCAAGGGCTTAATAATAAGTAAAGTCCCCACTTCAAAGGGAAGGGGATGGATTCTGCAGCAAACCAATTGCACTACAGGGGAGAACTAAAAATTCCTGTTTACTTTGACCCTTTGAGTGCCAGAGAAGTAAGCAACGCGTGTACCTCTCTGGCACTCAAAGGGTTAAATGGTGTGTTTAACCCTTTGAGTGCCAGAGGGGTATCTGGCACTCAGAGGATTAATCCTTTTATTGCTAGAGAAGTCTCCAACACTTTTTAAAGGGGAGGTATCACCGCTCTACAAGTTTGCCTCAGCGTGATGTTCATATAGTGATAACCTGTAATCTGTGTGTTTGTTTTGTTAGACAATGCAGGATATGATAAAATTTACAGTTTAAAAAAAACAAAAAAACAACTGCACAATTAGGGATAAAAATCATCAAAACTCCCATTAATTTAACTGGAGCATTTAAAGGGTCAGTAATGCCCATATTTAACTTAACCCCCCCCCCCTTCCTCCTGACATCAGCGCTCTGCTTTCCATTAAAGTAGTTCTTTTTAAATAACGCAATTTCGGCTCTGCTGAAGGGCCTCCTCGAGACGGCGGACTCGAATCTCCTGCTGTCAGCTTTACAGCAAAACTTTAGCGGTGAATATCTCTCAAACCGTAAGGGTTTGAGCGATGGCACTTTCTCCAAATACTTTATTTTTGTAACCTCTACAATATTAAATAAAGTCAAATATGGACATTACTGACCCTTTAACACATTGAATGCTAGAAAGCTTTGCGATGTGTTTCACTGTTGCTGACACTATAATTAACCCCTTAGAGACTGCACTGTCCAGGGGTGGGGTGCACCTTCCATGACCTGCCTGGCCTGCTGCGATGGTCCTGGCACATCACTGGTCATTAAGGGGCTAAAGAGAAAATAAGCTTGAGCAGCAAAGCATTTTAAATGAAAAATCACCCAGCAGTATGAGTTCCCTTGTTTTATTCTGCAGATAAAGCCCTATAATTTAATAAAAAAAATGAACTGCTCCTTTGAAAGGATAGTAATGTTTCATAATAAAAGCAGCTCTAATTAATCATCATAGTATTTGGGCCATGGAGAGTGTTATTTCAATACTGTCATAGCTGTAGTTCAAGAGTAATTGAATGATAAAGTATCCCCCTCCCACCCCTTCTACTGATGTAACACTGCTCATCTAAGAGCAACAGGAAGTGTCCAGGTAGAATGCAGGGAGGGACAATCTTCAATTAAGATAAGGGAAAAACCTGTCAAGGGGGGCAGGGCTTTCATTGTTCTCACAGTAGAATATTGACCCTTGCTGTGAGCTGTCTGGTCTATGGACTGGATTCCACATCTGAGGGGAGGCGGCTTACACGAGGTAAAAGGGGCGGGAGGGGGAACTTCATCATTCAGTTACTCTTGAACTACAATTCTCACAGTAATGAAATAACACACTCTATGGCTCAAAAACTATGAAGATTAATTGGAGCTGCTGTTTTTGTGAAACATTACTATCACTTTAAAACAGAGGTGGCCATCCTGAAGGCCTTCTGCTATTTAATTACAGGTCTCATAATCCTCGGCTAGCCCCCTATGAAAGGCCCCATAGCCCATCCAGCACAGTACTTTTCACAGTGGGTGACATGACCAGCGTTCCATCTGTGTGTTGGTGTTTTCCATGCAATACAGAATAACACCTCCGAATAATAACCTCCCACTTACATGAAAGTGATAGAAATGTCTATTTAAAATTAGTTGTCTGAATGTTCTGTATATTAAAAGTAACATATTGCACTATGTCTAAGCACTTACTTCTTTGTAGTTCAAATGTTATGAAGCACTGAAGATCCATACCCGCCCCTTCTCCCCACGTCACACTGAAGATGCAGTCTGGTGAGGACGGCTGCAGCGAGGGACAAACTTCAGTAAGCAAAGGGAAATCTGCCCTCCTTCGTCAAGGGGGGCAGGATTTCCCTTATACTTATTTACTGAAGTTTGTCCCTCATTGCAGCCGTCGAGTCACACAACCCAATCTCAGATTCCATGGGAGGCGTCCAGAAAGGGGCGGATGGTGGACCTTCAGTTCTTCATAACTTTTGAACTACAAAGAAGAAAGCGGTTAGACATAGCGCAATCTGTTCTTTTTCATATACAGAAGACTCGGACAACTAATTTTAAATAGACATTACTATCACTTTAATCTGGCTACACAATTCCAATGGCCACTAAGATTTTTGTCATTGTACCTTTCTTCAAGATATAATATCTTCAGTCAGGCATAGATGTCTTATCCATGGAGTTGGACATGTTTGTTGCTAGCAGGACTTCTGGACTCACTGCACATGGTAATCTCCTGCAGCTCATGCACTCTGAAACCGAGGGGGTTGACAACACAGGACTTCCAGTGGGTGGACTTTGAGTCCTGTTTTCCTGGTAGCAGTGGTCATATCCATCTCCACTGATATGACATTCAGGACAGACTGAAAAACCATAGAACGTGTTAGGATTTTTTTCCATGGTAATATGAAAATTGGAGATTGATATTGAGGTACTGGAGTTCTTTTAAAGTTGTTTGCCTGCATAATCAAGCAGTTAGCTTGCTGAAAATAAATGCATCCATTGTATTTTGTCTCGATAATTTTTACATATGAAAATTGGTTTCAGCTTCTCATATTGAAAAGGATGGTTTCAGAAGAGACAGGACCCATGTTAACCCCTAGAGTCCACCCCTCTGGCATTCAAAGAGTTGAGGGTTATCAAACCTAACCTATATTTCGTTGTACGTTTCCTTTTTTAAATCCAAGTGGGATACCTATAGAAATGAGCGAATCCTCTGAGGATGTGAGAGGCTGTTTTTTTAGTAGTTGTGCAGGTGTTTGTCTATGAAAGTAAAACTCCTAAAGTCCAAATGTTATTCCTATAGAAATAAACCAAGCCATTGTGGATGTGAGAGGCTGTTTTTACTTGTTGTGCAGGTGTTCGTCTATGAAAGTGAAACTCCTGACAGGAAATGGGGAGTAAGCATCAATGATAAAACGTGCTTATGCTTTATAGACACACAACCTCTGAATATCATGTTAAAGTAAACCTCTGAAAAAAAAAATGCTATATCATGATCTGCTCGTGTTTGGTGAATATGTGACGGTCCATGTGAAGCCCACTGTTAAATACGTACATCCCAAGTGTCAGTCTTTAGACAGACAGTCCCTGTTTTGGAGCTAAATCTCTCTATCCCTCTTTCCCACCCTGTGTACCTCTGAAATCAGACTGTGTGGTGTGTATAAGTGTATTACATTGCTCCACAGCAGTAACACTTATATTAGTGTCTGTTTTAAAAGGATAGTAATGGCTGATTTTAATAAAATGTAATATTGTAGATGTTAAAAAAAAAAAAATAAATTAACTGATGCTTGTCCAGTCTCTCAGACATGTATAGTTTGAGAGATATACGCTTATAAAGTTCCCCCCTCCCACTCCTTTCATAGGCATCAGCCTCTAGCTGACAGAATAAGTTCCTGGTCCAGGGGCCGGCCGGCGGCACTTCAGCAGAGCTGGAACAGCGCTATCTAAAAATAAATACTTCATTGGAACGGTCTACAAAGTGTGCTTGCACACTTTGTAGACCATTTGAATGAAGTATTTCTTTTTAGATCACACTATTTCAGCTCTGCTGAAGAGCCGCCATCCCGAATCTCATGCTGTCAGCTAGAGCGCTGACGTCCGTGAAAGTGTATATCTCTCAAACTATACATGTTTGAGAGACCGGACTTGCATCAGTTAATTTATTTTTTAATATCTACAATATAACATTTTGTTAAAATCAGCCATTATTATCCTGTTAAAGTGAAACTAGCACCCTATAAAAGTCACCACCCAATAATTAGGCACATGGCGACTAGCTTCATAATATTGCTATCATCTGCCACAAGTTCTGTGTTTTTAAGTAATTCTGTTTCTTCAGAGACTGACGACCAGGCTTCTTGCTGTAGAGCCATCTGCGCGCCTGCGCCATCAGTCCCTACTGGTGCCTTTCGTCACCTTGCAGATCCTCCTAGAGGAGACCGGGACTGACAGAGCAGGTGTGCAGATGTCTCTGAGCAAGATGTCTGTGTCCAAGCCTGGCTGCCGGTCTCTGAAGAAACAGGATTACTTCAAAACATGATACTTATGGAAGATAATAGCAGTATTAAAGGGATAGTAATACTTCATTTTTACTATCCCCCATGTTGTGGCTCTTAAAAATCTGAATTAAACGAGACCAGCGGCATCTCTCAAACCTTTATGGTTTGAGAGATATCCGCATTCAAAGTTCCTTCTCCCCTGATGTCAATGTTATAGCTCACAGCAGGGGAATCCGGTCTGTGAGCAAGTGGCGGCTCTGCAGCAGTGGCGAGATTGAGTTATAGAAACAGAAATCCTTCACTGAAATGGTCTTCTACGTGTGCTTGGTTTGCTCTTGGTTTGCAAGCACACATAGAAGACCATTTCAGTGAAGGACTTCTGTTTCTATAACTCAATCTCGCCACTGCTGCAGAGCCGCCGCCGGTCCCGGGACCAGATTCCACTGCTATCAGCTATAACGCTGACATCAGGGGAGAGACAAGGAGAGGGAACTTTGAATGCAGATATCTCTCAAACCATAAAGAGAGATGCCACTGGTCTCGTTTAATTCAGATTTTTAAGGGCTACAACATGGGGGTGGTAGTAAAAAGTACGTATTACTATCCCTTTAAGATGCTATTCTCCATATTCCTAATTATTGTGTGACGACTTTTTATAGGGTGGTAGTTCCGCTTTAAAGATAAGTAAGTATTTTTATAAATTAGTCTGTGTACATAAAATAATTTGGTCTAGATTTAAATCATTTATTCAGTTACATAAGGAACTGTCAATAGTTCATGAAATAACCAAAAAAATATTGGTAATGTTTCCTACACGAGTTGTACCCCCAGAAACACCAGCTAAAACAGAAGTGTCCCTTCTGTGGTCATTTGACATGTTGGGAGGTATGTAAATATGCCACAGAAATGGAAGGTAAGAACAGGGTTGGGAAACCTAAGGCCTTCCAGCTGTTCTCTTCATCTTCAGCCAGCAGTTGGCTTTATGGCAAGGCCTCACGATTCCCATCCCTGGCTAGGTACTGGAATTATATTTGAGCAAACCAGCTGTGCTGTAGGAGAGAAATACAAATTAAAAAATGATTGTTGATTTTAAATTGGAGACTTTCAACGCCTTGAGTGCTAGATAGGTGCCCAGCTTATTGCGTTGCAATGTGTTGGAGACCTCTCTCAGTGGGATTTGGGGGAATTTTAATTTTCTCCCTATGGAACCATTGGTTTACGCTAGTTGTTTTTAGCATATCTGTCACTTTTAGTTCGAGCACAGCTTTGCTCCTGTGAAAGAACCAGAAACAAATACTAACCACTGAGATCTTCATATTGCTTTGGTCCCTAGTCCAGTGGGGTTCTAGTCATTCAGCATGGACAACATAATGTTCCATTGTTGTGAAAAGGGCTTAAACCTTTGAGTGCCAGAGAGGTACGCAATGCATTGCTTTGCAGTGCAATTGCGTACCCCTCTGGCACGGAAAGGGTTAACTCCTCACATGATCCCATCCACTGGTCTCTGATACAGAATATACCCGTAGTTCCTAGCATGCAACCACAATGTGTTGGAGACCTCTGTAGCATCCAAGGGATTGAATTATAGATAGTAAAAGGGTATATAAACTTGTGAGGGATATGGAAATTGCACTGGCCACTCCCACAATTAAATATGTGGGTGCTGCCAGCCAGGATGAGGCACCCTTCAAACTTTGGCTCTCTATTCTGTTGTCTACTTTGCCTAATAGGAAATGTGTCCCTGCCTAGGTGTAATCTGCTAATTTATTCTAGAAAACTATTGGGAGATGCAGTTTCCTTTACAATTAACATTTTTCTTTCCAAACCAATGTTGCCCCTAGCATGGGGGAATACAATGTTAACAGGACTCTTAAGGTTCAGTTGACACTGTCAATTTATTCCTGTAGTGTTGCAGGGGTTAATGCAGAGGTGAAAAAAAAATACAACTTGTGGGAAGAGTTTCCCAGGCTGTCATGTCTGTCTGTCTGTACACATAAAGCAATCCTATTAGGCAAACATTTTTTTCAGTTGCACGATAAACACCAATACCTTAGACTGAGCTGAAACATGACACAGCCAATCATCTATTTTCAGTATGCCCTGGGAAAAAAGGCTATGGCCTGCAAATCTGGACCTTTAGAATGTTCCTTCTTAAAGGGGAACAATCCTGTTCAAAAGCTTTCAAAATCACATCTGTTATATTAGCCTTATTTATGTAAAACTGTAGTTTGAGATGTTTAGCTTTTGTTTGTCAGTTATGCAGATTACACAGCACTGACCTCTATTCCAGCCAGATACTACCACACTGCTCACTCACTGCTGTGTTCATGTTGGTAACCCAGTGCAATATTCCTGCCCACCACATGAGTAGTGCAGTCTGGACCTTGGGCCCTTTATTCGAGAGAGAACGTTTTCCGTCAGTCATGTGGGCGGACATAACAGTTACTGACAATTTTTTCACTGTCGTCCAATACAGGTCACTGGTACTCTGGGAGGCGTAAGTCCCCTTTAATAGGCAGGAACAACTATGCAAATGATTTGCAAGGGGCGGAGCCTCCCCTCTTACTTAAGCCACCTTCTGGCCAGAGCCACTTAGATTGATTTGTTCCTGGAGTGCCTTGCACACCAGGTAGAGAACATCTATGCATCTTAGTGTTTTATTATTTTTTGATTCAAATATGGAATACCACCATTAGGAGGGTGACCATGGCTGTGAATTGCCCTCTTTAAAGTGGCTGGTGCAGCTTCCAGGGATTTCTGTGGACCTTATGCCCTGAAGAGGGGACAGCTTGTGTTAAGCAGCTTCCCTACTGGGGAATTTACCTCTGGTTCTTTCCCACCTTATCATGGTCACCTGAAGACAGAAGTCCTGCAGGAAAGGTGAGTCACCCATTGAGTGCTGAAGGTCCACTTGTCCCCACAGTGTCCCTTTGATGGGCTTGTATTTGGGAGTTACAATACACTCCAGCACTCATAGGGTGTTGTTATTGCATTATTACTGTTTTATGCAATTTCTGTGGTATTCTCTGGGTTTTGGAGCTTTGGGTATTCATTTACTTATGTTTCTTATGTGTTTCATGCTTGTTTGGGCACTTTTTAATGTTTTCTTAAACTTTATTAAAAATGGTGTTCTGCGCCTTTAAGCGCGGCTTTTTCCCGCTCAGACGCAAGGGCTCCTTTACTCTCTATGAGAATTCACAGTGTGGGACGTATCTCTGGAACCGCTTATCACAGCAACTTCAGAGAGGGCTCATTTTAATGCTAGGCTCCTGCTCTATCATCCGGAATGTGTTTTATGTATGTGGGGTGTTCAGGGGGGCTTCGGGCACTGTTTGGGGTACTTGTTAGGGGAAAACTACATTTCCCATGAGCGCTTGGTTCGCGCTCGTTTCTGATTGGCTATCATGACGGCCACCATTTTGTGGTACTTTAATCATTTACACTTTTTCTGGGTGATAGTGTTATTAGTGGGGTATATTGACGCTGTGAGCATGTCTACTTCACTGGAGCTAGGGGCTAGACCCAAGTCTAAGGAGGATGGGGGGTCTGCTACCCCCATGGCGTTTTGCTCCTCGTGCCACATTGGGCTGTCTACCGATAATGTGGGGGATCTATGCCCTAATTGTACTGGTCAAGATAGCAACCCTGGGCTTTCCAGCCACACTATTGAGCCATCTTGGGTGAGGGAGTTTAAAGCTGCCACTAGGGATCTCAGATCCACGCTTCAACTCTTTCCCTCTCAGATACAGGGGGCTCTCCAGGTCTGGCAGACCCCCTCTACCATCAGGACCTCCCTGCCTAAGCCACAGGGAGCTCCTGATGTCACTTATCTTCTGAAGAAGAACTCTTACAGGATTCTGATGCTGAGGAACGTACTGTTATTGAATCTAACAGGTCCATTGGGGACCCCTATGAGTGTGACCCTGAAGTCTCGGCTGAGGGTCTGATCAGAGCGGTTCTGAATACGCTCAACCTTCCTCTGACTCAGGAATCCACTTATGATCCTACTGATGTTTTTCAGAAAAAGCCATCTAAACCAGTTGTTTGTTTTCCAACTAACCCTACTCTTGCCCGTCTGGTCTCTGAGGCATGGAAGAATCCTGATAGATCTTCCTCTGTCTCTAAAAAGTTTGCTAAGCTATACCCTTTTCCTGAGGCTGAGCTGGCAAAATGGGTTCATCCTCCCAAGGTGGATGCTCCTGTTTCTAGACTATCCAAGTCTACCGCCTTGGCTGTCTCTGATGCCTCTGCCCTGCAGGATTGGACGGATAAAAAGCTAGAGCTTTCTCTTAAATCTATTTTTGCCTCCATTGGCACTGCCATGCGCCCAACCTTTGCTGTGGCATGGGTTAATAGAGCCATTGCGGCCTGGACTGAACGACTGACTGAAGCGGTTCGCCAGGATGCGCCAGTATCTGAACAGTTGCAGCTCCTTGCTAATATCACTGAAGCTCAGAACTATGTTGCTGACGCTGCTTTTGATGCTGTGCGCATGATGGCGAGGGCCTCCACTTCTTCTGTGGTGGCTAGACGCGCTCTTTGGCTGAAAATTTGGTCTGCTGATACAGCCTCTAAGAAAGCCTTGCTTTCCTTGCCCTTTCAGGGGAATTTGCTTTTTGGGTCTGAACTCAAAGAAATGATCAGTGAGGCTACTGGCGGTAAAAGTACTCTTCTACCCTCAGTCTTTAAGAAAAAGTTTCCAGCCAAACGCAATCGGTCCTTTCGTTCCTTTCAGACTGAGACACGCTCCTCGGCCCAAACGGGTCCTCCCACTACGTGCTCCTCCTCCAAGCCCAAACAGTCCTGGAAGCCCAAAGTTGCCCCCAAGGCCAAGACTCGCCGAAACCGGGTCCGCATCCGGCTGTAGGCGGTCGTCTCCGCATCTTTCGCCGGACTTGGGAGGAGTCAGTGGCGGACCCATGGGTTCTTCAGGTGGTGTCAGAGGGATACAGGATCCCTTTCTCTTCCCTTCCTCCTTTTCGGTTCCATTTTACTCGTCCTTCTCAGGAAACCACAAAAAAGGCGTCTGTTCGACGACGCTATTCAGGATCTCTTGGACAAAGAGGTCCTGGAGGCGGTTCCTCAAGGGGACACAGGTTCAGGATTCTATTCCAACCTGTTTGTGGTAGCCAAAAAGGACGGAGGAGCTCGTCCCATTTTGGATCTCAAAGATCTCAATGCCTATGTGGTGACTTCCCACTTCCGCCAGGAATCTCTGCGTTCTGTGATTGCAGCAATGTCTCCAGGGGAGTTTCTTGCCTCCCTGGACCTTCAGGATGCTTATCTTCACATCCCTATTCATCCAGAGAGTAGGCGGTATCTCAGGATTGCCTGCCACAGGGGACACTTTCAGTTTGCAGAGCTCCCCTTTGGGCTGACTTCAGCCCCTCAGGTCTTCCAGAGGGTGTTAGGATCCTTGATAGCGGTGCTTCATCAGGATGGGATCCGAGTGACCCCATACATGGACGATCTCCTACTGAAAGCCTCCTCAGCGGAGCTTCTCCGTCAGCAATTACAGAAGTGCATGCACACCCTGAACCGTCATGGCTGGATCCTGAATCTGGACAAGTCGGACTTGGTTCCATCTCAGAGGCTTCTGTTCCTGGGTCTCCTGTTCGACACTCGCCAATGCATGGTGTTTCTTCCAGAGGACGTGGCTCACCAGATAGCCGTCAGAGTGGCTGGGATTCTGGACATGGACGAGATTCCAGTACCGAAGTTGTCGTCTTTAGTGGGGAAGTTCATTTCCACGATCGAAGCAGTCCCATTTGCCATGGCCCACTCCAGGGAACTTCAGAGATTTGTGATCCAGACGTGCAAGAATCATCCAGGTCATCAACATCTGTCTGTTTCTCTTCCTCCTCACGTCGAGTCGAGTCTGCACTGGTGGTTAGATCTCTCTCATCTCCTGAAAGGGAGATCCTTTCTAGTTCCTTGTTGGACCACAGTCACAACGGATGCCAGCCTTCGGGGCTGGGGTGCAGTGTGGGGTCGCTTCAGTGCTCAGGGGAAATGGGGTCTGGAGGAATCCCTTCTCTCCATCAATGTTCTGGAACTTCGAGCTGTCCGGCTTGCCCTGAGGCACTGGGAGTCTCAACTGACCGGTCTTCCGATCAGAGTGGAGTCCGACAACGCCACGGCGGTGGCTTACATCAACAGGCAAGGCGGCACAAGAAGCGGTTCCGCCTGGTGGGAGGTCAAGGATATTTTGTCTTGGGCAGAAGATCACGTGCCTGTCATCTCTGCAGTTCATATTCCAGGCGTGGACAACGTCATGGCAGACTTCCTCAGTCGTCACACCGTCGACAGCGGAGAATGGGCTCTTCATCCAGAGGTGTTTCACATGCTCACTCAGCGGTGGGGGATGCCTGTGGTGGACCTGATGGCTACCAGACACAACAGGAAGGTTCCGGTGTTTTGCTCCCGGTTGAGGGACTCCCTTGCTCTAGCAGTGGATGCCTTGTCGATCCCTTGGGACTTCTCCCTGGCTTACATCTTCCCTCCTCTTCCTCTATTGATCAGAGTTATCCAGAAGTTGAAGAGAGAGCGTTGTCCTGTCATCCTGATCGCTCCAAACTGGCCTCGCCAGTCCTGGTATCCGGAGTTGATGGCCATGTCAGTGACGGATCCGATCCCGCTTCCTGCCCGTCCGGACCTACTTCTTCAGGGATATCTGTGGAAGGAGGATGTTCACTCTCTCCATTTGATGGCATGGCGGTTGAATCCTCAATTCTAGCAAAGAAAGGATTTTCTCCTTCTGTGGTGTCGACTATGCTCAGTGCTCGTAAGCCTGTGTCTTCCAAGATCTATCATCGCATATGGTCAACTTTTGTGACATGGTGCTCTGATAAGAAGTTATCTCTTGAATTCCATCTTCCCACTGTCCTGGCCTTCTTGCAGGACGGTGTGGATAAGGGGCTCAGTCTGAGTTCCCTCAAAGTTCAGACTTCTGCCTTGTCTGTGTTTTTCCAGGAAAGGATCGCTATCCTTCCTGATGTGAAAGTTTTCTTCCAAGGTGTGACTCATGTTCGACCTGCCTTCAAGAGTCCTGCTCCCCAGTGGGACCTCAATTTGGTGCTGGGAGTTCTCCAGCGACCACCGTTTGAATCCTTGGCTTCCATTCCATTACGTCTCTTGACTTGGAAGATGGCCTTCCTTTTGGCTATTGTTTCAGTTCGCCGGGTAGCAGAGTTACAGGCTTTGTCTTGTAAACCTCCTTACCTGGTGTTCCACAAGGATAAGGCTGTGCTTCGCACTACCAAGGAATTCTTACCCAAGGTTGTGTCCGAGTTTCACATCAATCAGGAGATTGTGGTTCCCTCTTTCTGCCCTAATCCTTCATCTGACAAGGAAAGAGATCTCCATCTGTTGGATGTGGTGCGTTGCCTCAAGTTTTATGTTCATCGCACCGAGTCTATCAGGAAGTCTGACGCTCTATTCGTCATTCCTGAGGGGCCTAGGGCAGGGAGACCGGCTTCCAAAGTTACCATTGCCTCTTGGATTAAGGCTACTATCCGTGAAGCCTATAAGTTGAGGAATAAGCATGTTCCCTTCCGGGTGACTGCCCATTCCACCAGATCTATTGGGGCCTCTTGGGCCTACAAGAATCAAGCTTCTGCTGATCAACTGTGCAGAGCGGCCACTTGGTCCTCTGTGCACACTTTTTCTAAGCACTATCGAGTTGATGTACTGGCTTCGGCTGATGCCAGTTTTGGAAGGAAGGTCCTGGAGGCAGTCTTGCCTGTGTAGGTCTTCCGCTCTGTGATCCTTAGTGCTTCCTTACTGTTGAGCCCGGTTGGCTCTGGTTCCGTGTGCTGTGTTAGTTCAGGGATTGTTCCCTTGGTTGGTGTCCGTTGACACTTACAGTTTGGGCTATGTTATTAACTGGGTCATAGCAGTTCTAGTGACTTGGGCCTTGCGCCTGGTCCTTGCCTTACTTCCCGCCTCTGGATCAGCTCAATGTTTGTACATCCCAGAGTACCAGTGACCTGTATTGGACGACAGTGAAAATAGGATTTTAGTCTTAACTGTTAAATCCTTTTCACTTAGTCCATACAGGTCACTGGTCTCCCACCCTGTCAAGGGACCAGTCTTGGCTCTCCTGTGGCATCCAGTGGGAGACCGTTCGGGCATGCTCACAGGAGTCTTTCTTTTTGCTTACCTGAGGTCAGTTTTAGGGTCTCAAATCAATCTAAGTGGCTCTGGCCAGAAGGTGGCTTAAGTAAGAGGGGAGGCTCCGCCCCTTGCAAATCATTTGCATAGTTGTTCCTGCCTATTAAAGGGGACTTACGCCTCCCAGAGTACCAGTGACCTGTATGGACTAAGTGAAAAGGATTTAACAGGTAAGACTAAAATCCTATTTTTTCAAACTGAAGTAGGCAGACTGCATGAGCATGCTTAACCTTCTAACGTCCAGAACTTTGAGCAGCATATTGTGAAGCATGCCGCTCTAGTCCTTTAATGGGTTAAGAGCACCATGTGCAGTGAGCAACATTTTGGTTTTTCCAGCAACTGTCATGTCTGCCCCATGGGCAAGACATCTAGGACCTGATTGAAGATGTTTTCTCTTCAATCAAGAAGCAAGGGCAAAATTCATAGTGGGCATTAGGATTTTCTGGCCATAGTACAGTAGGTGATTGTGTACTATTAGATGTATTATTTCTCTGTTAACCCCTGCTAGAGACATATGCCTCTCAATGTGTTGGAGACTTCTCTAGTAGCCATAGGGTTAAGGACCAGAGGAGTGTGAAACACATTGCACTGCAATCTTTTGTACACACTTCTGGTCTATAAAGGTTTAAACATGTCTGTACACAACTTGTATGACTAGACTATTATTGCAGGGATGCAGCCAGTAACCCATGCATTGTGAGTGTATGTTGCAGCTATCACACAGCCACTTGTGCCCAGCATAAAGGGATAGTACTACTACTTAAATTGTTAAAGAAAAATATATATGTATCGTAGGGTTTATCCCGCATGAGTAAGCAATGGCACTTCCACTTCTAAGAGGTGTTGTATTCAAACATTATTACAGGTCAAACTTTAATGTTTTTGGTGCAGTATCACAGTGGCCTGAAATTGTACAGTGGTGCTGTTGCTACACCATCCTATGGTGATTTATAGTAAAATGAACAGAGCTGTGTAACAACATTTCCACTGTAACATTTCAGGCCTCTGTGATACTACACCTAAAAAATCCAAGTTTTACCTGTAATAACTTTTGAATAACACCTCTCGGCAATGGTAGATCCCTTATTTTACTCAGGGGATTAAACACTACACTATATATATATTTTTTATACATATAAAGTATTAGTTCCTACTCCAGTATGTTCACATGCCTTTAGAATTAGCACTGCATGTTTCCTGGAGATGTGTATTTGACGCTGAGTTTGGATTCTTCTGGCTGCTCTTTCCTGTGGGTTGGCACTGTTTGCTGCACAGGGCCTCGATTCTATTAGCCGCGCTAAAACCGGCGTTACAAGAAAAACAAGTAGCGTGAATGTTGCAAACGTGTTGCGTCGCTATTCTATTGCAGAACCACAGTAAAATAAAACTGGTGTAGACAGCACTTTTCAGAGTAGTAACAAAACTGGCGCTGTCTGCTTTTTTCCAACTACTGCCTACAAAAAACACGCAAAATGTCAGAGTCCAAGGAAATAGGCGTACATTTGACATCAGAAAGATCAGGTTCAGTGTTAGATGTGTTCTCCACATAACAAAATCCGACAGAGTGCCCTCCCTCGACATATTAACCCCTCCTTTTACAAGTCGACTTAGTTATTTCTTTCACCACATTAATCCGACAAATATTGTTCATAGTCGACAGTTAACCCTTCCCCTTCCAAATCTGACTTACCATGCTGTCTTTCAGCATATTAATTCGACGAATATTGTACATCCGACATTTTAACCCCCCCTCCCCTTTGAAAAGTCGACTACAGTGCTCCCATGACTTTCTTTCACCATTTTTCTCCCACATTTTTTCTTCTCCTATTATATTCGACATGCTCTCGTATTTTGTATTGCAAGATTAACTCAATGAGTACCAGAGAGGTATTATAATGTGTTTTCTACCCTCTGGTACTCATAGGGTTAATAGGCAACCTGTATATGTATAAAAAGTGTTTGTTTTTATTATATATGTAATTTGTGTGAAAATGTAATTAAATATTTAATTTATGTGTAACAATGATTTTCTTTTTTTTTAAAATTATAAATGTAATTTGCATTAAAAAAGTACTTCAGACCTTAAGAGGGGTATCATGACATGTCGAATTAATATGGACGGAAGAAAGCACTGTAAGTCGATTTGATAGGGGAAGGGTTAATTGTCGACTATGAGCAATATTTGTCAAATTAATGTGCTGAAAGAAAGCACTGTAGTCGACGTTTAAAAGGAGGGGTCAATATGTTGAAGGGGGGCACTTTATGTCCGATTTCCATGCTGTATACTGTATTATACACTGCTTTTGTTCGAACAACGATGGTTTTGAAATTGTCGTTATGGCTTCTACTTCTCAACCTCTGAGGCGCAACATTTCAGACTTAAATGTAACCACAAAACAGGCGGTAATACTGAGCGTGGGTAATAGGATACTAATTGCATGGTTTTGAAAGAGCTTTCAGAATTGGCCCATTTTTGTATTAAAGAATATTTTATTAGATATTTAGATTTATTGTCCGTTTCTGCGGATGAGCTAACTGGCCAGCAGGGAGTGGCAGTTGGAATGAGGAGCAGTATGAAATGTTAGTATCTATCACTCGGCTGTGCCAGCCAGTACTATTCAACTCTGCATGGACATAAACTGACAAAGCTAAAGATGTCAAACTATTGCTTTAAATAATAAAAAGGCAATATAATTTAGGTGGTTTTGAAAGCTCCTTCAAAATAGCATATTCCTTACAAAGTGACAGTTCTATTTTTGTGCCTTTATGTTTTTTCTCTCATGTACAGTGGACCTATGCATTATAAACTGAACATATGTAGAAGTCTGTAGTCTTTGAAATTTGTTATGGATTACATTTTGCATCAAACCTCTCCTGTGCCATGTGTACCTGTGCAACCAAGCCAGTATCTGATATGGGATGGGCATTCTCCAGTGTACCAAACTGCCCCATTACCTTTTTATTAATCATTCACATGGGGGGGACTTTTTATGCACCCCTGGTATTTTTCACCGACCCAATCATGTTAGATGATCAGTATAGGCAACAGATGGCGCTCTCTGCTACCTTTCTCCACTCTGTGCAACCAGACATTCTATGTAGCTTGGGAGGCTGGGGTAAATGGTACACATCATTACTGACATCAGAGGAAACTGTGTGTGTTCCTTTCCATTGAGGTCTGCTTATTGGGGGCTACTTAATCCAGGTTCGAAGAGACTGATCACTGCTCCCACTAAGAAACAGAGCTGGGATAATCTGCCATGTACACTAAGAGTTTATGGGAAGTTATCCTAAAAAATGAGTTGTACGCACATATCAAACCTTTCTAAAATTTTTTATTTTATATTTTAAATTCTCTATTTTAAAGCTGACCTGACACCTTGGATTTAAGTTTGCATGTTAAAACGCCATTCAAATCTACCTGTGTTATATTGCCAGCAGAGTAGCAGATGCATAGATTAGGTGACACTGATAATTTTTAATTCTTAATTAGCATATGGAACCACACTGTGAAGCTGCGTTGGCATATGGTTTTAGGAGATTACCAAATCTTATAACCAGTGGTTATCAACAAGGGCTTTATGGCACTTTATCATGCCATTGAAATCCACTTAGGGTACTTCTTTTATAAGGCTTTTGACAAAAATATGAAAGTTGAGTTTAATATTTTTTGTAGGAAAAAGTTGTGCATTAAATGTTTATTTTTGTTATTCTGATTGTAAAACCTAAGAATAAGTATGTATTTGTCTTCTGTCCTCATTGTGTCAATGTATATCTCTCAGGTGTCCTTCTTTAGGAGGGGCAGTCCCTCTTTGACACCCAAATCCATCAATCCATCTGTCCCTCTTTCTCACTCTGGTGTCACTATGTTTAGGAGATCAGTGTGGTGTGTATATAAGTGTATCATATTGCTCCACAACAATAAAGCTTGCATTAATGTTTGTTGAAACGTCACTATATGTGTTTGTAAATTATTACTATGTGTAAATAAAATAGTTTGGTTTTGCTATAAATCATTTATTCAGTTACACAGAGAGATCTCAGTAGGTCATGAAATAACCTAAAAATTCTCAGTAATGCCCCACCCACCAGTCATGCCTCCAGCAAAACCACCTAACACCAAAGTGTCCCTCTTTAGCCATTTGAAATATTTGGAGGTATGCCAATGACAACGACCTTTAACATGTTATTGGTGTATTGAGAATCCCACACTGCATGTTAGGGGTGCTTTGAGCAAAAAAAAAACAAAAAAAAAAAAAACACTGACCAAAGCCATGCTTCTGCTTGTCTTATGGCTAACGTGATAGAGAAACCATTTTTAAAGGGATAGTGATGTCAGAAAAAAGTATTAACTATACGGTATATACAATTAAAAAAGAGTACTTGGCACTTATTCGTATCTCTCAAACCGTTATGGTTTGAGAGATATAAGAAAGTAAAGTTCTCTGGTCCCTCCCCTTTCTGCTTGACGAACTGTAAAGCTGTCAGAAGCAGATTCCAGGTCACTTGACCAGATGTGGCTCTTCAGCAGCGCCGATATAACTAGATCTAAAGATAAAAACGTAATTTGGAAGGGTCTACAAAGTGTGCCTGGCTTGCAAGCACACTTTGTAGACCTTTCCAATGAAGTATTTATTTCTAATTAGTGTGATTTCAGCTCTGCTGAAGAGCCTCTGTCTGGTCAAATGACTGGAATCTGCAGCTGTCAGCTAGATGACAGACTTGAGTGAAACAGCCAGGAAAAGGTAACTTTAGCAAGTTATATCTCTCAAACCATAAAGATTTGAGAGATAAGACTTACATTGCTGTTAATCTTTTTTAATGTCTACGATATTAAATCAACTTAAAATTAACCATTACTATCCCTTAAATGAAGTTTTCAAATATCAAACATGAACTGAAGGTGACGGTCCAGTTTAACAAATTTGCTTGCTTGAGAATCATATGTCAGTAGGTACATCAGACATTTTTTCATTGCTTATTGTTTCAGGAAGTTTATTCTTATATATAGTTACAGAATTTTTTGGTGGGAGTTCTACCTTTAGCCATCGTAATGTACATTTTGAGTTGATAACGCTGGATTGGCTTTAATGAGCAGGCCTTGCTTGTGCTATATGTAAAACTATTCATGTTTGGTATGTGTTCTCAGGGGTGCAGAGCTGTTAAAAATAATTGAAGCTTTAGCTACAAGCTTAAAGGAGCAGTAATCTTTTTTTTTCTTTTTTTTTTTTTATGAAAACACATATTTTACAGCACATTTCCTGTTGAATAAAACAAGGTCAATCCCATCGTTGTCAGATGTTTTATTCAAAAAATATAGCAGTTTAAATAATCAGGAAGTGAATTTACTGTGTTTACTTCCTGATAGTTCTGACAGGAAGTGACAGGCAGTTTCTATCACATTCTATGGAGAACTGTATGTCTCTGACTTTCCTCTCCATTAGAATCTATCAGGAAATCTAATTAGAATTTGGCCACTAGAGGGCACTACTAATGTAAAAAAAAAAAATGGGTTTAAACTGTAATAACTGGAAATATAAATCTTTCAGCAATGGGAGTACCATTATTTTACTCAATAGGAAAATCCCTACAATATATATATTTTTTCATAAAAAAGGTTTACTGTCACCTCCGATTCATTGTTAGTATACATGGAATAATGAGAATAGGGTAATAATTGAGTGTTTTAAATGCGTTTAGATCTATGGTCATAGATTAGAAAGCAAAGTGGCAAAATACTGGGGCAAACCACCTGCACTTTGGGGGACAAAATTAATTATTAATTTCTAAAATTTCAACCAATTTAAATTGTGTGTGTGTGTGTGTGTGTGTGTGGGGGGGGGGTGTAAATAAAAATGTCCATTTGTTTGTAAATGGGTATTTTAACTCCTTGATTGTTAGAGACATCTACATTGTGTGGTAAAGCAATACTTTGTACACCTATCTCACACTGAAGTGAAGTCTCTTAAAGTGGAACTACCACCCAATAATAAAATTGCTCCACATAATTGCCCCTCTGGCGACTAGCTGCTCAGTAGCGCTAGTCGACAGAATTATTACGCGATTAAAGAGAAATTGCTATTCTTCCAAGAATGACAGCAGGACGGAGCTCGGACATCTTGCCATAGTGACGTCCGCGTGTCTGTGCTGTCAGACCCAGCCGGGTCTAGGAGGCATTGCTAGGAGCCAACTGGCTGCAAAAGGGACTGACAGAGCAGGCGCGTGGACGTCACTATGGCAAGATGTCCGCGCTCCGTCCTGCTGTCAGTCTTGGAAGAATAGAGATTTCTCTTAAATCAGGTAATAATTCTGGTGACTAGTGCTACTGAACAGCTAGTCGCCAGAGGGGCAATTATGTGGTGCAATTTTATTATTGGGTGTTATGTATATGATATATATAATGTGCATGAGTGGTATATAATTATGCATAAATGTTATGTTTAGTAAATGCATTTGTATTTATTTTTTAGCCTCCCTCTTCCAAAAAACTCGATGGTTCCAGGACCTACCACAAGCTGCCGAATCCTAAGGTGAGGTCAACATCTGAGAGACGCCCCAAGAAGAAAGCTGACTCTGAGAGCAAGCAGGAGAAAGCTAACCGCATCATTTCAGAAGCCATCGCCAAGGCCAAGGAAAGGGGGGAGAGGAACATCCCTCGTGTCATGAGTCCTGAGAACTTCCCCAGCGTATCATCTTCTGATGGCAGAGAGGAGAAGAGAGGTCGAAAAGCTAAGTCCAAACCCAAGGAGAAGGAGAGCAAGAGAACAAAAGCAGGACTGTCTTCCAAACTGAAGGAAAAAAACAAGATTGGGTATGTGGTTCATTGTTTAAAGGATCAGCAAACATTTTATTTATTTATTTTAAATGCATAACTTTGTTACAGGGTTTTTCCTGTGGAGTAAAAAAAGTGTAATCCCAATTCAAAAACTTTGTGGATTGATAAAGGTGTTACTATCACATTCTGTTAGAGACTGTAGTCAGTGGCTCATCTCTCCCATAGAATGCAATAGAATTACTGACTGAACAACAGGCGAACTTTCTGGACACCAGAGGACAACAGTTTCTATTGTAATAACTTGAACTGATGCATCTTCCATTAGAGGAAGTATAATTTATTTACTGAGCAGGAAAATCCCTACATATTAAACATTTTTTTATAATACATAGATATAGTGTGTGTGTGTATATGTATATGTATATATGTATATAGATATATAGATATATATATATATATATATATAGATATAACTTGGGCCGCAAGAATTAACAATACCTAAAAATAAACACACACACACTCTTCCCGAGGAAAAAAAATACAACAAAAGTTTGAATGGCTTGTGTAAATTATTTTAAGGTGTGTGATCGACATTTGGGAGAACTGAATGCCCATATTAAATTATTTTATTTAATTAACCCCTTAAGGACCCATGGCGTGCCAGGACTGTCATGGAAAAGCTTCCCTAAAGGGCCCATGACGGTCCTGGCACATCATGGATTTCAGGGCTCCCGCGCGGCTGCACGCCATTCAGGGAGCCCTGAATCAGATTGGCAAAAAAAAAAAAAAAAATGCTCCGTGGTCCTTAAGTGCCGGCCACGTGCACTCGCAGCCAGTCCTTAAGGCGTTAAAAGTAATCTGGCCAGGTTTTTGTTTATTGTGGGTCATATGACATACGTAATGAGGGATTTATTTTTTTTATTGATAATAAAGGTGAATTATTGCCATTTAGCTACTAAATAAATAAAGTGAATTTATTTATTTTCTTACAGAGAAATCCTACTGCTGCAGAGACTGACGGCCAGGCAACAGAGTAGACATCTTTGCTTAGCGACATCTGTGCGCCTGTGCTGTCAGTCCTGGTCACCTCTAAGGGGCGTTGCAGGGTATCTTAAGGTACCGGAAGGGACTGACGGATTCTTCTAAAGAGCTGTTACCTGGCCGTCAGTCTCGACAGCAGTAGGATTTCTCTATGAGGCGGTAATTATTCTGGCGAATAGTACTATTCAGCTAGTCACCAGATAATTCTTGGGGGGAAACTTTACGGAGTTGATAGTTACCCTTTAAACATATAAATCAAATGTATTGATTTTCAACGTTTTAGTCCGGTAGGGATTTTTATCCCTCCAGACTGAGTCATCAAACAGCAATGCATTTGATTTATATGTTTAAAGGGATAGTAATGTTTAGTTACTAAAGTATAAACTAATCTTCTTTATACATTTTTATAACAATGTGTAGCAGTATAACCTTCTAAAATGTTGCCATTTTACCTCTATTCTGTAATGAAGTTTCCCCCTCCCTCCCCTTTTACTTACCTCAAGCAGCCTCCACAAACTGGTCCGGATGGATAGTGACAAGGGACAATCTTCTTTGAGCAGAAGGAAAACCTTCCTTCCTTCGTCAAGGGGGCAGGGTTTTCCTTATATAGATAGAAAGAAGACTGTCCCTCGCTGAGATCTGCCTGGTCTTGGAACCAGATTCCAGATCTGAGGGGAGGCTGCTTGAACTAAGTAAAAGGGGAGAGGTAAACTTCATTATAGAATAAAAGTAAAATGGCAGAGTTTTAGAAGGTTAGACTTCTATACATTGTTATAAAAATGTATAAAGAAGACTCGATTGTACTTTAGTACCTAAACATTACTGTCCCTTTAAGTCCTGTGAATGCTTGCCTGCCTTTGAATATACAGATTTTCAGCAAATGCACCCATGCATATCTAAAGGAAGATATGAGTGCCGACCTCTGGTGATTATTTTTATTTTTGCTAAAACACCTCAAGCAGGCTGCTCCCTGTAGTCAGTAAGGCTGCATTTTGCCTGTGGGCTGCATGGTGGACACCACGTTACTAAGATGTCATAAAGATTAGATAAAATCTGCAGTGTGGTATGCTATCCAGTTCCTGTTGTTTTATGGAGCTTATGTACTAACCTGTCTTCTTTGAGAGATCTTAGTGTGTAGGATACATAGATAATATAGGGGTTATCCGCTTTTTACCATATACTTGTATTACACCTTCTTCCATTTCTCCCCTGGTTTCATATGGTTCAGTGTAGCAAAAAAACTCAAAAGAGTGATATAAAGGTGTCTAACCAATAAAAGGTATCACCTTTATACCATTCTTTTGAGTTTTTTGCTGTGTTGCACACCCCTCTGGTGCTTATGTTTTTTTTTTGTTTTTTTTTTATAAAGCATTTGCGTCTTTAGGGTTCCAGAAACACTAGTGTGTCATGGTATTTCAGTTGCCTTGCCTTGATAACTTGGTACCAAATAGGCACACTTCATGAGATGGGAGGAGAAAGGTCTAGGCACGAGCAAAAGCTAAGAGAAAATATCCACGTCTTTCTAATTTGACTCACTGTGAGCTGCATAAGTATCTTCCATTTTTCTCTTATAGCTGTTTTTAAAAATTGCTATGTACTCTGCCAGGTCTCAAAAAGTTATATTATACTATATTGCGGTTGATGGGAATTGTAGACCTGAATACCTGAAGAACCTTAGGTTCCCCACCTCTGCTGCACATCTGCACACTCAGAAAATATTGAGTATATGTAGAGCAGGATTTTGTTAGTGATCGTGTGTGACATTAGTTAAAGTGGACCTATCACCCTTATCTGAATTTGAACAAGGTAAAACAGAAAAAAGTGCTTATGTCTCAAATTAACCAAAATTAAGAATGTAAGAAGTGAAAGTCTTCTGGTGCTGCACAGTACTTCATTATGAAACTTCAATGAAAACCTTTAATAGCATATAAAACATCACTGTTACCTCATGGGAACCACAATTAGCATACATTCGTATATAGTGCCAAGTATATGAATATCTCCTTAACAGAAAGTATCTCTAGCTGGGTGGAGAGTTTTCTGAAACCATTGGTCAAGAAACATCCAGTTACACGACTAATCTCGTAAACTACCTGACCTTGGCTTCACCCCAAGGGGAATTAATTCTAGCCACTATAGATGTGGAATCACTCTACACCAACTTTCCCCTTGAAGATAGAATTGCAGTCTGCAAGGTATTCCTAGATCAAGAGAGCTTGCCAACAGAACTTGTAACTTGGCTAATACACTTTATATAAAACACAAAACTATTTTGTATTCGGACAAGAATGATACATACAAAAATATGGGAACAAGAATGGCTTCACAATACACTAACCTGTTCATGGTGAAATTGGAGGAGAGTTCTTGTCCACATGCCAAATAAAGCATCTGGTCTACCTCTGCTACATAGATGACTTCCTAATCATTTGGACTGCCAGCGAATGTGAAAATTATAATACTTTCCATCCCACCATTAACCTGAGAGTCAGCCATTCACCCACGCAAATTAACTTTCTGGATACCACAGTCAGTATTAGAACATCTGGATATCTCTATACCACAAACCGGCAGACAGGCCTATTTATCTCAGAAATTACAGTTTTCATCTCAGACACACAAACAAAACTATTTTGTACAGCCAGGCCCTAAGGTATAGCAGAATATGAGACGTCTGTCCAGGATAAATGTCTGAAGAATCTCTCCTGAGATTTTTCAATCAGTCACAGATACAATGCCTGGGTCATGAACCTCCAAGAAGTAATCTTCTGTAATACAAACAACCACATCAAGAGAACAGAGTGCTACTACCCACCCTTGAAGTAATGTGCAAAATCTCAAGATTTAAAACAATACTACATACTGATGGCCAATTAAAAAGAATATTTCCCAAACCTCCTTGGGTGATGCCAGTTCTTCACTCTGCCCTTCCAAGAGGGGAGGCAGTATGATCTTCCTCATCGTAGCCCCTGTGTTGGCACATTTACAGACAGTGGGCTCCAATGGGGAGGATACGCTCAGAAACAATTGCTGATGTCACCAAACTCTGCAAATCACTGGGATCTGCAGGGAGAACAGAGAGAGAATGGCAGTGTTTTAAGAGGTGTTTATACTTTGAAGATTAAAAAGCTGTATGCACAGCCTTCTTACTTGCTCTGTGGGTGAACTGCTGTTTAGCAATGGAGATGGCTGGAACTCACTTTTAGTCTTGAACTCCAACCAGCTGTCTCCTTCACTTGTCTGTGTTCTTCACATTGTGGAGAGGGAAACTGATGAGCACATAGGGAAGTAGCTGGTCCCTAGAAGAAGAGAATGGGAGAGTCAAAAGCTTTCTTTTTTTTTTAAAGGAACACTAAACCCCTCCTAATAAACCCTCATTTACAGGGAAAGCAGTCCTAATGGCCTTTTTGAATCAATTCTGTGTGAATTTTCACAAAATTAACTTTTAGTTATCACTCTATATAATTACCTTTCAGATGGATGTTATTTTTTTTCAACTGAAGTATTCTTAAAGCAATAGTAATATTTCACAATAAATACAGCTGATTAATCTTCATAGTTTTTGTGCCATGGAGTGTGTTTTTTCAGTACTGTCCAAGATGTAGTTCAAGAGTAATTGAATTATAAATTATCCCTCTCTTGCCCTTTTTACCTATGTAAGGATACACAGCAATACTGTTTGGATGGAGCGCAGCAAGGGACATTCTTCTGTGAGTATAAGAAAAAACCTTCCCTCCTTCGCCAAGGGGGGCGGGGTTTCCCTTATGCTAACAGCCAGAAGACAGTCCCTTGCTGTGAGCTGCCCTGTCCGATGACTGGATTCGACACCTGAGGAGAGGGGGCTTACACTAGGTAAAAGGGTCGGGAGGGGGGATAATTTAGTTCAAGATTAATTGAATTATATACCTTGTACAGTATTGTAATAATGCTCTACAAACAGTTTTCATTGCTTGTCCACTGATAGTCACAGAACCACACAGACACTGTCCTGCGAATCAACTGTCCCACTGGTAGCCATAGAACTGCACATATGCACATGAGCGTCACTGTCCCACTGATAACCAGAGAATCACATATACACTCATCTAAGACTGGTAAGCCTCTGAGTGCCAAAGCTGTGTCCAGTAATTTCTCCGCAAAAAGCACTTCTCTGAACACAACTTTGGAACTCAGAAGGTTAATAACATGCCCATCTTCAACACAGGGTGATGCTGGGTACTTAACCCTTTGAGTGCCAGGGAGGTGTAAAGGGCATTTTTTCACATTAAATTGGACACCCCTCTCACACTCAAAGGGTTAGGTGAAGGCACAAAGACGTACAGGAGGAAGAGGAGAAGATAGAGCGTCCTCACAGTGATTTGAGCAGAAGTGGATTCCTGTCCAAATCACAGCACCATCCATCTTTATATTGAGACATGTCTGGGAAGGAGGCTGTATGCTGCAGATGGCAGTAAGGGGGAATTTACATAACTCCTCCCTACAGCCTCACCTGGGTGTGTCTGTCAGGGACATAGTGTTAACTATCCCAGTAATTCTCTACTAGGGTGCCCTGGCACTTTGATATGCCACAAAACATCCACTTAGGATGCACCTTGTCTTCTATAAAGACTGAGAAAAATGTAAATGTTGAGTTTCAGTTGAATATTTAATGAACATTTTTATGCACAGTTTGTTTTTGTTATTCTGATTGTGAGAGCCAAGATTATATATCACTTTTTTTGTACCTTTCATAACACCCTTGGAAGATTTCATATGAAATGTTTGGGGTGCCCGGAAGAATCTAGATTAGGTGTTAGGGGGGTGCCCCAAGCGAAACAAGACAGAACCACTGACCTTACCTTTTACATATCTAAGGGGGTGTATTCTCTTTAACCCCAAAAGGACCGTCATGGAATTCTGGGATAGCAGCTTGGCTGCACACCTCTGTGTCATCCCAAAATACTATGTGGCGGAAAATAACAATTCTTGTGGTCCTTAACGGCCATCCACATGCCAGATTGGGTGAGTGTTAAGGGGTTAATCAGTGAATGAGGTCAGGGAAACACTACAGAAATACACCATTTCCATTTACCATACTACCTTATACATTTTGGGCAAATAGTAGTAAACCAAATGTACCACAGGGAGAAATACAGAGGTCTCCATTGCAATCAAAGGGTTAGCATCCCATTTAAACCAATGGGAATTTGTGAAATGTTTAATTGTATTCTATGGTGCATTTGGTTCGCTCCTGAGTTGTGCTACAGTAGCTTTCTGCATAAAGCCTGTAATGCAGTGGTTTCTCAATCTTTTTTTGTTCGGGTCACCCCTAACACGGAATCTAGAACACTCGGGGCACCCCTAACATATTTAATGTACTTTATCAAGGGCAAAATGAAGGTTCCGTACATAAATATACTGTTATTATTAGGTTTTACAATCATAATAACACAATTAAACATAATGTGTATAACAATTTCTATAAATCTTTATTTAAAAGTCCATTTTTGCTAGGCTTCATAGAAAACATGGGGCACCCCAAGTTGCTGTCCATGGCACACCAAAGTGCCACGGCACCCTGGTTGAGAATCACTGCTGTAATGTGTGAGCAGGGCTCTCTGACAGACCAAGCATGCACTGTATTCACATCAAGCACCACTCTGTCGCCTCTCTCCAGAAGAAGGGAGCTTAGAAGATTTATTATACCTTCATTAGAGGGAGGGAGCAGTTCAGGTGCATGCAGTGTCAGAGACGCTGCTTTGATGTAGACTAATTGTCTTGACTACACAATAAAGGTTGCTCCTTTGCCTTGCTTTCTAAAAGCAGAAGCTGCAGAACCATTTGTATACGGGCAGCCTCTCCCGGTGCCAAGGGCAGCTGGTAATTATCTGATCTGCAGGGTGCATGATGTGTACTTGAGGACAGCTTTCTCTCTGTGATTTTCTTGGGTCTCCCTGTAACAAAAACTGTGATTATCGTCTCATTCTCCCAGATGTTCCTCTAGTTGAGATGCTTTATTGTTACAATGTAGTTAACCTTCCATCTTCCAGTACTGTTGCGTCTGGTTAATCAGGAGACAGATTAGACCATTTTCCAGTGTTAATCAGCTAGCGTGTTAAGATATACAGGGATTTAACCCTTTGAGTGCCAGATGGGTACACAACGCACAGCAGATCAATGCGTTGTATACCCCTCTGCCACTCAAAGGGTTAACCAGCTAGTAAAAAATAATATCCATGAGGCATATGGAAAACTAGAGCAAATGTGGCACAAACTAACTGCACCATATGAATGAAATAATTACACAAATTCTTCGGATTTAATGCCCCCCCTGTCACCTAAAAATAATCAGTGATTTTGAAGGAGCTTTACAGATCACCTATATGTAGTAGTAATAATTTCTTCTGTAGAATGATACTTTTTTAGTTATTTAGATATGTAGATTATGCTGATTTTAAGTCTGTGCAGGCACTTCCTGTGTTAGTCCTCACCACCTTCACTCACTGACACTTACCCCATTCTGTTCTGGGGGAGAGGGCAGTGCATTGCTGAGTAGTGTCAGTAAGTGGGAAGGTAATGCTACTAGAGGTCTCAACACTTTGTGAAGGTATGTGTTGGAGACCTCTTTAGCATTCAAATGGTTAAATGTCCTATTTAAATTTAAGGGAGAGGGACAGCATATCTTAAAATGTTCATACACACCTACACTGTCCACCCCTCGGTACATGCACAAAGCCACTTTTTGCACAGAATGCTTTGTAAATAGGTGTTCGGTAAGCACAGAGGCAGTAATGTTTAAATTCGCTAAAATCCCCCCTCCAAATCTGCCATCTAGCTGTCAGCAGGAGATTCCGGTCCAGGGACCAGCTGGCGGCTCTTCAACAGATCCAAAATCACTCTATTTAGAAATAAATACTTCACTGGAACAGTCTACAAAGTGTGCTTGCAAACCAGGCACACTCTGTAGATGTCCCAATGATGTATTTAATTCTAAATAGTGCAGTTTTGTTTCTGCTGAAGAGCAGCCTTCCTGTCAAATGACTGGAATCTGCTGCTGTCCCATAGAGTGCTGAAACAGCCTGTAGGGGAGAACTTTATCCAGTTATATTTCTCAAACCATAAAGGACTGAGAGAAAAGACTTAAATCATTGTACTTATTTTTTTAATGCCTACAATATTAAATAAACTTGCCGTAAAATCTCAGGTATAATACGCACCTATGTATAATACGCAGGTGCATCTTATACCTAAGATTTTAGGGGAGAACAAGAGTGCCTATGTATAATACGCACCCTTGTTTTCCCCCTTACTAAAAAAATGTTTAATGCCAACAAATCCCTTCCCTCCCTCCCCCCAGCACATTCCGGTCTCCAAGTAAGCATAATTTTATCCCACATAAGTCCCCCATCTTCCCTCCCGCTCCCTAGCTTAATCGATCTGGAAATAAACCTTACTATTATCCATCAGAAGTCCCCATGTTCTCTGCGGGTGGCACACTTGCCTCTGCCGCCCGATTCCTGCAGTGGGCTGTCAGGACCTTCTGCCTTCAGCCAATGGTAATGCCCAACCTCACAGAGATCATGGGGACTTCTGATGGATAATAGTAAGGCCTATTTCCAGATCAATTGAGCTGGGAGCGGGAGGTAAGATGGGGGGCTTATGTGGGATGAAATTAAGCGTTTTTGGAGAGCGGATTCTGCTGGGAGGAGGGAGGGAGGGTATTTGCCGACAATATACTTTTTTTTTTTTTTTAATAAAAAAAACTCAGGTATAATACACCCCCCACTTCACATAAGGTGAAGAGGGGTAAAATTGTGCATATTATACCCGAGATTTTACGGTAACTGTAAACATTACTGCCCCTTTAACAGAATTCTGTCTATTCACTATAATATGTTAGATGAAGCATACACAGGCAAATGTATAATAGCAAATAGGAGACAAAAATCCCCATGGATTTAAATGTGGCCTTTAACCACTTCAATTCTAGAAGGGTCTCCGACGCATGATAAACCAGTGCTTTGGACACCTGCCATTTGTATTTGTCCCCTGTGGTTCCAGTGGTTTGCCTCAGAATTACACCTCTTTAGCTCCTATTGGGAGAGGAAGTATAGAGCAATACCCCTCAGGCACTCAGAGGCTTAAGATATCTCGCCAAAATGTGCAAGTGGCAATAGTGGCGGTTCATATTTATAAGGAAGTGATGCCACGTTTATAAATGTTGCTGCTTGATAAAGTTTGATAAAGAGAATTTTTACAGCCTGCATATCACTTAATTCATATAGCAGTATGCAAATGCATCCCTGGCCAAATTACATGTTTTGTTGATTTTCTAAGTGAAAATTAGGTAACATCACACTGCAAGTTTAACCCTTTAAGTACCCATGACATTCCAGGACCATCATGGGTGAACTTGCGTTAAGGATCAGTGACGGTCCTGGCAGTTCATGGTATTCAGTGGTCCCACACCACTTGGGGACCCCTGAATCTGGATTGAAAAAAAATGCTCCTTGGTCCTTAACTGCTGGCCGTGCCGCAGGTTTAAGGGGTTAAACTTGGCATATTTCTTCAGATTTGTAATGCACGGTTAGCATTTATTTGCTGAATTTAACATATTGAAAAAATAAATAAAACAGAAAATGTGGAATGTGCAAAAGTTTGGACATCCTTTTTACAAAGCAGGAGAAGATATCTAAATGCTTCCTGCATGCAATTTCCACTGGCTGAAAAGTTAAAGGGAACTGTTGTCTTCAAGACAAGGGGGTGAAGCACTAAGTTGTGATAAAGAGGTGATGGATTGGAGTTGACCTCTCCAGTGATATCACTTCTCCAATTTCTGTTATTCTATAGATCCCATGCACTAAGATCTCTCACACTTGAGAAAACTTGGTGCATAGGCTCCATAGAATAACATAAGAACTGGAGAAGTCATCTCCACTTTATTAACTCTTTATCATACCATAGTGCAATTCCCCCTAGATCTGGAAGACCAAGAAAATTTGTTATAAAACTGTTCATAGATTAGTCAGGAATGCAAAGCAGAACCCACATATCCCTGCAAAGGACCTGCAGGAAAGTTCAGCTGGCAGTTGCATAGTGGTGCACCAGTCCATTGAGCAATGTTGCTTGCATAAGAATGAGCTGCATGGAAGTAATCAGAAGGAAACCTTACCTGCAATATCTTAGATAAGTCTGAGGCGTTTTGGAACCAAGTTCTGTTGTCTGAAGTTTAAATATAACCCTTTGGCTACAATCAACAAAGGTACATTTGGCAAAAAAAGAGAAGCTTTTGAAGAAAGAACACATTGCCAACTGTTAACCATGGGGTGCATCTATTATACTTTGGAGTTGTGTGGCAGAAGTGGCGCAGGACTATTGCCCGGATAGAGGGGAGAATGGGTTCTACTAAGTGTCAGAAAATCCTGGAATATAATGTCACACTGTCAGTTAAGAAACTGAAGCTGAAAAGAGGTTGGATATTTCTTCAAGAATGATCCAAAATAGAGCATGAACTATGTCAAGAAACGAAAGCTTAAGGTTTTGGAATGTCCTTCACAGTCCCTAGACTAGAATATTATTAACAGCCTGTGGGTAGATCTCAAACATGCAGTGAATGCAAGACAGCCTAAAAATTCAGAACTAGAGGCAATCTACAAGGAAGTGTGGGGAAATATTCCTAAAACAAGAATATAAAGACTGTTACCTGACTACAAGAAACATTTGGAGGCTATGATTTCTGCCAAGGTGGTGGTGGTGGTGGTGGTGGGGAGTTACAAATTACTGATTGAGAAGGTGAACAAACTTTTGCACATACCACATTTCTGTTTTATTTTTTTTCCAAACAAGTAAATGGTAAATGTGCATTACAATTTGCAGAAATATGTCAAGTTTAAGTTTATTCACTGCAGAGGTTGTCTTAAATTCTTTTCACTTAGAAAATGAACAAAAACGTAAATTGGACGCTGTGTCCAAACTTTTACAAATAACTGTAATTCCAATAAGAGTAGATTATCCTTGGCATTGAGATTTAACTGCTAAAACAGTTGTTATTTTTTTTCATAAATAGTGAATTTATACATACATTGCAACACAATTATTATATGTCCCTCACTTATTTCTGATGCACTTCTCCAAAAAATTCAACCAATAGGTGCCAGTGAAAACGCTGGTATCCTTGCATCCCTTTGAGTGGGTTTTACAGGTACTTTCTTTATTATGCCCATTTTTATACCTATCCCATCCCCCTTGTCTATTATCACTTGTGTTTTTAGTGTGTGCTTATAGAGCATTTCATAGTCAGTGACTGTATCATTTCTAGACTACCGCATTTGCCTGTTTTTAAAGAGAAGAAAGTATTCGTCTTGTGTTCATGTCTGTTTGGATTAAAGTTCTTATTCCAAGTTGAATGTAGGATGACCACACGTCCCGGAATGCCCGGGACTGTCCCTTATTGGAGGTCTGTGTCCCACGTCCTGGGTTACCCCCGAACGGGACAACAAAGAGTCCTGGAATTGAGCAAAATGCGCCAGTCCAGCCAGCCAGTGAAATGTATTTGCTATATAGTCCTCATTGGCTGGCTGAGCCAGCCAATGAAGACAATATAGCAAATACATTTCATTGGCTGGCTGGACTGGTATGTGTGAGACAGCTGGGGTGGAGTAGGTATGCTGTTGCTGCAAGTGAGACCCACGGCTGAGGCTCCCTCTGGCGCTGACCATTTTTCTGAGAAAGATGGTCAGCACCTGCAGAAGCCTCAGCCGCGGGACTAGGGTGACCACATGTTCCGGAATGGCAGAATGGAAATGTGGTCACCCTAGTTGAATGTTTGATTATATTTGGATGGGATGCCCTTTATGAAAGACTAGTGTATAAGCCCGTGTACACGGGCCAAGGTCTGGGTAGTGTTAACCCTTTGAGTGCCAGAGGGGTATGCTTAGCGAATTATTATATAGGATGTTGGACAAATGTCCAGTAAATGATATAAACAATTTGGGATGATAAATTAAACTAACCACACTATTGTTCAAGCTATCCACACGGCACGTCTCTTGTCACTTGGTGCCCTTACTGTGCCATACTGTACTAATGTTTCTGAGCAAAGTTCACCTTTTACATGGCAGGTCTAAAAATTATATTCTTCTTTTAAAGGAGAAGTAACCCTCTAATTATAACCCCTCACTTACCTTGATATGGCCAGAAAATCCTAATGGGGGTTGAGGATTTGTTAGGTGTGCAGCTCATTGTTAAGCAGAGCATTGTACACCCCTCCCCTAACCCATAAAGGGTTAATATTGCTATGTACAGTGAGCAGAGTTTGAAGTGCTATGGGCCTGTTAGCAACTGTCATTGGCGTAGCTGTTGTGCATGACCTCTTCAATAAATTTTTTTTTCTTCCTCACAGCAAACTCATCATTACTCTGGGCCGGAAGCAGAAGAGGAAACTTGAGTCCTCCGATGATGTGTCTGACACAGAGAGGGCGCCACGGGCACTGAAAGATGAAGACTCTCAGGTGGGTTCACTGTGTAGACCTATTTTACATTGGTCCGTTTGTAGGAAACCACTATCCAATTGGAGTGTGCAAATCTGTGTCTAGCAGAGAAAATGGTTTTGTTCAGGCTCAGTGGAATTGTGAAAAAGCAGTTTGTATAGAAGGTGTAAGATTAATGGAATAAGCCTTAAGGGAGGTATTGGAGGCGGTTACAATTTACATGGAATAAGCCCTAAGGAAGTTAATGAAGGTGATACAATTTTCAGACTTGAGATGAATTTTAGCTATACTTACTATAGAACAAGGCCACAGCAGCGTTTTTGCCTCAGGTATTAACAACACAGAATGGCTCCACACAATGGTCTTTCACACTCTGTATTTGTGTTCATACATATCTCCTATTTAAAATGCTTTGTTAAAGAGAAACTATGAGATAAACATTACTCAGCTCAACCTACCTTATATGTCATAGTTATGCCATTGTGTCCTTCTGTTGGCTGGGATTGGCTTCTTTGTAATCTGATGCCATTTCTCTGTGCTGCCCACACTTCCATGTTGTTCTTGCACTTCCAATCTGCAGTTATCAAAAGACCAGAAACACACAGTATATCTGTATGACTATAAACAAAGGAAAATCTTATTCCTTAGTGATTAGGAAAACATATACAATTACAGCAAAAACATTACAGCATAAACATTTACTACTGGTAAAAAAAGTGTATAAGCGAATAATCAGAATAAAAACAAAACAAAGAACAGCTGCTAACCTTTAAAGGGATAGTAATTCTTTGTTTTATCTTTATTTTATTTTGTAGGCATTAAAAAAACATGAAGAACGATATAAGTCTTATCTCTCAAACCTTTATGGTTTGAGAGATATTCACAAGCAAAGTTTCCCTCCCGCCCCTTTTACCTAGTGTAAACAATCTCTTCTCAGATGTGGAATCTGGTTGTAAGACCAGACAGATAACAGCAGGGGACAATCTTCTTCCTATGAGAACAATGAAAGCCCTGCCCCCCTTGACAAGTTTTTTAGGTTTTTCCCTTATCTTAATTGAAGATTGTCCCTCTCTGCAGTCTACCTGGACACCTCCCTTCTGATCTGGCTGAACAGTGTTACATCAGTAAAAGGGGCGGGAGGGGGATACTTTGTCATTGAATTACTCTTGAACTACAACTCTGACAGAATTGAAATAACACTCTACATGTCCCAAATACTAAAACAATTAATTAGAGCTGCTTTTATTATGAAACATTACTATCCCTTTAAACATAATAAACCCACAAAAATGTCTGGGGTGTTTATATATACATAAACGCAGCAACCTAAAAATATGGGGCACTTATGAATATATAAATACATGCCATGAAACAGTGTTTCAGATATAAAAAACATTAAATTGTTATAATCAATACATAAACAATTATTCTAAAAATCAAATAAAACTCTTGTAACCCCATAAAACAAGGTGACACATACTTGGAGATGGATTTGTTGAAATAATGGGAAAGTGACAAATATGACATAAGATTAGCGTGATTTCAGGTGATGATTTACCATTCTCTCACACTGTGTGTCCGTGAAAAGAATAAGAAAAGTGCAACACTTTAGTATAAAAATGTATAATGCTCACATGTGCACAAAGCAACATAACGTATAAAACAAAACATACAGTAGTTGTAAAGATCTATGTGATATAGGCGTTGGAGGTAACAATAGGATTGGCAGACTTTCCATAAAAGTCTTTTAGGTGACTAAATCGTTAAGTTTATGATTAACTTAATGCAACGTCTTGATACAAGTCAACATCAGAAATATATTCGAAGTGGAATTGTAAACAGAAAGCTCACAATTATAGCTCTGCCTGGACGCTATTAACTCTTTCAGTACCAGATATGTAGCAAACACTTTGCTTTTCAGTGCATTGTCTACCTCTCTGGCACTCAGAAGGTTAAGTGAACAGGTGCTAGGCCTAGTGGAGACTGCTTTCCAGTGTCCTCAAATATTAAGTTCATCATAAACTTTATGATGTAGTCAAATAAAATACTTTTATTGCCTTTATTTGAAACACTGTTTCGGGGGATATATTTATTTTATTTTACTTTGTGTAAATTGGAGCGATATCCACTTGCCCATATGTGGCCTCTGATTGGTGGGCTCCAGCCAGAGCACGTTGCAGCCATCACCCAAACAGAGGCTGCTAAAGAGAGGCAATAAACTCCTAGAGCAGAGCAACTCTCCAGATGTCTCAGATGCATTTCAGAGCAATGTGTTTCTAAGACCTTTCTAGCAGCAAAGGTGTCAGGTATCCAGTGCTGGCACATCACAACTTACCATTGGCATCTACCTTGTTGTCATTCACGCTTCTTCTGACGCCATTTATAAATGGAACGTAGCTCTGGTTTTCCCGCTGTTAAGCATAATTGTGCACATGCTCTCGAATGATGCATTGGTCACCTAGGGCAGGGCTGTTTGAGTTTAGCCTTCAAGGGTCACCAACAGGCCAGGATGTAAGGATTTCCCTGATTAAGCACAAGCGTTAATCATTGGCTTTTTCATTTTGACTGACTCTGCTTAATCACGGAAGGCTTAAAACATCCTGTACTGTAGGTGGCCCTTGAGGGCTGAACTTGAACAGCCCTGGCCTAAGGGATTTTGAGAAGCAAACTGCACTTTGTGATCATTTACCATGTGTCCAGTGCTCAGTTTTTCTGGAACCTGTATCTGCAACCTAGCCTATGCATCCAGTTACTGTCCTGGGACTTTACCTCCTCCTTCCTTAGCTGCATGTCCGGACTTTGGGATTGTTCGCCCACATCTTTTGCCTTAGGCCTTCCTCTGTGCTGCTACCAGACGTGGACCCCTTGCTCACAGTGCCTAGAGAGATCAGCTGCACCTCACTGACGAGGCCCAACAAGGCCGAAACGTACGTCTGGGGTTGGCTGCTTCTCTTGTTCAGAGAGAGATTGCCTGGCATTTCGTGGCTGGACTGCCTTTTGGTAGGATCAGTATGATATGCTTTAGGATATTTTTCTCTGTGAAAGGCACTAGTGAGCTAAAAGAGATTGCACCCTGGGTAGGATACTTATCCTATAGAGCCTCATCACTTTGAGGGCAGGCTCGTTCCTAGTTGAGCATCTCTGACTAGCTCTTTTGCATATGCAAATTGCCCTTGGGACTAGTCACCCTAAGGGTAACAGGGTAATCCAGACGTGGACCCCTTGCTCACAGTGCCTAGAGAGATCAGCTGCACCTCACTGACGAGGCCCAACAAGGCCGAAACGTACGTCTGGGGTTGGCTGCTTCTCTTGTTCAGAGAGAGATTGCCTGGCATTTCGTGGCTGGACTGCCTTTTGGTAGGATCAGTATGATATGCTTTAGGATATTTTTCTCTGTGAAAGGCACTAGTGAGCTAAAAGAGATTGCACCCTGGGTAGGATACTTATCCTATAGAGCCTCATCACTTTGAGGGCAGGCTCGTTCCTAGTTGAGCATCTCTGACTAGCTCTTTTGCATATGCAAATTGCCCTTGGGACTAGTCACCCTAAGGGTAACAGGGTAATCCAGACGTGGACCCCTTGCTCACAGTGCCTAGAGAGATCAGCTGCACCTCACTGACGAGGCCCAACAAGGCCGAAACGTACGTCTGGGGTTGGCTGCTTCTCTTGTTCAGAGAGAGATTGCCTGGCATTTCGTGGCTGGACTGCCTTTTGGTAGGATCAGTATGATATGCTTTAGGATATTTTTCTCTGTGAAAGGCACTAGTGAGCTAAAAGAGATTGCACCCTGGGTAGGATACTTATCCTATAGAGCCTCATCACTTTGAGGGCAGGCTCGTTCCTAGTTGAGCATCTCTGACTAGCTCTTTTGCTGCTACCATTACTCACAGCCTTGTTCTTACTGTGTGACTACTTGGTTGGTGGGGACATACAAGAGTGTATGACAGGGATGGGCAATTTGAGGCCCCGTATCTGCTACCAGCCTAAAACTTCTGTCATTGAGTGGCAGGACCTTGAGAGACTTGCGTTGCCCAACACTGTGCAACTGCAGTCGTTTGCCTAGGGTCTCCAGTTACACAACTTGTTAAGAAGAAGAATGAAAATAAAATGTAAAATACAGCCTTTGTTCATACTTTACCACCATAAACTTTACACCCAATACATCATAATGATGTACACAATAATATCTCTATACATTATCACTTTGAATGCCAGTGAGGCTCACATCACATTCCTTTTGTAATTCACTGCATGCCCATCTGGCAATCAATGGGTTAAATATGCAATGTAAATTATACATTTTGGGGCCATATGTTCAAAGAAGAGTAGGGCACGTCTGGGGCAAACAACATTTCCATTGGTGTTTGTATGGTAATTTGAACCCCTATAGTAGAGAAGTGTTTTTATTGGTCGGTGTAGTTACTTCTAGCTACAGAGCCGGTGTTCTTGCCTCAGTAGACAGAGGGGACTTTGGAGATCACTCAGTGAAGGTGTTCTCTCTTACATACTAGTGCATGTCAGCAGACTGTACTTTTTAAACAGGCTGACTATATTAAGAAGAAGATCTAAAGAAATTCTTGGTCAAACAAACTGCATCAGAGGGGAGAAGTACTAATTCTTAATGGGAAGTTTTTCATCTAGAATGCCTAAGGGGCCTTTAATTAATTTGCAGAGCAATATGTAGTCTTATCACTGACAAAAAGATCATTGTTACATGACTGTACATAGCTACTCTCTCACTGTGCTCCCACACAATGCACGTGCACCAGTGCCATTACACTGTACACACCAAGACAGGGTTGGCAATGGGAGCCCCATTGCCTGCTGAGTAATGATGGGAATTGTAGTCTCGTTGCAGCTGCAGGGCCGCATGTTGCCCATCCTGTTCTTAGGACCTATACGGAACAAAAGGGGAGCAATTCTATGGCATGGTACTTGCACCATAATAGAGAAATAACAATTATTATTTGACTTTAAATGAGGCTTTTAACCCTTTGAATGTTAGAGATTTTAATGACTCACATGCGAGTGCACATGCACACACACACATAAAATCACATGAGGGGGCTCACACACAAGCACATACACACAATCACACGAGGGGGCGTGCGCACACCCACAAAATCTCATGAGGTGTCTAACAAAGACATACACAATCACATGCAGGCACTAAATGAGGGCACACGCATAATGATACAAACTCACATGAGGACACACACACACATACTCTTTCAAATGTTGACACACACACACAGAATCACATGAGGGGGCTCACACACACACACAGGCGCATACACAATCACATGAGGGGGCGTGCACACACACACACACACACACACACACAAAATCACATGAGGTGTCTCACACAGACATATACACACAAAATCACATGAGGGGGCACACACACAGTCACATGAGGGCGAACACATACAGGCACTAAATGAGGGTGCACACATAATGATACACGCTAACATGAGGACACACACACACATACTCTTTCAAATGTGGACACACACACACAATCACATACAGATACTAAATGAGGGCACACGCATAATGATACACACTAACATGACAACACACACACACATTCATACTCTTTCATATGTGGACACACACTAAATCACACAAGGGGGGGCTCACACACACAGGCACATACACAATCACACGAGGGGGCGTGCACACATACAAAATCACATGAGGGGGAACACACAATCACATGAGGGCTAACACATACAGGCACTAAATGAGGGCACACTCATAATGATACACATTCACAGGAGGACACACACACAGAAACATATTCTTTCAAATGTGGACACACACACAAAACATCACACGAGGGGGCTCGCACACACAGGCGCATACACACAATCACACAAGGGGGGAGTACACACACAAAATCACATGAGGTGTCGCACACAGACACACACACACACACAAAATCACATGAGGACACACACCACACAATCACGAGGGCAAACACACACACAATCACATATAGGCACTAAATGAAGGCACACACATAATGATACACACTCACATGAGGACACACACACAGACACATACTCTTTCAAATGTTGACACACACACGGACACACACGGACACACACAGCTCCCACACACACACACTAGTCTGCAATGTTGGTCCTCATGTGTTGCATGTTTTGAGACTATACCTGCTTGATTACAAGAGCAATTAAAGTGATTTGATTCACATATAATCAAGCAGAGCTATCCTGAAAATATACAGTTTAACTGAGGACAGAAATTCCTGCATCTATATTAGTCCATGTTCTTTTATACAAATGGAAGCTTGGATTCTGGAGTACACTTTAACCTGCTTCATGTAGCCGCTGCCAAACAGGCAGTGTTACACTGAGGATCTCTCTTTGATGCATTATATCTGCAGTCTCCTTTTTACAGCAGTTTCGAAGACTAAAAGGATAATTGCAGAGGCTTGCCAGAGAGGTTTATGCACAATAACCTATTATTCCAAGGCGGCTTTAGAAATACGCAGCAAAATATGCTCATGTCTTTTTTGGAAACTACTCTTCTAACTTTCTTAACCCCTTAGGTACTAGCAGGTATGTCTATAGCCCTTAAGAGATTTAATGAAAATATAAGAAATGGTTTACCTTTCTACCAGATGGTCCTAAATGTATTGCAAAGCAAAACATTCCCTCAGCAAGAAGGGTAGTATGGCAGCCATTCCCACGAGAGCCTGCAGAGCACATCGGCTAAACAACTGGTTTCGTAGCAGATTCACCATTACAACACTCGGTTCAAAGCAGAGCTGGTGTATTTTTGGGTCAAATCAAGTACACCATAGAGTACAAATACAAAATCCCATTGATTTAACCCTTTGAGTGCCAGAGGGGTGGTGCGTTGCATACCCCTCTGGCTCTCAAAGGTTTAAATGTAGCACTTAACTCTTGAATGCTAGAGTGGTCTACGATGCGTCGTTGATCATGCTAGCCTTTTAGAGGTTAAAGGGATAGTAATGTTTCAGAATATAAGTAGCTCCAATTAATCTTCATAGTATTTGCGCAATGGAGAGTGTTATTTCAATACATTAACTGAATGATAAAGTATCCCCCTCCCTCCCCTTTTACATAGTGTAAGCCACCTCCTCTTAGATGTGGAATCTGGTCCTGGGACCAGACAGATCAAAACAAGGGACAATCTTCTTACTGTGAGCATAAGGAAAACCTTGCTCCCCTTGACAGGTTTTTCAGGTTTTCCCTTAGGCTCACTGAAGATTGTCCCTCTCTGTGATCCATCTGGTCAGTCTTGCTGCCCTGAGGTGTGCAGTGTTATATCAGTAAAGGGGCGTGATGGGGGTTTCTTTATCATTCAATTAGTCTTGAACTGTAACTCTGACAGTACTGAAATAACACTCTCTATGGCCCAAATACTAAGAAGATTAATTGGAGTTGCTTTTATTTTTAAACATTACTATCCCTTTAAATGCTCCATTTTAAATCAATGGGAATGTTGTCATTTTTTGAATTTCTTTCCTTTTGTTGTAGTTGGTTTGCCCCAAAATGACCTCTACTTTTCTTTTTCGGAAAGCAATGCATTGGAGACTTCTTTAGCATTCAAGGGGTTAAACTCCTTATTATTTGTCCCCACTGACGCAGTTGGTTTGCCTCATGTCAGTAAATTGGCACTGGAGAGTTTTGCTGTTTGCAGGTAGATTGTGGTACAAGGTAATGAAGTCGATTGGCAGGTTGACTTGTTCATCGTAGCCGAAAGTGGCTCCACAAGTTTAGAGTGATACAAAAATATGCTTTAATGCTTTGAGTGCCAGAGAGGCACCTGCTGCATTTCGCTGCAATGCAATGGATATATCTAAACTGTTAACTGTTTTGGCAGAGGGTGTTGGATGCTTCAAAGCAAATAGGATATTGGTCCGGGGAACTATTTGACTACTAGTTGGAGTCAGGAAGGAATAATCCCCCACACACACTTGAGACTACATTGGAAATTGCTCCAGAGTGCTTTTTTTTTTGCTTTCCTCTGGGTCAACAGGGGTGTTTTGGCATGGGCTGGACTTGATGGACGCATGTCTTTTTTCAGCCTTATCTACTATGTATGTTACTATATGCTGCATTAGCACGCAAGGAACTAATCATAATGAAACAAAATAACTTGCATGACAAATCTCTATGGGTTGCATGTCACTTTATTAGATCTCCATATGGAAACATTAGAACTGTATCCAATAAGAGGTGCAATTCTGAAGCAAATCAAACCACCACAGGGGACATATAAAAATTCCCATTCATTTTAAAGGGGACTTGTCACCTTGATTTCAAGTTTATGCATCTGAGTACATCATTCAGAAGTATGTATCATGTTGGTTAAATGACCAGTGAATATAGTTTAGGGCAGTGGGCTAAACTTTTTGCTGTGATGGAACCATTTAGTTTCACCCAAAATATCTGCGGAACCCAAACAACGAAACCCATATATTCTTGTATTCTAGACACATCATCACACTGCTTTATTATGCAATGTGGAAATCTCTAGTATTCAAAGCGTTAGCATAGTATTACTATCAAATTTATCTGAATGATGGTTGGGATTAATAATTAAAGGGTAAATAGACTAAAATGTATCAGATAAGATCTGCCAGGTAACTGTATTGTACCTTTGATGGCCTTTACTTCAAGGAACCCAACAGGAGAACTTGTTTAGAAGATATTTATACTTTTATTTCTAAAAAAAATAAAATAAAAATAATAATAATGATCCTGAGTGTATCATATGTTAATTAAGCTTTGAAGGCAGCATAGACCTTGCATAAGGTTCTGCAGAGAGGAACTTAAGTCATAGAAAAGCATCAGTGTCTCCAAAACTGTGTATTCTGGTCAGTTTTCTCAGTCAGGGTCCAGTAATGGAAGTGTAATGATGACTCCACCAGTCAAAATAAAATAGTGGATCATACAAAACAGCGTGAAACCCTTTGGATGTTCCTTATTTGGGACTCACTATACAGTCAGTTAATTTGTGAAGCAGAGGTGGAAACGTCAAGCTGTGAGAAAATGTGTGTACAAGCTCAATATTTTGTCAAGTTACTGTAAGTTTCAGCGCTTGACATTGTGGAAACCTAGTGTGAGCCCACACATTCTATAAAGTAATGTTGGCTCAGGCTGAGTTAATATGGGGAATTGTGTAATTATTATTTAACAAGTTGGGTGCTAGATAGCCCCATGTCTTGGAGATCTAAAGACAACTTTGGTGATTTTGAAAGTGCTTTTCAAAATCCCTGGCATTTGTATTGGCCATTTTTTATTTAGACATTTCTGAATTATTTATCTTTATAAACTAGGCAAATTACGACATGAAATGCAGATACTTCCTATCTTAGCCCTATATTACCTCCCCTACTCATTGACACTGCTCAGCAATGCATTGCTCACCTTCACTAGCACAGAAGGAGTTAAGTGTCAGTAAGTAGAGCAGGTAATGTAAGATGAGGGCCTCACGTTCAAAAGAAAAGTGGTGGTGTACTGGGGCAACCTGTTTGCTCTATAGGGAAGAACTAAAAATTCACATTGACAGGAAGTGCATACTTTAATTAGCAGAACTTACACATCTAATTAACGCAAAATATTTTTCTAAATAAAAACTGGCTAATACAACAAAATCAATATCATCCTGTTTTCTACTAAATCTGAAATAATATTATGGGAAGATCCTTCATTGTGAAAGCGCTGTCAAAATCACCAAAGCAGATTTTGGGGAATTAATACCACTTTAAGATGCTATACTTTAGCCTTAAAATGGCCCTGTATGCATCTGCTTGTCATTCGACTAACGTGATGTAGTCAGTTTTTGAATTAAGCGTTCAAGTATTCATATGCATATACAAGTGACATGTCCACTTTAGATTTGACCCGACTCATTGAATGCTAGAGAGGGTGTCAATACATTGCTAAGGTGTAGTGTCTCTTAATATGGAAAACATATCTATCATATATAATTGCAGGGTTTATCTGAAACAGTTAAATCTGGTATGCCCATTGATGAGAGATGCTTTATTCAAAAGATTTATTACAGCTCAATATTATGTCTGTGTCCTAAAAATGTAATTTGAGCTGTTGCCATAGTAGCCTATAGACCATTATTGTCACTGAAAATCAGTGAGAGTTTTTGGTCCCTTATGATACCGAATTGTTCCGATTTTCTTCCTTCACAAGTCCCATAGTGTTAAAGTGTACATTGTACAGCTGAAGGCAACATTTTCCTTTATTATATCAGTAGGTTAGTTACTTGAGCTGTCCTGGATCAGTGAATCTGCACAGCCTTATGTAATGCTTCTTACTGTGTGATGATGTAGCTATTATGTTGAAGAAAAGCATTATGGGTAGGAAAGCAGAGAATTGTGTAATTTCAGCATGCTTTGAAAACACATGATAATCTCATGCAAATTGCATATAAATCACCTGGAAATTTTGATGGCGTTTTGTATTCGGTTTCAGCACATCAAACGAATCACAAGTGGGAATTTAAAGAAGATTAGTCTCAACCCTTTAAGGATCAGAGCAGTGGTAAACACTTTGCTTTGCAGTGCGTTTCCCGCCCCTCTGATCCTTAGAGGGTTAAGCAGGGTGTGACTATTCAGAGACTATATAAATGGCAGACTGGACAGATATTGTTCCATATGCACAAAATCAAAGTGGAGCAATTCTGAGGCAAACCAACCGCATTATAGAAACAACTATAACTTACATTGATTTTAAATGGGACTTTTAACCCCTTGAACTTTAGAAAGGTGTCTGCGATTCTCTGGATGTCTCCCTGATATTCTAGGCGTTAAAAGGCCAACATAAGTCAACCCTTTGAGAGCCGGAGTATATGCAACACATTGCTGTTGCGTACCCCTCTGGCACTCAAAGGGTTAATAGAAATTTTGGTTTCTCCTTGTAATGCAGTTTGTTTCTACATATGGTCCTGTTCAAGATAAAGCTGGAGTCCGTCTGGGCCAAACCAACTGGGCCGCATTCGACAGAAATCCCCATTCACTTTTTTAACCTCTTGTGTGCTAAACAGGTCTCCATCATGTTGCAGAGCAAACAAATCCATTGTACATGAGTAGGAACCTTGGGAATTGTACCCGTTTCTTATAGTGCGGTTGGTTTGCCCCCAGAATTACTGCACTCTTTGGGCTGTATGTTCAAAAGAAAAGTGAAGGAGTTCAGGGGCAAACCATTCGCACTATAGGGAAGAACTAAAAATTCCCCAACTCCCCATTGATTTAAATTGGGATTTTAACCGTTTGGTTGCTAGAGAGGTATCTATACAATGCATTGGAGAACTCACTGGCATTCAAGGGGTTAACCCCTTTTAGTGCCAGAGTGGTACGGAATGCATTGCTTTGCGATGCATTCCGTACCACTCTGGCACTCAAAGGGTCCCATTTAAATCAATGGAGATTTCAGTTCTACCCTATAGTGTGAATGGTTTGGTTTGTTCCTGAATGCCTCCACTTTACTTTTCAACACAGGCTCCTTGAATACACGGTCCCACGGATGTGATCAGATTGGCTCAATGAGGCTGATGTACTAACCAGCTGAGCAATTCTTGAACAAACCGTCTACACTAGAACATTCCCATTGATTTAAGTGGGGAGTTTAACTCCTTGAAAGCTAGAGAGGTATCCAACACAATGCTTTGCAGACCTCCCTAGCATTAACAGAATGTAATAGTATATGACTGGAAATATGGGACATTTTATTTCTCACTTATGATGCATTTGGTTTGCCCCAGAGAGACTCCTCCTTTCTTTTGTGCATAAGACCCAGTGCATGATATGACTGTTGTCATAGAACATCTGAAGTGCACGTGTCTTCCTGAGGCATCTGTGCAGTGTTGACAGAGCCAGATTAACACTCCACAGGGCCCTAGGCAAGGTATCTGTTTGCCCCCCCATACCTCTCTAACTTTGGCTACCTACACATTGTTTAGTTTACACTACAATTTGTGGGCACAGGCACTCAAAGGGATATACTACAGTTTTGTGGGTACTATCACTCAAAGGATTATCCACTGACTGGATAACCCTTTGAGTGTCTGTGCCCACAAAACTGTAATGTAAATTAAATACTGTGTAGGTAGTCAGGGTTAGGGAGGAAACTCATGATACATTATACTCATGATACATTATACTCATGATACATTACTTAATTTTTGTCCTTTCTCTTCCCCGTGGGCCAGTCTGCCCCTGGTATGGAGATTCCTGTAAGAGATGCCCCCCACCAGCTCCAACTTGCCCTCATCAGCTCCAGCTTGCTCCCACCAGCTCCAACTTACCCCCACCAGCTTCACTTTGCCCCACCAGCTCCAACTTGCCCCCACCAGCTCCAACTTGCCACCCACCAGCTCCACTTTGCCCCACCAGCTCCACTTTGCCCTACCAGCTCCACTTTGTCCCCTATCAGCTCCAACTTGCCCTCGTCAGCTCCATCTTGCTCCCACCCACTCCAACATGCCCCCACATGCTTCATTTTGCCCCACCAGCTCCAATTTGCCCCATCAGCTCCAACTTGCCCCCCCACCAGCTCCACTTTGCCCCTATCAGCTCCAACTTGCCCCCACCAGCTCCACTTTTCCCCCTATCAGCTCCAACTTGCCCTCATCAGCTCCAGCTTGCTCCCACCAGCTCCAGTTTGCCCCATCAGCTCCAACTTGCCCCCCATCAGCTCCACTTTGCCCCCTATCAGCTCCAACTTGCCCCCACCAGCTCCACTTTGCCCTCTATCAGCTCCAACTTGCCCCCCATCAGCTCCAACTTGCCCCCCATTACAAACCTGTAGCTGCTGGAGCTCCCGCGTGGTCTTCTCTTCAGTAATGCAGAGCGTGCTGGGAGATGTTGACTCCCAGCGCGCTCTGCATTACTAAAGAGGCGACGAGGGAGCACTGTAGCTACACATACCTGACTGTGTTGCGGTGCTCGGCGGAGGAGTCCTGCTAGCAGGAACGGAGTTCCCATGCGTTCCTGGAGGACTCGTTGAGACAGTTGAGTGCAGAAATGAGGCTTCCTCCAGGCCCCCTCATTGGACCGGGCCCTAGGCAGGCTCCTTGCCTGTAATCCGACTCTGAGTGTTGATGTTATGGGTGTTTGAAGCAGACCTGAGGCTTCCAAATCTTTGTTCTATAAGCCGTTTTTTTTATATCACTCACCACTGAGTACTGTACAAAGGTTACAACATAGGGAAGTAGAGAGTAAATTGTGCTGTTTGCATAGAAACAGCATAAAATTCAGAGCTGGGCCTTGCTGTTTGTGAGAGACCTGACATTTTACATTCTTCTTATACAATTAGAGACCTCTACCACTGCTGTCCAATGAGTAGCCATATAATCATTTCCTGTTTCACGCTCTTCTTCCATGTTGTGTACTTTTTAATGTTTTTTTTTTTTTACTTTATTTCTTTTATTAAGAAAATGTTTTTAGAAGGGTACATTCTTTCGTCTTCAAGCATGTCTTCAACAGTATGCAAAGTTACACATTTTTACACCATAGAAATAAGAACAATAGACCACCCCTTCCCTGGGCCACTGCACTCAATAGCACTTCTCTCTCCCACCCACTGACCGGCAGCTCATGTGGTAGGAAACACTTACTCCCAATATCATTACACCTTCTGTGTCCAACCTACCTTCCTCTAGTCTGTAAGCTCTCACGAGCAGGGCCCTCTGATCCTTCTGTTCTTCACATATGATTTACTATTTAATATCCCTGTATGTCTGTTCCCTATTGTACAGCGCTGCGGATTAAGTTGGTGCAATATAAATAAAGAATAATAACAGTAGCACATGACACTGGTATATTTGATTTGATTGATTGACTTTCCAGGTTGGTTATTCTAGGCTTTCAATGCCCTGCAGGGAAAAAAGTAAATTAACCCACTTTATCTTAGTATGGGATACTTATTGAGTTGTTAGTGGTGGAGCAGAGGTCATAGGAAGTATAGACAGCTGGAGTGAACAGTGCTGCTCAGGTAATCTGGTAGCCTTCCAGAGAAGTGGTTATAAACTAGGCAAGAAAGGTGAAGGGTTAACCAGTTTTGTTCTTCAAACATATCACATTGAAGGCTAGTTGAATTCAATTGGAGGATGAAGCAACATAATGAGTTATACGGTGTGTTGAGTTTACAAGAATAGTTTTGTGGCACAGAAGTGTATCCCTGCAAATGGTGACTGGCATTAAAATCTGTTGCACAATTTTCCTGCTCGCTCTCTTCTTGCTCGCTTTCTTTTTTTCTCATTTACTCTCCTAGCACACCAGCTCTCTCTCCTAGCACACCATCTCTCTCTGTCCTAGCACACCATTTCTCTCTGTCCTAGCACACCCTCTCTCTCTCGTCTAGAGCACCCTTTCTCTCTCTTTTAGCACACCTTCTGTCTCTCTTCTGGCGCACCCTCTCTCTCTTCTAGTGCACCCTTTCTCTCTTCTAGCACACCTTCTTCTTCTCTCTCTCTCTCTCTCTCTTCTAGCGCTCCCGCGCTCTCTCTTCTAGCGCTCCCGCGCTCTCTCTTCTAGCGTGCCCGCGCTCTCTCTTCTAGCGCGCCCGCGCTCTCTCTTCTAGCGCGCCCGCGCTCTCTCTTCTAGCGCGCCCGCTCTCCTAGCGCACCCGTGCTCTCTCTTCTAGCGCACCCACGCTCTCTCTCTCTTTTAGAGCTCCCTCTCTCTTCTAGTGCACCCTCTCTCTCTTTTGGAGCACCTGCTCTCTTCTACCGCACCCACTCTCTTCTAGCGCACCTTCTCTCTGTCTTCTAGCGTGCCTTCTCTCTGTCTTCTAGCGTGCCTTCTCTCTGTCTTTTCTGGCACACCCTCTGTCTCTTCTAGCATGCTCTCTCTTGTAGCACTCTCTCTCTTCTAGTGAGCCTTCTCTCTCCTTTAGCGTGCTCTTTCTCTTTTAGCATGATCTCTCTCTCTTTTAGCGCATCCTCTCTCTTTTTTAATGAGCCCCCCTCTCACTCTCTTTTAGTACAACTTCTCTCTTTTTTAGAGCTCACCATCTCTCTTCTAGAGCACACCTTCTCTTCTAGCACATGTGCTCTTTCTCCCACTCTCTTTTAGTGCACTCTCTCCTTTAGCGAACTCTCTTTCTCTTTTAGCATTTTCTCTTTTATTGCATTCCATCTCTTTTACCACTCACCCACTCTCTCCTAGTGCACGCTCTCTCTCCTATTGCATGCCCTCTCTCTCTCCTAGTGTGTGTCCTCTCTCCCTTCTAGTGAGCACCCTCTCTCCCTTCTGGTGCTCACCCTCTCTCTCTTCTGGTACGTGCCCTGTCTCTCTCTCTCTCTCTCTTCTAGCACGCCCGCGCTCTCTCTTCTAGCGCTCCCGCGCTCTCTCTTCTAGCGCGCCCGCGCTCTCTCTTCTAGCGCGCCCGCGCTCTCTCTTCTAGCGCGCCCGCTCTCCTAGCGCACCCGTGCTCTCTCTTCTAGCGCACCCACGCTCTCTCTCTCTTTTAGAGCTCCCTCTCTCTTCTAGTGCACCCTCTCTCTCTTTTGGAGCACCTGCTCTCTTCTACCGCACCCACTCTCTTCTAGCGCACCTTCTCTCTGTCTTCTAGCGTGCCTTCTCTCTGTCTTTTCTGGCACACCCTCTGTCTCTTCTAGCATGCTCTCTCTTGTAGCGCTCTCTCTCTTCTAGTGAGCCTTCTCTCTCTCCTTTAGCGTGCTCTTTCTCTTTTAGCATGATCTCTCTCTCTTTTAGCGCATCCTCTCTCTTTTTTAATGAGCCCCCCTCTCACTCTCTTTTAGTACAACTTCTCTCTTTTTTAGAGCTCACCATCTCTCTTCTAGAGCACACCTTCTCTTCTAGCACATGTGCTCTTTCTCCCACTCTCTTTTAGTGCACTCTCTCCTTTAGCGAACTCTCTTTCTCTTTTAGCATTTTCTCTTTTATTGCATTCCATCTCTTTTACCACTCACCCACTCTCTCCTAGTGCACGCTCTCTCTCCTATTGCATGCCCTCTCTCTCTCCTAGTGTGTGTCCTCTCTCCCTTCTAGTGAGCACCCTCTCTCCCTTCTGGTGCTCACCCTCTCTCTCTTCTGGTACGTGCCCTGTCTCTCTCTCTCTCTCTCTCTTCTAGCACGCCCGCGCTCTCTCTTCTAGCACATCCGCACTCTCTCTTCTAGCATACCTGTGCTCTCTCTTCTAGTGCACCCTCTTTCTCTTTTGGAGCACCTGCTCTCTATTACCGCACCCACTCTCTTCTAGCACACCTTCTCTCTCTCTTCTAGCGTGCCTTCTCTCTGTCTTTTCTTGCACACCCTCTGTCTCTTCTAGCATGCTCTCTCTTGTAGCGGTCTCTCTTCTAGTGAGCCCTTTCTCTCTCCTAGCGAGCCTTCTCTCTCTCTCTCAGGGTGCTCTTTCTCTTTTAGCATGATCTCTCTCTCTTTTAGTGCACCCTCTCTCTTCTAGCACACGCCCTCTATCTCTCTTCTACAGCATGCCTTCTCCTCTAGAACATGTGCCCTCTCTCCTTCTCTCTCTCTCTTTTAGTGCACTCTCTCCTTTAGCGAGCTCTCTTTCTCTTTTAGCATTTTCTCTTTTAGTGCGTTCCCTCTCTTTTACCACTCACCCACTTTCTCCTAGTGCACGCTCTCTCTCCTAGTGCATGCCCTCTCTCTGTCCTAGTGTGCTCCCTCTCTCTCTCTTTTGAAGCACCTGCTCTCTTCTACTGCACCCACTCTCCCTTCTGGTGCTCACCCTCTCTCTCTTTTGGTATGTGCCCTCTCTCTCTCTCTTCTAGTGCACCCTTTCTCTGTTCTAGCACACCCTCTCTCTCTTAGAGCTCCCTCTCTCTTCTAGTACACCCTCTCTCTCTTTTGGAGCACCCGCTCTCTTCTAGCGCACCTTCTCTCTGTCTTCTAGCATGCCTTCTCTCTGTCTTTTCTGGCACACCCTCTCTCTCTCTCTTTTAGTGAGGCCTCTCTCTCTTCTAGTGAACCCTTTCTCTCCTAGTGAGCCTTCTCTCTCTCTTTTAGCATGCGCTCTCTCCCGTTTAGCACATCCTCTCTCTTTTAGCACATCCTCTCTCTTTTAGCGCATCCTTTCTCTTTTAGCACATCCTCTCTCTCTCTCTTTTTTTAGCAAGCCCCCCTCTCACTCTTTTAGTGCAACCTCTCTCTTTTAGAGCTCAGCCTCTCTTCTAGAGCGAGCCCTCTCTTCTAGCACATGTGCCCTCTCTTTTAGTGCACTCTCTCCTTTAGCAAGCTTACTTTCTCTTTTAGCATTTTCTCTCTTTTAGCACGTTCCCTCTCTCCTAGTGCATGCCCTCTCTCTCTCCTAGTGCGCTCCCTCTCTCTCTCCTAGTGCGCTCCCTCTCTCTCTCCTAGTGCGCTCCCTCTCTCTCTCCTAGTGCGCTCCCTCTCTCTCTTCTAGTGTGCACCCTCTCTCTCTCCTAGTGCACGCCCTCTCTCTCTCCTAGTGCACGCCCTCTCTCTCTCCTAGTGCACGCCCTCTCTCTCTCCTAGTGCGCTCCCTCTCTCTCTCCTAGTGCGCTCCCTCTCTCTCTTCTAGTGTGCACCCTCTCTCTGTTCTAGTGAGTGCCCTCTCTCCCTTCTGGTGCGCACCCTCTCTCTCTCTTCTGGTACGCACCCTCTCTCTCTCTTCTGGTACGCACCCTCTCTCTCTCTTCTGGTACGCACCCTCTCTCTCTCTTCTGGTGCGCACCCTCTCTCTCTCTTCTGATGCGCACCCTCTCTCTCTCTTCTGGTGCATGAGCTCTCTCTTTCTTCTGGTGCGCACCCTCTCTCTCTCTTCTGGTACGCACCCTCTCTCTCTCTTCTGGTACGCACCCTCTCTCTCTCTTCTGGTGCGCACCCTCTCTCTCTCTTCTGATGCGCACCCTCTCTCTCTCTTCTGGTGCATGAGCTCTCTCTTTCTTCTGGTGCGCACCCTCTCTCTCTCTTCTGGTGCGCACCCTCTCTCTCTCTCTTCTGGTGCGCACCCTCTCTCTCTCTTCTGATGCGCACCCTCTCTCTCTCTTCTGGTGCATGAGCTCTCTCTTTCTTCTGGTGCGCGCCCTCTCTCTCTTCTGGAGAGCAGGCCCTCTCTTCTGATGCGTGCCCTCTCTCTTTTCTTGTGCGTGCCCTCTCTCTCTTCTAGTGCATGCCCTCCCTTCTAGTGTGTGCCCTCCCTCCCTCCTAGAGCTTGCCCTCTCTCTGTCTCCTAGAGTGAGCGCTCTCTCTCTTAGAGCGTGCCCTCTCTTCTAGAGTACGCCCTCTCTCGCTTCTATAGCACACCTTCTCTCTCTTCTAGAACGCTCCCTCTCTCTTCTAGTGTGTGCCCTCTCTTCTAATGAACGCCCTCTAGTGTGTACCCTCTCTCTCCTAGTGCATGCCCTCTCTCTCTTCTCACAATGCCCTCTTGCACACTCTTTTGCTCTCCTTTCACTCCCTCTCATATACCCTTTCGCTCTTATCTCATGCACTTTTATCATTCTCGAGCTTCTTGTTCTTTCACAGTTTTTAGATCTCTTGCTCTCGCGCTTCTTGGTCTTTTGCGCCTCTCAGTCTCTCATGCCTCTCGGTCTCTCATTCTCGCACATCTCTGTCTCTCACTGTTGCGCGTCTTGGTCTTTATGGCTTCTCACTTGCTCGCTCTCACACTTTACCAGACCAGAAAAATGCAAAATTGGGATTAGCCTAGCAAAGTAAATTTACTCCTGACATTTGTTACTACACTTTCCTGGCTATAGTGCCACGTTTTAGAAATTCTTGCAGTTGTGCTGTGAATTGTAGTTTTAAGTTCAGGAGTTATGGCAGCTAGTAGAGCACTGCATAGTGCAACAGGGCTACAGTTCTCAACATGCATTGGTAGATTTCTTTTCTGTCCAACATGCACCATAGGGAACAAATTGAAATGCTAGTTACTTTAATTTGGGATTTTAACCCCTTCAATTCTAGAGAGGTCTCCAATGTTATTTGTTCCCTATGGTGCAGGTTTTTCTTTGCTCCCATTTGCACATCTATAGCTTATTGAATACGAACACATTCAGTTCCTTTACACACTGTCATGTCCTGGGCCTTAAGGGAGCATTGGGCTGTATTCCATAAGCTATTAACTCTTTCAGTGTACTGAAAGGGTCAGATAGATGCAATTCTGGAGCAAACCAGCTGCACCGTATGGGGTAAATTAAATCTGTGAATGGTATTTAAATGGGGCTTTTATCCCCTTAAATGATTGGTGAGGTCTTCAACAGATTGGAGAATACTAGCATTCATTAGGGTTAACCCTTTGAATGCCAGAGAGGTATCCAATACATTGCATCCCACTGGCACTCAAAGGTTTAAAAACTATGTTTGAATTATTGGGAATTTGGGGAATATCTTTGGTTTTGCTCATGAATTGCTGCCCTTTGATGTATAAAATCTGGCCCTTTATCAAGAGATATAAGGCAGGTTCTCTGTACAAGCCAGTGATGGAACAATTCTGACGCTACAATGTGGAGGGAAATAAAAGTACCCTTGATTTCAATGGCACTTTTAACCACTTCAGTGCCAGAGAGGTCTCCACTGCATTGCGTGGCAAAGCTTTGTAGACTTTCTACGATTCCGGGGCAGGTTAAAAGATCAAAGGATTTAGATCAAAAAGAATATTGGGGAGTTTTAATTTGCTCCCTCTGGCGCAGCTGGTTCACACCTGAATTGACTTATTTTCTTTTTTTAATATGGCTCTTTGCAGGTTGTGGAGTATATGTGTCTGTGTGACACTTGCTTACTTGGGCGAAATGTGGGGCAAACTAAATAAGTGCACTATGGAGGGGATGTTAAAAATTCCCATTTGTTGGACACCTCTAGCATTCAAAGGATTAAAAACCTCATTTAAATCTATGGGAATTTTTGGAACGTTTATTTGTCCATTATGATGGCAAGGGGATTGCCCTAGGATTCATCAACTTTTCTTATTAAAAAAAAAAAAAAATACGACACTTTCAGACTGATTTGCATAATGGTTTTAACATCAGTTGAGCAGTCCAACTCTCCACATGTGCACACACATGCATGCATCACAAAGACATGCATGCACCACTCACACACCACACAACCATGCACTGCTTGTGGTGGCGTGTGCGCGTGGTGCATGCACTGCTTGTGGTGGCGTGTGTGTGTGTGGTGCATGCACTGCTTGTGGTGGTGTGTGTGGTGCATGCACTGCTTGTGGTGGTGTGTGTGTGGTGCATGCACTGCTTGTGGTGGTGTGTGTGTGTGGTGCATGCACTGCTTGTGGTGGTGTGTGTGTGTGGTGCATGCACTGCTTGTGGTGGTGTGTGTGTGTGTGGTGCATGCACTGCTTGTGGTGGTGTGTGTGTGTGGTGCATACACTGCTTGTGGTGGTGTGTGCTTGTGGTGCATGCACTGCTTGTGGAGTGTGCGTGTGGTTCATGCACTGCTTGTGGTGGTGTGTGTGGTGCATGCACTGCTTGTGGTGGTGGTGTGTGTATGTGGTGCATGCACTGCTTGTGGTGGTGTGTGTGTGTGTGTGTGTGTGGTGCATGCACTGCTTGTGGTGGAGTGTGTATGTGGTGCATGCACTGCTTGTGGTGGAGTGGGTGTGTATGTGGTGCATGCACTGCTTGTGGTGGAGTGGGTGTGTGTGTGGTGCATGCACTGCTTGTGGTGGAGTGTGTGTGTGTGTATGTATGTGGTGCATGCACTGCTTGTGGTGGAGTGCTTGTGGTGAAGTGGGTGTGTGTGTGTGGTGCATGCACTGCTTGTGGTGGAGTGGATGTGTGTGTGGTGCATGCACTGCTTGTGGTGGTGTGTGTGTGTGTGTGTGTGTGTGTGGTGCATGCACTGCTTGTGGTGGAGTGTGTGTGTGTGGTGCATGCACTGCTTGTGGTGGAGTGTGTGTGTGGTGCATGCACTGCTTGTGGTGGAGTGTGTGTGTGGTGCATGCAGTGCTTGTGCTGGAGTGGGTGTGTGTGGTGCATGCACTGCTTGTGCTGGAGTGGGTGTGTGTGGTGCATGCACTGCTTGTGCTGGAGTGGGTGTGTGTGGTGCATGCACTGCTTGTGCTGGAGTGGGTGTTTGTTTGTGTATGTGGTGCATGCACTGCTTGTGGTGGAGTGGGTGTGTGTGTGGTGCATGCACTGCTTGTGGTGACGTGTGTGTGTGTGGTGCATGCACTGCTTGTGGTGGAGTGTGTGTGTGGTGCATGCACTGCTTGTGGTGGAGTGTGTGTGTGGTGCATGCAGTGCTTGTGCTGGAGTGGGTGTGTGTGGTGCATGCACTGCTTGTGGTGGAGTGTGTGTGTGGTGCATGCACTGCTTGTGGTGGAGTGTGTGTGTGGTGCATGCAGTGCTTGTGCTGGAGTGGGTGTGTGTGGTGCATGCACTGCTTGTGCTGGAGTGTGTGTGTGTGTGGTGCATGCACTGCTTGTGCTGGAGTGGGTGTGTGTGGTGCATGCACTGCTTGTGCTGGAGTGGGTGTTTGTGTATGTGGTGCATGCACTGCTTGTGGTGGAGTGGGTGTGTGTGTGGTGCATGCACTGCTTGTGGTGACGTGTGTGTGGTGCATGCACTGCTTGTCGTGGAGTTTGTGTGTGTGTGTGGTGCATGCACTGCTTGTGGTGGTGTGTGTGGTGCATGCACTTCTTGTGGTGGCGTGTGTGTGTGTGTGTGTGTGTGGTGCATGCACTTCTTGTGGTGGCATGTGCATGGTGCATCCATGCCTGTGTGCGTGTGTGTGCGCACGTGGAGAGCTGGACTGCTCAACTGAAGTTAACACCATAAATGAAATCCATCTGTGAGGGCCGTTTTTTTTTTTTTTTTTTTTTTTAAATAATAAAAGTTGAATCTTAGGGCAATCCCTTTGCCATCATAATGGACAAATAAACATTACAAAAATTCCCCTAGATTTAAATTGGGTTTTTAATCCTTTGAATGCTAGAGGTGTCCAACGAATGAGAATTTTTAATGTACCCCTTCACACATAGTGCAGTTATTTGGTTTGCCACAGATTTCGTCCATTTCTTCTAAACATACAGCCCGTAATTATAAGAGTGTAAACAAGTAGAAATTCTGTGTGTGAAGTTCTGTTGGGTTTGTTTCTTTAGAAGCGGAGATCCAACCGGCAGGTGAAGAGGAAGAAGTATGCAGAGGAAGTGGAGGGGAAGCCTTTTGAGGAAGAGCCAAAGGCCAGTGTTAAACCCAAGAAGAGTGCAGCCCCCCTGCCTGCTGAGCAGCCTCTCCAGCTGTTTGTGGTAAGATGTGGTGGTTAGAGTAGTATCTGGTCACATTTGTGTCCGTGCTGCTTGTGTTCATTTTACGTCATTATCACAGCTGATGTAATCCTATATATATATATATATATATATATATATATATATATATATATATATATATATATATACACAATAATTTGCTAAAACGTGTGTAACAACGCAGTCATGCACAGTGGAGACTGCCCGCGCCGCGGCTGACTCCAGCTCTGTATCAGCCGCGGCTCAGGCAGTCTCTACTGCACATGACAGACGCACGACCGGCTGGCAGTGGCACTGTGGCCCATGTAACGGGCTCTTCAACTAGTTATTACACAACGGCATATTAAGAGGCAAAAACATCTGTTGATTAACTCATATGGATAAAAGCAGAGAATTTTACAGCTAAAGTTAAGCGAATGTTAAAGGAGTACATTTTTATTAGTTGTAGGGTTTCACCTTTTCCTTTTTTTGCATTCCGTACCGTGTCAACTAGTGTACAAAAAAGCCGATTTTTTTTAATCTAATGAACTCTGTTGGAGAGCTGGAGTCATGCACCGCAGTAATTCACAGAACAGCACCACTTTGTAACCAATACATTGCAATGTGTTGGATACCTCTCTGGCACTCAACGAGTTAAGTTTTTTTTTGTTTGTTTTTTTAAATCTCCAAGCAGTAAACACGCATATAAGCACTTGCTTTGCAAACATGATCTAATGTGTTTAACCCTTTGAGGACCAGGGGAATATAATAACATTGTGTAACTGGGTATACATAGGTTGCCAGCACATGCGGCACACTAATAGTCTTTTCCACACAAGAAAAGATGAGCAGTTCTGGATCAAACCAACTGTACCCTAGGGAAGTAACAAAACTCTACACACCCCCATTGCTCTTAAAGTAACAGTAAAAAAACCATAAAAAAAATTGTGTTTTGTAGTGTTTAAAAAAATAAATGATGTGGCACACATGCTATCTCTCAAACCGCTGTGGTTTGAGAGATATTGGCATTCAAAGTCCCCCCCCTCCTGATGTCAGCTGTAAAGCTGACAACAGGAGATTCGGGTCGTGCGACTTGAGGAGGCTCTTCAGCAGAGCCGAAATCGCGTTATTTCAAAAGAACTACTTCATTGTAACGGTCTACAAAGTGTGCTTGCAAACCAGGCACACTTTGTAGACCTTTCCAGTGAAGTAATTCTTTTAAAAGTTCCCTATTTCGGCTCTGCTGCAGAGCTGCCAGCTGGTCCCAGGACCGGGATCTCCTGCTGTCAGCAGACTGCTGATGTCAGGAGAAAGGAAGGGAGGGGAGAAAGTTTAAATGTGAATATCTCTCAAACCATAAAGGTTTGAGAGATATGATTTGTGCCATATAAATTTATTTTTTTAAATGCTACAAAACACAAAATCTTTTTTATGGGATATCAGTGTCCCTTTAATGAGGCTTTTCAATGCATTGGAGACCTCATACATTCAAGGGGTTAAAAAAAAAAAACCCCATAAAAAAACCCTTCCTTGAATCAAAGGGAATTTTCATCCCTCCCCCCTTGGTGCAGTTGGTATGCTGAAGCATTGATACTCCTTTGCTTCCTACATAAGGTACATGTACATTTACCTGATCACTGTTAAGTTGGGGTCAGATGCAGACTCTTTTCTAGTTCCTTGGAATACAACTCAGCCAATCAGGGTACATGTTGGATAATACAATACAGATGGCTTGGGTAAGAGATCTAGATAAAATGAGAATAACGTATTTATAGATCTCACACCTCTTTAATGAGTAAGGGAGACAAATTAAGGGAGAGATAAAGAAGGTTAGGACAGCATCAGGTATTGCAGTACTGTTCCCTGTATACCATCACCAAACGTGTGCCTAGATGCCATTTCAGTTAACAAGTATCTTCACTGTTTTATTTAGTCTATGGAGAAATTTGTAGATAAAACGCATGATAAAGTTGTCACCTGCAATGAAGTCCAGGCCTCTAACCCTTTGAGTGCCAGAGGGGTCCTCTGGCACTCAAAGGGTTCATTTCAAGAGTGAATTGAAAGGAAACGTCTGCCATAATCACTCTGCCCGATGTTAGTCCTGTCATACCACAAAACATGTTATTACGTCCCAGTGTGACATGCAAGGCATTTTATTTAAGAACTAGTGTAAAAGCCCGTGTACATGGGCCAAGGTCCGAGTGATGTTAACCCTTTGAGTGCCAGAGGGGTACACAACACTTTGCTTTGCAATGCATTGCAAACCCCTCTGGCATTCAAAGGGTTAAGAGGCCGGTCCTGTTCTGCGTCCTGCCGCTAACGCAGTTATGCACTGTAGAGACTGGCAGAAAGCACAGAATGCTCCCAGCACAGAACTCCCAGAATTCTGTGCGCTTGGGCAGTCTCTACTGTGCATGACGGCTTCTGACAAACATCCTAGCGAATTATTATATAGGATTACCAAATACGTCTGCACTCACATGTCTTTCCACTGGAGTTATTTTTTGTTTGCCAATGTAGTAATCAAAGTTTCACCTCTGTTTTGTGGGTCTTTATCAAGAATGTGCAAACATTACAAAACAGAGCCTTAAAGGAGCAGTAAACTTTTTTTATGAAAAAATATATATTGTAGGGATTTTCCTACTGAGTAAAATAAGGGTACTCCCACTGCCGAGAGATTTATATTTCCAGAGTTATTACAGTTAAAACCTATGATTTTTTTACATCAGCAGTGCCCTCTAGTGGTCAAATTCTAATTTGTTTTTCTGTTAGATTCTAATGGAGAGGAAAGTCAGACACATATAGTTCTCCATAGAATGTGATAAACGCTGCCTGTCACTTCCTGTCAGTTAGAACAATCAGGAAGTAAACACAGTAAATTCACTTCCTGATTATTTGAACTGCTATAAAGTTTTAATAAAATATCTGACAGCAGTGGGAGTGACCTTGTTTTATTCAGCGGGAAAAGCTCTACAAAATAAATGTTTTCATAAAAAAAGTTTACTGCTCCTTTAAATAAGCAGAGAAACGACTCCCCACCCTGACAGTGCCCAGAACCGCATGCCATGTGACATCACCCAAGCCAGAAGTGATGTCAGCAGCTGCGGCCTGAAAAGAAATAAGCAGAAACTATCCCATAGACTTTCACCCTTAGTGGTAATGAAGTAAAACACTGAAAAGGAAGCAAAATAGAAGTGGAATAACTCTAAGCCTACAGTGATCATAGAGCATGTCCTTACACTCATACAAAGTGTGTGATATCAAAGTTAAATGAGTATCATAACAACCCTTACCTCCCAGAGTTAAAAAAAAAAAAAAAAAAAAAAAAAAAAAAGTTGGGGCAAAGCCCTGTCAGCTAGCAGTCCAGGAGGGCGGAGGGGTGCAGTACACTCCAGAGAGGCACACTCACTTGGTGCAGCACCAGGCTATGAAAACCCATTGACCTCCTGTAGCACCCCAGTAGTGGACCAATCCTCGCAGTGGAAGTAGAATTCTTCTGGGGGAACCACTAAAATCCCCACATAAAGCTCTTACTTAAACCAGCAGGCCGACACTCAAGACTGGACAGACCACAGAAGGCTCCCATCATGACAATGAACTGCCACATCAATGCGTCAGGGCGATCCCAGCCTGCAGCCTGGCCTACCACCCCCCCCCCCCCCCCCCCCCACACACACACACACACACACACACACGGCAGTAGGGAGGAGTCATTTTTAATGCATTCTGGGATTTGTAGACTTGATTTCCTAGGACCTGCTATCTCCTGCAGTAACATGCCAGTTACAAATGTTCTGGAGCTTGATTGTATTCCTGGAATACAAAGATTTATTGTATGTTCCATCCTGTAATTAGAGTTGTAGGTGCTCCACTAACACTGACTAAAACAGGATTTGCCAACATGTGGCACTCCAGCTGTTGTACATCAGTGCTCTTATCCTTAGACTGACACAGGAGATATGCAGTAGTCACACATCTACACAGATGCACAGAAAGAGGCGCACAGAAACAGGAAAGAGCATGTGTAAGAGAGCAAGTGTATGTAAGGGAGCGTGCACAACAGAGCTTGCATGCAAGAGAGAAAATGCAAGAATGAGTGCCAGAAAGACTGAACTTGTAGGATGAACACTGCGGGACGTGGGTGTATAATATTGTGTGCCACACACCATGGCAACACCAATACATTTTCTGCTCGTTTTCATTATTTATTTATTTTAATATAATTACATAAAAAAGTTTACTGCTGTTTTAATCTACGAAAATAATTCTCAGATAAATCTATTTTCACCCAGGAGAATCCCAGTGAAGAAGATGCTGCCATTGTGGACAAAATCTTATCCTCGCGGATAGTGAAGAAAGAGGTAAGGATGGGCCGTGGGATACATTGCTGATATTTTCTGTCTTGTGTTAGACTTTTAACTCTTGCCTCTTTCTCTCCACATGCATTGAAGACTTCTTCTGGGATGGTGGTTGAAGTGGAAGAATTTTATGTTAAGTACAAAAATTAGTAAGTACAGTTACAGATCATGATCAGATATGTTGTTTACTTATTATTATTGTACTTGTAGAGATGTGTTTTTGTGCTTGTGACTACTACCTTTTACCTCTTGTTACACAGTAGGGCAGTTAATCTGCTGTATTTGTGATGTGTCACAATCGCTTCAATGCCTAGTTTCTGTTGCTTCAGGGAATGGAAAGGGCTGCTATCTGTTATCATCCTTGTGGCTGGCGAGATGAGACATTGGCCTGTGGTTAGAAAAGACAAAATGGAGGGATTCAAGGGTAAATCGGTTGCATCATAGAGGAAAAATAAACATTCTAAAAAAAATCGCATTGTTTTAAATAAGAATTATAGCCACTTAAATGACAGTGAGATCTACAATACATTAGGAAGTCCCACATAAATCAATGGGAATTTAAATAATTTTCATTTCAAACCTATGATGCATTAGAAATGCATCTGTTTGTTAGTTTTATTAAGAAGGCCCTTTTGTTCCAAAATAAGTATTAAAAAAAATCAGTCTGATATCTCGCAGAATCATCATCCTTTCTGCTTTGAATCCAGCTGTCATTCTATATATATATGTATTTCTCAACTTACTTAGTGACAAGTACCACTACAGTTCTAAATATATTCACAGGTACTCCAGCTGAAGTATCCTATACTCACCATGTCTCTGGAAATGAGGCACTAATTTTAGAACACAGACACCCATCACACACACACACACACACACACTAACCTTTTGAATGCCATGCAAAAGGTTCAATGAATGATATATATATATATATATATATATAATATATATTCACACACTACTGTTCAAAAGTTTGGGGTCACTTCAGAAATTCCCTTGTTTTCCATGAAAACATACATCAGATAAGTTGCAAAATGAATAAGAAATACAGTCATGACGTTGACAAGGTTAGAAATAATGATTTTTAATTTATGTAATGTTGTCTGTTGTCCAATACCGGTTACTGGTAACTTTGGGTAGGCGAGCCACCACTTTAAGTAGGTAGGAACAATCCTAGAATTGATTGCAGGGGGTGGAGCCTACCTTCCCTCCTTGGCTGCAACTAGCCAATCAGCTTCAGTAAGATTTGTTCCTTGGTGAAGACACAGGCAAGAGAACAGTTCTGCTATAGATTTAGAACTTTTTTATTTTTCTGTTAGAAATGGAATACCACCATTAGGCAGATTACCATAACTGACTATGCCCTTAGATGTGGCTACCTCAGTATTCAGGTGCTTTTTGTGCACCTTAAACCCTGGGGGGGAAATCTTGGGTTCAAGTTCTTTCCTCAGGAGTTGCCCACCGAGGCTACTTCTTGATACATGGTAATCTGAAGACAGAAGATCTGCAGGAAAGGTGAGCAACCCTTTAAGTACTGCAGATCCACATGTTCCACAGTGCCCCTCCGCACAGGTTTTTTTTCCTTGGGAGTTCTATTTGCACACTCCTGCACTCATTGGGTATATCTGGATGTATGTCTGGGTGTTTTGGAGCAGGTTTATGTGGTAACTTAACCCTTTAGCTGCTGCTATTGTCACTTTCCTTACTGAGTTCAGTGTTTTTTTGGGTCTTCTAACTTGTTCTAGTGATGTATCATGTAATTTTATTTCACAGTTTTCACTTTGACAAAATTTGAGTTCTGCGCCTATAAGGCACGCTTTACGGCATAGACGCCAATGCTCCATTCACTCCTATGGGACTGTAGCGACTTCAGAGAGGGCTCGTTTTAATTCTCTGACCTTGCTCTATCATCCGGTTACCATTACAAGTGTGTTGGGGGGCATCGGGCACTGTTGGGGTACTTATTCTGGGAAAACTACATTTCCCATGAGCGCTTGCTTCGCACGCTCGTTTCTGATTGGCTCCCGCCCAGACAGCCATTTTGTGCCTTTTCTAGAACGAGTATCCTACCCAGGGCTTGGACTCTCCTTCTCGCCTCTGCAGATTAACCCTTTGCCTGCCAGATAAGTGTATTTTAGCGATTTCTGTGGTGAAATTTTAATATTTCACACTGTAATTGGGTGATTCATTATCTAAACGTTTTTGGCACTGTGAGAATGTCTAATCCGTTAGAGCTTGCGACCAGGCCTAAGACTAAGGAAGCTGGGGTCTCTGTGTCCCCTATTGCGCACTGTTCCTCATGTCATTCAGGGTTACCTAGAGAATTCTCAGGGACCTCCAGCCATGCAATAGAGCCAGTTTGGGTGCAAGAGTTCAAGACTGCTACCAGAGACCTTTGGTCTACATTTCAACTCTTTCCATCCCAGTTACAGGGGGTCTTCCACACATGGCAGACCCCTTCTTCAGTCAGATCCTCCCTGCCAAAACCACAGGGAGTACCTGACGTGTCAGATTCCTCTAAGGAGGAACTGTTGGTGGATTCAGATGTTGAGGAATCTTCTGCTGTGTGCTCCTCTCAGTTTTTTGGGGACCCCTTTGAGGCTGATCGTGAGCCTTCGGCTGAGGGCCTGATCAGGGCTGTCTTTAACACCCTAAGCATTCCCCTAGTTCTGGAGGTTCCTTCAGATCCCTCTGATGTTTTCCAGGAGCCTAAAAAGCCCCTTGCTTGTTTTCCACCTAACCCCACTCTTGACCGCCTTGTGTCTGATGAGTGGAAATCTCCGCACAGAAAGCCTTCTGTTTCCAGGAAGTTTGCTAAGCTTTACCCCTTCTCTGAAGCAGTGCTTGCTCAGTGGGTTCATCCCCCAAAGTGGATGCTCCTATATCCAGGCTAAGTCTACTGCATTGCCAGTTTCTGATGCGTCGTCTCTGAAAGACTGGACTGACAAGAAGCTTGAGGTTTCCCTCAAGTCCATTTTGCCACTGCTGGCACTGCCATGCATCCAGCGTTTGCTGCAGCATGGGTTAACCGGGCCATTGCGGTCTGGACTGAACAGCTCACCCTGGCTATACATCAGGGTGCTCCTTCTTTGGATATGTTGAGGCTTCTTACCAACATCTGAGGCCCAGCACTATGTTTCTGCTTCCTTATTTGATGCCATCCGTTTGGTGGCACTGGTTTGTACCATGTCTGTGGTTGCCAGACGAGCTCTTTGGCTCGAGATCTGGTCTGCTGACACTGCTTCCAAGAAAGCATTGCTTTCCTTACCCTTTCAGGGTACATCCTTATTTGGGCGAGATCTTAAGGATCTGATTAAGTGGTAAGAGTACTCATCTGCCCTTGGTCACCAGGAAGAAAACTCCTCTCAAGCGTAACAGGTTTTTTCGTTCCTTCCAGACTGAGACACGTCCGGCGAACCAGGCGGTTCCATCAGCTCTACGTGCCTCCTCCAAGCCGAAATAGCAATGGAAGCCCAAGGTCTCCTCCAAGCCTAAGGTTTCCAAGACTTCTTCAGCATGACTCGCCAAACCCTGGTCCCCACTCGGCTGTGGGTGGCCATCTGCGTCATTACCATAGCGTCTGGGAGGGTTCAGTGGCAGACCCATGGGTTTTACAGGTGGTGACGGAAGGGTACAGGATCCCTTTCATCTCTCTTCCTCCCTTTCACTTTTTTCCCTCTCATACGCCCCAGGGGGCAGACAAACGCCATCTGTTCAGTGGCGCTATCCAGGCCCTTCTGGACAATGATGTTTTGGAGACTGTTCCAGTTCAGGGCAGAGGTATGGGTTCTTACTCAAACCTCTTTGTGGTCTCCAAGAAGGACGCCGGTTGTCATCCCATTTTGGATTTGAAAGATCTCAATTCCTTTGTAATCAGGACTCATTATCACCAGTAGTCCCTAAGAATGGTGATTGCTGTTATGTACCCGTGGGAATTCCTTGCTTCTCTGGATCTTCAGGACGCGTATCTACACATCACCATTCATCCAGAGAGCCGGCAGTATCTCAGATTTGCCTGCGACCTAGGGCACTTTCAGTTTTCAGCTCTTCCCTTTGGTCTGACTACAGCTCTTCAAGTCTTCAACCGTGTCCTGGGAGCTTTAGTATCCGTCCTCCACTGGGACAGCAACAGAGTTACTCCATACATGGACCACCTGCTTCTGAAAGCCCCCTCTGCGGAACTTCTTCATCAGCAGGTTTAGGACTGCATTCATGCTCTCAGCCATCACGGATGGATCATCAACATGGACAGTTTTGATCTTGTCCCATCCCAGCGTCTGGTCTTCCTGGGCCTTCTCTTCGACACTCAGCAGAGCATGGTGTTTCTCACGGAGGAAGTGGCTCACCAGATCGCCCAAAGAGTATCTGCTGTTCTCGCTCTCGATCCGGTTCCAGCCAAGAAGCTGTCCTCTCTAGTGGGGAAATTCATCTCCACCATAGAAGCGGTCCCATTTGCCATGGCTCACACCAGGGAACTCCATAAATTTGTGATTCAGGTGTGCAGGGGTCAGCCAGACCTTCTGAAAACATCAGTGTCACTTCCTCTTCATGTGGAATTGAGTTTGTCCTGGTGGCTCGACCTCTCCAATCTACTGAAGGGAAAGTCCTTCCTAGTATCTTTTGGACCACGGTGACGACGGATGCCAGCCTTTCTGGACGGTCCTGGGTCGCCTGAGTGCATAAGGTCTGTGGTCTCTGGAGGAATCTTTCCTTCCCATCAACGTGTTGGAGCTTCGGGCGATATTCCATGCCCTTCGTCATTGGACTCCCCAGCTGAAAGATTGCCCAGTCCGGGTACAGTCCGACAATGCCACAGCCGTGGCCAACATCAACAAGCAGGGTGGAACAAGAAGTCTTGCCACTTGGTTAGAGGTCAAGGCTATTTTGTCCTGGGCAGAAGAACTTATTCCTGCAGTATCTGTGGTACACATTCCTGGCGTAGACAACGTCATGGCAGACTTCCTCAGTTGACACACGGTGCACAGCGGAGAATGGGAACTGCACCCAGAGGTGTTCTCCCTCATTGTTCAAAAGTGGGGTTTTCCTTTTATCGACCTGATGGCGACAAGACACAACTGGAAGGTCCCGAGGTTCTGCTCTTGCTGGAGGGATCCTCTAGCTCTAGCGGTGGATGCCATGTCCATTCCTTGGTTATTTCCTCTGGCTTACATCTTTCCTTCCCTTCCTGTGTTGCACAGGGTGTTAAGGAAATTGAGACTGGAGCGCTGTCCAGTCATTCTGATTGCTCCGTACTGGCCTCTGCAGGCTTGGTTTCCGGAGCTTCTAGATCTGTCAGTGGCAGAGCCATTCCGGCTCCCTTGCCGTCTGGATCTTCTTCTACAGGGTTACCTGTGGAAGGAGGATGTTCCTTGTCTGTCTTTGATGGCTTGGAAATTGAATCCTTAATACTGAAAAAGAAGGGTTTTTCTTCTAGCGTGGTGGCTACTATGCTTAGTGCCCGCAAACCTGTTTCTTCTAAGGCCTACGATCATGTTTGGTCGACCTTCCTATCTTGGTGTGCTGATAGGGACCTCTCTCAGGATTTTGATCTGCTTTCAGTCCTAACCGTCTTGCAGGATGGTGTTGATAAGGACCTCAGCTTGCGTTCCCTTAAGGTTAAGACTTCTTTCAGAGGCACATTGCTATACTTCCTGATGTCAAGGTTTTCTTCCAGGGCATTGCTCATACTCCTCCTGTCTTTAAGACTCTTGCTCCTCAGTGGGACCTTAATTTGGTCTTGGGCATCCTTCAGCACCCTCCTTTTGAGACTTTGGCTACTATTCCTCTATGCCTGCTGACATGGAATATGGCCTTTCTCCTGGTGATCGTGTCTGTTCGCCGTGTTGCTGAGTTACATTCTCTGTCTTGTAAACCACCCTTTTTGGTGTTTCACAAAGACAAGGCAGTGCTTCGCACTTCTCAGGAGTTTCTCCCGGAGGTGGTCTCTAAGTTCCACATTAATCAGGAGATTGTGGTGCCTCCTTTCTGCCCTGACCCTACCTCTGTCAAGGAGAGGGATCTCCACTTGTTAGATGTGGTGCTTTGTCTTAAGTTTTATGTACATTGCACCGAGTCCATTAGACAATCTGATGCGCTGTTCGTCATTCCTGAGGGCCCCAGTGCAGGAAGACATGCATCCAAAGTGACTATTGCGTCTTGGATCAAGTCCACTATTCGTAAGGCTTACGACCTGAGGAAGAAACCCGTTCCCTTTTGGGTTACAGCTCATTCTACCAGATCTATTGGGGCTTCTTGGGCTTACTAGAATCAGGCCTCCGCTGATCAGTTGTGCAAGGCTGCCACTTGGTTGTCTGTGCACACCTTTTCAAAGCACTACCTTGTTGATGTGCTTGCATCGGCTGATGCCAACTTTAGGAGGGAGATCCTGGAGGCAGTCTTGCTTGTCTAGGATCTTCTTCGGTTCTTGGTCCTTCCTTCACTTTTGAGCCCTGTTGGCTCAAGTTCCTTGTGCTGTGTAACAGTTCTTGGGGTGTTGTTACCCCTGTTCAGTGTCCGTTGACACGTCGGGCTATCTCTGATCTGATGGTTCATATCTTCTCTGGTGACTTTTGGGGCCTTGCGTCTGGTCCTTGCCTTACTTCCCTCCTCTGGGAAACTCAATGGTTGGACATCCCAAAGTTACCAGTAACCTTTATTGGACGACAGAGAAAAGAGGATTTTAGTTTTACCTGTTAAATCCTTTTCTCTTAGTCCATACAGGTTACTGGTCTCCCATCCTGTCAAGGGACCATGCTTGGATCTCCTGTGGCAGATTGTGGGGGTCCTTCGGGGTCATGCTCATAGGAGTCTTCTTTCCCTTCCACTATCTAGTCAATAGTTAGTGTCTCAAATCTTTCTGGAGCTGTTTGGCTAGCTGCAGCCAAGGAGGGAAGGTAGGCTCCACCCCCTGCAATCAATTGTAGAATTGTTCTTGCCTACTTAAAGGGCCGGATCGCATACCCAAAGTTACCAGTAATCTGTATGGACTAAGAGAAAAGGATTTAACAGGTAAGACTAAAATCCTCTTATTGTGTCCATCAAACTTTGCTGTGTGTGTTGAGTGCCAGAGAGGTAGCCAGTGCATTGCTGTGTAATGTATTGTACCTCTCTAGCACTCAAAGGGTTAATATTTATTGAAGCTCTTTCATTAGGCATAGTGACTTGAGATTGGAAACAAGCAGATATATTTACATTATTTCACCTTAATTCAAGTTTGTATATTTAGCCAAAAGACCAGCAAACGTACAGTTAAGGAGATATTCACATTTGTTATATGCTAATTGCTGTACCAGTGACGATCCATGTGCTTATTAAGCTTTTCAGTGATGTTTCATATGCTTATTAAGGTTTAAGTGACATTGCATATGCTAATGCATGTTTCAGTGACGTTTAATATGCTAATTAATGTTTCAGTGATGTTTCATGAGCTAATTAATGTTTCAGTGATGTTTCATATGCTAGTGCAGGTTTCAGTGATTTTTCATATGCTAATGAATGTTTCAGTGACATTGCATATGCCAGTTAATGTTTCAGTGATGTTTCATGTGCTAATTAAGGTTTCAGTGATGTTTCATATGCAAATGAAAGTTTCAGTGATGTTTAATATGTTAACGCAAGTTTCAGTGACTTTTCATATACTAATGAAGGTTTCAGTGAATTAATTTGCTAATGCAGGTTTCAGTGAGGTTTCATATACTAATGAAGGTTTCAGTGAATTAATTTGCTAATGCAGGTTTCAGTGATGTTTCATGTGCTAATAAATCTCTGTGCAGTACAAAGAAATGTTCACTTTCATTTTCCCAGAAATAAGTGTGAATATCTCCTAAACTATACATCTGCTGGACTTTTGGTTAACATGACAGTTTTTTTAACAGTTTTTAAAGGCATAGTAATGTTTAAATTTAAGTTTATTTAATGTTGTAGGCATTAAAAAAATTGTACAGCAATGTAAGTCTTATCTCTCAAACCTTTGTGGTATGAGAGAGATAACTAGCTAAAGTTTCCCCCTCCAGGCTGTTTCAGCGATGTATGGGGCAGCAGCAGATTGGCACCTCTTCAGCAGAGCCGAAATCGCGCTATTTAGAAATAAATACTACATTGGAACGGTCTACAAAGTGTGCCTGGTTTTCAAGCACCCTTTGTAGACCATTCCAGTTAAGTATTTGTTTCTAAATAGCGTGATTTCTGCTCTGCTGAAGAGCCACAGTCCGGTCAAATGACCGTAATCTGCTGCTGTCCACTAGATGGCAGAATTGTCTGAAACAGCCTAGAGGGCGGGGACTTTAGCAAGTTATATCTCTGAAGCCATAAAGGTTTGAGAGATAAGACTTACACCGTACTTATTTTTTTTTTATTGCCTACAATATTATATAAACTTAAATTTAAACATTACTATCCCTTTAATGCTGTTTTCAAATATGCAAATTTGAATTAAGGTGAACGTTCCACTTTAGAAAGTGCAAAACTGAAACCTGAAAACTGTAGATGTATGAGTTGGGCTTCTATAATTGGTAAGATTAGAAGGATTGGTATCATAACATTCAGAAAAGTGTGACAACAATATTAGTAGAATTCAGCATAGTTTAATGAAGAATAGTTCATGTCAAACATATGTACTTGTTTTTATGAAAGGGTAAGTGGTAACTTGGTCTGTTGATATAATATACTTAGATTTTGCATAGGATACGTGCATCACTTCCCACCTTTTCCCAACCAGCTAAGTCTGTACTATTCTTTGCTTAAAGCGATAGTAATGTTTCATAATAAAAGCAGCTTTAATTAATCATCATAGTATTTGGACTTTGGAGAGTGTTATTTCAATTCTGTCAGAGTTGTAGTTCAAGAGTAATTCAATGACAAAATATCCCCCTCCCTCCCCTTTTACTGATGTAACTCTGTTCAGCCAGGTCAGAAGGGAGGTGCCCGGGTAGACTGCAGAGAGGGACAATCTTCAATTAAGATAAGGGAAAAACCTGAAAAACTTGTCAAGGGGGGAAGGGCTTTCATTGTTCTCATAGGAAGAAGATTGTCCCCTTCTGTTATCTGTCTGGTCTATGGACTGGATTTCACATCTGAGAAGATGCCTTACACTAGGTAAAAGGGGCGGGAGGGGGAAACTTTGCTTGTGAATATCTTAAACCATAAAGGTTTGAGAGATAAGACTTATATCATTCTTCATGTTTTTTTAATGCCTACAAAATAAAATAAAGATAAAACGAAGTATTACTATCCCTTTAAAAGCTATCCAGTGCTTTCTTTAAAGTATCTTACAGTATTTACTAACACAGCCTACGGAGGAAAATTCTACATTCTTAATGCCCTTTGCTTGCCTTTGTTTTAGCCCAAAGCACCTTTCCACCTATTGTCTTTTCTTCAGCTGCTTTAATAAAGTGTTCCCCAGAGAGTGTTCTGTATTAGAAAAAAAGAAAAAAAAAACAGCTTGCACTCGGCACCAATGTCAGTGTAATATAAATGTCCTAATACAATAGAAGGCAGTAGAATCATAAACACTATCCCACAGTGATACAAAACAATCAAAAAATGAAATTCCCTCCCCGTGAATAAGTGATAACCATAAAAATATAAAAGTACGACACTTCTCCTTGGAGATAAATCTTTATCCAAGGATAAGGTTTTATCTCCAAATATGTGACATTCTTTTATATTTTTATGGCTTATGTTTCATTTCACTAGGAGCGAATTTCATTTTGTTATAGTGCTCTGGATTAGCCTTGAATGTATTTCTAAATAGTAATCATATGCCTTCTAAGGCACCTTTCACATGGGTGATACCAGTGCTGTAATGCTGCATTGGGGATGGGGCCCGTTGTGAATGGTACAGTGATGGGTTACAGTGGCTTTCACACAGGCATAGTCTGGCATATTGCATCTTTACTATTTTCACACAGAACAGTGATGGTCTGCACAGTGGCATGTGGGGCGTAGGGTGACCACATGTCCCGGAATCGCGGGGACTGTCCCTTATTGTAGGTCTGTGTCCCGCGTCCCGGGTCACCCCCCCACCGGGACAACAGAGTCCCAGAATGGAGCAACAAAGCCGGCACCCACAGCCTACCTACATAGCGCAGCATGCACCAGTCCAGCCAGCCAGCCAATGAAATGTATTTGCTATATGGTCCTCATTGGCTGGCTGGACTGGTGCATGCGAGACAGCTGGGATGGTACTAGTATGCCAGGGAACCACTGGGGAACTCTTACTCTGTGTCAGCCTCAGAAAGATGGTCAGCGCTGTACGGATCCTCAGCCGCGAGACTCAAACCTCCCCCCCCCCCCCAAGAATCCAATTCAGGGTTCCCCGAACAGCGTGCAGCAGCCCCTGAATTCCATGACAGTCCTCGCATGTCATGGGTCCATGTGACTCGCCAACCCATGGCGTGCCAGGACTGTCAAGTTTCCTTAAGGGGTTAATGCACCAGTGTAGAATCTGTTTAAACAGCAAGGTTACAGGTTCTAGTCGCATCAAGGTCAGCTCAGCCTTTCACCCCTCTGAGGTAGATAAGATGAGTCCAGGACATACTTGAAAATGAGAAACAATCTCATTACATCCTGGTAAAATACTTTCACAAAAAAACTTTGGCTTTCTAGTTGTTGGAGACTACAGCTCCCATCATCCCCAACCACCAGCTGTAGATGACTGAAACTTCCAAACAATTTGAGTTGGAGGGAAAGCGCATTAAAGGGGTAGTCAACCTTTGGCTTTCTAGCTGTTGGAGACTGTTAACGCCAATCACTGGGAGAGAGGGCAGTTGAAGTCTACAATAGCTGGAGAGCCAGATGTTTCCTACCTATGGCTTATAGGTATGTACATATAAAATCCTTGTCATAATATCCTGATCTCAACCTCCTCTCTTTTTAGTTCCTACCTGCACTGTGAATGGGCCACTGAACAGCAGCTGCTAAAGGATAAGCGAATCCAGCAGAAAATAAAGCGCTTCAAAATCAGACAGGCACAAAGGGCACACTTCTTTGCTGATGTAAGTGACTTGGAATCACAAACTTTCTCTGAGTCTGTGATGTGGTGGCCCTAAGGTTTAGCCTGGAGTTGCTCAATTACTGAGTTGATGTCTCTGCACATAGGAGAGTCCAGCAGCAGAAAATCATGTGCAGGGGAATTTCTTTGTCTAATTCAGTGACAGGTAACCAGATTTACCCCGAGGGTTGCATATGTGGCCTTCAAGTCCACCAAAGGGCCACGCATTTTGTTTACAAATTCTAAGTAGAGGTTTAAGTACATTAACCCCTTGAATGCAAAAGAGGTTTGCGTATACATCCCTGAGAGTATAGCAGGAGCGATGTGTAATCAGTCATATGCTTGGAGACTTGCAGCAGGTCACTTTGACAGCCCCTGAGAGAGGATCATATATATAAGGGCAAAACCTCCATGCCTTCCCCTGCGATAGCAGGATTTGTATACAATCTGTGGGGGACACATGCACACAGTAAAAGAGGTACAGTTCCAGGGTCAACCAGTGTCACCATAGGGAGCAAATAAAAATGTCCCAAATCTCCACTGATTTAAATGGGGCTTTCATCACCTCTTTAGTATTCGACAAGTTAAAAATTCCATTTAAATCAGTGAGGATTTTTATTTGTCCAGATTTTCGCCACCTTGTTCCTTTGGACAAGCAAGATTTCCTCTGAAGGCAACCACCACCACTGTTCCTGCTGCTGAGAGGTTTTCAGGCCTATTGTATTTAGTGACAAGTGCTGGATAACATTCTAATGGTGTAGGCCAGCGGTTCTGGAACGTTTTGTGGAGGTGAAATCCATCGGTGTTACATGTTAAGGTTCTATGGTGATTTCATATAAAGGGGAACTACCACCCCACACAATGTTTACCTTCACTAAGTCCCCATCTGGCGACTAGCTGCTTAGTAGCGCTAGTTGCCAGAATAATTACCTTATTTAATAGATTTCTCCTCTCTTCCATGGGTGACAGGCAGTATGGAGCGTGGACATCTTGCCATTGTGATGTCCGTGCACCTGCGCTGTCAGTCCCAGCCAGTTCCAGTAGGTGTTGCTAGGAGCCATTTGGCTCCTGCTGGGACTGACAGCGCAGGCGAGTGGACGTCACGATGGCAAGATGTCTGCGCTCTGTCCTGCCTGTCACCCAAGGACGAGAGGAGAAATCTATTAAATAAGGTAATTATTCTGGCGACTAGCGCTACTAAGCAGCTAGTCGCCAGATGGGCACTTAGTGAAGGTAAAGATTGTGTGGGGTGGTAGTTCCCCTTTAAGAACTTTAACCCCTTAGATAGTAGAGGTCTCAAACACATGTTTTTTCTTCTCTAGACAAAGGGCTTAATGCAACAGTATTAGATTTGAGTGCTACTTGGTATCAGCGTCTCAGGATTAAAGAGAAGCTTCATCATTAAATAAGTTTTATTTATTTTAACCATTTGAGTTCCATACCTCTCTGGCACTCAAAGGGTTAAGAAACATGCTGAAATCACTATACTTGTGTTGGTATTTGTGTTTACATGACTGATCTGAGATACGGGTTATGTTTTTCTGCTGCAGATGGAAGAAGAGATGTTTAATCCAGATTACGTGGAAGTGGATCGTGTGTTAGAAGTTTCTTTTTGTGAAGATAAGGACACTGGGGAAGTAAGTTAAACTAAAGTATGTGACCATAAATATGTGATTTGTACATCTGTGTGTAATTGGAGATGTTGAAGTGTACACATGCACGTTATGTACAATATCATTTATTTACCAATCCAAATTTAATCTGTATTAACAGAAACATGCCTGGATGTCCATGTGTCACTCATAAACACCCCTGCAGCCACCATTTTTAACCATCCTAATCAATTCATCTGTCATCTCTTACTTCTCTAGGCTTCAGTCATGTCTCTTCATGAACTCCTCCAACCATATATCTCCACACACACTAGATATTCTTCCAGTCAGGTATCTCTCCAGGCAAGACACTTCCTCCAATTACATCTCTCCCCATCCTCTAATCGCCCTAATTTACCTAACATTTGTTCACATGATTCCTGCCATTGAGATACTTCTGCATGATCCGATACACATATGCACTTTCATAAATGGTGGGGGACCACTCATCACCCATCATCCCTGCAATTAGGAGGATCAGCTTACAATCTAATGTGGTAATGGGAAACATACAGAGTACATAAGCGTTAAGTGCATAGTAGAGTGCTTGCTGTCTGGTCAGGATATGGAAATAAAAAGTAAATACATTTTACAATCAATATAATAATCAGGAAGGTCTGCTTTGGGCTGATATAACAACTGTATGCACCAAAATAGCATCATAGAATTATCTAGTTCATGAACAAGTGATTAAAAATCCACATAAATGTTGTTGCACAGTAAATGAATGGGAGACAATGGATGAAAACCCTGGATTGGGATAGTCTTCCATTTTTTGAACACAATTATATCTGACCCGGGATGCAAATAATAATACAGAGTTCCATTATTCTGTTTTCATCCAAAAGTTCAGTAAACCAGATTCATTAACACATTCAATTTTTATGTGAAAAGCTCTCTAAATAACTATTTGACACAATAATAAATGTTGTTAAATCTGAGAAAAACAGTTGACCAAATGACACAAAATAGTATACAGTTACTTGTCTGTCTGTAATACAATCCTGTTCCCTTTGAGATGGACCTCCATTCCTTAACTTTACATACGAATCTTATATTGTCCGTTTCATAAAAAGGTGAGCAGTACCATATAAAATACCCTCTCCTCCACTTCTTCCAACTCCCCTCCTATTTTGGCTGCCCCCTTCCCTTCCCTTACCTAATTCCCTGTTATTAAGAACATTTTTGGTATTTTTATTTGTCCCCTGTAGCGCAGTGTTGCTCCTTTTTTGTGCATAAGGTCCATTAGTATTACTGTATGTGTGAAGTTGTTGGCGTTGACGTGTATGTGTGAAGGTGTTGTTATTGACGTGAAGGTGTCGGCATGTGTGTAGATATCGCCTTGTATGTGTGAAGTGTGTGCGTGTGAAGGTGTCGGCGTGCGTTGGAAGGTGCCGGTGTGTATGTGTGAAGGTGTTGGTATTGACATGAATGTGAAGGTATCTGCATGTATGTGTGAAGGTGCCGGTGTGTCTGTGTGAAGGTGTGTGTATTTTGAAGAGGTCAGTGTGAAGGTGCGGTGTGAAGAATTTGGTTTGTATGTGTGAAGGTGCCAGTGTGATGATGTTGGTTTTATATGTGTGAAGATGCCAGTGTGAAGATGTTAGTTTGTATGTGTGATGGTGCCGGTGTGAAGAATTTGGTTTGTATGTGTGAAGGTGCGGTGTGAAGAATTTGGTTTGTATGTGTGAAGGTGCCGGTGTGAAGAATTTGGTTTGTATGTGTGAAGGTGCCGGTGTGAAGAATTTGGTTTGTATGTGTGAAGGTGCGGTGTGAGGAATTTGGTTTGTATGTGTGAAGGTGTGGTGTGAAGAATTTGGTTTGTATGTGTGAAGGTGCCAGTGTGATGATGTTGGTTTTATATGTGTGAAGGTGCCAATGTGAAGATGTTGGTTTGTTTGTGTGAAAGTGTTGGCATGTATGTGTGAAGGTGTCGGCATGTTTCTGTATATATGATTGTGTTGCTGCACACAAGCTTTGGTGTATGCACTAGTCTGACTGAACCACTAAGAGAGGGAGAGTAGCTACATGCTGTAATTATACAGAGAGTTACACAGTGGCACATACATTTTACCAATGTAATTGACTTGAATATATGACAACCTTATACCCTCCATTCAGTCTCTCTCATCTTCCCTCTACCTAATATTGTAGAGCCAGGAAGCTGTAGAACATCTGTCTGGCTTTTGGCCCCCAACTTCCTTGCTTGCATTTCCTGGTCCTTTAAGGAGCTGTCTTTCAGTGCACAAACTTACAACCAGACAGGATGTGTCACTTCCACACTCATATGAGTCTGTGTATTGAAAGACAGACCCCTGCAGGACCTGAAAGCACGTGGAGACAGCAGTAATCAAGTGGGTGGCAAATTCAAACATGCCACGGGAACAGAAGAGAGAGCTTGTACTGCACTGCTTGCCTCATCCAATCTCCCAAGAATCTGACAGACAGCCCGATTTAAAAGTCAACTCCGACTATAATGCAAGGTCATTTCTTCAGGCTAAAATGCCTGAGGGAAAACATTGTCTTATATTGTGCAAGTTTGGTATTTATATTAGCCATTCTTTATCTGAAACTATAGTTTGGGATATTTTGCTTTATTTGTTTGTTTTTACAGATTGGCAAGTACTTCTGGGTAAGAAGCGTCAGTTTGGAGATGGAGTGGAATGTTAGTTAACACCATGGTGTGCCAGCCAGTGCTTACTAATGTGCATATCCCAAAATATAGTTATACATTAAGAATGGCTTACAGAAATTTAAGTGAATTTTAAAAATCAACCATGTCTTCACAAAATGTTAGCTCCACTTTAGCATTTGTTTCTGTTTCTTGTTTATATGTTAAACCCTGTTTAATGCAGTGTTTTCCCCCTTTCAGCCTGTTATTTATTATTTAGTGAAGTGGTGCTCACTGCCTTATGAAGATAGCACATGGGAACTGAAGGAAGATGTCGACCAAACAAAAATAGAGGAGTTTGAACAGTTGCAAGCACTTAGACCTGATACTAGGAGAGCGGTAAGGATTCCCAAATATAATTATTCATTTCCCCTATCTGCAGACATTAGGAACATGTGGTCCATAACAGTATCAAAAGCTGATAATAGCTCTGACCTAGAATCTCTGTGGTCAGGGGCACCCCAAATACCAGAAGCTCTAACTGGCTGCCTCAATGCTACATAAAATAGTATAGAGGAGACAAATCTATTATTCACCTTCACCTGACATGTTTTGGCATATACTATGCCTGAATAGTATATGCTGAAATATGTCAGGTGAAGGTGAATACAGGATTTGTCTCCGCTATACTATTTTTTGCAGAGTTGAGGCAGCCAGTTAGTGTCCGGTATGTGGGGTGCCTCTGTCCGCAGAAATTTTAGGTCAGCGGAATGATCTGAATTTTTCCCAGACCGGAGAATATGAGATTTTAATTATCAGAATCAGGATACCTCTAAATATATTTATTTGTGAGCTGGTGTATACATAAGAAATATAGAGTAACCTGGGGTGGGAAGAGATTGGTTATTAGTCAGGCTGTATTAGCCCTCTAGCGAAGTATATGTTTAGTAGGAGAGAGAACGCTATAACCACGAGGCAAGACTCAATTTGCCTTTAAAAATGCAAGTAACTCACACTACTACCATTGAACTGAATAGAAGTGTGATTTAAACATTATTCAGAGCAAGAGGCACACAAGAATTTAATAACTGAGACTGGAAGTGAAGTGTTGCGATGTGGAGGAGACCCTCACTTTGTCTAGTTACCCAATATATACAACAGGGTAGCCTACCTTTCGGGCAATTATTCACAAACTACAATTATCATTGAATTCAATAGATGTGTGAGTTAAACTTGACCCTGAGTGAAAGGCACACAAGAGTTTAATGATTAGAACTGGCAGAAAAGCATTGCGTTGCAGAGGAGACCCACACGGCCTCCATTTGCTCAGTAGAGCAGATAATTGGATGCAACAGTGTAGCCTCTCTTTCTTACAATCACTCACATACCCATCTAGTTCCTCTAGCTGATTACTCTGTCTTACTAGATTGAGCGCTGCGATGCAGAGGCATCAGGCAATAGTCACTATATTGATACGAGACACCCATAGTATGTCAAGACCTGCATGGAAGTCTTCAGGATTGTAATAAAGCTAGAGCCAGCAGACAAGTGGGGATAGACTAGGAGTTACAAATCCACATCTAAAACAAAGGGGAGGGTGGAACAAATACTGAAATTATTACTATGATTAGGAGACCTCAGATTAATGTTGTTTTTTGTTTTGTTTTTTGTTTTTTTTTAAATCCTGAAAGGATCGTCCTCCTCCTAACTCTTGGAAGAAAATCAACCAGTCACGGGAATACAAAACTGGGAACCAGCTCAGAGAATACCAACTGGAAGGACTCAATTGGCTACTTTTTAATTGGTATAACAGGTAGGAGTTTTATAGTCAGCCTGGCTTCCTAGTGCTAGATGGACCAGCAACTCCTGTCTTCAAGTAAACACAAAGCTAAGAACTGGAATAATTCTGGGGCCACTTGGCTGCACTATAGGGGACAAATAAACATATCTGTTGGGTTAAATGGGGCCTTTAATGTCATGAATGCTAAAGTGGTCTCAAACACATTGCGTAGCATTCATGGGGTTAACTTGATGGTCAGCATCCTGCAATAGTATATGTAAAGTGAAATGTCCTGTATATTTTATTTATTTTTTCATTTTCACTTAACTTTTTTTTTTTTTTTTTTTTTGTTACACTTAAGTGTGATAGCTCTTCATCACAATTATTATCATCCTATAATATAAAAAGCCAGATGTATGTTTGTCCGATGCAGTCATGCGCAGTAGAGACTGCCCGAATGCACAGAATGCTAGCCTGTGTAAACGGGCTTTTACACAAGTCAATTTAAAAAACGTTAGCTGTTTCCACAGTATTGTACTGTAATGGGGTTACAAACAAGCTGACATACAATTAAATATAACATGACACATATAAGATAGGCATAAAATATGAGACAAAAAAGGTCTGAGGGCCCTACTCTTGTGAGCGTAGAATGTGTATGGGGTGGTAGACACAGAAGGTAAATGGACTGCTTGAAGGTGGGTGATCTATAGCAGTGGTTCTCATGCCGTGCCTTCAGGGCCCACTAACAGGCCAGGATTTGAGGATTTCCTTGTAAAAGCAAAGGTGAGTTAAAGGGATAGTAATGTTTCATAATAAAAGCAGCTCTAATTAATCATCATGGTATTTGGGCCTTGGAGAGTGTTATTTAATTTCTGTCAGAGTTGTAGTTCAAGGGTAATTGAATGATAAAGTATCCCCCTCCCACCCCTTTTACTGATGTAACACTGCTCACTTCAGAGCAGCAAGGTGTGCCCAGGTAGATTGCAGAGAGGCACAATCTTCAATTAACCCCTTAAGGACCGGCCACTCACGCATGCGGCAGTCACTTAAGGACCACGGGCATATTTTTTTTTTTTTTTTGAGAATCTGATTCCGGATTCCCCGAATGGTGTGCAGCCATGCGGGGAGCCCCGGAAATTCCATGACGTGCACGTATGTCCTTTAGGGACCGCAACCTCATGACATACATGTACGCCATGGGTCATTAAGGGGTTAAGATAAGGGAAGAAGCTGAAAAACTTGTCAAGGGGGGCAGGGTTTTCATTGTTCTCACAGTAAGAACATTGTCCCTTTCTGTGAGCTGTCTGGTCTATGGACTGGATTACACATCTGAGGAGAGGGGGCTTACACTAGGCAAAAGGGGTGGGAGGGGGAAACTTTATCATTCAATTACTCTTGAACTACAACTCTGACAGTATTGAAATAACACTCTCTATGGCTCAAATACTATGAAGGTTATTTGGAGCTGCTGTTTTTGTGAAACATTACTATCCCTTTAATAAAATTGACAGAGTCTCTGATCAATCCAGCTGTTTTCTAGTAGGGGAATTCACTAGGCCTTGCCTATTAGTGGGACCTGAAGGCATGGCCTGAGAACCACTGATCTATATTACAATGGCAACATCCAATGGATTAGTGTGATTGTTATACCTTAGGGAACAGTGAGAGTCAATGTGTTAGTAAGCCATTTAAAATAACTTCTAAACTAAAGGAGAAACTGCTGTTTTCCATAATGAGCTGTAAATTAAAGACTTTTTTGGAAGCTCCCAATCAACCATCACACAGGGAGCCTGATATACTGTGAATAACTGGAGCAAATCAACTGCATTGTAGGGGACCAATAAAACTCCCCTACATTTCATTGATCTAACTGGGGCTTTAAAGTGTCTTGCATAAGTGCATAATAGGTATACTCAGATTTCTGTTTTTTGTTACATATTTTTGTGTCCCTGACACTGACCTCTCTGAATTTCTGATCTCTGTCTGGGACTTTGAGAGAAGGCATAGTGATATAATGTAAAACTATGTCTACTGCAGAAAAGACTGCTCTCACTACAGTACACAGAATGCTGAGTTCTGCAGGGATAGTGTGACACCATATCACATTCTCTGGTCTCCGTCCCTGACAGAAACCTTTCTGGAAACAGAAATTCAAAGTAGTCAATGTCGGGGATATAAATTTTTATAACCCTTTGAGTGCCAGAGTAGTATCCAATGCATTTTTTCCTCAATGCATTTGTGATGGCTCGGTATCCACCCTTGTAGATTAGGGTATACTTACCAGGTCATTTGTACAGGATTGGCCTCAAGGGACCACCAGACAGGCCTGGACCGTTTGCCACTGGAACTTGTTGTACCACCAGGCAGGCACTAACCCCCCCCCCCCCAACCCCGCCCTATCACTGCAGAGCAGATATCATCCCTTCTACTCCAATGTCTCTAGCAGACAGGCCCTAAACCCCCCTGTCCTATCACCGCAGAGCAAATATCATCCCCTGTGCTCCAGCGTCTTCACCAGGCAGGCACTAACCCCCCCTCGACCTATCACTACAGAGCAGATATCATCCCCTCTGCTCCAGCGTCTCCACCAGGCATTCTCTAACCCTTCTGCCTTGGTAGCACAAGGCACTTTTGATTGCACATGCCTAGTGTTTTCAATCCACCCCAATAACAGAGCCTAGACATCTGCTTCAGGGGTAGAAAACGTGCATTTGTTTACTTAAATACAATGCCCTGCCTTTTACAGTCTACAGTTAACTTAGGGTGATATTACATGCATATAAATTAAATACCATAATATATAAAATACAAAACCTATAACAAACATAACAGAGTATCATATTAGTTAGATGTATGATGGGGTTATAATGTACAAAACTAACAACAGTAACAGATTTGCATACAGTTAAGGCATTACAGACAGGCGGTACAAAACTGGCAACAGTAACAGATTTGCATACTGCCTGGCTATTGGCCACTAGCATTGGAGTCACAGGCAATATTGATATGCATGGCATATACCAATAGAGGGCAACATTGAGTACACAGGACTTTGGAGAATACATGTGCTTCCCGAACAGATCTCAACCGATAGATGGCCACTTTGAGATCACAGGACTTTGGATTTGTGATAATACCTGTTCTTCCCGAACAGGTCTTCGCCAACAGATGGCGATAGTGAGTACACAGGACTTTCGCTGTAAAAAGTCCATGGCAGATGTATATCCTGTAATGTCCATGTAATCCCACAGTCCTCACACATCACAGACACATGAAAGGTAAACTTCCTGTTTCTCCACATTGTTGAACATCCCTCAATACTCAAAGGATTTAAAAATTGCAACTTTAGCTTACATATTATGCACTTGCGAAGTATGTAGGGTCAGAAAGGGGTTGTCTCCCACATCAAATCAGTGGGGATCTGGGGAATTTGTATTAGTCCCATACAATGCAGTTGATTTGCTCTAGTTATTCATAGTATATCAGCCTCCCTCTGTGATGGATAATGAGGAGTGTCCCAAAAACTTCAATTTCCTATTTAGAAGTAATTTGTTAAATGGCTTATTAACACGCTAATTTTCTAATTCTAGTGAGGGGTTATCAGAGAACAGAGGTGTTTGCAGATGTTGCTAATGTTTAATTCCGTTTCAGCTAGTTATTTTCTCCCACTGACATAGGGCTGCAATCCATTGCAGGTTATAAATGTTATCACTTGTTTTATTTCGCAGACTCTTAGTGAAGTCTATTAGATGGTTTTTTATTACCAGTGATAAAGTTGTCACCTGCAGTGGAATCCTTCCCTTAATCTGGTAATTTAAAGGCATAGTAATGTTTCATAATAAAAGCAGCTCTAATTAATCATCGTAGTATTTGGACGTTGGAGAGTGTTATTTCAATTCTGTCAGAAAAAACACTGAACGAGTCTTAAAGGGATAGTAATACTTCATTTTATTTTTATTTTATTTTGTAGACATTAAAAAAACATGAAGAACGATATAAGTCTTATCTCTCAAACCTTTATGGTTTAAGAGATATTCACAAGCAAAGTATCCCCCCCCCCGTTCAGCCAGATCAGAAGGGAGATGCCCAGGTAGACTGCAGAGAGGGACAATCTTCAATTAAGATGAGGGAAGAACCTGAAAAACTTGTCAAGGGGGGCAGGGCTTTCATTGTTCTCATAGGAAGAAGATTGTCCCCTGCTGTTATCTGTCTGGTCTTACAACCAGATTCCACATCTGAGAAGAGATGGCTTACACTAGGTAAAAGGGGCGGGAGGGGGAAACTTTATTCTTCAATTACTCTTGAACTACAACTCTGACAGTATTGATATAACACTCTCCATGGCCCAAATACTATGAAGATTAATTGGAGTTGCTGTTTTTGTGAAACATTACTATCCCTTTAAGATCAATTATCATGCTTCACGAAGTCTGCTTGTATGGGATGAAACATGGTGAAATGCCCAGGACTACACCGTGCACCCATGAAACTGCTCCCATCAGACTGCTGTATGGATAACTCCTAGCTAGTTATATCCTTTTGTTTACACAAGTTAAGAGCTGTGTATTCAGATTACATAGTTCCCATTTAATGTGGAGACCAGATCTTAAAGGGATAGTAATACTTCGTTTTATCTTTATTTTATTTTGTAGGCATTAAAAAAACATGTAGAACAATATAAGTCTTATCTCTCAAACCTTTATGGTTTAAGAGATATTCACAAGCAAAGTTTCCCCCTCCCGCCCCTTTTTCCTAGTGTAAGCCATCTCTTCTCAGATGTGAATCTGGTTGTAAGACTAGACAAATAACAGAAGGGGACAATCTTCTTTGCATGAAAACAATGAAGGCCCTTCCCCCCCTTGACAAGTTTTTCAAATGTTTCCCTTATCTTAATTGAAGATTGTCCCTCTCTGCAGTCTACCTGGGCACCTCCCTTCTGATCTGGCTGAACGGGGGGGGGGGATACTTTGCTTGTGAATATCTCTTAAACCATAAAGGTTTGAGAGATAAGACTTATACCGTTCATGTTTTTTTAATGTCTACAAAATGAAATAAAGATAAAATGAAGTATTACTATCCTTTAAGACTCTTTCAGTGTTTTTTCCTTTTGTGAGATTTTGTCATGTTTGGTCCTTCATCAAGACAATTACTCCTCTTTCTTTCACAGGAGGAATTGTATTTTAGCAGATGAAATGGGCCTCGGAAAAACTATCCAAAGCATCACATTCCTGCATGAGATATCCCTTAATAGAATACCAGGCCCCTTCCTCATCATCGCTCCACTTTCCACAATCACTAACTGGGAGCGGGAGTTCCGCACATGGACTGACCTTAATGTGGTTGTGTACCATGGCAGTATGGTCAGCCGGCAGATGATTCAGCAATACGAGATGTATTTTCGTGACTCCCAGGTATGAGACCTGCCCCACTAATCCAGGGCATATAACTCCTAAGTCATTAAGTGATGTTTTAGTAGGGCGGGATTAGTGTATATCCTCGCTGGGCGGGATTAGTCTAATATGTATGTGGAAATTTCTCCTCTGTAATGGCACTAGAGAGCTAAAATGTGATGCTCTTGAGCGGTGACTAGCCGGAGAACAGGCCATTGTGCTTTTGTTCGTACTCAGAGCCTCTCACATCATTTTTGGCTTGTTTCTGCGAAACACTTAGGGTCTTTCCCTAAGTGTAATGGGTAATCCGGACGTGGACCTCTTGCTCTCAGTGCCTAGGGAAGCCAGCTGCACCTCACTGACGAGGCCCAAAATAAGGCCGAAACGTAGGTCTGGGGTTAGCTGGTTTTTCTGTGCAGAGGAGACTTGCCCATCATTTTGGAACTGGACCTCCCTTATGGGCGGGATTAGTCTAATATGTATGTGGAAATTTCTCCTCTGTAATGGCACTAGAGAGCTAAAATGTGATGCTCTTGAGCGGTGACTAGCCGGAGAACATGCCATTGTGCTTTTGTTCGTACTCAGAGCCTCTCACATCATTTTTGGCTTGTTTCCCCTTGAATTCTAGAAAGGTCTCAGCAATGCTTTGGAGATCTCTAGACTTCAAGTGGTTTAAAAAACCCATTTAATTTTCCCTGTTGTGTAGTTTGTTTTCCCCACAATTGCTTCTTTGCACATAAATCCCTTAGTTTATTGATTTTAACCCTTTGGCTGCAAAAGGGGTGAGAAATGCATTGTGAAGAAATGTGTTGCACATCCCTCTGGCACTCAAAGGGTTTAGAGTCCACACAGTCTCTCCAGAATATCATCTGGTGCTTGTATCCTGTATACAGTGGCACTGGCAATAGCATACCTATATTGTTACATAATTAAGCATAATAAACCTAATCTGGATATATGGTTTTGCAACCATTCAACACTTTTTCATAAGAGTTTCTTGTTTTAAAAATGAGAGTTTGTCTCCTGGAATCAGTCTAACGCCAACCATTAAAAACAGAGATGGCACCACTGTACCAGGGTTATTCAGAAGCAGACGGTTTCCTATGGACCCTGTACCCAAATTAAAAAAAAAAAAGTGGAAAAGCAACTGCACTTCAGGACGGGACAAGGGGGATAAAAAAAAAAACAATTCTGATGAATTTAAATTAGGCTTTTAATCCTTGAATGCACAGTGCATTATGAAGCATTTAAATCTGTGCGGATTTTTTCTTGTCTCTTGTGGTGCAGTTGGTTTGCTCCAGAATTGCCCCACATTTTCTTTGGGCACAGGTCCCTATAAGTCAAAGGGTATATAATGCTTCTGATGCAGTCTCTAGAATTCTGATGGATCTCTCCTTAAATCCTCAGGGCCGCATCATCCGGGGGAGCTACAAATTCCAAGCCATCATCACCACATTCGAAATGATCCTGGGGGGCTGCCCCGAACTTAATGCCATTGAGTGGCGCTGTGTGATCATCGATGAGGCACACAGGCTGAAGAACAAGAACTGCAAACTTCTGGAGGGATTGAAACTCATGAATCTGGTGGGTCTCTTGCTTACATTGTTAAGTTGTTCTTCTAAGGTTATGGCACATTTCCACTTAATTGTGGGGTGTGTATGAGTATGTCCAGCTATGAATATAACTGTGTCTGTTGTTTGAATTGTCCTTGGTAGGTGATACACTTGAATAAATAGACAAAAGACTGGACACCAGTTGGTGTGAAGGTCTTGTAGCATTCACTGAAGCTCTTGAAGTGATTAATGTTACAAGGTTTATCAAATCAGAAATTTGGTAAACGCTTCTGCCATTATCTGGGTTGTTCTTTTTTTTTTAATGTATGAAAGTATTTTACCTGGAAGGATACATTGAAATTGTCTTTCATTTTCAAGCATGTCCTGGGTACTCATTTTATCTATCTAAGAGGGGTGAATGGCTGAGTTGACCTTGCTGGGACTAGAACCTGCAACCTTGAGGTTTAAACACATTTTACAGCTGGTGTATTAACCAGCTGAGCTATCTCACCAGCTCAACTTGCTAAAACTCAAACTTTTGGCTGAAATGTTAGCAGGCGTCATCAGCCCAAATTCTCACCTCACTGTGAGCATCCATCTTGACAGGTTTTGCATTATTATTCCTCTCCGTTCATTTATTCCACCCCTTTGGTGGAGACTGAAAAGGTCTGGTAGACTCGGATATGGAAGGAAGTCATTTCATGAGACGTGATTATTTAGGCTATTTAGATGAGGAGAACTTGGCTGCACTTAAGTTAGTCACACTACTAAAACAAACCTCTGTTAAACCATTACACTTTTTGAATGACAAAAAACACATTATGCTGTTTAGATAAACTAATACCTTTGTGGTGACATCCACTTGAATTCAATAAATCTTGCACCACTGATCACTTCAGACATTCTAGTGAGTGCTGTTGTCCATTTTGATTTTATGTTCATATACAGAAGTATTTTTACAAAGAAGATGGAATCTAAAATAGGTAAGGGTGATATTTAACATGTCTACCCAGAATCTGTAGTTGCAGTGCAGACAACATATGCTGAGGACATTTTCTATTTTTATTAATGTTACTTAGATGACGTGCTAAGAAATGTAATTCATCACTGCTTAACAGGCTAGCATTTTTATCAATCCCCACCCCCCACCACCTGTCTTAACATATTTTAGTATGTTTCTATAGAAATAGTTACTAGATATGTATTTACCAGAATGTCACATGACCCTTGTTAGAAGACCATAGGCCTTATTCATAAAGCTAAAGAGGTAAAATTTTGGAGCAAACCAAGTGCACCATATTGAGGAGGTGGGGTGTTGAAATATCCTATTGTTTTTAAATGGGATTTTTAATGGTCTTGAATGTTAGAGGTTTTCAGTGCATTGCAATAGTTGCTTCACTATTATTAATACATGGATAAGAAGCCTCAAATCAATGGCCACTTGTATTTGTCCTCTGTGGTGTAGTTTACTTCCCCTGGATTGCTCAGATTCTCCTTAAAGGGATAGTAATACTTTGTTTTATCTTTATTTTATTTTGTAGGCATTAAAAAAACATGAAGAACGATATAAGTCTTATCTCTCAAACCTTTATGGTTTAAGAGATATTCACAAACAAAGTATCCCCCCCTGTTCAGCCAGATCAGTAGGGAGGTGCCCAGGTAGACTGCAGAGAGGGACAATCTTCAATTAAGATAAGGGAAAAAGCTGAAAAACTTGTCAAGGGGGGCAGGGCTTTCATTGTTTTCATACAAAGAAGATTGTCCCCTTCTGTTATCTGTCTGGTCTTACAACCAGATTCACATCTGAGAAGAGATGGCTTACACTAGGTAAAAGGGGCAGGGAGGGGAAACTTTGCTTGTGAATATCTCTTAAACCATAAAGTTTTGAGAGATCAGACTTGTATTGTTCTTCATGATTTTTTCATGCCTACAAAATAAAATAAAGATAAAACAAAGTATTACTATCCCTTTAATTGTTCTGCCTCAGTGGCCCTTATGTATAAAAGCAAAGTGAAGTGGTCATGGAGCAAATTCACTATAGCACAGGAGGCAGTTATAAAAATAACAGAATTACCACTGAGTTAAGTGGAACTTTCTTTAACCCTTTGAATGCTACAGAGGTCAGAGCAATGCGTTGGAGACCTCTCTAGCATTCAAAGGGTTAAAACTTAAAAAAAGTTCTTTTATAGCAATAGGATATTTTATTTGTCCTCCTACGTTGTTGGTTTGTTCCATAACTGCTTCTTGACTCCTAAGAACAATGTAAGTTATAGTGTAACATGATTTCATTTTATATTGTATGTGTTTTGTATTGAACTTATTTCATAAAAAATGAAGCTGGTGTATTTTTAATATTGTAATTTGGGGAAGTTGTATTGTTTCCCCTGTGATGCAGTTGGTTTGATCCATAATTGCTTTCATCCAGAAGTGCATTGGAGACCTTAGCTGGGATTCATTTGGCAACCCTTTGAGTGCCAGAGTGGTACGGAATGCATTGCTTTGCAATGCATTCCGTACCACTCTGGCACTCAAAGGGTTAAACCCTGTTTATATCTGTGGGCATATAGGAAAAGTTTCATTTTCCCCCTTTGGTGCATTTGATTTGCTCCAGTGTGGTCTCTCTTTACATGAACACACCCCAGTGTTCTCTGGTTGATGGTTGGTAGCACACAGGAATGTTTGGGTGCAGTAATGTAATTGGACATACTCTGTCTCACACAGGAGCACAAAGTGCTGCTAACAGGGACACCACTGCAGAACACAGTGGAGGAACTCTTCAGCCTCTTACATTTTCTTGAGCCTCATCGGTTTCCTTCGGAGTCCACATTCATGCAGGAGTTTGGAGATCTGAAGACTGAGGAGCAGGTACTGAGTGGTGGATTGAATTGACGCTCTGTGGTATATGTTTGAAGATGACCTTTTCTCTCTCTACAGGCTGCCAGACAGTCTCTGTTCTGCTTAAAGGGAAACTGGATTCTTGGATTAAGTGTCTTACATACAGAAGTCAATATGTTAAAGGAATAGTAATGTTTCACAAAAACAACACCTCAAATTAATCTTCATTGTATTTGAGCTATGGAGATTGTTATTTCAGTACTGTCAGAGTTGTAGTTCAAGACTAATTGAATGATAAAGTATCCCCCTGCAGCCCCTTTTACCTAGTGTAACACTGCTCACCTCAGATGTGGAATCTGGTCCACAGACCAGACAACTCACAGCAAGGAACAGTCTTCTTACTGTGAAAAACAATGAAAGCCCTGCCCCCATTGACATGTTTTTCCCTTATCTTAATTGACGATTGTCCCTCTCTGCAATCTATCTGGACACTCCCTGCTGCTCTGAGCTGAGCAGTGTTACATCAGTAAAAGGGGCGGGAGGGGGATACTTTGTCTTTGAATTCCTCTTGAACTTCAACTCTGACAGTATTGAAATAACACTCTCCATGGCCCAAATACTATGAAGATTAATTGGAGCTGCTTTTATTATGAAACATTACTATCCCTTTAACTCCTTAAGGACCAGAGGTCCCGAGGTGTGTGGTCCTTTAAGGACCAGATAGCAAAGTTTGACGTGCTGTCGCACGTGACTGATCACATGTGGCGGCACGCCGAATGGGGGACATAAAGAGATCGCTCAGGTCTTGGAGCGATCAATTTCAGTCCCTGCTATTGCTCACAGCGCTCTTGCAGGAGCTCTGTGAGTAAAAAGTACCTGACGTGCCAGGACCGTCACTGGTCCTTAAGTGCCGGACAGCCATGACGGTCCTGGCACGTCACTGGACGCGAAGGGGATAAGTACATTGTCTTTCATACAGCAGTCAGCAGTCACTTTTAAATATTTAGCATTTTTATTTCTGTATAATTGAAGAGGAACATTTTACAATATTGATTATTTTGAAAGAAAAGTAACCCTTATTCTGACTTTACATATTCTTTGGTACATGTAATGATCAGCAAAATTGCCTATACTTTTCTATTTTTGTTGTTAAACACTTCTAGTAATTGAAAGTTAGCGCCCTGAATCTGTTGGCAGAGAGATTTCTGTCATATAACATGAAAATAGGTCTATTGATACAATATAAAATAGATGGAGTGTAAACATAAAGCGTACTGACAATTCGGTGCTACATTCAGGCTGTAACATTGTATTGCTTCTGGCTTTGATGCTCTATTGACCAGAAAACTCTGGAAACAGAGATCCAGCTAGCTCACTGCCAGGAGCATAGGTGCTAAAATCTAAATAAAAATAAAAAAAAAAAGTGGAAAAAAATAATAAGGTGTAGGCAATTTAATTGTACATAGTTTGCACCTGCAGAATATGTAAAGTAAAAATAAAGGGTTACTATTCCTTTAACATAGCCATTTTAGAATCATGGACATACTGACTAGACCCATAGAGACATCTCCACCCATAATTCTAGAGGGTCTTGTAGCCATTTGTGTTAGTAAAGTGTCCCTGTTCGGTTATAGACTACAGCAGAGCTCAAATTCAAAAACACAGAAAATAGATACATCATACCGTGTCATGACTGACTTCGGCCTGGGGAATCCTTCTGTTATACAAATTAATAGCCACTTATTCCAAGGGAATATTTCCCCTTCAGTCGCTTACTTTTTCATGCTTTTATCTTATAAGAAAACCTCTGCAGTGTAATGAATGTTTCATGATTTAGTGAAAGGATGAACCATTGTAGATATATCAAGTATAATAAACTGGAGCAACCAGTTGTACTGTAGTAGCACTTTAACAAGTAAAATTCCCCAAAATACATGGTTAAAATGTAATTTTCAACCCACTAATTGTTAAAGAAATGCACTGGAGACCTATAGCATTCAAGTAGTTAAATGCCCCATTTAAATCAATAGGAATGTTTATCCTCCCCCCTATGGTGCAACTGGTTTGCTCTGCTTAAAGGGATAGTAATGTTTCATAATAAAAGCAGCTCTAATTAATCATCATAGTATTTGGACCTTGGAGAGTGTTATTTCAATTCTGTCAGTTGTAGTACAAGAGTAATTCAATGACAAAGTATCCTCCTCCCGCCCTTTTTACTGATGTAACACTGCTCAGCCAGAGCAGAAGGGAGGTGCCCAGGTAGATTGCAGAGAGGGACAATCTTCAATTAAGATAAGGGAAAAACCTGAAAAACTTGTCAAGGGGGTCAGGGCTTTCATTGTTCTCATAGGAAGAATATTTTCCTTTGCTGTTATCTGTCTGGTCTATAGACTGCATTCCACATCTGAGAAGAGATGGCTTACACTAGGTAAAAGAGGCGGGAGGGGAAACTTTGCTTGTGAATATCTCCCAAACCATAAAGGTTTGAGAGATAAGACTTATATCTTTCTTCATATTTTTTTAATGCCTACAAAATAAAATAAATATAAAACAAAGTATTACTATGCCTTTAAAGCCTTGTATGTATGTATGTATGTATGTATATCTTTATTTATATGGCGCCACACAGTGTATGCAGCTCCTTATTTCGATCTATTGGAGATTTACATTTAACCTGAAGTGTACTTGTTTCAGTCGGATTTTACAATCCAGTGGTCTTTTTACAGTTAGCTCCATCATCTGGACTCCTAACTTGTCATCTGAAATGGTCTTGGCTTTAGCTTTTAAGTTTAATTCTAGTTCCCTGGGGTCATACAGGTCCAAAAACTTCAAGCCATCCTCAAGCCGATGATGCTCAGGCGACTAAAGGAAGATGTTGAGAAGAAATTGGCTCCTAAGGAAGAAACCATCATTGAGGTGGAACTGACCAACATCCAGAAAAAGTATTACAGAGCCATCCTGGAAAAGAACTTTGCATTTCTGTCGAAGGGTGCTGGGCAGGCCAATGTGCCCAATTTGGTTAACACTATGATGGAACTGCGCAAATGCTGCAACCACCCATATCTCATCAAAGGTAAAAATGATCACTATGCTGTAGCAATATGTTAGCTGCCCTTTTCCTATAAAAAAAGGTGTGGATTTGTGCTGTGTGGTTGGTGTATACTGTACGTTCTAAAATCCAAGCAGCAAGGTTGTTGTCATGGTGTACAGAGCTACAGTTCAGTCTGTGCTCCTTGTATGCCTCCAGGGTACTCTAATTGCAGCCAGATGTTGAGTCCCACTAAGTGGATTCTGATATTTTGTTGTTGTCTAAGCATGACATGCAGGATAGGGTTTGGAACTTCTAGATAGAGGATTAGAATACCTGCGACTAACTGTTCATTTATACATACTAACAGGACTCTGAAGTGCTGACTTGCTGGGATAAGCCAAAGACCGGAAACCTGAGTGCCCCAGCCCCCCAACTGTTGAGGACTACAGTTTCTCTCATCCCCCTACAGCCAACACTGCCATAGAGATTATGAGAATTGTAGTCTGTAGTCCTCAGTAGCTGGAGGGCCTCATGTTGCCTGACCTTCATACAAGTAATCTGTTGTGATGCCTTCTAGGTGCTGAAGAGAAGATTCTTGGGGAATTCAGAGAAACTCACAACCCAATGGCTTTAGATTTCTACCTCCAAGCCATGATCCAATCTGCTGGGAAGCTGGTCCTCATAGATAAACTGCTGCCAAAAATGAAGGCAGGAGGCCACAAGGTGCTGATCTTCTCCCAGATGGTGCGTTGTCTGGACATCTTGGAGGATTACCTCATGCACAAGAGGTGAGTAGTAGAGTGAGACTCGCTGTATTGTGCGTGGAGGAGGTGTCTGTGTACTAGGACTGGGTTTTGTCTGGAAGGGCAGGGCAGATATGAGACCTCTGTAAACTGAGGAATTGAATACATTGAGAACAGGCATTTTACCTGCATTATAAATCCATTCTTAACCACTTTGCCTCCACACACAACTTTCAGTCATTAAACAATCCTTTCGCTGGTGATATATGTATTGAAATATATAATGCAAAAAAAGAAAAAAACACACAAAGGGCGCCAATAGTGCCTTATCATTGACTAATATAATCAATTCAAAAGAAAAATGCCAATACACTCACATCAGCAAATGGCTGTATTTATATATATATATATATATATATATATATATATATATATATATATATATATATATAATCACAGCAAATCAAACATTCAGGGTATTAAACCGTCCCTGCTCGGTAGGTATGCTCACGTCTCCCTCAGGCCAGTGATCTTCAATCGTTGTTTTCAGACCTCGGCGTGGATCCGCTCAATCAACATGGGTGGACGGAAGAAAAACAAGAAGAGAAGCCGCTCCAACAACTTTCTTCGATAAGCTAAAGGGATGAAATTCTGAAGCAAACAAACTGCACCTTAAGGGACAAAAAATCCTAAGATTACCATTGGTTCAGTTGGGGCCTTTAACCCCTTGAATGCTAGAGAGGCGTCCAACGCATTGTTATGGAATGTATTGAAATCTTTATAACATTCTATGGCTTAAAAGCCTTGTTTAAATCAGTTGGGATTTTCAGTTGTCCCGTATGGTGGATTAAGTTTGCTTCAGAATTGCACCTCTTCAACTTCCAGAACTACATCTTAAAGGGATAGTAATATTTCACAATAAAAGCAGCTCCAACTAATCGTCATAGTATTTGGACCATGGAGAGTGTTATTTCAGTACTGTCAGAGTTCTAGGTCAAGAGTAATTGAATGATAAAGTATCCACCTCCCGCCTCTTTTACTGATGCAACACTGCTCAGCTCAGAACACTAAGACTGTGTGGGAGGGGGATATTTTATCATTCAATTACTCTTGAACTACAACTCTGACAGTATTGAAGTAACACTCTCCATGGCCCAAATACTATGAAGATTAATTGGAGCTGCTTGTATTGTGAAACGTTACTGTGCCTTTAAATGTGCTGTCTGGCAGTGAAAAGGTTGAATGTGATGCTCTGATAGTCATTGTCAGAAGGTTTTAGCCAGTGTTGCTTCCTAGTAAAGCTCTCATTGGTTGGTTTAGAGGCTGTGTTAGTGCCTGGCTAAGTGCCCAGAGGCTGGAGATTAGGATCTGCTGAAATTTGTATTTTATGGCTGATTAACTAAGAAAAGTGCAAGACTTAGAGTTAAAGAAAGCATGTCATTAATACATCATCCTGACACACATCAAAGTCAGCAGTGCCAGAGCATGTGTGTCTGTGTGTGCATCAGTAAGTTTACAGCAGTGTACCTACACGACCCATATGTAGATGTGGTGTGATTTGTTGTACATTTTGTCTATGATAATCCATCTACTTAAATCCCACAATCTTTTTTTGGGAGGCTGTTAGCTTTGTTATATATATATATATAATCATTTAAAAAAGTTATGCTTTTTGCTCTGTTTAACACTGGATGGACTATTAACTTTTTTTAGTTTTTAAAATATGTTGGGCTTTTCTCTTCTGAGTTAAACAAGGGCCACTTCTTGAAGATGCTTTTTGCTTATTACAGCTTAAAGTAGACCAGAAAATGCCATTTTACCTGTCCACAATGTAAACCATAATCATTGGAGCAGAACATCTTCCTGCAGTATCCTTATTTTGCTCAGCTGGAAATTCCCTGGGCTTTTTATTCAATTAACTTTATTATTCCTTTCACATAGACATTCGTGCAATATTTTATTCTAAGTCTAAATGTTATATACAGTTGTATAGATCCATCAATGTTTACTTCCGTAAAGTTAAACACTTCCATGTGTTTTGCTTATTTACAGTCTTACAAGTATACAGAGGCCTGCACATATTACATACACATCTGTAAAGTTGTATTTGTACATTAATATGTATATAAATGTTATTATGATCCTTGGCTATCATTCCCCTGCAGGTACTTGTATGAACGGATTGATGGGAGAGTCCGTGGAAACCTGCGTCAAGCTGCTATCGATCGCTTCAGTAAACCAGACTCTGACCGTTTTGTGTTCCTTCTCTGCACCAGAGCTGGTGGTCTGGGGATTAACTTGACTGCTGCTGACACATGCATCATATTCGACTCTGACTGGAACCCACAGAATGATCTCCAGGTTAGTACCATTTTACCTGTTGTGCCCTTGATTTAGAATGCATGCTCTATAATTTGTTACTCATCTAGACCTTAAAGCAGAACTAACCCCTGCTGACAACTTAGGTCCATTTGAAAGACCATTCAAAATTGCATATATATTATGTTAGCCATTTTTAAAATTTAAAACGTAATTATCATGCATATTAAAATGCCCCCAAATAATTTTGGACTTAGCGTTAAGCATATCAGTACTTTTATCAGGACTCAAAATTTCCACTCGCCACTAGCCAATGGAAAATTTATCCCTGGCAAGTAGAAATTCAGCCCTGGTTGGTATGTTATGGCTTGCAGTGGCAAGTAACTTTTCAGGTCTGGCTAGTAGGAAAGGACTTCAGATTTTAAGCCCTGCTTTTATTATCCTTAGTAAATCCAGCATTATTTAGAAATCTAACTTCTTCGGAGATCCATTGGCAGACGACAACACAGACATCTTGCCAAAGAGACATCTGTGATCCTGTCCCTGTCTCCTCAATGATTGGCTAGGAGGAATTGCATTGTACCTTAAGGTACAGAAAGGGACAGACAGAGGATGTGCACAGATTCCGCTATGTGAAGATGCCTGCCGGTGAACCTGCAAAGAAGTTACATTTCTATATAATTTCAGACTTACTAAGGATAATAAAAGTATTGTTTTGGTTAATGCTATGTTAGAAAGTATTTGGGGGCACTTTAACATTCATGATAGTTCTACATTAAAGGGGACCTATCAACCCTATACAAGTTAGTCTTAATAATTAGATTATATAGCGAATATTTGTAAAACTATATTAATTTTGTTTTTTAAATTGCTATTTGGGTGAAATTGAAGGAATAAATCCTACCCTGCTTCCAGACAGACTGCGGGTACAGCTCTGCCCCGCAGTCTGTCATTCTGCCTCTGTTCCCCTACCTCTATCTACCAATGATGGAGGCCTTCTGTCTGTAAGCTGGAGCACTCTCATTGGCCAGAGGACCACTCCAGCTAACAGGCAGAAAGCTTCCATCATCGGAGGAGGCTGGATAAAGGGAGTGGAGCAGAGGCAGAGCTGTACCCGCAGTCTGTCCAGAAGCAGGGTAGCATTTATTCCTTCAATTTCTCCCAAATAGCGATTTAACTAAAAATGAATACAGTTTTACACATATTCGCTATATAATCTAACTATTAACACTAACATGTATAGGGGTGATAGATCCCCTGTAAGAAAATAGTTTGATATATAACTATTTGTCAGTTTACGCAAGTTAGAAAGTGCTGTCTGTCACAGTGCCAGATAATAACATTCCATACTTCTCTCCCATCTGTTTGCTGCTCCCTCATACCCTTCCTTCTACTTGTATTAACCTCTAAAGAGAGAGGGGTACATAAGACATCTCTGCATTTAACCCCTTAACGACCGACCGTGCAGGCACTCAGCGGTCACTAAAGAACCACGGAGCTTTTTTTTTTTTTTTCCGATTCCGGACTCCCCGAATGGCATCAGCCGCGGGGGGAGCCCGGAATTCCATGATGGTCATAGTACATCATGGGTTATTAACTCAGATCGACCCATGATGTACTATGACTGTCAAGGGTCATTAAGGGGTTAAGGAAATATATATAAATAAATAATGTATGTTATATAACATTTGAGTGCTAGAGCATTAGGGAGAGCAGTGAAGAATATTAGTATCTGGCACAAGGCTGGACCTACCAGTACTGTCTAACTAAAGTGATTTAGAAATAAAACTAAGTATCTCATAAACTATTAATTTAAATTAAAAAGGCTAACGTAACACATAGGTGGGCTGACACCCAGAACTGAAGTTATCAAATGATGTTCTTTCCTCTTTAAATTCCATAGTCATTGTGTCATGTGTAAAGGTGAACGTGAAGAAGTTGTGGGGCAAACCAACTACTTCATAGTGGATAAATAACAATTCCCTTTCATTTAAATGAGTTTTTATCCTCTTCAATGAAGACTAGTGCTCCAACACATTTGTTCTCCATGGATGTATGTTTGTCCCACAATTGCTACACGTTTCTCTTTATACCTATACCCTTATTTGTTGTGTTAGCAGGATCAAAGGCAGTGTTCATGGTATACAGTTGAGTTTCTGGTGTTTCTAACAGGCCCAGGCTCGATGCCACAGGATTGGACAGAACAAAGCTGTGAAGGTTTACAGATTAATAACAAGGAACTCCTATGAGCGAGAGATGTTCGATCGAGCCAGTCTGAAGTTAGGACTGGACAAGGCTGTTCTGCAGAGCATGAGCGGGAGAGAGAACAGTGTTGGGGGAGTAAGTGGATTGGGCCTTTCACTGTTTGAGAGACTTTACTGACATGATTTGTCCAGCAATATTAGATGTCTCTTTTGATATTTAAATAGTAAACAAGATGATCAAAAGTGGTATGGGGGTGTAATTTAAAACTTTAGGCTGGGTTCATACGTGTGACAATATTTCTGCATAAAAAACCAAACAAACAACAAAACAGGATATAGTGAAATTGAACTCCATGGTGTCATAAACACAGGTGATTATTCCTGCTTAAAAACAGCATTCTGCATGTTTAGTGTATTCACAATAGAACACATCCAAGATACAGCATGAATAATCTACATGGCAACCTATGGGCTGCCATGCAGATCTTGCACATTGGTGATATTGGAGGCTCAGATGCCCTTGCCAGGTCAGCCAGCTCTATTGATATACTACAGGCTCATTTGTGTGGGACCCTGTCACACCTCTGCCATGCCATCTCCATGCCCCTCAGATCAAGCGCATCTCCAGAGATTGCAGGAGAGGTGAGCACACTAGTGGCTTAAACATTTTTGAATCATAGAGCTATTTGACCCTTTAAGGAACAGAGTGGTATGCAAATCATTATGAAGCAATTCATTACACAACCTTCTGGTCTTTAAGGGTTTGCTGTGCATATGAATTCTGCCTTAGCTGTATGAACCCCCAATAGTACTGAACTATTTTTTAAATCCTAACAGAGAAGGTACCCTTGGAATAAATTGCTCTCTTTACCACTGTGAGGAATAGATTGTGTGAACCAATGTGTTGAATATCCCTCCGTTCTTTAAAGGGTTAACAGAAGGGCTTGATTAAAGGGATAGTGATACTTAGAATGTAAAAAAATATATATGTTGTAGGGTTTATCCCCCTGAGTAAAACAAGAGTACTCCCATTGCTGAAAGGTGTTTCATTCAAAAGTTATTAATTTTCAAAGTTCAGTTTTTTAGGTGCAGTATCACAGTGGCCTGAAATTGTACAGTGGTGCTGTTGCTACACGATCCTATGGACAGCTCTGGTCCCGGGACCATAAATATCCATAGGATGGTGTAGCAACAGCGCCACTGTACAATTTCAGGCCACTGTGATATTGCACCTAAAAAATTCAACTTTGAAAATTAATAACTTTTGAATGAAACATCTTTCAGCAGTGGGAATACTCTTGTTTTGCTCAGGGGGATAAACCCTACAACATACATTTTTTTTTTTTACATTTTAAGTATTACTATCCCTTTAAGTAGGGGTCTGTCATGTAGCAGCTCTGCTTTTTATATATGTGTTTTTCTTTATTTCTTTGCTTTTTTTACTGTTGCATGTGTCTAGAGCAGTGATTCACAATCATTTTTTTTGCTCAAGGAACCTTACAGTGCAGTCAGGAGTTTTCAGTGCTCCCCTAGCATTTATAAGTATAAATATATAGTTATTCTTGGGTCTTACACTCAGAATTACAACAAAAAGCATATTTTCATAATTTCCATAAATATACATGAAAACCTCAACACTCACAATTCTGACAAAGTCTTAGTAGAAAAAGTGGAGTACCCCAAGCTGGTATAAACGGCACACCAAAGTGCCACAGCACACTGGTTGAGAACCGCTAGTCTAGAGTGATCCATTCTGCTTTGTCTTTTGTAAACATTTCCTGAAAAGAGACACTAGGCTTTAAAGGGATAGTAATGTTTCACAATAAAAGCAGCTCCAATTAATCTTCATAGTATTTGGGCCTTGGAGAGTGCTCTTTCAATTCTGTCAGAGTTGTAGTTCAAGAGTAATTGAATGATAAAGTATCCCCCTCCCGCCCCTTTTACTGATGTAACACTGCTCACCTCAGTGCATCAGGGAGTGTCCAGGTAGATTGCAGAGAGGAACAATCTTCAGTTAATGGGGAACTACCACCCCACAAAAACTTTATCTGAATCCAATCCCCAAAAGTGAGTGACAGCACAGGCGCACGGATGTCACTATGGCAAGATGTCCGTGCTTCCTTCTACTGTCAGCCTCGGAACAAGTATAAAATCTATTAAAACAGGTAATAATTCTGGCGACTAGCAGTACTAAGCAGCTAGTCGCCATATGGGGACTGGATTCAGATAAAGTTTTTGTGGGGTGGTAGTTCCCCTTTAAGATAAGGGAAGAAGCTGAAAAACCTGTCAAGGGGGGCAGGGTTTTCATTGTTCTCACAGTAAGAATATTGACTCTTGCTTTGAGCTGTCTGGTCTATGGACTGGATTCGACATCTGAGGAGTGGGGGCTTACACTAGGTAAAAGGGGCGGGAGGGGGAAACTTTATCATTCAATTACTCTTGAACTACAGCTCTGACAGTATTGAAATAACACTCTTCGTGGCCCAAACACTATGAAGACTAATTGGAGCTGCTGTTTTTGTGAAACATTACTATCACTTTAAAGTGGAACTTTTAGTTTGTATCTGTTGATTTTAAAACGGTAGATTGAATTGTTTAGCTTTGTTTGTTTGTGAGTGAATGAAAAATCTGCTGGGCATACAAAAAAGATACTAACATTTCACACTGCCCTACATTACCAACTGCCAGGGAGTACCAGCTTACCAATGTAAACTAACAAATCTAAATATTTCATAATATATTTTTTGCAAAAAAATAGCTAACATAAATATAGGTAACTTTAAAAGCACTTTCAAAATGACGTATTTGTTACAAAGTGACAGCTCCACCTTAACAGTCTGAATGAAATCAACTATAGAGCTAAGCTTTCCTTATGTCCCTTTAGAAGCAGTAAAGCTGTCTTCAGATAGCAAATTGATACTAACCATCTATAGACTACAACTCCATTCCTATTCAAAACATATATAATTGCACTGGATGTTGTATGAAGGGCAACTTCCTAGATAAATCCTTATGTTAAACAAATGAAGTACTACTTTTTGACAGTAGATCTCCCACTTAAACCTTTGAGAGCCAGAAGGGTACATAAAGCATTGTGAAGCAATGCATTGCCCAACCCTTTGGTCCTTAAAGGGTTAATTGCATTCCCTTACAGTGTAAAGGACCCTTTATAGCAATGTAGGTGATTCTGGAAGAGCTTTCTAAATCCCATATAAATCGTCTTTTTAAAAAAATATATATATATTTATTTAGAAAATGATAAAACAATAGTTTGAGGTATTTAGCTGTATTTAATTGACTTTATGTGAATGAATAAGCTTGTACTGACTGCCAGGGATTGGCAGATGGGAAGGGGAGAGCAATATGGAATGTTAGTTTCTGGTAGGTATGACCGTCTGTACTGTCTAATTTGCATAAAGTAACACATCTAAATTGCTCAAACTATTGTTTTAACCAGTTTAGTGCCATGGACTTATCCAGTGTATTGTGTTGCAATGTGTCGAATGGTTCTCTGGTACTCAAAGGTTATTAAATACAAATGGTCAATGTAAATATAGGTGGAAGAAGGGAAAATCTGCCTTTTTGGGGAACAGATAGTGGAAGCTAACTTCTTGGAGGGAGATAGATATGTACTAAATCAGGGGTGTTAAACTGCTTTCCTAAAAAGCAGACAGTGCCGGTTTTGTGGATAGCCATCAAATGCTTGCAAAACTTGTGCAAAATCAGGGATATTTCAGAAACCAAACATTACCAAATATAGACGCTCTATCTTAGAATTGCGTGCATCCCAGGTGTCCCTTTTTAGGAGGGACAGTCCCTCTTTCAGACCCAGATCTCTCTGTTCCTCTTTCTCACCCTGGTGTCCCTGTGTTTAGGAGACCAGACTGTGTGGTGTATACACACGTCTATCACATTGCTCCACTGCAATAAAACTCACATTAATGTTTGTTTAAACTCTTCAGTATATGCTTTTATACATTAGTCTGTGTAAATAAAATACTTTGATTTTGCCCTATGCTATTTAATAAGTTACACAAAGAGGTGTCAATAGGTCATTAAATTACCTAACAATTATTGGTAATTCCCTGCCTACCAGACACTACCCCCCCCCTCCCCCGTACCAACCCCTAAAACACAAGTGTCCCTCTTTGGCCATTTGAAATGTTGAGAGGTATGGGATTGTGATGTGAGTACAGCAAACCATATGCTCAATATATCTTATTTTCATGTAAGTGCATTTGTCCATTCAGAAGGGGTCAGATTCTATTGCAGGTGCTAAATGTTAACACCCATTTTATCAAACGTTTTCCTATTGAAGTCTATGGGGAAAACTGGAGATAAAACCAGAGATAACATTAGCACCTGCAATAGAGTCTAGCCCAATGTCCTTCTTACTTGCAAACCATCTTTAATAAATGAGGAGCAAGAAAAGAAAACATAATATTGTGTAACAATTCTGTGACACTTTAAAGTGTTGTCAGTAAAAATGCAGTTATGGAACCCCCAAGCCTAGTGTTGAATCCCTTTAAAGGGTACACAGACTTCTGGGATAGGGCCAGATTCTATTGCAGGTGCTAAATGTTAACACCCGTTTTATCAAACGTTTTCCTGTTGGAGTCTATGGGGAAAACTGGAGATAAAAGCAGTGATAAAATTAGCACTTGTAATAGAATGTAGTCCATAGTGTGAAGTTTAAATGCACTTGCAATGAGGAGAAGGGAAGCCGGAACTGATATACAGTGTAGTATTACACAAATAGCATACTAGGGGACAAAATAATTCCTATTGATTTCAACTGTCTGAATGCAAGAGTAGTCTCAGATGCATTGTTAAGAAATGCTTTGGAAACCTGACTTTCTTAGGGTTAAAAATCCCATTTAAATCAAGAGGAATATATTTGTCCTTTGGTGCAGTTGTTTTGCCCCAGATTTATTCCTCTCTTGTTTAGTGCTGTGGTTCCCAACACCAGTGTCCAGGGAGCGCCAATACCACTAATTAAGGACAGGCATATCAATGACATTGACTGAGCTGCTGATTTCCCACCTATAATTAAGCTGGAACAGTCTGAACATATGAAGTGTTGGGACTCCCTGAGGACTAACATTGGGAAACACTGCTTTAGTGCACTAGGCTCTTAACCCTTTCAGTGCCATAGGGGTATGCGAAGCAATGCGTTGCATACCCCTATGGCACTGAAAGGGTTAACCTTGTGATTATCAATCTTATCATTTTCACAGTATTGGCAAAGTGGGTGTGTGCTGTCAACCCCATGCAGATTTAGAGTTGGCTTTAAAAATGTGTATCTACATGATTACTCCAATAACCATCAGAGCTAACATGTCACTTTAAAAATAAACCTAGTACTGGATATATGGATCCATCACTATAAACACTACAACACATATACTTGCACTTCCCCCTAGTCTCTTGTTGTCATTCCCAGTTGGGAGAAGTCACTGATCAGCATCCTATATAATAATTCGCTAGGATGTTTGTCAGAAGCTGTCATGCGCAGTAGAGACTGCCCGGGTTCGGGTAGTCTCTTCTGCGCATGATAGCATCGCGAAAGTGAGGCAACGCAAGACTGCATCTTGTGGAGCAGTGAGGTGGCGGCCGCTTAACCCTTTGAGTGCCAGAGGTGCTCAAAGGGTTAATATTACTTGGACCTTGGTCCGTGTACACAGGCTTTTACACTAGTTTAAAAATAATTCTTCCTGTCTCCTTTACTACTTGAACTGCTGTGTCATGTCACCACATATGTTTTAATGAATCTGCTTCCAGATGTCATGATTAACCACAACCTCAAACCCAGAAGTAGATTCATTTATATGGAGGGGGGACTGGATCACATCACCCAGAGCAGTGAGCTTCCAGATGTCAGTGGGATAAGAGAATTTTCTTTTCAATTACAACTATCCGCTCCCCCCAGCCCTGATCAAAGTAACAGGAGGCTGGGGTAGTGCATGTTTAACCCCTTGGATAACATTCAGGTTCTTCCAAGTGCCCCACAGCAAACCTGAGGTTATTATCGGACTGTCCATAAATTTACTCCATTAAATAAATACAAGAGCGGTGGCGAGTAAACACTAATTAAATTGACTTTAGCTCTTATCTTGACAAACACTACAAACAAATAAATAAATAAATAGGTAGTCGGATACATTGCTTTTGCAGTGTAGTTCTCACCCTCTGGTCTTAAAAGGGGTTAATCAGGCTCATTCATTCTTCCTGCTTCAGTCTGAGACTACTGCCAGTAATGATCATGTCTGCTTCCATGGACAAGGCAACTAGGACTGAATGAAAATGTGCAAAATTCATAGGGGACTTTAGCATTTTCTGGCCATAGAAAGAGAAGTGGGAGGTTTATTATTTGGAGGAGTTTGCCATTAACCGATGGCTTCATTCTTCCATATGTAGGCTGACTCTTTATCAATTCCAATTTATTTATTTTATTTTTGTATTAAATATATTTCAGTTTATGAACACTTTAACCCTTTGAGTGCCAGAGAGGTATCCAATGCAATGCATTGGATACCTTTCTAGCACTCAAAGTGTTAAGGACCAGAGGAGTTTGTGTTGTCGGTCCTTTATAAAGTTATCTTTTATTCACTGTGCTGAGTGCATAATTCTTGAGTTCACGACCCTGCAAAGTAGAAGTTTACACAAATAAAATTACAGATCTGTCCTCAAAGGCTGGTACAGTTTGGGCAAGAACCAAGCAAGTGTTTGGGCCAAATGCACATAACACAAAGTGGATCATTTTTGGAACGAACCATCTGCACTGTGGGCCACAAATAAAAGTGATCATTGATATAACCCCTTAAGGACCCATGACGGTCCAGGACCGTCATGGCTTGCTTTCACTTAAAGGGATACTTCGTTTTATCTTTATTTTATTTTGTAGGCAATAAAAAAACATGAAGAACGATATAAGTCTTATCTCTCAAACCTTTATGGTTTGAGAGATATTCACAAGCAAAGTTTCCCCTCCCGCCCCTTTTACCTAGTGTAAGCCATCTCTTCTCAGATGAGGAATGCAGTCCATAGACCAGACAGATAATAGAAGGGGACAGTCTTCTTCCTATGAAAACAATGAAAGCCCTGCCCCCCTTGACAAGTTTTTCAGCTTTTTCCCTTATCTTAATTGAAGATTGTCCCTCTCTGCAGTCTACCTGGGCACCTCCCTTCTGATCTGGCTGAGCAGTGTTACATCAGTAAAAGGGGCGGGAGGGGGATAATTTGTTATTGAATTACTCTTGAACTACAAATCTGACAGAATTGAAATAACACACTCCAAGGCCCAAATACTATTATGATTAATTAGAGCTGCTTTTATTATGAAACATTACTATCCCTTTAAGGGTTTAAAATAGACTTGGAAAAAAAAAACAATAATAATTGTTGCTTATGCGCTTATTGTCATTATTATCTCAGAATGAGAAACTTTAAAGGGGAACTTTCACCCCGCAATAACTTCATGTTCACTTACTGCTCACCTGGCGACTAGCTGCTTAGTAGCGCTAGTCGCCAGAAATCTTACAAGTGCACAAGGGACTGACAGCGCAGGCGCACGGACGTCACTGTGAAGAGACGTCCGTGCTTCCTGCTCCTGTAAAACGCAGATATCTGAAGAACCGGGTAAGATTTCTGGCGACTAGCGCTACTAAGCAGCTAGTCGCCAGGTGAGCAGTAAGTGAACATGAAGTTATTGCGGGGTGAAAGTTCCCCTTTAAGGATAATGACCCCTATGTATAAAAACTAGTGTTATTCTGGAGTAAACCAATTGCATCTTAGGGGACAAAATAAAGATTCTTAAATTCCCATGCACTTGACAAGAAATTTTTAATCCCCTGAATGTCAGAGAGGTCTCACACTGGAGATCCATCTATCTAACATTCAGGGGGTTATAAGCCCAGTTTATTTTAACAGGAGTTTTTAGTTGTCTCCTATAGTGCAGATGGTTCACTCCAGAATAACTCCAGCGTGCTTTTATACATAATGGTCATTATCCCTAAAGTTTCTCATTCTGAGATTATATTGACAATAAGCAAATTAGCAACAATTATTATTTTAAAAAAGTCAATTTTAAAGCAATGATCACTTTTATTTGTGGCCTACAGTGCAGATGGTTCACTCCAGAATAACTCCAGTTTGCTTTTATAAATATGGACCAATGTTTGATGTATTGCTTTTTGTGCCCCCCCCCCCCCCTTAGTACTAGACTGGTCCTTAGAGTTGGAGACTAGACATATAACATCATAGTTATTTACATTTTGCCTTGTATGGCAGGGTGGGCAGTCTGTGGCACTTCAGCTGTTTGACTTCAGTTCTGTCATCATCATCATCATCCTGTATAAGTCATCTAAACTTTTGAGGACATGAGGAGAGGGCAGCACATTGCTCTGCAATTCTTTGCACACCCTTCTGGTCCTTTACAGGGTTAATGTGTACTCTGCTAGTGATAGACAAACAGCATGGTATAAATTTCTGTGCATTGTTACATTTAAACAGATTCAGCAGCTGTCCAAGAAGGAAATTGAAGACCTCCTGAGGCGTGGCGCATATGGGGCTATCATGGATGAAGAAGATGAAGGCTCAAAGTTCTGTGAAGAGGATATCGACCAGATCTTACAGAGGAGAACAAAGACCATTACCATAGAGTCAGAAGGAAGAGGCTCTACTTTCGCTAAGGTATACACTGGGGCTGAACTAGACCAATAAATGACCTTTATAAAAGATTATGGGCAATCTGTAGACATGTAAGAAAAGCAAATAACACTACATCATAGAATAACTCCATAAAGGTAAACTTTTATATGCAGTGGTGTTGTGGCTGATTATTTTTCTTCTAAAATATGTTTTAACCCCTTGGATGCTAGAAGCATCTCCAATGCATTTCTTAGAAATGGGAGATCCCTCTAGCATGCATGAGCTTGAGATTATCAGTGGAGCTGTCTCATGGAACTTTCCAAATTGATTTCCTCACAGAACATGAGATCCTTTCACTGATTAGCATCTTAGTCCCACCACAAAGTCAATGTATGTCAGCTTTCTTAAGGGTGTTAGGAGAGGAATGTGCCTTCACACACAAAGTTGTAAACTGTATTGTGGAAAAACATGTTGTAGCACTTTTCCTGCTGGGTAAACCAAGGGAACTACCACTCGTTACTGGATATATTCAAATGTTCTAACAGCTCAAGTTTTTGAGTTTTTGGCAGTATGGCCCTTCAGGCTTTGGTGTCTGTATGAAGCTCCTTCTTTTTTTTATCTTCAAAGATCAGAACCTAGCTTTTTTTCCTGTTCATTTACTGTTTGGTATGTCGTTTTGTTATCCACTGACACCAGTGTTTTATGTTGTACCAGTTGGTCCTGTTGAAACTGGTCTCCTGTGTAGGTTTTTTCTTTTTCCCTTCCTGTAATCTTGATGGATAGCTTTGTTATAACTCTGTGGTTCCTGTGTTCTACATTGGACAACAGAGAAAAGGGGATTTTAGTGAACTTACTGTTAAATCCTTTTCTCTTAGTCCATGTGGTGAAAAAGACAGTCATTTGAGTCCCTGGGCAGAGGGGTCTTCTCTTTTTTCTAGCTTTATTGTGGTGTTGCCATATGTTAAAAGTTAATGTAGTAGACCTGGGTAAAGTGGAGGGAAGGAGTGACTCTCCACCTCAGAGATCTTTGTTTAAGTGTCTTGGTCTCCTGGAGGAGAGGACTTTACCCTTGTGATTCCTGTATTCCACATGGACTAAGAGAAAATGATTTAACAGTTTGATCATTAAAATCCTCTTTTAGTTCAGATAGAATTTAGGACGTTTTATTTGTCCACTATGGAGCAGTTGGTGTGAGCCACAACTGCTCAATTTCTTTCTTCATCTGACCCTAAATTTGTTTTTCTTCAGGGAATTTTATGCAAGTAAAAACTAGCTAAAAGGTACAGTGCTTAAAGTGACAGTATTGCTTGCTATGACCTTTGCTTAATTTGGTAGTTGGCATTTTAAGAGTATGATCGATCTTAGTCACATTACTAAAAATACTATATTTGGCAATCATTTAACTTTTAGCATCGCCTCTCCCCTTTTATGTGAAATAAGCAGTTTTTTTCTTGAAAGGGGCTGATCCAGAAGAATGACTACTGAAGCTGGGGCTAATGGCAACTGTTACTGAAATTTCTTGACTGAGACATTTTCTGTTTCTGAGTATTTAAATTAGTACTGAGCACTAGCTGTATGTTAGCTCAGGACTCAAAAGAAGAGGAGTGTTTCAGTCAAGAAATGGCCCGTGTAGGGTTGCCATTAGCAATTTCATCTGTCAGGAGAAGGTAGGGGTTTACTAAAAGTCAAATAACTGACCAAATGTATAGCATTTTAAGGGTGCAATTTGAAGGTGTCACTGACCTCAGACACAAACTATTGAACTGAGCATAGTTTATAGAAAGCATTACTATCTCTTAATAAAAGGAGCAGCCTGCTATTATGACAAATATTATAGGGCCTTTTCCTTTTGAGTAAAAGTGTAATCCCACTGCTGGAAAATATTTCATTCAATTATTACAGCTAATTTTTAGTTTTATTTTACTGTTGGCAACTTTACTAGCTGGTGTCGAAAAGGCATTTTTTTCAGTAATGCACTTTATGGACGAGCTTGTCAAAGATTTTACTAAAACTGAATTCCAAGTTACCTATGTATTGTGTTGGTCAAAATACCAGCAGATGCACAGTTTGGGAGATATAGATACTTTTATTTTTGAGAAATGAGTCTTTCAATGCAGCACAGTATACAGTTATCAGTGCAGTACAGAGCTTATTTAGAGCATGGAGCTATTATCTGTTGGTCTTATTTCTAACATGCTACATGCTTAGTTTGATATTAAGTTTTAAAATATACAAACTTGAATTCAAGATGACAGGTTTACTTAAAAAATGAAGTTTCTCTTCTGTGAAAGAACACAATGGTTTCTGTAATACTTTCCACACATTACTTGCTCTAGATTTCTTCTATTGAAAGTAGAAGCCATGCTTCCTATGTTGTTTTTTGAAGGTTATACATTTTTATTTCACAGGCTAGTTTTGTGGCTTCTGGTAATAGAACTGATATCTCATTGGATGATCCCAACTTTTGGCAGAAATGGGCTAAAAAGGCAGAAATTGACTTGGACTCTGTAAGTGGCAGAGTAAGTATCAGTTATTCAGATGAGAACAAATTGAAATCAAATTCATTGCTCTTTTATACAATATCCGTGACTTCTAATTTTCTAGTGATTTAAAACAAAAGTAGGGGGTGGGGCAAAAATGGAGGACCCATCTAATTTTAATGTTTGATATGTCTTGATTGTTATTTTTCAAGACTTTCACCTCTTAGAATTAAAGACAGTCCTTACCAATTCTTTTGAACTTAATGGGAGGAATATGTTTCTATGTGACCTTGGGCCCACCTCAGGTTTCTGCTCTATGTATCAGTGTAGTACATCCAATATAAACTGGTTTTTGTTCTGTGAATAATTGGGGAAACCAGCTGCACTACAGGAGACAAATAGAAATTCACAAAATCCCCCATTGATTTAAATGGAGCTTTTAACCCCTTAAAAGCTAGAACTAGAAGTTTTAAACTCAGTACTTGACAATGCATGGAGACTTCTCTAGCTTTGAAGGGTTTAGAGGTCATATTTAACTCCATTGGAATTTTTATTTGTACACTGTGGTTCAGCCGATTTCCACATAATTGCTCAAATTATTTGTAGTTGATCAACATCCATTAAGTTTATTTGCTAAAGGTTGACCCCCAGTAATGGAAGAGTGTTGCATTGCACCCTATAATGCTGTTACCATGGTGCTGAAACAATTCTGATATTACTGCAGTGGGTGACCTGATCTCATCTTGTTGCAGCTTCCAGGCAACTAGCAGTGGTTACCGTAGAGTTTCAGCAGTGAAAGCCTGCATGGTAGCTTATGGATTCCCTGCAGACTGTTCACAGGGGTGATTGAATCATTGAAATGTACTTCACAGCAGAACAGTTAAATGCCCACATGTGTGCCAGCCATTCAGGTATTGCTGATGTCTGTGCGTTCTAGCTGGTTTAAAATGCATATTTTCTCCTGAGCTTAGCTTGCAGGGGGAGTAGAATGCCCAAAACACAGGGAGTTACTAGCATGGCAGCACATTGGTTTCTCCCTGTGAACAAGGCTTACATTCTTAGTAAATGAATCGCAACCGGTTTGATATAGTAGCAATGGTGGTAGTGTCATTACGCTACCCAGAATTAATGAATTTATCTATTGGGCAGGGGGTTATGATCTGCTATCTCTTTCAAACCTAAGTTGCTAGCAACACATCCTTGGCACTGTGTTGCCATCTGATAATAAAGTCTAAACCCAGGGTTCAGGTACTACAAATTGCCATATGTGGACATCATTTTGATACCAGCCTTTTGTGACCACTGCAGAACAGCTTGGTAATTGATACCCCAAGGATCAGGAAACAGACGCGACCTTTCAGTGCCACCAAGGATGAACTTGCTGAGTTATCTGAAGGAGAGAGCGAAGGAGAAGACAAACCCAAGTTACGACGGCCTTGTGACCGCTCCAATGGCTATGGCAGAACGGAATGCTTCCGGGTGGAAAAAAATCTACTGGTTTATGGGTAAATCTTTTCACCTCACATTTATGCAAAGACAACAGATTGAAACATACAAACATAGATTTTGATGGCCGATAAGAACCAACTGGCCCATCCAGTCTGTCCATTTTCCTAGGGAATGAAAATGCACAATCATCCGAAGGTCACAGAGTAGCCTTACATTTATTCCAGGTATTCGCGAATTGCATAACAATATTAGTCCTACCACATCTGTTGGGAAGCTGTTCCTTTCCTTAAAGTAGTTTTTACATCGTCTAACCTTTTTTGTTACCAAAGTTTTTATTGAAAGTAAAAAGAATACATCACTTACAAGTGTAACTGTGACAGTACAAAGTATGCATCACCATAGAGTATTGGCAACATATGAGTCATATAGTAGCATACTAGTTGCAATACCCTCTTTTGTGATGTAGACCTCTACTAGGAAAAACTAAGGAAACCACTAAATACAAACAAAACTAACTAGATACATCCCTCCTTCCCCTCCCACCCATCTGGCTGCATGTGTAACCTGGCACATCCTCTTACTGTGTGCTTAAAGGGACACTAATGTCCCATAAAAATTATACTTGTTTTGTAGAGGTTTAAAAATAAGTAATTTGGCACAAATCCTTTACGGTTTGAGATATATTCATATGTAAAGTTTCCCCCCTCTCTCCCCTTCTCCTGATGTCAGAGTCTAGCTGACAGCAGGAGATCCCAGTCCATGGACCAGCCAGCCGCTCTGCAGCAGAGCCAAAATCACGTTATTTAATTTGCAAGCACACTTTGTAGACCGTTTCCATGAAGTAGTTCTTTTTAAATAACACGATTTCGGCTCTGCTGAAGAGTCTCCTTGAGTCGTACAACTCGAATCTCCTGCTGTCAGCTTTACAGCTGACAACAGGAAAAGGGAAACTTTACAAGTGAATATCTCTCAAACCATAGCGGTTTGAGAGATAGGATTTGTGCCAAATAATTTTTTTTTTAAACCTCTACAAAACAAGCATTTTTTATGGGACATTACTGTCCCTTTAACAGCATCGGGTAGTGAGCGAACATAACATATTTTATCTTGCCATTCACCCATCTGCTGTAGGCTCCGGTGTCTCATCACCTTTCCCATGAGCCTCACGCCTCACCTTTTAACTTTAGCTCTCTTGTTTTAGTGTTGCTCTTTTTTTGAAAAATGCTTCCATCCTTAACTATATTAAATTCCTTATTATATTTAAATGTTTCTATCAGATCACCCCTCTCCCTCCTTTCCTCCAAGCTACACATATTTAGGTTTTAGGGCTTTATTCATCAAGCTAAATAGGTGCAATTCTGTGGCAAACCAGCTGCACCATAGGGTTACAGAGACCATGAAATAACTTCCCATTGATTTTTAAAGGAACTTTTAATCTATTGAATGCTGTGGAGGTCTCCAGCTCATTGTAAAGCAATATGTTGGAGACCTCCCTAGCATTACATGTGTTAAAAGCCTAATTTAAATCAGTCTTCATTTGTCCCTTATTCTACAATTAGTTTTCCAGAAAAAGACACCTCATTGGTTCCTTAAAAAAAGGCAGTTTTAGTCTGCCTTTGTACCCCGTCTCATTAAGTCGATGCATTGGGGACCGCTCTAGTATTCAAGGGGTAAAAAGCCCCATCAGATCAAAAAGAAGATTTATTTGTGTAGAAGATAGCTTGCCCTAGACCTGCTCCATTTTCCTTATATACACAGTCTCTTCTTATATCAGAATTCAAGTAAATGTCCCAGTTCCCCTACTCCAGTGTATGCTTCCTTTATGCTCTTTGTGCAGATTAGCCTGGATGTGTGTTACTAACAATAATGATGCAAAGTGTAACAGATGAGGCACTCACAGGCATTGTAAATGCAGGCAACTTATGATCTATTTTTCGGTCTCTTGACTGGGCATTCATAACCTGTATGATCCGTTTAGGTGGGGAAGATGGAGGGATATTTTGTCCCATGGTCGTTTCAAGAGGCAGCTGAACGAGCCGGACGTGGAGATAATCTGCCGCGCTCTGCTGGCTTACTGCCTGGTACACTACAGGGGGGATGAGAAGATAAAGAGCTTTATCTGGGACCTCATCACTCCGACAGAGGATGGACAGACAAGGGAACTACAGAACCACCTGGGTATGTATTGGAGCACAGTTTAGGCCGTTCCACCCCATAGCACTGTGGGCCTCATGCAGACAGGAAAACTGCACCATAAGGGACAAAATTGCCAGTGATTTGAATTGGGCTTTTTACCCCTTGAATGCTAAATAGGTTTCCAGTTCATTGCATTGCAATGTATTGGAGATCTCTCTAGCATTCAAGGGGTTAAAGTTAAAAACCTTTTAACCCTTTGAGGGCCAGATCAATGTGTTGCGTATCACTCTGGCACTTAAAGGGTTAAATCAATTTGCTCCACTTTTGTTTTACACATGTGGCCCACAGTGCTTTAACCCTATAAAGATCAGAGGAATGTGCAGCACACTTTTTTTGCAGAGTTGCACACCCCTGTGGTCTATAGAGGATTAACCCCCCTTTGACGCTAGAGGCTTCTCATGCAAATTACATAGCAATGCAATGGAGATGTCTCTCACAAACCACATCACCCCCTGAAGATACAGTTTTACTGATCCAACAGTGTTTGTATTACTTCATTGTTTTCTTTCTCAGATTTTAGTAATACATTTGGTTCTTTGCTGTTAGGCAACGTATAACGTCTGTTTTGGGGTGTACAATGTTGGAGTACCCCTATATTCCATCTTCTCAGTTATATCAGGGTTAGTCAAATTAAAGGGTTAGTAATTTATTTTTTTAAGATAATGAACTATTGTAGCTATTAAAAAAATAAACTAACTGATCCCAGTCCCATCTCTCAGACCTTTATAGTTTGAGAGATAGAACGTTTTAAAGTTCCCCCCTCCTTTCCCTGACATCAGCTGTAAGCTGACAGCAGTAGATCCTGGTCCAGGGACCAGCAGGCTGCTCTTCAGCAGAGCCGAAGTACCAAACTCTGAAAAGGAATACTTAATTGGAATGGTCTACAAAGTGTGCTTGCAAACCAGGCACACTTTGTAGACCATTCCAATTAAGTATTTCTTTTTAGAATTCGGTATTTCGGCTCTGCTGAAGAGCAGCCTCAAGTCTACAGACACGGATCTCCTTCTGTCAGCTTTACAGCTGATGTCAGTGAGGGGGGGTCTTTAAAACGTTCTATGGTTTGAGAGATGGGACTTGGGATCATTTAGTTTATTTTTTTTACATATGCTAGCTGAAAGTACATCATTCCAATCTGTTGGATACCCCTCTTGCTCTCAAAGGGTTAAATATTAATCAACCTGTTTGATTTTTTTGTTGTTAATGTTTGTCTAACCCTTTGAGTGCCAGAGAGGTACGCAACGCATTGCTCTGCAATGCGTTGCGTGCCCCTCTGGCACTCAAGGGGTTAAGCTACAGCTTGCAACACACAAACATTCTCTTTGAATTAATTTTAAGCCAGGATTTTCATTATTTGCATACATCCCTATATGTGTATGTTCCTCCAGTGTTTTTCCACAATGGAAAGTGTCCGTTATGTTGCAGCATCATGCTACAATGCACTGTGTTAATTTTCATTGTATGTGTGGTTGGCAACTTTATACAGTGCAGGAAGTTCTTAGTGTATTGGTAACTAGTAAAATGTTTCTAAGGGAACCACTGGGCACAAAAGGTGTGCAAATCTGGAACAAACCAACATCAGCATAGAGGCCAATAAAAAAAAAAAAAAATGCAAATTCTCATTGATTTTAAATTGTAATTCGCTGAATGTTAGCGAGGTCTCCAGTGCATTAGGAAGCAATCCATTGAATGGCTCTAGCATTCAAATTAGTCACACTTAATGGGAATTGTTATTTCTTCCCCCTATGGTGGTTTTGGTTTGCTCCAGCATTGTCCCGCTTTTTCTTTGTACATAAAGCCCTTAATTGCCTAATGTTTCCATTCCTGAATCATGTTTATCACAAGTATTAACTTGACAGCAGTTTTGGGGGGTTCACTAGGCATATATTTTCTGCAGTAGGAAATGATTTTCATCTTCTGAATTGGTTTTATCCAAGATTGGACAGTGACCTGGCAGAGGCATACAGTGTATTACTTTGCATTGTGTTGCTCACCCCTCTTGTTCTCAAGGAGTTGAGAGTGTAGCCAGAAAGAAGCCAGTACAACCTGTTCACAAAGTGTAATTTCCTCTTTGTAGGTCTGTCTGCTCCTGTGCCTCGGGGCAGGAAGGGAAAGAAGGTGAAGACCCAGACCAGCACTTTTGATATCCACAAGGCTGAATGGCTACGGAAGTATAACCCAGAGCATCTCCTACAAGATGAGGGCTACAAAAAGCACTTAAAGCACCACTGCAACAAGTAAGTTGCTATCTCCGTCACAATGATATTCAAGTCGAGGTGGTTTTCATCCCAATGGAAAGGAAGTTGCCAGCCATAGTAATCTTGTTTAGATAAGTTTTTAGATAATTTTCTGTTATAGCACATTCCATGTCTGTTCTCCTGACCTTCGTGTATAGTGGAACCATGTCTTTGCTCTGACATCAAGGAATAGTCAGGTCATGCCTGTGATTTAACCTCAGGGAATAGTGCAGGTTATGCCTGTGGTCTGACCTCAGGGCATAGTTCAGGACATGCCTGTGGTCTGACCTTGTGGAGTAGTGCAGAACATACCCGTGCTCTGACCTCAGGGAATACTGCAGGTCAAGTCTGTGCTCTGACCTGAGTGTACATTGCAGGTCATGTCTATGCTTCTGACCTGCTTAGTGCAGAGCACATGACTTCATCAGGGTGCCAAGCACTTCATGTAGTGGCGGAACTGGTCATTTGAGGGTACAGATCATAAATAATGATGAAAAGTGTGACAGACCCGGGTATTTTGACTTTAGTCACATAATTCCTTTATGAACATGTATGTATGTATGTGTGTATGCTTGTGTGTCTGTATTATACCCAAAGTACCCAGGTAGGAGTAGGCGGAATTGGCAAATACTCTCACATGAATGAGGGAAAGCCTCACTCATTGACATGCAAGGGTTTTCTGATCTCACCCACTCCTCCCTGGCTTAGTGTACCTCTGTGGTTTGTATGTATATGTGGAATGGTGATAAAATGATAAAAAAGGAGATTCACCAGTGAGTGGGTTACAGAATGCATGTTTATTCAGATTATCGCAAAAAGTTTTGTGAGGAAATGGACTGCACGTGGCTCTACATTTTGGGGAGTATAACAGAATGGAGCTAGCAAAGCAGTAACAATTCAAAATGTGCTCTGCCACGAGCTTCCTCATTTTAGACCTCATAATGCTTTGATGATGATCGCAGTTAATCCAGGCTTTGTCATATTGGGACTTTGGCAGTTTGAGACAGATAGTGATTTTGCGAAAGGGGGGGGGGCAGAAATATTGGAATGTCTATACCATTGGGCCCTTAAAAGTTAAAATGGCTATGTGGGACCATTCTGCAGTGTGGTCACCATCTGCCCTGCCAGTAGTACTTCCCCTGACTTCATGTTCCTCCTGTCGCTGCCTCCAATTTGGTCCGCAGAGAACTGTACACCTAACATTGCTCTTTGTCTTTCAGGGTGTTGCTCAGAGTACGAATGCTGTACTATCTAAAACAAGAAATTATTGGCGTTCACGGTCATAAAGTTTCTGATGGAGTGGATTGCAGGTATATCACATAACATTAAATTACACAATTAAATAAGCTAAACTGGTACAATTCTGGAGGAAATAAAAAGCACCGTGGGGACAAATAAAATTTCCCAAAATTCACATTGATGTAAATATGTCTTTTAATCTTTTGCATGCTAGAGAGAGTGCCACGGAATTGCTTCACAATTCCCTGGCATTCAGTTTAGTCAGAAATCCTTATTTTTGTTTCCTTCTGAGGGGGGGGTCACTGGGGACCATGAGGTTAAGACCCTTGTACTAAGAGGCAGGACATTGAGGGAAAAAGTTTCTGGAGAAGGATACTCCCTCTGAACTCTTACAGTTTTAAGTGTCTTGCTCTGGAAGTGTAGTTCAAGAAGATTTTATTTATTCTCACGAAGAGGAAGGGTCAAAAGTCACTTTGTTGTTGGCCTTCTTACATCGTCTGCATCTGAGTGGGATCTGCTCCATTGGTGGAGCAACCTGATGGCCAGAGATATTGTGAAGTGGAGCTGCTTTACATCCATGTGGTCATAAGCCTGGATATATGTTTGTGTCTCCCTAGTGTGCAGCTCCAATCTGATGATCAACCTATGGAGATCTGACCCTTTTAGATATGGTCCCTTTAAATGTTGTGCTTTGGCAACGACTTTAATTTCACAGCAGCTGCAGCTGGCATCATGGTTACTATGATCTAAGTTGCTCCAAGCAGTGCCTTTTGAATCAAGGGGTTGTGTGGGGACAAGAGGGTGAATAAAAGATGGCAATTATGCAGCTGTTTTAGCTTGGGTTTTATTGCATGGTTGCAGTCAATTTGCATCTCCCTTTCAAGGAAGCCTAATTGCATATGAACACAACGGAAGAGGATCCATGATACAGAGAACTAAGGTGTAGGCTGGAGGGCCATCATGAAGTTCCTTACCTTATTGGCCAGTTTTTCCTGTTCCCATATTTTTTCTGCTTTCCATTTGCTCTCTGCTATGATGGACGCCAGCCTCTCAGGTTGGGTGGCAGTATTTGAACAACATGTGGTTCAAGGGATAGTAATACTTAAAATGTAAAAAAAAATATGTTGTAGGGTTTATCCCCCTGAGTAAAACAAGAGTACTCCCACTGCTGAAAGGTGTTTCATTCAAAAGTTATTAATTTTCAAAGTTGAATTTTTTAGGCGCAATATCACAGTGGCCTGAAATTGTACAGTGGTGCTGTTGCTACACCATCCTATGGAGATTTATGGTCCCGGGACCAGAGCTGCAACCATGCAGTAAAACCCAAGCTAAAACAGCTGCATAATTGCCATCTTTCATTCACCCTCTTGTCCCCACACAACCCCTTGATTCAAAAGGGGGGATAAACCCTACAACATATTTTTTTTTACATTTTAAGTATTACTATCCCTTTAAGGGTCAATAGTTCCTGTTTGAGGCTGCAAATTGGTGTGTTGGAACTCCGAACTATCTGGCTGGCTTTGGTTCGCTGGTCCAAGTTGCTGCGAGGACATGCAGAACTCATGGTGTTTGACAGCACCATGGCAGTTGTGTATGTAAACAGTCAAGGGGGACATGATCATGGCAGCCTGAGAAGAACTGGAAAAAAATTATTTTGTGGTAGTCTTGTGGCTCAGCTCCAACACTAAAGCAGACGTCCTCAGCTAGATCCAACGGAGTGGAAATTCAGTCCATCTTTGATTCCATCACAGCCAAGCTTGAATACCAGGGGTGGACCAGATGGTTTCTCAAAGAAATTACAAGAAACCAAAGTTTTGAGCTAGGTCGAGGTAGACTATGCTGCGCGAGTTGGACACAATTGATAATTCCTTCAGTTTTCCGCATTTGTTTTCTCCTCTTCCACTGATTCCATGTGTATTAAAAAAACATCACGTTGGACAGGTCCCATGTCAAGCTCGTCACTTCACTCTGTTCCAGGAGGGCTCTGTAATTGATCCGCTCAACTTGTCAGAAGACAAGACGGTACAACTATCACTCATTCCAGACTGACTATGCCAGGTTGCATTATGTCATCTGAATTTAGAGAAGCTGGCTTTGACTGCTTGGCTCTTGCCAAAACCCTGGCGGGGGGGGGGGGAGGTTTCTGTGATGTGATTTTGACTATGTCAAAGGCCTGCAAATTGGCGTTGTCTAAAATTTATCACAGGATCTGGTCTCCCCCCCCCCCCCAACTCCTCCTTTCCATCTGCCCAAAATACTGGCTTTCCTTTGGGATGGTTTGCAAAAAGAGATTGTCTTTTGGCTCTTTTCTTTTTCAACTGTGCATCATGTTAGGTTTATGTTCTTCTGGCTAAAATCGCTACTTTTTGCATCATTGCTCACTATACCATTACTATGGGTGCATCCACAAGGCTTTTGTGGAACACTTGTTTTAGGTGACTACATAGACACCACTTCATACTTTCACTAAGTAGTACGGGTTCAATGTAATCACTTAAGCTGAGGAGAGCTTTGGTAGAATAGTGCACTAGGCTGTGGCACCAAACTAGTAGGATTTCTTTCCTCCTGCCTTTTAATTTTGGAAATGTTCGTCCCCTATGGTGCATTTGGTTTTCTCCAGTTAGTACATAAGCCTCATTGTGTGCACTATACATTTTTGCTCACTGAGATTATGGATGTTTAGTAATTGAAATGGGCTTGTTACCTGCACAACTTTTAATCTCATTAATGAGGGAATTCATCAGTGGCTCAATTCACAAGGAAAAGATGATGTAACCATTCACTGATTTAGCAATGGTAGACTCGTATGTGGCCACCTTTTATTCATTAGTGACTGATGGCCAGGTTGCCATGTTCCAATCGCCAGTTTCGATCTGGAGATCTCATTATAGAATAATATTTTTGGTTTAGTTGTTGGGGAATATAATATCAGCAGAACTTGGTCAGATAAAGCCTTCATAATTACTTACATGTCCAGAAAAGTACCTTTCTCCAGCTTCCTAGACTACTAAAATACTTTAGAATTAATAGATTAAAGGAATATTACACCATTTTTATCTTTAGGTATTATTTTCTAGGATTTGCAGTGTTAGAGATATTTCTGGGATCTAGTCTATTGATTATATATATGGGAGATATGTCCTGTGACAGCCGCTCTTGTCTTGTCTATGATTCTAGTGAAATTGACATGTGGGTTCCTGAGCCTGACCATTCAGAACTGCCTGTAGATTGGTGGGATGCAGATGCGGACAAGTCTCTTCTCATTGGCGTGTTTAAGCATGGTGAGTAGGTATGCTTCACACACCTGTTTGATGCGTATTGGCTGACATCTAAGAAATGTCTGACCAAGAACTCAATCGAACATTCTTTAGGGACAAGAGATGTGTACAGCACGTAACAGAGCAATGCTTTGCACACTCCTCTTGTCTTTAACCCTTTTAGTGCCAGAGAGGTAGCCAGTGCATTGCGCTGCAATGTGCTGGATACCCTCACTGGCACTCAAAGGGTTAAGGGTTAGGCTTAACAGAATTCCACCTGAACTGAAACAAACACCTTGCAACAAGTTAGGTGATTTTGAAAGTGCTTTCAGATGGCCTGTACGTTATGTTAGCCATTTTGTTATTAAAAACAATAGTTTGGAGAATTTAGCTTTGTCAGTTTATGCATTTTAAACAGTACCAGCTGGCATTGCTGTGTGCCACATGCCAACCCCACATGCTCTTCCTTCCTCTCTCCTACTTATTCTATAAACTGGAGAAAGGGGGTTCGTATGGTACAGATTTACAGACAAAAAAACCCACTATGTTTAACTTTACTTTTAACCCTTTGAGTGCCAGAGGGGTACGCACCGCATCGCATTGCTTTGCAATGCATTGCGTACCACTCTGGCACTCAAAGGGCTAACTATTTGAGTACCGTAGGGTCGGACATCCCTCTGACACTGGAAAAGGTTATACCTAGTCTACTAATATAGTTTACTCTGTGGTACATGTTAAATCCTTGAGGTCTACCAACAGGCCAGAATTTAAAGTGGAACCAACACTGTATAATAACTTAGGTTATTTTGAAAGAGGTTTCAAAATCACATATTTGCTAGCCATTCTTTATTTAAAACTATAGTTTGATATTTAGCTTAATTTATTTGTAATATCCTTGATTAAGTACAGATGAGTTAGCAGCTCACTCATTTTGATTGATCCACCTGTACTCCAGCAGGGGAATCCTTTACATCCTGACCTGTTGGTAGCCTTTGAGTACCGAACTTGATCACTCCCCCCATTTGATTTCGATGCAGAAAACTTTGACCATATAATTTAATGAAACAGGCATATGCCCCTTACACACTTTGAGAGAGGAGAAGTGGTTATGCATCATCCCAATTAGCTATAATCCTCTGGCACCTAAAAGATTAAAACAGACTGTCATGTTGTTGTCAGTAGAGAGGTGAAAGGAAGAGTAGGGCAGAATGTTAGTATGCGAAAAATGGCTCAGCTATTCAGTACTGTTTAACTTGCATAAACTGACACATAAATAAAGCTGGTTTTCTAAAAATGACTGATAAAATATATTGGCAATTTTCAAAGTGCTTTCAAAAACTCCAGAGTTATTTTTAGGTGACAGAGTCCCTTTAAGAACCAGAGGGAAATGCAGTGCATTGATTTGCAATACATTGAGCGCCCCTCTGCACCTTAAAAGGTTTAACCACGTAAAGACCAGAGGTTTTATACACGCGAGGACCAGAACCATTTAATTCTCTGAGCCAGCACATGTGAGCGATCAAATGTAACGACTCGCTGAGGGAAAGGCTGAAACTGACTGCTCCACTCTTGGAGCAGTCCGTTCTAGCCCCCCCCATCATGATGTGATCATTTAATTCATGACCTGCCAGGACCATCACTGATCCTTAAAGGACCGAAACTTATGACTGTCCTGGCACATCCTTGGATGTTAAAGGGTTAAATAGATATCAGAAAAATGTCTTTGTATTAGTTTGTTTGTTCAGCTACTTTAATTTTACATTGGTCTGTTTTCACTTGTGAGTGTCTCATGACTTTTGGGAATGTAGCATGTTTATTATAGAGAACAGTGTGAGGTGTAGTGGTTTAGAGAGATGAGTTCAGGTGTGTGCTTGGATCCGGCACTCCTGTTAACCTCTTACTGCAGGAGGAGTACCTAATTCACTATAAAAATAATGAGTTGAATACCCCTCTGGTACTCAAAGGGTTAAGTGACACCAATCAGGAGGTGTCAGCATTAACTGGGGAAGACCGACCAGGAAGTATGATGAGCAGCAGGGTGAATATTCTATTCCTAGAGATTGGCAACTCCCCCAGCCTGGGGAATGTAAGAGGAGGCTTGGGGGATTGCCTATATCTGCCAGCCCATGTGAGTGCCAGCCAATATTATTGACTGGCCGCCATGTGGATCTGCCATTATGTGGAGGTTGAGATGAACATTGCAACTTCAATGACACTTGAGTGTTTTATATACATTTTTTTTTTTTTTTTTAATTTTACATAGTGATGGTATACATCTAGTCATCCTCTATCTATTCATTTGTATCCTTTTTTTTCCTCTTTTTGTTCCTTCTGCTTATATTTAATAAAGCGTACTGTGTATATCTGTGAATACTCTCTTTATGTATACTGATTACACTTTTTCATAACCCTTTAAGCACTGAGGATGCAGTCCACTGCACACCCCTCTGGACCGTAAATGGTTTAAAGGGATAGTAATACTTAATATGTAAAAACATATATATTGTAGTGTTTATCCCCCTGGCCTGAAATTGTACAGTGATGCTGTTGCTACACCATCCTATGGACAGCTCTGGACAGCACCACTGTGATATTGCGCCTAAAAATTCTACTTTGAGCTGTAATAAATATTGAATAAAACACCTTCCAGCAGTTGGAGTACTCTTGTTTTACTCAGGGGGATAAACTCTACAATATATATTTTTATGAATTAAGTATTACTATCCCTTTAAGATCTAGGAATCTGTACCTCTCAGGAGTAGGTGTCAGTGGTGATGTAATTTCTATTTCTCTGCCGTCTAATACAGGTAACTGGTAACTTTGGGTAGGCGATCCGCCCCGTTAATTGTAGGCAGGAACAATTCTAGAATTGTATGCAGGGGGTGGAGCCTACCTTCCCTCCTTGGCTGCAGCTAGCCAACCAGCTCCAGTAAGATTTGTTCCTTGGTGAAGACACAAGGCAAGATAACAGTTCTGCTATAGTTTTAGAAACTTTTTTATTTTTCTGTTAGATATGGAATACCACCATTAGGCGGATTACCATAACTGACAATGCCCTTAGATGTGGCTAGCTCAGTAACCAGGTGCTTTTTGTGGACCTTAAGCCCTGGGGGGAAAATCTTGGCTACAAGTTCTTTCCTCATCAGCTGCCCACCGAGGCTTCTTCTTAATACATGGTAGTCTGAAGACAGAAGATCTGCAGGAAAGGTGAGCAACCCTTTGAGTGCTGCAGGTCCACATGTCCCACAGTGCCCCTCCATGCAGGGGTTTACCTTTGGAGTTCCTATTGCACACTCCTGCACTCATTGGGTTTATCTGTATGTCTGTTGGGTGTTTGGAGCAGGTTTATGTGGTAGTTTTGCATCTTTTGGGGGGGGGGGGGTTCTGACACTTTTCCTACTGGATCAGTGGTTTTTTGAGTATCCTAATATGTTTTAGTGATGTTTCATGCATTTTTATTTCACTGTTTCAATTTTGTAAAATTTGATTTGGCGCGCTTTACCGCACAGGCTCCATTGCTCCATTCATTCCTATGGGACTGTACAGTTTGGGACATATCTCTGCAACCTTTTAACCTAGAGACTTCTGAGATGGCTCATTTTTCTTGTCTGCCCTTGCTCTATCATCCAGTTCATTTTCATAGTGTGTAGCGGGGCTCAGGAGGCTTCGGGCACTGTTTGGGTACCTTTTCTGGGAAAACTACATTTCCCATGAGCGCTTGCTTCGCATGCTCGTTTCTGATTGGCTCCCGCCACAGCAGCCTTTTTGTACCATTTCCAGAACGAGTACCCTACACAGTGCTTGGACTCTCCTTCTCTCTGTACTGATTAACCCTTAGCCTGCCAGATAAGTCTATTTTAGCGATTTCTGGGGTGAAACTTTAATCCTACACACTGTACTTGGGTGATTTCTTATACTATAAGGTTATTTGACACTGTGAGAATGTCTATACAGTTGGAGCTTGGGGCCAGACCTAAGACTAAGGATGCTGGGGTCTCTGTATCCCCTATTGCGAATTGCTCTTCCTGTCAGTCAGGGTTACCTAGAGAATTCTCAGGTCATTTATGCTCAGCATGTTCTGATATCCTTGAGAGTCTCCCAGGGACCTCCAGCCATGCATTAGAGGCTGGGTGCAAGATTTCAAGGCTGCTACCAGAGACCTTAGGTCTACATTGCAACTCTTTCCATCCCAGTTACAGGGGGTCTTCCATTCTAGTCAATAGTTAGTGTCTCAAATCTTTCTAGAGCTGGTTGGCTGCAGCCAAGGAGAGAAGGTAGGCTCCACCCCCACATACAATTCTAGAATTGTTCCTGTCTACAAATAAAGGGGCTGATCGCCTACACAAAGTTAACAGTAACCTGTATGGACTAAGAGAAAATGATTTAACAGGTAAGGCTAAAATCCTCTTATTTCTGTACTGATTTCACCTCTTCTTTTTCAGGTTATGAAAAATACAACACTATACGGGCAGATCCAGCTCTCTGCTTCCTGGAACGGGTTGGCAAGCCAGATGAGAAGGCTGTGGCTGCGGAGCAGAGGGCTAATGATTACATGGATGGGTAGGCTGAAGTCCTCAATGGGAGTGTAGTTGCCAGCTGTATTAGCTGAGCTGGGGTGGGCGGAAGGCTGACGTGGGTGAATTCTCTTAAAATGTGTTTTGAAATAAATTTCCTCTCCAAAATATTTACCAGAGATGTTGAAGATCCAGAGTACAAACCTGCACCTGCGTTGTTCAAGGATGATATGGAGGTAATGTATGTCCTTTCATTCAATAACTGTGTTATGGGATACATTTTCCTTCCTCTGCATGTATCTACATGGTATGCTGATTAAGTAGATTATCATTTAGATTAGGATGGAGTGGGACTTCTATATAAAAGCATAGTGGAGCAATTCTGGGGCAAATCAAATTCGCTCCATCTTTTTTTAATAGTTAAGGCTCAATATACATAGACTAACACAGTGATATATTAAACATTTCACTTTCCTGCTCTTGGCTGGTTGGAGACAGTGGAAGTTGTAGTCTTCAGCAGATGGAGGACCAAAGATTGCCTACCCTTGGACTAACATCAGTTTTTCAATGTATTGGAGTCAAGGGCACACAGGTGGTGGTGGTGGGTGGGGGTTCCAGTTTCCCTGAAAACCAATGTGCACTCTTGCCCATATCAGATTAGTGTAGTGGCTGTCCATCTTTTTCTAATGCTCAGGACATCTTAACATACACCCCTAAAAATTGATTGGCACCCCCAACATTCATTCGGGTTTTTTCTGGAAGACCTCACCGAGCAGCCGGTAAGTTTCTGGGCACCCCAGTGCTCAGCCATAAGTTTCTAGGTGCCCCCTACGTGTTGCCACAAAGTTGCTGGGCGCCCCCTACTCACAACCGGGAAGATTCTTGGTTCCCCCTACTCACAGACGGAAAGTTTCTGGGCAACCCCTATGTGCAGCCAGGAAGTTTGTGGGCGCTCCTGATGTGCAGCCGGGAAGTTTCTGGGCACCCCCTATGTGCAGACGTGAAGTTTCTGGGCTCCCCCTACGTGCAGCCTGACTTTCTATTATTTATGACCATTTTGATACAGTGGATATAAAAAGTCTACACACCCCTGTTAAAATGCCAGGTTCTTGTGATGTTAAAGAATGAGACAAAGATAAATCATGTCAGAACTTTTTCCACCTTTAATGTGACCTATAACGTGAACAATTCAATTGCAAAACAAACTGAAATCGTTGAGGGGGAAAAATAAAAAACTTACAATAACCTGGTTGTATAGGTGTGCACACCCTTAAACTAATACTTTGTTGAAGCACCTTTGGGTTTAATTACAGCAATCAGTCTTTTTGGGTATGAGTTTATTAGCATGGCACATCTTGACGTGGCAATATTTGCCCACTCTTCTTTGCAAAAGGGCTACAAATCTGTTAGATTGCGAGGACATCTCCTGTGTGCAGCCCTGTTCAGATCACCCCACAGATGTTCAGTTGGATTCAGGTCTGGGCTCTGGCTGTTCCATTCCAAAACGTTAATCTTCTTCTGGTTAAGCCATGCTTTTGTGGATTTGGATGCGTGCTTTGGGTCGTTGCTGTGCTGAAAGGTGAACTTCATCTTCATCTTTCTAACGGACGCCTGAAGGTTTTGTGCCAAAATTGCCTGGTATTTGGAACTGTTCATAATTCCCTCCACCCTGAGGAAAAACAGCCCCAAAGCATGATGCTGCCACCACCATGCTTCACTGTGGGTATGGTGTTCTTTGGGTGATGTGCAGTGTTGTTTTTGCGCCAAACATACCTTTTGGAATTATGGCCAAAAAGTTCAACCTTGGTTTCATCAGACCATAACACATTTTTCCACTTGCTTTTGGGGGACTTGATGTTTGTTATTGCAAACTTCAGCCGGGCTTGAATGTTTTTCTTTGTAAGAAAAGGCTTCCATCTTGCCACCCTACCCCATAGCCCATTCATATGAAGAATACAGGAGACTGTTGTCACATGTAGCACACAGCCAGTTCTTGCCAGAAATTCCTGCAGGTCCTTTAATGTTGCAGTAGGTCTCTTGGAAGCCTCCCTGACCAGTTTTCTTCTCGTCTTCTCATCAATTTTGGAGGGACGTCCAGTTCTTGGTAATGTATCTGTTGTGCCATATTTTCTCCACTTGATGATGACTGTCTTCACTGTGTTCCATGGTATATCTAATGCTTTGGAAATTCGTTTGTGCCCTTCTCCTGACTGGTATCTTTCAACATTGAGATCCCTCTGATGCTTTGGAAGCTCTCTGCAGACCATGGCTTTTGCTCTGAGATGGAACTAAGCAAATGTCAGGATAATCCTACTAGAAAAGCTGAACTTTATTTGTGATTAATCGGAGTCACTTTAAATGGTGGCAGGTGTGTAATGACTTCTGTTTAACATGATATTGAATGTGATTGGTTAATTCTGAACACAGCCACATCCCCAGTTTTAAGAGGGTGTGCACACCTATGCAACCAGGTTATTGTGATTTTATTTTTATTTTCCCCCCTCAACGATTTCAGTTTGTTTTGCAATTGAATTGTTCATGTTATAGGTCACATTAAAGGTGGAAAAAGTTCTGACATGATTTATCTTTGTCTCATTCTTTAAAATGACAAGAACCTGCCATTTTAACAGGGTGTGTAGACTTTTTATATCCACTGTGCATACACTTTTGAAAAATCAAAATTCCTGTTTTTATCAATATAGTGGCACCCTAATCTAGTGCCCACAGAGCACCTAAGTGCCATGCCTCCCTGGCAGAGAAACACTGGATTAGAGAGACATAAATATTTAGCACCACCTGATAATGCTGCTCTTGTCTGTGGTGTGTGTGGGAAACCTGTGACTCTCCAACTTCTTTTGGGCTACAACTCCTTAGATTCACTGACAGCAATCACAGTAATGTGGGCCTTATGCACAAAAGAAAAGATGTGCAATTCTGTGGCTAACCAGATGTACGCTATGGGACAAATAGACATTCCCAAAATTCCCATTGATTTAAATGGGCCTTTTAACCCCTTGCATGCTTTACAGATCTCCAAAGTGTGGCAGACCTCTAGCATTCATTTAATGACAAGACCGACTTAAATCATCTGGAATTTTTAATTGTCCCCTATGTTACAGTTGGTTTGCGTCAGAATTGCTTCTTTTCTTCTTAGTCCATCAGACCTCAGTGTGTGAAGACCTATCCCATATTGTTCTGATGGAAGAGAAAGCAATGTGGTTAAGCAATATTAAAGACTGTAATAAATCACAGTATGTTGCACACTCATCTGGTTTTTAAATGGTTAAAAAACGGTATTGGAAGAAAATGGCTTGCATTTTATTTTTGTTTCTCCAACCCTGAAAGCTATAATGTGTTATGGTGAGCAACAAGAAGAAAGCCATCTTGTTCTATTGCTTAGAGTCACATCCTCCTTGTAGGACTCTAGTTAGTATATTGTTATAAAACATGATTACTGCAGATCTGCTCTAATTCCCTATAGGATGATGCTTCATCGCCTGGAGATCTGGTGATAGCAGATGGAGGTAAGAAAGAACTTACACCTTCTTTGTCCCAGCCTACCATTGTCTACATTGTAAGCTGTCATGAACAGCTTTTATACTGATGTAACAGGATGCACAATTGTTCACTTGTTTTAAGTCATTTAAAGGGATCGTAATGTTTCACAAATAAAGCATTTCAGATTAATCTTCATAGTATTTGGGCCACGGAGAATGTTATTTCAATACTGTCCAATTAAAAACAGCTCAGAATTAATCTTCTTAGTATTTGAGCCATAGAGAGTGTTATTTCAATACTGTCAGAGCTGTAGTTCAAGAGTAATTGAATTATAAAGTATCCCCCTCCCACCCCTTTTGCTGATGTAATACTGCGCTCCTCAGAGCAGCAAGACTGTCTGGATGGATTGCAGAGAGGGATAATCTTCAGTGAGCATAAGGAAAAACCTGTCGAGTGGGCGCAGGGTTTTTCTTTTAATCACAGTATGAAGATTGTCCCTTGCTGTGATCTGTCCGCACAAGTGACCAGTTTCCACATCTTAGGGGAGGTGGCTTACACTAGGTAAAAGGGACGGAGGGGGGTGCTTTATTATTCAATTACTCTTGAACAGTTCACTGTTAAATGGTCGCATTTTAAATATCTTACAGCTGCACACCGCATTAAACATGTCGCCTAGCTTAAAGTGGCGACATGAGAATGTCACTCTGCATATAAGTTCCAGATTCTCATGTCGCCTCATTTATGGCGCATACCTGATTTTACTTGTAGTGGCCGTATTTCCCTGTCATAACTGTAGACCATGGAGACCTATCTAGTAAATCAGATCTTCCTTTCCTCCCATTAAGACAAGTAGAAACATGGGTGAAGGTCTCTGTGAATGCTCAGTTTGCTATTCCAAAGCGCACAGAAGAGAGTATGCACAGCAGGGACAGACAGTCAGGTCTCTGTGCACTCTGTTGCCTGTCTCTCTTCTCTGCAATATCAGATTTGCCTTCACCGGATCAGCATAACCCATAAAAAAGTACTGTAGCCACAATGCAGTGGGAAAAACATCTCGCCAAACTGTGAATGTGTGAGATAAGAGGTCCAAGCCGGCACCGGATACCCTGGGCCGTAGCAGTGTCCCCTACTCCGCCAAATGTAAGGCTGGCTCTCCAGTGAACCATCGATCCACCTGGCTGGAGAGACAGCGAGAGCTGTGGTACTTTTTTATTCTGTGTTATGGGTTACACTGAGCCCTGCCATGTAATTCTGCACCAGACAAGGGGGGATAGATCACAGAGCAGCGCTCAGCATAACTCATAACTCAGAATAAAAAAGTGGCACAGCTCTCTGCACACACCGAAGAGATCTGCTACAAGTAAAATCAAGTATGCACCATTTAATGAGGCAACATGAGAATCTCACGGTTTTATATATATATATATATATATAATAATATATCAACATTCTCATGTTGCCCTTTTAAAGCAGGCAACATGTTTAATGCGGCTTGCAGCCGTGTAATATTTAAAATGCGACCATTTAATTGGATACCCTCTTGAACTACAACTCCTGGCAGTAAAGAAATGCAAATTGGGGATCAGTCGATACAGATATACACGCCTATTTAGCTTTAAAGAAAAAATTCTGAGATTTCCATGATAACGCGCCTTCTCGCAACCGGATGTATATAGGAGAAATCTAGTCTTCCAGCATGTGGAATGCAGGTCAGCCACAGAAATATGGAAGACAAAATATTTTGGGGTGTGCCTGACCTCCGGGAGGGATAGAAGGAGAATGGAAGTGCACAGGGGATGGGTAAGCGAATGAGTGTGTAAAAGAGTAAATTGTAAGAATGATATCATTAACCTCTGAAGAAGTTACTCTGTGACGAAATGCGTAAGGAGTATGGAATTGATTTTAGTACACAAGGTGTATGTGTGATTTTAAAGAATTATATATTAAATGTATCCAGCCAAAGTCCAGGCTGTCTTTCCTCTTATTATTACGGAGAAGGAATGTTGGGAGAGGAAGGATCGATGACGGTAATACATTTATTTCATTACGTGCTGTTGTACCGAGAGGCCAGTTAAGCCTCAGTATCCAGTAAGTACCCATCGTGAGGGGGTGGTGTGAGCATAAAGGGTCCATCAAGTACGAAAAATTGTTCTTAGAGGCGCATTTGCACTGAGTCTGTTTTCTTTTGAAATAACACTCTCCAAGGCCAAAATACTATGAAGATTTATCAGAGCTGTTTTTTTGTGAAAGATTACTATCACTTTAAGGCTTCTGATATAGCTTTGGAATGGTTTTTCCTTCAAAGGTAACTATACTTAAAAAATAAGTGGATTAATGTGTTTAACTGAAGGACTTGTCAAAAATGTGTCCATTTTACAGCAGTCTGGTATATCAGTATTCCTTTTTTATTTTGATAAAGATTGCCTCTGCGGATAAGAGTGTAGTTTTTCTTTACAGGATTTCTGATTCAGACTATTGAAAACTCTCTTGTTCATGGAGTTGTGATATAAATGCAGCCTTAAAGGAGCAGTAAACTTTTTTTTTGATGAAAAGACATATTTTATAGAGCATTTCCTGCTGAAAAAACAAGGTCACTACCACTGCTGTCAGATGCTTTATTCAAAAATTATAGTAGTTTAAATAATCAGGAAGTGAATTTACTGTGTTTACTTCCTGATAGTTCTGACTGACAGGAAGTGACAGGCAGTTTCTATCACATTCTATGGAGAACTGTATGTCTCTGACTTTCCTCTCCATTAGAATCTAACAGGAAATCTAATTAGAATTTGACTACTAGAGGGCACTGCTAATGTAAAAAAACATGGGTTTAAACTGTAATAACTCTGGAAATATAAATCTCTCAGCAGTGGGAGTACCATTATATTACTCAATAGGAAAATCCCTACAATATATATTTTTTCATAAACAAAGTTTACTGCTCCTTTAAATGAGATTTATTTTTACAGGTAACTGCAGAATCAATTAAAGAAAAGAACTAGATATACTGGATTGCTGTATGAAGGTTTTTCATATATGTTGGTCCTCCTGTTAAATAGATGAGCCACTTAGTTTATAGGAATTGAATCCCTTTTAAGGAGGTTTATTTTACATAGAAGGTGTTCCTTATGTGAGTAAACTTGGATACAGTTTCATTTTTGAGTACTGCATTCCCTAGAGATCAGGAGGTGTAGACCAACAGCATACTGAAAATGGAATGTTTGTAGTTCAAGGAAAACATCTTGATTTAAAATTAAAGCTGTCTGTGACATGCCTTCTGTGGTGACTACACCTTCCATTTCCAACCTGTAGCAAGAGATTTTAGATTATTCTGAGAAAAAGAAGTGTTTGTTTTCCCACAGGAAAAGGGGGTACTGAATGCTGTGGAACTTGTAACAATTAGTTCCCCTTAAAGTAGGCCTGTCACTAGGAAAAGGAATCCCAAAGTAAAATGTACTTTTTATTAATTCCTAAGCTTTTTTTTAATTATGCCAATTTTAAGTTGTATCTATTTTAAATTTAAAAATGTACATCTCTGCCTACCCTGGTGTTAAAATAGAAGGACAGAGTGGAGAGTCAGTGCATTCTGGTAAGACTTCACTGACAAGACTTAAAGGAGTAGTAAACTTTTGTTATAAAAAATATATATTGTAGGGCTTCTTCTGTTGAATAAAACAAGGGGTTCCTTCTGTCGATAGATGCCTATTTTTACAGTTATTAAAGTATAAACTTGTTTTAGTTATTTATATTTATTACATTAAAAGTACCTTCTAGTGGTAATATTCCAATTAGTTATTCCGTTACATTCTGTTTGAGAGGAAAGTCACTGACAAACATTTCTCCATAGAATGTGATAGAAATGGCTGAGACATGCTGTTGGAACATTCAGGAAGTAAACAATCTGTAAAGTCACTTCCTGATTATTTAAACTGCTACAATATTTGAATAAAACAAATGACAGTGGTGGAAGTACCCTTGTTTTACGTAGCAGGAAAAAAGTCCTATAACATATAGGTTTTCATTAAAAAATATATATATTGCTCCTTTAAAATCAGGGTGTTCCCCAGACAAGTGATATTAGTGTAGAGGCCAACGTGGAGTAAACTGGTGAGACCTCCTCAGACCTCATTGGATTTCAACTTGATGGGTGAAGATGATGCAGCAGTCAGAGTCAGGAGTGACATCTAAGGGATCCCAAATATGTGATCTGGTGTCAAGCTGAGATGGAGGTTAATTGGAGACAAGCACAACTGTTTTTTTCTCATACTTGGATGTTTATTTTGAAAGAGTATAGGTAGTGCTTCACCAGCAGAGTGTGCTAGCAGTCAGATGTGTTGGACAATGCAGATGTCATGCAAAGGTCAAAGTTTAAGTAAAAAACAAAAAAAAAACACAAGGTATAGATAATGTTTTCTTCATTGATGAGCACATTTTTTAGTTTGTAGAATGTAAGGAACATTTTGTATTTAGACTTTCTTTATGAGATAATTATAAGTCCAAGTAAAATCAAGAAATGGATCCCACCAGCTGTTGGACAACAGCTCTCATCATTTCTATGGGAGCTGTAGTCCAACAAATGCTGGATGGCTGAAAATTGCACATGCTTGAAATTAAGAAGTGTAAAGCCTTTATCTGACGAAATGAATAGCACTTCCTGGTTACGGTTTGCCTCACTGACTCTTTCTTCTGTGTATGATCAGATGGGCAGGTAATGGAAGGAGATAAAGGCTACTGGCCCACACAGTCTGCACTGACCACCCGCCTTCGCCGCCTTATAACAGCCTTCCAGCGCACCTCCAAATTTAGGCAAGTCCAACAAGTTCCACCCATGTTCCCAGTACATGCAGCAGTGACACAGGCACCGTTTGAAGATGCAACACTGAATCCAAAAATGGTGGCCAAGATTGAAAGACAGCAAAGGTGAGATATAGCTGCAATAGTGCATGTGCAGAGGGTGTATGTGTTAGATTTGTTATGTAAGTAAAAGCGCTCATGTACATATATGTAAGATTTGTAATCTAAGTAATAGTGCATGTGTCTGTATGTGTGAGCGTTATCATTAAAGTAATGGTGTGTGAGCCTTATGTATAAAGTGGAGTTATTCTGGAGCAAACCAGCTGGGTCATGGGGACAAAAAATTTCCATTTGTTTAAATTTGGCGTTTATCCTTTGAATGCTACAGAGGTCTCAAGTGCACTTCTTCACAATACATTCTAGATCTCTCTAGCTTTCAAGGACTTAAAAGCCCCACTTCAGTCAATGGGACTTTTGCAAATGTTTTATTTCTCCTATGTGCGGTTGGTTTGCCCCAGAATTGATCCACTTGTATATACCTAAGGAATTTAATGTATGTTTACTTTAAAGTATATTTCTCCAACTTGGGGCTTTAAAGGAACACTATTGTCCCATAAAAAAATCTTTTAGTTTTGTAGAGGTTAAAATAATAAAGTATGTGCCACAAATCCTATCTCTCAAACCGCTATGGTTTGAGAGATATAGTCAATCAAAGTTCCCCTCTCCCTCCCCTTCTCCTGACGTTAGCGCTCTGCTGACAGCAGGAGATTCCGGTCCGGGGGCCGGCCAGCGGCTGTGCAGCAGAGCCGAATTTGCGTTATTTAAAAATAATTACTTCATTGGAAAAGTCTACAAAGTGTTCCTGGTTTGCAAGCACACATTGTAGACCATTCCAATGAAGTAATTATTTTTAAATAATGTGATTTTGGCTCTTCAGAAGAGCCTCCTCAAGTCGTACAACTTGAATCTCCTGCTGTCAGCTTTACAGCTGACATAAGGAGAAGGGGAGGGAGGAGGAACTTTGAATGCCTATATCTCTCAAACCATAGCGGTGTGAGAGATGGTATTTGTGGCACGTAGTTTATTATCTTAACCTCTACAAAACTAGAAAAAAATGTTATGGGACATTACTGTCCCTTAAATGGAGCTCATATCAAGCTCTCAGACATAAAGTGATGTGCTGCTGTTACCCAGCCCTTCAGATCATGGAGGTCTGGGTGTGTTTCAGGCAACGTTAAGGTTTGCAAACTCGACACTCCCAGCTTTCAGATAACACCCCCAACTTCAAAGCCCCTTCTCCAGACCCTTTTTTGAAGTGAGATTTGGGACAAGTACTTCCATGCCACACACTGACAGAGCGTTTCAGCTGCAGACCACTTCTGAGATCCAGTGAGGAGAACCAAGCATACAGGGATTCTTTCAATATATTCTATACATTTTCCCTTGTTTGCAGGTGGACACGGAGAGAAGAAGCAGATTTTTACCGTGTAGTCTCTACATTTGGTGTGGTATTTGATCCAGGAAGGGGGCAGTTTGACTGGACCAAGTTTCGAGCCATGGCCAGACTGCACAAAAAGACAGACGAAAGTCTGGAGAAGTATCTTTATGCCTTTATAGCAATGTGCCGCAGGGTTTGTCGGCTGCCTTCTAAAGATGGTGTGTAACTTTTGCATATTGTCATTCATTGTCTGTTTATCTGCATGTATGAGGTAATCTGCCATTGTGATTGGGCAGACCAAATCAGTTTTTAACCCCTGGAGGCCAGAGCGGTGCATGACATATTGTGAATCAATGTTGCACAGGGTGTGGTCTACAATGGGTTAATATGTTGAATGGTCAATCATACTTTGGCTATTACAATATCAGAACTGCTTTTTTATGCAGTTGTGTAAAATCAAAAGATGAGCAATTCTGTTAGCAAACCACCTACATCATAAGGTGGAAAATAAAATCCCCATTCACTTAAAGGGATAGTAATAAATAAATAAAAAATTTTATTTTATATTGTAGCCCTTAAAAAAACATTAAAAATGATATAAGTCTCATCTCCCAAACCTTTATGGTTTGGGAGATATTCACAAGTAAAATAAAGTAAAGTTCCCTTTTCCTGGCTGTTTCAGCCAAGTTTGCCATCTAGTGGACAGATTTGGAATCTGGTCCACAGATCAACCAGCAGCTCTTTTAGCAGTGCCGAATTCACGATCTTTAAAATGAACTACTTAATTGGAACTGTGTACAAAGTGTGCCTGGCTTGCAAGCACACATTGTAGACCATTCCAATGAAAAAATTATTTTTAAAGATCGTGATCTCGGCACTTCTGGAGAGCCGCGGCCGGTTAAGGGACCAGATTCCAAATCTGAGAGCTAGAACGGTGACGTCTCTCAGGGGGAAACTTTGCTTGTGAATATCTCCCAAACCATAAAGTTTTGGGAGATAAGACTTATATCATTTTTCATGTTTTTTTAAGGGCTACAATATAAAATAAAATTATTTCCAAGTATTAGTATCCCTTTAAATGAGGCTTTTACCCCTTAATTGCATAGGTTTTCCCTGTGTTGCAGTTGGTTTCCTCCAGAACATCTCCAGTTCATCTTATTAACTCTAAAGGGATAGTAACTTTTCACAATAAAAACAGCTTCAATTAATCTTCATAGTATTTTGGCCACAGAGAGTGTTATTTCAATACTGTCAGAGTTGTAGCACACCCCTCTGGTCCTTAAGGGGTTAAGGACCTCTGGTTCCTATGCATTGAATAAACACATGACTATCTGTTTTTCATTCTAGAGTTTGCAGACCCTTCCATCTCCATCCAACCAATAACTGAGGAGAGAGCCTCCCGAACGTTGTACCGGATTGAGCTTTTGAGGAAGGTACGAGAACAGGCTCTTCGCCACCCACAGCTGTTTGAGCGTTTAAAACTTTGCCAACCAAATCTAGACCTGCCAGTGTGGTGGGAGTGTGGGACCCACGACAGGGATTTGTTAATTGGTGCTGCAAAGCATGGGGTGAGCAGGACAGACTATCACATCATGCGTGACCCTGAACTGTCTTTCATGGTGGCCCAGAAGAATTACAACCAGAACAAAGGCACTTCCTGTACCCCGATCTTAGTAGCGCCAAATCAAGTGGCTTTGTCCTCTTCTCCTCTCACTCCTCAGCCAAAGCTACAGGACCTGAAAGGGAGCACAAATGAAGAGGTCAAAATTAAAAATGAGGAACTGAAGGAGGAGACCCCATCATCGGAGGAAGAGTCTGCATCTTTGGATCAGACTAAGACACGGATTAAAGTTGAATCCTCAAATCTCACCAATGGTCCATTAAATCAAGCAGGAGAGATTAAGCCAGTTGTTAAATTGGAGACAGATAGACGCATGGTAGCAGCAAGGACTGAACCCCTCACCCCTAATCTGACTTCGAAGAAACAGAGAATGAGCAAGAGGGAGTCTGCTTCCAGCTCTGATTCAGACTCGGACTCCGACCGATCATCGTGCTCATCCAGATCCTCCTCCTCTTCTTCCTCATCCTCCTCCTCCTGCTCTCGCTCAGGATCCAGCTCTTCCTCTTCTTCCTCGTCCTCTTGCTCATCCTCCTCATCCTCTTCTTCCTCATCCTCCTCCTCTTCATCGTCTTCGTCTGAGGACAGCGATGACGGAGAAGAGCAGAAAAGTGGTATGTATATTTGCATTCATTTGTGCAAATTTGTCACAATGTGTTTTCTAGTTCTCTGGAGTCCTGTCTATAAACCCTACTGGTACTGATTTTACTGGTGCAATTCTTTGATTAAATAAAAGAATGTGAGTCAGTGCAAAACTTATTACAATATAATAATTGAATCCACAAATCTGAGATATATTTTCTCTATTGTGGGGAGTCAGCCATTTCCTTTTTTACCATTTGTGTATCATTTTGTATAACAAGGATTGCTCTCTGATTTGACAGATGCAAATCTCTTGCCTCATAAGTGGAGGAGTTCTGTAGCAAAACAACTGTACCATAGGGGAGAAATGCAAAAACCCCACTAATTTAACCCTTTGAGTGTCAGTACCACTCTTTCACTCAAAGGGTTAAATGGGTCTTTTAACGCCTTGAACTTGAATTGTTCTCCAGTGCATTGTTGTGCAGTTCAGTGGAGACTTCTCTAGCATTCAAGGAGTTAAATGTTCCATTTAACCCTTTGACTGCCAGAGGGGGGTACATTGCATACCCCTCTGGTGCTCAAGGGTTAAATCAATGGGAATCGTGAGAATTTTTGTTTCTCCCTGCGGTGCACTGGATTTGAGCCAGAATGTTTCCACTTTCCTTTTAAACATAAGGACCTTAAGTCTTCTTTTGGTTCCTGAGGCTTAGGGAGACTCTTAAAGGGGAACTCTCACCTGTATTAATGTTTCCTTCATTTTAATGCTCCTGTGGACTGAATTTTTTTTTTTTTGTTTGTTTATAAATATATATAATGCTGTTTTCTTCAAGATATTTGTTTTTAAAGTTAAAGGGATAGTAATACCACTAATCCTCATATTGTAGTCATGGTAAATAATTATTTCACTGAAACTGTCTTCTACATGTGCTTGGTTTGGGTACGGTTATCTCTCAAACCATAAATGTCTGAGAGATGACACTGGGGAGAATTAAATGCTTTTTAACATGGCTACAATATGGGGATTAGTAATATTTAAGTATTACTATCGCTTTAATCTGGTAATGTGACTTCAGGACAGGCTGCTGTACAGCTCTGTACCACAGCCTGTCAATCTTCATCTGTTCCCCTCCCCAAGTAGTGCCTTGTTCCAACCTCTTCCAATGACTGAGGATTTCTTCATGTAAGCTGGAGCTCTCTCTCGCCAGTGGGACCACTCCAGCTCATAAGGAGGAATCCTCCGTTGTTGGAGGAGGTTGCAACAAGGCAATACTTGGGGAGGGGAACAGACAAAGATTGACATGCTGCAGGACAGAAAAGACCCACTTCCTGTCCTGAAGAGACGTCACTGGATTAACTTTAAAAACAAATATCTCGAAGAATACAGCTTTATATTAAAAAAAAAAAAAACAGGAGAGAGTTCCCCTTTAAATTAGGTCACAATAATTGAAGTGTAACTTGTGTTCTTTTGTTAAAATGTTCTTTCTCTTTCGTCCATTGTGGAACACAGAAACTATGGGGTAAAGTATCCTCCTCCAGGAGGCAGGGCACTTGCATAAAGAGTTCTCTAGAGGCATAGACTCCCTTCCTGCTCCACTTTAACCCCACCAGTCATGCTTGGTTTTAAAGGTTTGCTGGTAGGAGACAGGGAGTCTCTTAGCTTTGTTGTCCTCTTTTCTAATGTGTATGGGGTTGTTCAGTCCCCCACTAGGTGGGCTCGTATCCCTGTTCCTCCAGGATGAATATGGACTAGGGGCAGACTTTTACTGGACCTGGGGTCTGCTTGGGGATGGCTTTCAGAAGTTCATTTAGCCAGTCTCCTTTCCTTTGCAATTCATAGGAGCCTGAAGACTAAAAGTTACTCTTTCAGAGTGCACAGGTCCAGTAAGTACGGCCTTGCTGGTTGACTTTCTAGCAGCCACAATCTGAGGACTGTGGTTTATTGCTATACTTGCCCTCTGGCCCTTTAAACTTATTTTCACATCACCTACTGGCTATTTCAGCAGTTCAAGGGGTGGATGCATATATTTGTAAACTTTTAATACCTTTTTCTACTTTTGAACAGTATTGGGCCGTGGTACTTTTAAAGAATGGGCTCTTGCTGGTGCCATCTTGGATGTGCATCAGTTAGTGTTGAGTAACGTCCTGCAGCACCAGTTGGGATCTTGTTTGCATGAATAGATTGATGAGCTCTTAAGTGTCTTCCACGCTGCTCAGCACTAATGTATGATATTTTTATGAAGAAAACAATTGTTAATTATTAAATGGGAGACCAAAAATCTGTGAATGTATTAAATGAAATGGAATTCTATGTAGTATGCACTGTTGGGTAGCAAGAGGATCACCCTTACATCGCATTTCTGAAACGTTCACAGATATAGATGCCCCAAAGTGGTGAGTGTCCAAGTTATGAATTTTTAGAGTAAATAAAGTAGACAACCAAATGTTAATAAAGATAACAAAAGTAGTAAATTATATGTATTTTTGAATAAAATTATGTTAATGTGTAAGAAAAAAAAAACAAAAAACACGGGGTATGAATGGGTACTCAAAGCCTGATATGCAAGTGTGTGGACATAAATACTGGCATAATGTGACTGCCTGAAAACTAAAAATAATCCACACTGGAGCCAGACCTGCAAACTATAATCTTATGAAACAGAAATGTGGTTAGCTGTTTGACCCTTTGAGTGCCATAGATCTACACCGGCACTCAAAGGGTTAATACGCAGCTCCTGTCATGGAAGTATGATCCACGGCTCGAGACTTTAACCATTCGACATCAGAATGTCACTCTCTTCACACGGGTGATTTTTTTAATGCACCTTTTTATATGTCGCCCGGTAGAGGTCAACATGTCAATGGTGAACTTTCTGTGTGTGTTTTGGAGACTGTTGTCTCCCCCCTTCCCGATATGGGTGGGTGCTGTTTACTGATGGCTAGAGAGACGCAGCTCCATTTTTAAACTTCTGGAATTGCATTTCACAGCATCCAGTTCTTCACAGGCTTTTTGGTAAAGGAAGTGGTTGTCCTTACCTGACCATCTTCCTTTTTAAATTCTGCATGTTACGCAGAGACTGGTCACTCCCTCCTGCTTGCCACATTAACCTCTTCAGTCAGTATTTTTAAAGATTTACAAGCAATTTTATTCTACTTTCTACTGCTTATACTCCAGAAACCCCCAAAGAATAAATTGTCAGATTCTAAGGGACACACGGAGGCTGTCTGTCACTAAAGTGGAGTGATCGCATTGGAAGAGATTGATATCTAGCCAATGCGATCGCTCCACCTTAGTGACAGACAGCCTCCGTCATCGGAGGATGATGGGTAGTGGGACGGAGCTGTCTCTGGTCGGCAAAGTTCGGCAAGCCGGAAGTAGGCTGCCGGACACTTTTTAAAGTTTAATTCTTGCGCAAGTAACTGCTTTTTAAATATAATGAACACTATTTTCAGTGTTTTAGATAAATGCTGTAACTAATGAGCATTACATGTAGTTAGTTGAGAGATCCCCTTTAAAGATTAGGTAGATAAGTGCCTGTATTCCTTTGTGAAGGAGAACTTTGTGGCTTCTGGTGCTGCTCTTTGCCCTACCTTTGACATTTCATGGGTTCTAATGCTATGGCTGTTTGGGCAGAGGGATCAGCTTTTGGATGGTGTCCAAGTGGAGGCTGCCAAAGAGGATTGGGTGGTTTCAAAACCCAAGATCCTTGAAGCTAATGCATTTCTTATGCAAGCAATTTTGATGTTCTTAGGTTTACTGTAAGGCCTTTGGTTTGCCAGTTCTGGTTCTTGTCCAGGGTATAGGTTCTCTCAGCCACTCAGATGTATTCCAACCCAAAATTCAAGCAAGCCTGGTCAGGCATGAAGGCTGACAAGCCCAATTCAGCACGACTTATAGGATTCTCGTTCACCCCTCTCTATGGGAGGTTGTCTGCTTTTTCTATGGCATTTGGGCTGTTTCTTTGAAGGACCAGTGTGTTTTTTGGGTAGTCTTGGAAGGGTATTCTATAGATTTCAAGTCCCTCCCTTCATGCAGTTTCTTTATGTCTAAAGTTCCTCACAATGCTAAGCAAAGTCGTCAATTTTTAGACATGGCTTTCTCCTTGCTAGATATGCAGTTGGTAATACCAGTTCCTTCTCATGAAAGATTCACAGTATTCTACTCCAATCTGTTCATATTTACCAAAAAAGACAGGATATGCCATCCTGTTCTTGACTTAAAATGTCTCAACGGTTTTGTGCTCTCTTCAAGGTTCAAGATGGAGTTCTTGTGCTCAGTCGTCTCTATCATGTATCCAGGGGAGCTCTTCTCTTCCCTAGAAATAAATAATGCTTATCTGCACATTCCTATCCATGCGGATCATCTGTTTTTCCTATGGTTTGCATTAAGGACAGTCACATTTGGTTTACCGCCTTTACTTTTGGGCTGGCATTCGCTCCACAGGTCTTCATAAGTTTATGTCCGTCTTGATGGATCACATCCACTCACAAGGGATCTCCTTGACTCCCTGTCTGGAAGACCTCTTACACAAGGCTCCCTCAGAGGAAACCTTGGATATTTCGATTCAGTTTTGTGTCCATACTAGAGCAACATGGTTGGGTTCTCAGTTTCCAGAAATCTTCTCTTGCTCTGTTCCATGTTTTCCACTCAGTATGAGATTTGACACTCTTCTGGGGAAGGTTTTCTGCCAGACAGCAAGATTGTCTGTCTCCTCTTTTATCTCAGTCAATATCACAGCCATATGTAACAGTGCGGTAGTACATGAAGGTGGGTGCATCCTGGGTTTACAAGAATCAGCCTCTGATGAGCAATTGTGTAAGGAGACAGTGGTTGTCCCTGCATACTTTTGTCAAGCCACACCATGTTAATGTGCTGGTTTTGGCTGAAGCCAGTTTTGTTCGTAAGTTTCTACAGGCAACTGTACCTGTGTAGGTGCCCTTACTTATATAATTTTGGCCAGTAACCTTTTTGTTCCAGTTCTTCAGTTTGCAGTGTTGGTGTCTGGTGTTGGTGAGGAACATGTTGGAGAGGAACATATTGTACTCATTCATTTCTGTTTGATCTGATCTGTTTGGACTGATTTTTCTCTCTAAAACACCTGTGTTGCCAAAGTATAGAAAATAGGAACCAACCTGAACCCAGCAGTCAGAAAACCGAAATATTTGCCTCTCCATTCCAATAAAAATACAAATATTTCAATATGTTTGTCTCTAAAGGAAACAGGTGACAGACAGTCAGACAGTCAAAGAATCTACCAGACAGCAAGTAATAGAGGATACAATGTATTTAATGTTGTGAATTGTATATTATCTTACATGTATCCACATATTATATGTTCAAATGTATATAAAGAATAAAAAATATAAAGCTGATGGGATGAAAGAAAAACAAGTGACACCCAATCCACGTTAAGGAGAAGGTATTGCACCTAAATTCCAAACTATACTCTGATGAAAAACACCACACACATACACCAAATATGATGTGAAAAAAAACAAATATTATCAAGCAGGTCCACATGTCCCACAGTGCCCCTCTGCACAGGGTTTTTTTTTCCTTGGGAGGTCTTATTGCACACTCCTGCACTCATTGGGTCTATCTTTATGTCTGTTGGGTGTTTTGGAGCAGGTTTATGTGGTAACTTAACCCTTTAGCTGCTGATTTGCATCTTTTGAGGGGGTTATTGTCACTTTCCCTATTGGGTTCAGTGTTTTTTGGGTCTTCTAACTTGTTCTAGTGATGTATCATGTAATTTTAATTCACAGTTTCAACTTTGCAAAATTTATGTTCCGCGCGCTTTACCGCATAGATGCCATTGCTCCATTCACTTCTATGGGACTGTACAGTTTGGGACATATCTCTGCAACTGCTCAACGTAGCGACTTCAGAGAGGGCCCATTTTAATTGTCTGACCTTGCTCTATCATCCGGTTACCATTGCAAGTGTGTTGGGGGGATCAGAGGGCTTCGGGCACTGTTGAGGTACTTATTCTGGGAAAACTACATTTCCCATGAGCGCTTGCTTCATGAGCTCCTTTCTGATTGGCTCCCGCCGCTGCAGCCATTTTGTGCTTTTTCTAGAACGAGTATCCTTCGCAGGGCTTGGACTCTCCTTCTCTCCTCTGCAGATTAACCCTTCGCCTCCCAAATAAGTGTATTTTAGCGATTTCTGGGGTAAAATGTTAATCTTTCACACTGTAATTGGGTGAGTCATTATGCTAAACGTTTTTGACACTGTGAGAATGTCTAATCCATTGGAGCTTGGGGCCAGGCCTAAGACTGTGTCCCCTATTGCGCACTGTTCCTCATGTCATTCAGGGATACCTAGAGAATTCTCAGGTCATTAATGCCCGGCATGTTCTGATGTCCCTGAGTCTCTCCCAGGGACATCCAGCCATGCATCAGAGCCAGTTTGGGTGCAAGGGTTCAAGGCTGCTACTAGGGACCTTAGGTCTACATTGCTTTCCATCCCAGTTACAGGGGGTCTTCCATTCATGATACACCCCCTCTTCAGTCAAATCTTCCCTGCTTAAACCGCAGGGAGTACCTGACGTATCAGATTCCTCTGAGGAGGAACTGTTGGTGGATTCAGATGTTGAGGAATGTTCTGCTGTGGGTTCCTCTCAGTTTTTTGGGAACCCCTTTGAGGCTGATCTTGAGCCCTCGGTGGAGGGCCTGGTCAGGGCTGTCTTGACTACCCTAAACATTCTCTTAGTTCAGGCAGTTTCTTCAGATCCTTTTGATGTGTTTCAGGAGCCTAAAAATCCCCTTACTTGTTTTCCACCTAACCCCATTCTTGACCACCTTGTCTCTGATGAATGGAAATCTCCTTACAGGAAACCTTCTGTTTCCAAGAAATTTGCCAGACTATACCCCTTCTCTGAGGCGGTGCTTGCTCAGTGGCTTCATCCCCCCAAAGTGGATGCTCCTATCTCCAGGCAATATAAGTCTACTGTCCTTCCAGTTTCTGATGCGTCCTCTCTGAAAGAATAGACTGACAAGAAACTTGAGGTTTCCCTCAAGTCAGTTTTTGCCACTGCTTCGGATATGTTGCGCCTTCTTGCCAACATTTCGGAGGCCCAGCACTATGTTTCTGCTGCCTTATTTGATGCCATCCGTTTGGTGGCTAGGGTTTCCACCATGTCTGTGGTTGTCAGACGGGCTGTTTGGCTCAAGATCTTGTCTGTTGACACTGCTTCCAAAAAAGCCTTGCTCTCCTTGCCTTTTCAAGGCACATCATTGTTTGGGACAGATCTTAAGGATCTGATTAGTGAGGCCACAAGTGGTAAAAGTACCCTTCTGCCTTTGGTCCCCAGGAAGAAAACCCATCTCAAGCGTAATCATTTTTTTCGTTCCTTCCAGACTGAGACACGTCCGGCGAACCAGGTGGTTCCCTTAGCTACAAGTGCCTCCTCCAAGCCCAAACAGCAATGGAAGCCCAAGGTCTTCTCCAAGCCCAAGGCATCCAAGCCTTCTTCGGTATGACTCACCGATCCCAGGTCCCCACTCTGCTGTGGGTGGCCGTTTGAGTCACTACCACAGCGTCTGGGAGGATTCAGTGACGGACCTGTTGGTTTTACAGGTGGTGGTGGAAAGGTACAGGAACCCATTTCGTCTTTCTTCCTCCCTTTCACTTTTTCCCTTCTCATACGCCTCAGGGCACAGAGAAACACCATCTGTTCAGTGGCGCTATTCAGGCTCTTCTGGACAAGGATGTTCTAGAGCCGGTTCCAGTTCAGGACAGAGGTATGGGTTTTTACTCAAACCTCTCTGTGGCCTCGAAGAAGGATGGCAGTTGTCATCCCATTTTGGATTTGAAGGATCAATTCCTTTGTGATCAGGACTCATTATCATCAGGAGTCCCTAAGGACAGTGATTACTGCTATGTCCCCGGGGGAATTCCTTGCTTCTCTGGATCTTCAGGACGTGTATCTACACATTGCCATTCATCCAGACAGCTGGCAGTATCTCAGATTTGCCTGCGACCAAGGGCACTTTCAGTTTTCTGCTCATCCCTTTGGTCTGACTACAGCTCCTCAAGTCTTGTCCTGGGAGCTTTAGTATCCGTCCTTCAGCCGGACCTTCTGAAGATGTCGGTGTCACTTCCTCTTCATGTGGAACAGGGTTTGTCCTGGTGGCTCGACCTCTCCAATATGCTGAAGGGCAAGTCCTTCCTGGTATCCTTCTGGACTCCGGTGGCAAAGAATGCCAGCCTCTACGGCTGGGGAGTGTTCCTGGGTTGCCTGAGTGCTCAGGGTCGGTGGTCTCTGGAGGAATCTCTCCTTCCCATCAACGTGTTGGAGATTCGGGCGATATTTCATGCCCTTCGTCATTGGATACCCCAGCTGGAAGAATGCCCAGTCCGGGTCCAGTCCGACAACGCCACGGCCGTGGCTTACATCGACAAGCAGGACGGAACTAGAAGTCTCGCTGCTTGGTTAGTGATCAAGGCTATTTTTTCCTGGGCAGAAGAACATGTTCCTGCCATATCCGCAGTGCACATTCCTAAGTCGACACACGGTGGATAGCAGAGAGTGGGAACTGCACCCAGAGGTGTTCAGCCTCATTATTCAGAAGTGGGGTCTTCCTTGCATCGTCCTGATGGTGACAAGATGCAACCGGAAGGTTCCGAGGTTATGCTGTCGCTGGAGGGATCCTCTAGCTCTAGCGGTGGATACCATGTCCATTCCTTGGTTATTTCTTCTGGCTTACATCTCCCCTTCCCATGCTGCACAGGGTGTTAAGGAAATTGAGACTGGAACCTGTCCAGTCATTCTGATCGCTCAGTACTGGCCTCAACAGGTTTGGTTTCCGGAGCTTCTGGATCTGTCACTTGCGGAGCCATTCCGGCTCCCTGGCCGTCCGGATCTTCTTCTACAGGGTTACCTGTGAAAGGAGGGTGTTCATCATCTAGCTTTAACGGCTTGGAAATTGAATACTCAATATTGAAGAAGAAAGGTTTGTTTTTTTTCTGGTGTGGTGGCTATTATGCTCAGTGCCCGCAAACCTGTTTCTTCTAAGGCCTACCATCGTGTCTCATTGACCTTTCTATCTTGGTGTGCTGATAGAGACCTTTCTCAGGAATTTGATCTGCCTACGGTCCTGGCTTTCTTGCAGGACGATGTGGATAAGGGCCTCAGTTTGAGTTCCCTTAAGGTTCAGACTTCTGCTCTCTCTGTTTTCTTTCAGAAGCGCATTGCTATTCTTCCTGATGTCAAGGTTTTCTTCCAGTGTGTTGCTCATACTCTGCTCCTCAGTGGGATCTTAACTTGGTTTTGGGCATCCTTCAGCACCCTCCCTTTGAATCCTTGGCTACTATTCCTCTTTGCCTGCTGTTGTGGAAAATGGCCTTTCTCCTGGCGATCATGTCTGTTCACCGTGTCGTGGAGTTGCATGCTCTGTCTTGTAGACCACCCTTTTTTGTGTTTCACAAAGACAAGGCGGTGCATCGTACTTTGCAGGAGTTTCTCCTGAAGGTGGTCTCTGAGTTCCACATTAATCAGGAGATTGTGGTGCCTTCTTCCTGCCCTGACCCTACCTCTGACAAGGAGAGGGATCTCCACTTGTTAGATGTGGTGCGTTGTCTCAAGTTTTATGTACATCTCACTGAGTCCATTACTCAGTCTGACTCGCTGTTCATTGTTCCTGAGGGGACCCCAGGGCAGGGAGACCTGCATCCAAAGTGACCCTTGCATTGTCTGTAACCAGTGTTGAATGGTACAGTAATTGGGATTCTATCTTTATCTTCTTAAGAACATTTTTTCTTTCAATAATTCTCTTCTATCAATCTTAATTACTTCAGACAATGTATCTTTCTCCCTTCCTGGAATCTTGGTGGCTGTTTTGGTATATCCCCATCCTCCTGTGTTCCACATAGGAACATAAAGGAAAGGGGATTTTTGTGTACTAGCAGATAAAACACTTTCCTTCTATAGAAAACCCCAGTGGTTCAGGTCCTGGAGGGGTTGTCCTCTTGAGTTATCTGGTACAGGGAACTGCACAGTGTATGATAACAGAAATCATCAAAAAAGGAGCAATATTATCTGTTACATTGTGCCTACTGATATATTTTCCATATAAGCTGGCATTTATTTAATTCCTTTGAAGTTGTAAAAACTCCAGTGCTAAGGAGGTATCCATCTTGTCCATGTAACTTATTCCATGAGTTTGTCAATATATGGCCAACACATGGTTCACATCAGTAGAGGCCCAAAAGTATTTTGTTGGCCATTGTTACCTTCAGTCCAGGTATGTTTGAGATTCAAAGTAAATACTGGAATAGTTAGAGAAGTCAAAGATGCCTCCTTAGAGTTATCTGCATGGTCAAAATGGATGCTAGCAGCACTTCAGCTTTCAGAATTTCACCTCATGGTAAGTAATAAAGAGATGATATTTATATATTTATTTATTTTTTACAAGAGGCTACATAATGTCGGCAGGAACATAACTTTCATAAATTATTTCAATATTTCCCCTTAAACTTCTGTGAAGGTGTAAAAATGTTTACATCCGTCTCCATTAATGTGTATAGTGTATAACCCCCTTGTGTTTTAGCCATGATGTTTCTTTGCAATCAATGGTACATTTCTCCAGAAAGGAAAGACAAGTCACCCAATGAACAATTAAAGCTATGTGGCACGGAGCCTTCTGTGTACTGTGTGAATTCTGTTAGAAAAGCTGAAAGCATTGGTTGCTTTTATTTAATTTTACAAATACAAAATAATCATGAGACATAATAACTATTATTCTGGTTTTATTTGTATTTCTTTTCACAAATGCAGAGTGCCAAAACAATGGGCCATTTACACAAAGGTGAAGAGAAGCAATTATGCTGCAAAACAGCTTCACCTTATTGATTCCCATTAATTTAAATAGGGCATTTAATGATATCCTAAGAATAAGTGTTTCTTGAAAGGCTTATCACAATGACTTACCTAGATAGGAGTTTTTCAGCAACAGTCGGGTATTTCTTCTTACTTTTTTTATTTCAGTTTGATCTGTTTTAGTCTCCATTTTATAACAACTAGGGTCCCTTACCATCCATTCAGTTCTATCGGAGGCCACTGTTTACTGTGAGGAGGTATGACCTAGTGACAAACTTAAATGCAGATCACTATATAGTTGAATCTGTAAATATCTTGCAAAAAAACAGATACGCCTGGCTGCTTTAGGAAGAACATCTGCCTAGGTATGTCACTGTTTTAAAGTGGAACTACCACCCTATAAAAAGTCGCCACCCAATAATTAGGAATATGGCGACTAGCGTCTTAATAGTGCTATTATCTTCCACATGTACCGTGTTTTGAAGTAATCCTGTATCTTGAGAGTCTGACGGACAGACTTCTTGCTATAGAGCTGTCAGTCCCTTCCGGTGCCTTTCGGCTCCTTGCAGAGCCTCCTAGACGAGGCCGGGATGGACAGCGCAGGTGCTCAGATGTCTCTGAGCAAGATGTCTGCGTCCAAGCCTGGCTGCTGAAAATACAGGACTACTTCAAAACGTGGTACTTGTGGAAGATAATAGCAGTATTAAGAAACTAGTCGCCATATTGCTAATTATTGGGTGGTGACTTTTTATAGGGTGGTAGTTCCACTTTAAATTAAGAGTGATTTATTTCTAGGGTAACGTTTCCCTTTAACCCATTGAATGTGTGCCCCCTTTAATGCATTTGGTTTACCCCAAAATGTCCTCTTTGTCTTTGTGCATAAAGTCCTTCTTCTTGTGAAGGTTTCTCACTCTTTGCTCCAGCAGGAAGCTGTGATTTGGATTCTTCTGAAATCTGATTGGTCAGCAATCTAGTTCTATTGCAGCCTAAAACAGACCTGTCATCTTGAATTGTTTGCATATCTGAAATCCAATTACAACTGCCTATAGATCATTAGGGCAAAAGTCAGCAGATAAATAGTTTAGGAAATACTGAATTGTAATGTTTTTTATTTTTGGTCACCCCTATAATGTGGTCTTTCAGTACAGCAATGTATACATCACTGCGAGCTTAATTAATGTACGGTGGTGCACTGAAATTGATCACTTTCCAGAAATAAAGGTATCCGTATTATCTAAAATTGGTACCTGCTTATCCTTTGGCTAAAATTCATACACAGGCTCTCTTGAATTAAGTTTTCAAATATGGAAAATTAAATGAAGGTGACAGATAGATACACTTGAAACACACTCAGAACTGGACAACTTTTAACCGTATTAAAATCCTAAAACTGGCCAATGCTTTGATCCTTTTGCAGTTGTCACCCATATTTTTTCCTAACGCATTTTCCCTGCCTTAACAGATCGTGTCCCTCATATTAAAGCTTATGATGAAGAAAGCCTAGCCTCCATGAGCACTATACAAGATGAAACTCAGGACAGCTTTCAGATGGACAACGGAACTCCCAATTCCGCTTATCTTGTGCAAGGAGGATACATGTTCGCTGCTGCTCATTGGCCAAAGGTGACAATACAAAACAGGTTTCACATTTTCTAATGACCAGTGTGATATTAACCCCTTGGGTGGTAGAGATGTCTTCAGTGTATTTCTTCTCAATGTGCTAAATACTCCCCCAGCATCCAAGTTATTAAACTTAACCCCTTAATGACTAGTGATGTTCCAGGACTTCCACAAGTGCCTGTGCTTTAAAGACCAGTGAGAGTCCTGGTATGCCATTACTTTTTGGTCAAAGCACTCCTGCAGGCGCACTGTGGTCACGACGGAATTTGAAAATTGACTGCTCGAAGACTGGAGCAGTCAGTTTCAGCCTCTGTTTCGGTGAGCTGGTAATATGATCGCTCACATGTGCCTGCTCCCCAAATGTAGTCTATCTGGTCTTAGGGTAAAAGTGCCCCAGGTCTGCTGGTCCTTAAGGGGGATAATAGAGCTAAATTCTGCAAGCAGAAATGTCACCAAAACAAAGTGAGATAAGAATGATGATGAACAGATTTTCTCAAGACAAATTGTATGTACTTATCCAAAAGTGTGCCAAGGAATAAAGTGTTGCTAGTATGCAACAACTTCTTCAGCATTTTCATTGTTATACACTTAACCTTTTGAGTGCCATATGCATTGGATACCCCTGTGGCACTCAGAGGATTAAACCCCATTTTACCAACCGTGCTACCTTCTTCTAGCCCAACCCCTCTTTGTCATAACTGTGACCTGGATGGCAGGGTGTACAACAGTCAGTAGATGTCATCAAGCCATGTTTTCTAGCACCTCTTATCTAGTAATTCATATTATGAAGAATGTTAGATTTTGATTACTCATAAGTTCCCTTTAGATATATAGTGATTTCCCATGGTGCTCTGCTTATTCAAATCCTTTTCAAGATATTATCATTTATTTATTGAGCACTACAATATATTCTGCAGTACTCTTCATAGTGAAGGAGACAAGAAAGTACAATGATATACAGCAACAGATTGAAACAAATGCTAGAGAGGTCCCTGCTCACAAGAGCTCACAGTCTAGAGGAGTGGTGGTGCACAACACAAGGGCCTACAGCTGTTGTTGGACTATAACCCCCTATCATATTCTGCCAGCTGTTAACTGACAGTAGAAGCCTTTCAGCAGAAATGGTAGGGACTAAAATACAAAAGATAGAAACAGCGTGACAGTGCCTCTAAGAGCAATCTCTTTTGGCAGTATAGACCCTTTTTTCTTCTTATATTTGTCCCTCCCCCCCTTCAAATGGGTATTCACGGGAAACCCACATCAATATAATACCGCTGTGGTAAAGAATGACACCACGCTGTTTTCAGATCTCCACAGTAAACATTGAGAAGAGAAGGCTATTGTAAACAAGCCTTTATTGGTATTTAGAGCAAATGTATAAAAACAATGTATTAAAACTCCCTACGCTTTCGTCACTGTCGTGACTTCATCAGGGATAGGAACTAATACTGTAAGGGAATTCAAAAATACCTGGGACAGGATAAATCTATGCTGAGAACCCTGTAAGATTGTAATCTTTATTATATAGGAAATTGGGCAGATCCAGTGGGCCATTTAATTTTTCCCTGCTGTCAAAATCTATGTTTCTTTTATTAAAGTGATAGTAATACTTAGAATGTAAATATATATATATCATAGGGTTTATCCTCCTGAGTAAAACAAGGGTACTCCCACTGCTGAAAGATGTTTTTTAAAGTTATCGCTTCTCAAACTTGAAATTTTTAGGGGCAGTATCACAGTGGCCTGGCATTGTACAGTGGCGCTGTTGCTACACAATCCTATGGAGATTTATCGTCAACTGACCAGAGCTGTCCATAGGATGGTGTAGCAACAGCGCCAATGTAAACTTTCAGGCCACTGTGATATTGCACCTAAAAAATTCAAGTTTGAGATTTTCTAAGTTTTGAATAAAACACCTCTCAGCAGTGGGAGTTCCTTTTTTTTACTCAGGAGGATAAACACTACAACATATTTTTTTTGCATCTTAAGTGTTACTATCCCTTTAACTGAAATGCCTTTGATAAATGTCAGCCTTTGTCTATATGGCTTTGCATCTCCTTTTGTTTGAATGTGAGGAAACTGTACAAATTAGTTTCATTATTCGTATAGGATCGAGTGATGATCAACAGACTGGACAGTATCTGCCAGGCAGTATTAAAAGGGAAGTGGCCTGCGACTAGAAGATGCTACGAGGGAAACAGTGTGGCCTCTTTCTACACCACCAAGCTCCTTGATAGCCCCGGGGCTGCCACGGAGTACTCTGAGACAGGTCCACTGGCCCCACCATGCACTGCCATCAAGCAAGAGTCTGATATATCATCACAGATGTCAAAGGTGAAGAAGCATGTTCCAGAAAAGGAGTTTACAGTGAAAATCAATGACGTATGTTTATTTATTTTCCTCCCCTGGGACCTGATTGCTGTGTGCAGCATGCTCATATTTCCAGTTGGCTGCCTGCTCTCTTCCTCTATTTAAACCTTTGCATTATACATATAATATTGTTTCTTTTGTTGTTGTTTTTTGAGGTGGAGCTTGCCATTTTTGTGCTTCATTTACAGCTCGTTTTGCTTAAAACTGCAAAGAGGAACTAAGAAGAAAATGTATCCATTATAAATCAAGCTACATTCCCAGAATTCTGTTCTAGAAAAGTGATCTGCTTCATAAAAGGTTTTGTTCCTTGCGCTTGTAGGCGAACTAACACCTCTTTATAATAAGCTATACTTCTGTTATTATGGCCAGAAAATTCTAATGGCCCCTTTAAATATTGTCCTTGTCCCTTTGTTCTAGAGATAACATCTTCGCTTTGTCCTGGATGGCATGTAAAAGGGATAGTAATGCTTAAAAAAATAAAAAATATATATTGTAGTGTTTATCCCCCTTGAGTAAAACAATGGTAATCCCACTGCTGAAAGATGTTTTATTCAAAAATTATTGCAGCTCAAACTTGATTTTTTTTAGGTGCAATATCACAATGGCCTGAAATTGTACAGTGGTGCTGTTGCTACACCATCCTATGGACATTTATGGTCAACTGACCAGAGTGTCCATAGGATGGTGTAGCAACAGCGCCACTGTACAATTCCAGGCCACTGTGATATTGCACCTAAAAATGCAAGTTTAAGCTGCAATAACTTTTGAATAAAACATTTTAAGTATTACTGTCCCTTTAATGGAGGCAGATATGAGAATCTCGAGCAGTTGTTATTAGACTGAAGAAGGCAGACAGCATAAGGCTGCTTACCTTCGTAAGGACCAGAGGGTTGTGCTACACATTGTGAAACAAAACACTGAACACCCCCTGGTCTTTAAAGGAGCAGTAAACTTTTTTTTTTATGAAAACACATATTTTACAGAGAATTTCCTGCTGAATAAACCAAGGTCACTTCCATCGCTTTCAGATGTTTTATTGAAAAATTATAGCAGTTTAAATAATCAGGAAGTGAATTTACTGTGTTTACTTCCTGATAGTTCTAACTGACAGGAAGTGACAGGCAGTTTCTGTCACATTCTGTGAAGAACTGTACGTCTCTGACTTTTCTGACTTTCCTCTCCATTAGAATCTAACAGGAAATCTAATTAGAATTTAACCAATAGAGGGCACTGCTAATGTAAAAAAACATGGGTTTAAACTGTAATAAGTCTGGAAATATAAATCTCTCTGCGCCTTTAAAGTGATAAGATTACCAGGTGTGTTGAACAGAGTTTGAAGTCCTGCTATTGTCATGTCCACCTCTATGGAAATGACATCCAAGCTATCTCTTCAACAAATGCACAAAGACATATTTTAAAGGGGCCATTAGAATTTTCTGGTCATAGTAAGTAAGTGAGGAATTGTTATAAGGCGATGTTAGTGTTCCTTTAAGTGTGAAGGGCCTTGACAGTTTTTTTTAATTTATTTTCTTTCTCTAAAGCATTTGGCTGTTTCAGATATTTAGCATGCTTAGCTGGAGTTGGTAATCTCTACATTTCCATGTGCTTTGCAGTGATGTGTATTATATTTAAAGGGATATTAGACGCTCATTATAAAAAAAAACAAAAAAAAAACGTATGTGGACATTTCCTTTGGACAGAAACATGACTATTCCTACTGCTGGTAGATATGGTTAATCCAGTGGGCACTTTGTATGTGCTGGAGGTCTGCCGCATTCAAGGTGTTAAAATGTTATTACACATCAAAATTGCATTTTTTGTGACCTTTCCATTTTATGATTACACTGTAGCTATTGCAGTGTATGAAAATGACTGGTTACTGGCTTGAGCTTTCCAAATTTATTTGTAGCATTGCCATAAAATAAAAAGGCCACAAAATAAACCGTGGCACTCACGGGACTTGACATGTAATAAATGGTGTGAAATATAATGGTCAAAAGTTTTGGATACGAAAAAAGTGATTTTCTTCAACACAAAGAACGTGTAAGAGAACCCCCTATCTACCCTCAAATCACAAAAACAATGGAAATGTTGTCATCCATACGTCATTTGTCAGAAATCCACGATGCTATTGTTGGATGTGTTTTTTGTGGGTATATGGGGGGGGTCCTCTCACACTGTTTTTTCTGAGAAAGGTTCATTTTATTACATAATAAAAAAGAGAACACACACTGAGGGTTTGCATGTTTTCACATCTAGGGCACTGGTTCTCAATAGACAGGTCACACGCATTTATACATCATGGCACCAAGCTTAATGGAAAACACTTCCTCAGTTCTCTTCATTCAGCTATATTGTATTTCCTGCACATGTGTCACAATTTAAAACAGATGTGGCATGACTTGAAAAAGTTTGTGAATATCTCCTCTAGAACATTGAGAGAAAATATATGACAGATTGATGGAGATTTACTAGAGGAAAGCAAATGTCAATGTTTTTGCTGAAACGCTGGAAACTTGATTATATAAATGATATGGAGGTGCTTTAAAAAGACACAGGAGCTCCTAATAGATCCACCACCCCATTAATCTGGGTAGAAAATCCTAATGACTACAGTGCATGAATTGTGTGTGGGTTGGTTCCATTTATATTGAATGTCATGTCCACGGGGGAGGACATGATTGTTTATAGCAGGACTCAAGGACCTCATACTCCTGCTACTGAAGTCTATTGATGATGGAAGGCTTAATTCAAAACAGTGTGGTGTTCTGCAACAAAGTAAAATGATCAAATTGATCTACATTCACTCACTCTGCGCTATACACTGCAATTTTATCTATGAAGAATACTTATATTCCAACCATAAGAAAAGCACTGAAGTGTATTTACAAATGGTCAATAGTCTCTTATCCCTCTATAAGATGAGCATAACCCCTTATCCCTACAAGGCATTCATAGAGAATCTCATTCAGCTGGTTTGTGGTGGCATTTATTACATTTCCTTTTTCGGGAGTTCACACCAAAGACCTCACATCTCTGTGTTTTGGTGAAATCCAGTCTGGTCAGTGGGTAAATAGGGCTCGCACTGACCTGCTTCTCATAATGGTGGTTTACATGGAGATCATACAGATCATTGTTAAAATATCTGTGGTCTTATTATTATTATTATTCTTTATTTATATAGCGCCAACTAATTCCGCATCGCTGTACAATTGGGAATAGACATACAGAGGTATTAAATAGTACAATCAGATGTGGAGAACAGGAGGATCAGAGGGCCCTGCTCGTGAGAGTCTTATACAAGTTTATCTTAGAAAATATTAAAGGGATAGTAATGTCAGAAAAAAAGTATTAACTATATGTTAGATACAATTAAAAGAGAGTACTTGCACTTATTCGTATCTCTCAAACCGTTATGGTTTGAGAGATATAGGAAAATAAAGTTCTCTGGTCCCTCCCCTTTCTGCTTGATGAGCTGGAAAGCTGTCACAAGCAGATTCTGGTCGCTTGACCAGATGCAGCTCTTCAGCAGCGCCGTATAACGATATCTAAAGACAAATACTTCATTTACAACGGTCTACAAAGTGTGCCTGGTTTGCAAGCACACTTTGTACACCGTTCCAATGAAGTATTTATTTCTAAATAGCGTGATTTCAGCTCTGCTGAAGAGCCTCTGTCTGGTCAAATGACTGGAATCTGCAGCTGTCAGCTAGATGGCAGACTTGAGTGAAACAGCCAGGAAAAGGTAACTTTAGCAAGTTGCATCTCTCAAACCATAAAGATTTGAGAGATAATTGAAATATGAATATAAGTTTTACAATAGAATGCCATATAATAATAACAGGCACTGAAATCTGGATTACATGTGACTATGCAGCATATAATATGGACCAGTTCCATACATGCAGTAAAATGGTACTTACGTATACTTGGGAGTTTTCTTTTCAAACAGATCCTTTTGATATATTGGAGTTTTGTTTTATTACTGATCACTTGAAGCGGTTTTTTTGTGAATATTGAGCTTAACCCCTTAAGGACCGGCGGTCATGGGACATTTCCGTCCCATAATGACCGCATAGGCGCACTTGGACGCGCCGGTACACGTGACCTGTCACGTGTATCGGCGCGTCATTATGGGGCTTGAAAGAGATCGCTCCGATCTTGGAGCGGTCTATTTCAGGCCCTATTTTTACTTACAGCGCTCCCGGTAGAGCGATGTAAGTAAAAAGTATGTGACGTACCATGACCGTCATCGGTCCTTGAGTAGTTCAAGGACCGTGACGGTCCTGGTACGTCAAGGGTCCTTAAGGGGTTAAATGTCTTCCCTCTACTTGGCTACAGTGAATATTTGTCTCATTGGGCATCTCTGAGTTACTAAAACTTTTTTTTCTTTTTTCCTTCCAGGAAGGTGGTTTGAAATTGACTTTCCAGAAGCAGGGAATGCCACAGAAGCGGCCATTGGACAGTGAAGAAGGAGAGTTAGGCCAGCAGCAGTATTTAGCCCGGCTGAGAGACCTTCAGAATGCATCCGAGGCCAGCCTTGTAAACTTCCCCAAATGCACAGCAGCATCAGGTAAAACTGAAACACCCTGTTCCTTGTGGCATTAGCACGGCCACATTAAAAAATGTGCACAGGATGGCAACTTCTTATATCCAGGCCTAGTAATTGTCCCTGAGCAATACAGTTGTTCATCACTGACATTTTGAATGGAAAATAAAAAAAAACACACGCACCATAACAGAAATTAAAAGGACAGTACTATTTAATATGTTAAAAAAGCATATATATTGTAGTGTTTATCCCCCTGAGTAAAACAAGGGTACTCCAACTGCTGAAAGGTGTTTTACAGCTACAACTTGAATTGTTTTGATGCAGTGTCACAGTGACCTGAAACAAAGAATAAAAATTATCAGAATATGAGGGGGTGGTGTTGGGTTTGTCTGTTTTTTTTATGATGTAAAATAAATTGATGTTTTGCTGCTTTAACACCACCTTTTTAACCCTTTGAGTGCCAGAGGGGTATGCAACACATTGCTTTGCAATGCATTGCTTACCCCTCTGGCACTCAAAGGGTTAAGTCGGAGTACTGCAATTTGTAATAGTAGAGGAAAAGTGCAAGCCATTGTGCACGTTACCCTATTTCCACTAGAATAGAATGGGAGAATGTAGCCACTGTAATGACGCTATTAAAAGTGATTCCATACAGTTACCTTAACCCTTTGAATTCCAGAGGCCTATCTGTATTGGCAAAGAAATACTTTGGCTACCCCTCTGGCACCCAAAGGGTTAAAGGAAAATACTTTTATTGGGGCTTGACTATACAATTCATTAATACTTTCCTGATTTCCTTAGGTCCCTCCAGTCAGTCGCCAACAGTCAACGCTAATGGAGTTTTAACAGACGCTCAGCCGGTCACTAAGAAGAGGCGGGGCCGGAGGAAGAATGTGGAGGGGATTGATCTCCTGTTTATAAACCGGAATAAAATGCTAAATCATGTGAGTCCTGCTGATCTGAATGTGGAAATGGTAAATAGGGCCCTATGCACAAAGAAAGAGGAGCAAACGACTACACCATAATGGTCAAATACAGATGTCCTTATTTCCTATTAAGGTATTGTGAATTTAACTCCGTGTGTGCTAGGGAGGTCTCCATGCATTGCTTCACAATGCATTGGAATCCTCCCTACCAGACAAGGGGTAAAAAGCCCAATTTAAAGCGGAACTCTCACCATAGTTAAAGTTGCCCTGCAATAATTAGGCAGGTGGAGATTATCTTAATAATAGTTATATTATCTCTAGGAAAGAGCTGCTTGTAAAGAAATCCTTACCGTTCAGAGACTGACGGCCAGGTTAGTGCAGTCTGCGTACCTGCGCCATCAGTCCCTTTCGGCACAGTGCAATGTGGAGACCGGGACTGACAGCGCAGGCGCGCAGACAAGATACCTGGCTTCCGGTCTCGGAAGATTAAGGATTTCTATAGAATCGTGTCGTTCTGAGAGGTAATATAACTATTATGAAGCTAGTCAGCACCTGCCTAATTATTGCAGGGCGACTTTAACTTTGGTAGTAGTTCCACTTTAAATGAATCAGATTTTCTCTGTGTTCCTTATGGTTACAGAAGGTTTGCTTCAGACTTGCCAGTTTTTTCTTTTCTTTTGTCTATAAGCTATTTTGATGCTTACCAACTGCACCACAGAGGGAAAAAATCCACAGATTCCTAATGATGTAAACAGGGCTTTAAACGCTAGACAGACTTTTAGCATTCAGTGGATTAAAAACGTGATCTAAACAAATGGGAATTGTTTTTTGTCCCCCCTCCCCCGATGGTAAAGTTGGTTAGTCCCAGAATTAGGGCTGTATTAAATAAGAAAAAGAAATGCAATTCTGGGAAAAACCATCTGCTATATTGGCGATACATAACATTTCCCAAAACCCCCTTTGTTTTTTCTTGTCCCTTATGTTGCAGTTGGTTTGGTTTGGAATTGTCCCTCTTTACCTTATTGAATACTGTTCTGTGGGCCTTTTGCAAAATGAAGAAGACAAGCAATTGTGGAACAATCCAATTAATGACTTACACAGACACACACACACACCTCTCTACCTTTCTGCCTTTCCCCATAGGGATGTGCTTAATAAGCTAATGTGCTACAATTCTAGAGCAGTGTTCCTAAATTCACCTCAGTTTAAGATTGGCTGTTTACCATTTGAATGCAAGGGAGCACTCCTAAAATGATAATTAAAATACCCTGTACTTAATGCTTGCATGTTTAAAACATCTTTGTTTTTCTTTGCCCTGCATTCTAATTTTACATATGCTCTGAGGCAGCAGACACTTTCCAGGTCACCCTTGCTGCCATTACCATAGGTAGTGTCTCAGAAGTGATAATGCTATTTTGTCTGTAAATGGGATAATATACGGTAACCCCCTTTCTGAATATGTGGTTGAAACTAATCTCAATAAATTAACTGCCTTAGCTCTTGTTCCTCATTAAAAAAACAAAAACAAAAAAACATGCAAACGGAGTTAACCAAGTGATGTCTGTATAGGAGAGTATACAATGCAAGTTTAGGATTAGATTTTTAGGGATCAATAAAATCATTTTTACAGACGCTCCCTGGAAGTAATTGATATTTAAAATTATATTAACCAGTTTGGCTTTAGGTATTAATGTTACCTTAACTGAGAAGATGTTCATGGAAATTTTTAGATTTTCAGTTTGATATTTCTAACCCTTTGAGTGCCAGAGGGTACACAACTTACGTACCTCTCTAGCACTCAAAGGGTTAATACCTGGTCCTGGAGGAGGATCTCCATAGCCAATTTAGATTCTCTTTTCGTAACCCCTTTCCCAAGCGTCCATGTTTCTGTATCTGGTGTGCATATATATATTATGTTGTGATCCTATCCAAGAGGAGTAGAAGCAGAATATTGTTTTTATTTATTCCATTTGTTTACTAGGTCAGCCCAGCAGTGACACCCGTATTGCCCCAGCCTACGTCCTGCCCCCAGGCTCTCCCTGGCTCCCAGCCTCAGGGGTTGCAGGATGCAGACAGCCCTGTCCCTGTGATTAACCTGAAAGATGGCACCAGACTGGCAGGAGACGATGCTCCAAAGAGGAAGGAGCTGGAGACGTGGCTGAAGGAGCATCCTGGCTATGTGGAAGACCTGGGTGCTTTTATCCCTGTGAGAGACTCTCACAATTTGAATTGGAGTGATAGACTGGTATATTTGGCTATATAGGGGATATTACACACTAATAAGGGGGGGGGTCAATAGTTGGACCTCCAGCTGTTGGGGATGACTGGTGTAAATTGTCTCAAAAAACTTACTGACTAGTTAGGAATGATGAAAGTTCTCCATCAGCTAGAGGTCCGAGGGTTGACTTACCCTTGAAGGAATGTTTTGATGTTGAAGTGGACTATAGAAGCAGAAGCCTGTTATTGGGGACTGAGATTCTCACTCCAGCATGAATTGGAGTAAATGAGAACTAGGAGGGCTAATGACAGCAGTGACTCAGAAATGTAATTGGTCAGCATCTGTGTCAGGAAGGTGTTTAACACATTAACATGTTAAATGGAGCTATTAACCTCTTGAATGCTAGAGAGATCTCCAACATTCATTGAGTTAAACCCCCAGCTGAATCAAGGAGAATGTTTGTCTCTTGTGGTGCAGTTGGGAATGCTGCACTTTGCCTTTGTACATAGTGCATCTAGTCAGGGACAATATAACCCATTGCTAGATAAGGGCAAAGTATGAAACCGCAAGCTTCCATAACCCCTTGGATGCTAGAGTGATCTCCAATACATTGTTACTTCTTTACTGTCCAAGAGGTTAAATAATTGTATCCTATTAGCAGAGAATACTCTAACTTTATAAGAGCTTCTTATATTAGTTTATTTGTGTGCTCATTTCTAAGTTCTCATCTACACTAGCTTGACAAAATACTGGGTTTTACAGCTATCTTCACACATTGCTGAGTTTTCACAGACCAAGTCGTACACTGGGCTTTATGCACTAAAGAAAAGAGGAGCAATTCTTGAAAAAAACCAAGTGCACTGTAGAGGAGAAATGAAAATCCCCACATGTCCACTGGTGTAAATCGGCTTTTGTGAAAGAATGCGTTAGAGATCTCTTTAGCATTCAAGGGGATAAAAGCCCTTAAATCTTTAGATATTTGGGGAATGTGTATTTGTCCCTTATGGTGCAGTTGGGGCATCCCAGAATTGCTCTGCTTTGCTTTGTACATAAGTCACTTTGCATTAAAAGGATCTCAGCCTCCTAACTATGCAGCTGTATAATTTTTACATTCATAGAATTTGGTTATAAGCTGGGTTTATGACCTACTCATCTGGGGATCTTACTAGAGGACAAAAAACAGGACTGTATATAACATATTATATAACATATTAAATGTGTTATTACATGGACTAATGGAAGCAGTAAACTAAACTTGGTTTTAATAGAAATTTGTGGGAAACTGGGGATGAGATAAGTGTACAGCAATTACCTAGTGTTATTACGTGGTATCATATAAGGGGTTCACACTGGACTGGGGTTATTACATTGGCTACAGTCATTGATATGCTAAGTATATAACATTTCGATCTTCAGTTTTTACACTGACAGATACAGTATTGTGCAAAAGATTTAGGCAGGTATGGAAAAAATGCTGTAAAGTAAGAATGCTTTCAAAAATAGACATGTTTATATTCATCAATTAACAAAATGCATAGTCAGCGAACAGAACAAAAACTTAAATTAAATCAATATTTGGTTTGTCCACCCTGCCTTTAAAACCTCATAGATTCTTCTAGATACACTTGCACAAAGTCAGGGATTTTGCAGGTAAATAGTCAGGTGTATGATTAAACAATTATACCAAATGGGTGCTAATGACCATCAATGTAATATGTAGGTTGAAACACAATCATTAACTGAAACAGAAACAGCTGTGTTGGAGGAATAAAACTGAGTGAGGAACAGCTAAACTCCGCTAACAAGGTGAGGTTGCTGAAGACTGTTTAATGTCAGAAGTCATACACCATGGCAAGACTGAGCACAGCAACCAAGACACAGCAAGGTCTCTCCCTAGCAGGAATTTCAAGGCAGGCGGGTTTCCAGCTGTGCTATCCCAACTGTTTTGAAGAAGCATAAAGAGGCGGGCAATGTTGAGGACTGTAAACACAGTGGCCGGCCAAGGAAATTTAGTGCAGCAAATGAAAGCCACATCATGCTTTCTTCCTTTTGCAATCTGAAGATGTCCAGCAGTACCACCAGCTCAGAATTGGCAGAAAACAGTGGAACCCTGGTACACCCTACTGTCCAGAGAAGTCTGGTCAGAAGTCATCGAGTCTGGGATTGCATGAAGAAGCAACTGAGGCAGCATAAATCCACAGCAGAACTGTGGTTGGCTGTCCAAGGTGTTTGGAACAACCTACCTGCCGAGTTCCGTAAAAAACTGTGTGCAAGTGTACCTATTGGAATTGATGCTGTTTTAAAGGCAAAGGGTGGTTACTCCAAATATTGATTTGATTTAAACGAGAAAAATCTCAATGTATTCTTCCTGGTAAAACATTTTCTAAATAAATAAAATTTAGATTTTCTCTTCTGTTCACTTTCTATGCATTTTGTTAATTGATAAATATAAAATATTAACATGTATTTTTTAATGTATTCTTACTTTACAGCGTTTTTTCACACCTGCCTAAGACTTTTGCACAGTACTGTATATCAGACATATGCTGGATGCACTGCGTTTACATGTAGAATCGATGTACATGGGATAATATTCGGGGATATTTGAGCATTTTACAATAAACTAGACCTGTTTCTCCCACCTAGTTTGCCACAGGGTCTTCTATACAAAGAAAAAGAGGAACCAATTCTGGAGTAAAAAAATTGCATCACAGGGGAGAAGTAAACGTTCCCAATCCTCCCATTGACTTAAATGGGGATTTTAATCCCTGCAATGCTAGTGCGGTCTCCAAAAGCATTCCTTCAATATATTCTACGAAACTTTGTAGCATTGAATGGGTTAACTCTTTGAGTGCCAGAGGGGTATTGAAGGCCCAGTATCTTGTGACTTTCAGCCTGTTTGTTCTTTCCATGCTTGTACTAAGCTTTTGTCTCTCTGATCAGAAGATGCAGCTGCACGATGGGAGACCAAAGCAGAAGCGCCATCGTTGTCGAAATCCAAACAAATTGAATGTGAACAGCCTTACAGGAGAGGAACGTGTTCAGCTCATCAACAGGAGGAACGCTAGAAAGGTGGGTTGTCGGGTTTGTTTCTTAGAAGACTGGGATCGCTGTTTAAACCCATATGTGGTTGGCTTTATCTACTTTGGAGGCCATTTGCATTCTATGTACCACATGAACCCACAATTAATCAATGGCCCTTATGTATATAAGCAATTTGGTGCAATGCTTGAGTAAACCCCCCCATTTAAATGCATTGTTCCCCTGTTGTGTAAGACTTACTGTGGAAATGTCACAGTATCAATATGGCACATTTAAAATGTTGCTGGCGTCAGAATGGCACCTTTATAATGGCACTGTTTAAAATTGTGCCGAGCCCGTTATGGCAGGGTAGGGAGTACTTTCTACTCTACAAGTGTATGGATGCATAATGGTGATGTTCAGTATTAACTCCGTGGATGCTAGCGAAGTCTCGTTGGAGATCTCTCAATCATCCAAGGGGTTAAGCTCCGTCTCTAGAAAGCAGAGAAATAATTAATACACCAGGTTAACCCTTTGAATGCAAGAGGGGTGCACAACGCATTTCTCTGCAATGTGTTGCATGGCCCTCTGGCACTCAAAAGGTTAATATTATGAATCTCAGAATTTGTTATTTTGTTTATTTCCAAAGATTACATTTGTATTGTTAAACAGAGCTTAACCCCTTGGATGCTAAGATATCTCTGAGACCTGTCTAGCATGCAAGGAGTTAATACCAAACACCACCACGATGCATACCTAAACTTGTGGATTAGAACTTACCCAGTAACATTTTAAATGCCGTCATTGTAAAGACACCATTCTGACACCGGCGACATATTGACGCTCTACATGTAGGCAGCATCAGTCCAATAGGATAGCATTATGTAATTGGTTTACACCAGAATTGCTATTTTTCTTGCATGGATCCCTTAGTTTATAGACTTGGCAAGAGTGGCTTTTAACCGCTGAGTTAGGATGTCATAAACTGACTCGTAGGCTTTATAAAGCATTATATCATCAGAACTGTGGTGTCCACTAACTCTCCAGTACTAGATGATGACGCACACATTACACCACATGTAATTCAGTCATCTTGTCCCATTCATTTAGGTGGGTGGTGCTTTTGCTCCTCCACTGAAGGATCTGTGCAAGTTCCTGAAGGAAAATCCAGAATATGGAGTGGCCCCAGAATGGGGCGAAGTCGTAAAGCAGTCTGTGAGTACAACTCTGCATGTATATGGAATGTCACACTGAGGCTGATGTACTAAGAAGAACTGGAACAAACCAACTGTTGGGTAGGGGACAAATAAGCATTCTCCAGATTCCCGCTGGTTAAATGGGGATTCAGACACTTAGCTAGAAAGGTGTCCAATGAGAAATGTTTATCTATCCCCTATGGTGCAGTAGGCTTGCTCCAGTTCTCCTTGATATATGTTAGAGTATGAAAGAGAAACTTTACTGCTTTGTTCAGTCTTCTGCCCACCCCCGCCTTGAACCTTAAGTACAGTAGATTTTATTATATTTTGCAGGGTTTTCTCCCAGATAGCATGTTTGACCGGATACTGACTGGGCCAGTGGTACGAGAAGAAGTCAGCAGGAGGGGAAGGAGGCCGAAAAGTGAAATTGCCAAGGCAAATGCAACAGCAGCTCCACCACTAACCAACTCTGTGAGTGTAAACCCACTGCTTGCAAATGGCTTGATCCCAGGTATGGACATTTCCAGTTATCAGGCCCTGCAGCAGAACTTCCAGAGTTTGCAATCTCTGCAGTTGACTGCTGGGTTAATAGGCCTGCCTGCTGGCCTTTCAGCATCTGGTGGAGATGCAAAGAACATGGCAGCTATGTTCCCAATGCTTCTTTCTGGCATGGCTGGATTACCCAACCTGCTAGGTATGGGACATCTCTTAAGTAAGTCTTCAGAGCCCAGTGCTGATGGGAAAGAGAGGAACTGCACAAGTGACTGCAAGGAAGCTGATGGAAATAAGGAAAGGACGATGTCTCCTACGGATGACAAACACAAACAGAACCCCAACCCCCCTTCTACGTCCACAGGAGCTGCACTAACAGCAAGCTCCTTAGCACTCAACCCTTTGCTGTTGCCCAACATACTCTACCCAGGGATGCTCCTCACTCCAGGCCTTAATCTTCACATCCCCTCTGTGCCCCAGCCCAACCTTTTCGAAGTAAAAAATGCTAGTAATGAGAGTTGTCCAGCTCAGCCCACAGACTCCAATGTGGAGCCACCTTCTGAGCCCAGCCAGGAAGAAAAAACTGGGAAGGAGCTCAGCTCCCAAAATGAGAACAGCACAGATGAGGGTTCTGAAAAGGCAGATCCTTCTTCAGGCTCAAACAGCCCATCTTCATCATCTTCCGAAGATTCAGACTCTTCAGATGAAGACTGATCCTCATAGACCCTGCACTCAGCTCTTTAAGAACCAGAAGGGGTGCGCAACACATTGCTTTTGCAATGTGTTGCGCACCCCTCCGGTCCTAAAAGGGTTAAATTATGCTAGAACACTTTTGGACAGCCCTCCAATCTACAGTTATTTTAATTGTAAATATCTGTGTTACAAGTGCATCAAAGGTTTTACTGATAGATGAACATTTTCAGTATTCAAAAAATGCAATCAGCGTTCAAGATAACGTTTTGCATGTAATATTCTCACAGTCTCTAAACTTGTACGTAATATCAAAAATACACACCAAGCTGTAGGAAAATTACAGCAAAAGGCATTATAATTTTGTTTGGGGAAGGGCCAGGGTAATTTTATGGAGAGGGAGGAAAAACAAAAATAATAAAAAAAAAACCTAAGGAAATTTTGCTCTTTAAGAGCTGTATATAAATAATATATTTGCAGTGAAACACAGAATCCTCTAAGTATATTGTGGTTTTCATTTCTGCCTTTAGCTTTTTCCAATTTCCTTCATACTTATCATTTACAGACCTCAGCAATAATTTTGGGGCAGTTTTGAATGCTTTGAAAAGGTTTTTTTTTTTACTCCTTAAAATTAGTCAATCTCTTTTTTGACTTTACATTTTCTGCACGTATATAATGTACACCTATACTTTATAGTGAAAACAGAGAGTGCAACAATGTTAAAAAATTGCAATGTAAAAATGAAGACAGAGAAACATTGTAGAAAAGCCTGTCTCAACAGCAGTTTGTCAATTTTTTTTCTCAACACACCTGTTTCATGCATTTTGGAATATTTGGGGGACCCGTAACATTTTATAGAATACTAGTTGAACAGCCCATTACATGGGCCACAGTGCCACTGCCACCCGGTCGTGGGGCAGTCACGCACAGTAGAGAATGCCAGCGCCGCGGCTGATACAGAGGTGGGAGCTCCTTCGGAGCATCCAGCTCTGTATCAGCCGCGGGTCGGGCAGTCTCTACTGAGCATGACTGCAGCACGCACAGCAGTGTCTACACACGTTACACACGTTTTAGCAGATTATTATATAGGATTTGTCACAGGTGTAATGATGGGTACAAATGCAAAAATCTATAGCTATGATTATGTTCACTGTAATGGGAACAGCAAGTGTATTGGGCATATTAGTTTCCACAATTATACATCAGAAACTCAAACATTCACATTTTGTCAAAGTCTCCATAGAAAAACATGGCATCCGTAGCACACCAAAAGTGCCAAGACACTCTGGTTGAGAACCATTGCTGTGCTGCAGGAAAACGACAGCACGGGATTAATGCTCCGCTATCACAGTTCCCTGTACAAAGCTTTCTGGAAAGTGAGATCCAGGGAGCTCAGTTTAACATTTAAAAGGTAGTTAAAATTAATTAAAAAAAAAAAAAAAAGTGAAGATGGAAAAAGTATAGGCAATTTGTCTTTAAATATTTGGTACTTGCAGGATATGTAAAGTCAAAAGGAGGTTGAATATCTGTTTATCCCTACCAGAAGGAACTAGGGGCCACATTCAGTAAGATTAAGAGGTACAATTCCAGAGTAAAACAACTGCATTATAGGGGGAGGATTCCCAGCTCTTTAAATGCTAAAGAGGTCTCCAATGCTTTGCTATGCAATGCACTGGAGACCCGTCTAGCATTCAAGTGCTTAAAGGCCCCCTTTAAATAACGGAATTGGGGGGGGGGTTCCCTTGGAGCAGTTGGTTTGCTGCAGAATTACAGTGCCTCTTTTTCATTTGTTGAATTTGGCAACAGGAGCCTTAGGCAGAAAACAAAATGTAAGCTATTCTGGTCAAACAAACAGCATCATACGGGATAGATTAACCCCTTAAGGACCACTGACGTGCCAGGACCATCAAGGCGGTCCGGCACTTTAGGACCAGTGATGGTCCTGGCATGGCATGGAGTTCAGGGCTCCCGGCACGGCTGCACGCTGCTCTGGAAGCCCTGAACCGGAACTTTAAAAAAAAAAAAAAAAAAGCCCAGTGGTTCTCAAGTCCCGGCCACACATGCACATGCCGGTCCTTAATGGGTTAAATCCCTGTTAATTTAAACAGGCCTCTTAACCCCTTGAATGTCAGAGAGATCTTGAAATGCATTTTGAAAGCTTGTGTTGGGATACCTCTGCAGCACTCGGATTGAACCCTATGGTGCTATTGGTATGCTCCAGAATAGCTCATTGTTTGCTCCTTGCATAAGGCCTTATGACTCAGCTGATGCACAAAAAGGGATTTTAATACACAAATAAGTGGCTGTATACAACATAAACATGTATACAGTTTTGTAGATACCTCAAATCTTTCTTCCAGTGCCACAAATTGTTAGTTCTAGAAATGCCTTTTGCACATGGAAGAGGTTCTGGAACAAAACCCTTTGTGCCAGTGAAGTCTGCAGGGCAATAATTTGTAGTCACCTCTGGTAGCACAACTGAAATATTTTTTTTATCAGTATTTGAAGTGGTGGGAGTCTGTACTGTTTAACCCACTGAGTGCCAGAGGGAGTGTCCAACATGTCACCTCCTCTGGAACTCCAAGGGTTAATTTCCCTATGCCCACCTGACCAGTAAAAAGTGCTTTTATTGTTAAGTGGCTAGCACTTTGTGGTTTTTAAAGGGAATGACAATGAGTTTTATGTATAAAGGTACATTGGAGCAGTTCTAAGGCAAACAAGCTGCCACTGTAGCATTCAAAGTCCCACTTAAAGGGATAGTATTTAGTAATATGGAAAAAAAATGCACACATCATTTTTCCTGCTGAGGAAAGCATTTGCACTCTCACTGCTGAGGGATGTTTTTTTCAAAAGTTACAGCAACTCAACCTTGAATTTTTCAGATAGATTAATTCCATGGTCTGGATTTTTTTGGTAGCTCGTTGGCTACTGTAACCTATGGACAACTGTTGACAGTTACTCTCCATAGACTGCTGTACAAACAGTGCTACTTGTTTTATTTAGCAGGAAAACCTGGTGATTTATCTTTTCCCATATAGTGCAATACTATCTCTTTAACTGAAATGAAATTTGCAGATGTCCCCATTAGCGCAGTTGGCTTGCCCCAGAGATGCTTTTTTGCCTTTATATAGAAGGCCCAATAAGTTGGTCTCAATTAATTTAAGAGAGTGCAGAGCCTATCCTTTACTGTTGCTTTCTGTTCTGTGCAATTGCAGTTTTCTTTGCTTTTATTTCAGTGTTTCTCAACTCCTGTCCTCAGGACCCACTAACAGGCCAGGACTTAGGGATTTCTCTGCTACAGCACAGGTGTGGTTATCAGAGGCTCATTCACACTGATTATCTCACCTGTGCTCTAACAAGGAAATCATCACATCCTGGCCTGTTAGTGGGTCCTGAGGACAGGAGTTGAGAACCACTGTTTTAATTGGTGGTGACTTTGCGGAAGCTATCATTTGGCTTTCTAAAATGCATCTCTGAACGGAGTGGCAATTTAACTTAAAACCACAGCTAAGTCTCTAAGGTGACCACATATCCCTTTAAATCATGAGCACATGTCATTCTGCAGGACTGCATAGGAATCTTTGGAACCATCCAGCGTGGGTTTTGTGTGTGTGTTTGTTTTTTTTTTGTTTTTTTTATTATTATTATTTATTGTTTGTTTATTATTTTTATACCTGGTTTAACGAGCGTCAGAGAGTTATGCTTTGCAATCTGTTGCAACCAGCACTCAACAGGTTAAAGAGATATGTGTTCACCTTGTACTCCTCCCATATTCCTCACAATGCCTCGTATGAGCGACTGTGTTTAGAAAGACCTGTAATAGAGCAGATCAAAAACATTAATTTTCAGAAAAGCTTAACTTTTTTTTTTTCTTTTTTCTAACTTAATAGAACTTAACCTCAGTTTTATGTATCATTTCCGTTTTAATCCTATAAGGCACACAGGGATGTGTAACACAAAGAGGGTGTTATGCACTAAGCAGTGATAAATAGGTGACAATGTGGAGATGACATCTCCAGTTCCCATGCTATTCTATAGAGCCTATTCATTAAGAACTCCAAAGCTAGAGAAATCTTAGTGCATTGGCTCCATAGAATAATATAGGAACTGGAGAAGTGATATCACTGGAGACGTTATCACCTCTTTATCACATCTTAGTGTCTCATACTCCTTTGGTCTTTAAAAGGGTTAAAAAGCTGAGTGCAGCAGTCTGTACGGGGCAAGCTATCTCAGGTGCAGCAACTTACTACTGGCTTGTTTTCAGCTGACCATTTTAACCATTTGTGTGCCATTGGGGTGTACAACTCATTGGTTTGCAGTGCATTGCTTACCCCTCTGGTATTCAAAGGCTTTTAAAGCATAAGTAAAGGTTCGTAATGGCAAAAAAAATGGGGCTTTTCCTGCAGAGTAAAACCAAGGTACTCCCGCTTCTGAGAAATGGTTAATTTAAAATATATAGCTGTTCTACCTGTCACAAAGCGATGGAGCGGTTGTTAGCACATCTTCTATGGAGAACTGCAGTAGGCGACTCACGTCTCCCATAGAATGCAATAGAATAACTGTCTGGACACCAGGGGAACAGTCTGCACCCCACATGACACTGTTAATTAAAAAAAAAAAAAAAAAACAGTTTAAACCTTTTCCACATGGGTCAGATTGAGAAAAGAACATCAAATGCAATAGAGACAAACATGCACAAAATTAGAATTCATACTGACTATATGTGCTATCCATAGCTAAGCTACGGGTAACTTACACCTTGCTATATAAAGTGACATACTCCTCATTACCGCCTTGAGTGCCAGAGGCAAAGCAATGCATTATGTACCTCTCTGGCACTCAAGGGGTTAAAGGTCTGCATGATGGAAAAAGATCAGGTAAAGGTTATTATGTTCTGTAGCAGGTCTCATTTTTATTTATTTATTTTTTTCATATAATTTGTATGAAGGGCTGCATTAGCCACATGGTCCATAGTTTGGACATCCCTGGTTTAAACCGTAATAATTTTTTGGCACAACACATCTCCCAGCAGAAGGAGCAACCTTGTTTCTCTCAGAAGGAAAAGCACCATGGTACATGTTTTTCATAATAACTTAAATGATCATTTAACCCTTTAAAGAGCAGAGGGGTGTTCAACGCATTACAAAGCAATGTATTGAACACGCTTCTAGTCCTTAAAGGGTTAGTTTTTGCAGGAAAGATAGCAGAACCACATTGCCTACTTCAACAGCCCGGGGGATCACATGAGATGTGAAGATTCTAGTTCAACTCCAAACCCCTGGTTTATATTCTGTTGCAGTTTTTCAAAAATCTGGGACTTGTGTGTTAATTTAACCCTTTGAGTGCCAGAGAGGTATGCAATGCGTTGTTGCAATGCGATGGATACTCCATTGGAGCTTAAAGGGTTAATGTTTCCTTTGTTTGTATACTTTGTAAAAGACTAATTAGGGATTCTGCTTAGTTTGATGCCTGAGAATTAGAATATTGATCATTTTGTCAGAATAATGACAAAAACAGCCTTAATGTTTAACCCTTTGAGTGCCAGAGGGGTATCTGGATACCCCTCTGGCACTCAAAGGGTTAAATGAATACATTCAACATGACTCCATTCCCATCTGTGCGACTGTGAGTACTTTCTCATGAGCCTGAAGGTTACTGGCAAACCAAATTCAGCCTGCTGTGGTAAGAATGTGTATCATTGTCCAAGACGTGTATACAGTTACTAACCCTAACATCTGCCCTCTCAAACTGGACCGCTCACCTTGATTTTGTTTGCAAATCTGAAAACGCCATTCAGAACTGCATCATGTAACCAAAAGGCCAGCAGATGCATATTTTAGGATACATTCATCTTAGTGTTGTATGATGAACTCTTTATTGCTGATGTAACTACTCATTGAAGGGCCCCAGTGTAAACATTCTAGGGCCCATCACAAAAATATTTTCACAGAGGCATAACTGGAAACTGTTGGACCCTGGGGCAGATGGGGACCACATAGTGAGGAAGTACGTTATGCACCCATCTCATAATTTAAAACGTCAAGCTCTACATTCAGCACAGATCTGAAAAGGGAAATATACCCTAGTTGTAATTTGCTCGTAGTTTAACAGATTAATTTACCTTAGTAGAGTCTCTTCAAACAGCAGTCAGGCAAATCTATATCTATTTGTATTTTGCTTTAAACAGTAGTCTCCCTTACATAGTAATCTATATTGAAGCCTGCCTATAAGTGACACTACCTCACAGCAAACAGTAGGATTCAATAGACCTGAATGGATTGTAAAGGACACAAGTTATCAGATTTTAAACAAGCGCTTAGCAGACTACAAGAGACAGAGATCAGAAACGGCTAACGGATCAGGGGGGAGATTCACTAAGTGGTGATAAAGAGGTGATAAATTGGAGATTTATCATTTCTCCAATTCCTATGTTATTCTGTGGAGTCCATGCACTAAGATTTCTCCAACTTTGGAGATCTTAGTACATAGGTTCTATAGAATAACATAGGAACTGGAGAAGTGATATCACTGGAGAAGTCCTCTCCACCTTATCATCTCTTTAGCACCGCTTAGTGAATCTCCCCCAATATACTGATATAGTTCTGAAGGGCACCTACCTAAGTACCTTACTGAGACTTTTTCAAATAGAAAATAATGAATAATAATAATAATGAATATATCTTTAACCCTTTTAGTGCCAGAGTGGTACGCAACGCATTGCAAAGCAATGCGTTGCGTACCACTCTGGCACTCAAAGGGTTAACAATCCAGCTGCTCTTGTTCAGCTAAAATACATCTTGTCAGTATGAAAGAAATCTTCAAATATGGAAACTCGAAATCTAGATGATCGGTCCATTTTAACACTTTGAGTGCCAGTAGGGTACGGAACGCTTTGCTTTGCAATGTGTTAAGTACTTCTCTGTCACTCAAAGGGTTAAAACTATGAGTGCCAGAGGGATATCCAGTTCATTGCTTCACAATGCGTTGCGTACTCCTCTGGCACTCAGATGGTTAGTGTCACATTTTGCGTATAAAAGTATTGTTATTTAAAATGTGCATAAGTAACTGATGTAATTAATTTGCGTTGTATGTGGTATGACTGCTGTAGATTGTGATCTAGTCCTGATGGTATTAACCCATTGAGGCTGATGTACTAAGAGGTAAATTTGGGCAAAGCAACTGCACTATAGGGGAGGAATAAAAAAATATTTTGATGTAAATTGGGCTTTTAACCCCTTGAGTGTTTGTATGATTCCTTTTAACAATACACCCCAGTGGGCCTTATATATGAAGGCAAACTCAAGCAATTTTAGGGCAAAGTAATTAAAAAATTGAATTATAAATGTGTTTTTAACCCACTGAATATTCTCTAATGAATTGCTTTACAAGGTGTTGGAAACCTCTCTAACAGTCAGTGGGTTAAAGTCACATTTAGAGAGAGAAGCTCTGGGAGATGTCACCTCCAGTACAGATGTAACTCTGGAATTGTTTCACTTAGAGGCAGAGGTGTAAGTAGAAGCTTCCGGGCCATGGTGCAAGAACGCCATGGGCCCGCCCCCAACCACATTGACCCCCTCCACATTGCCCCCAATCTCCACAAATCCCCCCAATCTCCACAATGCCCCTCAATCTCCACAATGCCCCATCTCCTACCTGGAGCTCCCACACAGTCCTCTTCAGTAATGCAGAGCGCTGGGTGATGATGTCATCTCCCAGCGCTCTGCATTACTAGTGTGCCAGAGGGAGAATGCGGGCTCCAGGCGGAGGGGTCGCAGGGGGTGGCCGGGCCCCTGGAGTGGGTGCGACACCTATAGTTAAGCCACTGCTTAGAGGCTGATGTTCTAGAAATTGGAGCAGTTTTGGGGACAAATCAGCTATACCACAGAGAACAAATATTCACAAAATTCACACTAACATAAATGGGTCTTTTCATCATTCAATAGGTTAAAATCCCCATTAATAGCAGTGGGAATTTCGGCAATATTTATTTGTCCCTTAAAGGGATAGTAATGTTAGAAAAAAGTATTAACTGTATGGTATATACAATTAAAAGAGAGTACTTGCACTTATTCATATCTCTCAAACCGGTATGGTTTGAGAGATATAGGAAAATAAAGTTATCTGGTCCCTCCCCTTTCTGCTTGACAAGCTGTAAAGCTGTCAGAAGCAGATTCTGGATGCTTGACCAGATGTGGCTCTTCAGCAGCGCCGATATAACGATATCTAAAGATAAATACTTAATTTGGAATGGTCTACAAAGTGTGCCTGGCTTGCAAGCACACTTTGTAGACCGTTCCAATGAAGTATTTATTTCTAATTAGTGCCTCTGTCTGGTCAAATGACTGGAATCTGCAGATGTTAGCTAGATGGCAGACTTGAGTAAAACAGCCAGGAAAAGGTAACTTTAGCAATTTATATAACCATAAAACCATCAAAGTTTGAGAGATGAGACTTACATTGATGTTAATCTTTTTTTAATGTCTACAATATTAAATCAACTTAAAAATTAACCATTACTATCCCTTTATGGTGCAGTTGGTTTGCTCCAGAATTACTCAATTTACTCCTAATCAAGTGGATAAGGAAATATACTCATATGTTTGTTCCAGGGAAGTTGCCAGGTTCTCAAAAGGCCAGGGGCTTTATCAAAAGACTTGTGCCTTTTGCTAACCTAATTCATTATTACTGCACCACTAGGAAAGAGATTGGTAACAATAGATACTGAAAACATGCCTTATCCCCGCAGTCAGTATCTGGCCATGCCCCTGCAGTCGGTTGCTTTCTTACATATGTGAAATCAAAGTAGTTTGTCACATATCAAATCTACCCACCTACTCTTTGCTTGACCTTGGGTGACCTCCATAAAATTGTAATCTATTGGTGTTCACATGTCAAACAGTACTAATCATCAAGCACTGCACAAGGTATTTCTTCTGGTAGAAAGACTAATGTACTAAGAATAACTAAAGAAATTCTGGAGTAAACAAACTTCACCATAGGCCCAAATTAAAAAAATAATTCCCATTGGGTTATAATCCCTTGAGTGCTATAGAGATCTCTAATGCATTGTTTTTCAATTCCTTGCAGACCTATAGAATTCTGAGAAATGTACAGCCCTAATTTAATCAATGGGAAAATTTATTTCTCTTCTTGGGTTACTCTAAAATAGCCCCGGAGGGCTATGCACGAACGTTTATTAAAGTGGATGTATCACCTATGCACAACATCCCCTAAATAGTTAGGTGACACATCCAATAGCATTAAAACCTTATTATTATTATTTTTTAAGCTTCCGTTTGGTTTAACTGTAACTTACAAAAGTATCTGCTGCAGCCGCTTCCGGGTGACCGCGGTTCTCTGTGGTTACAGAGCTCTGCCTCTGCTCTCCTCCCTTCTCCAATGACAGAGACGTCTATCAGTAAAGTGGGGCGGTCTCATTGGCAGAGATCGATATCTAGCCAATGAGAAAGTTCCAGCTTACTGACAGAAGCCTCCATCATCGGAGGAAGGAGGAGAGCAGAGGCAGAGCAACGGGCTGCAGTCTTTATGGAAGTGGCTGCAGCCCAGACTTTTATAAGTTACATTTAAACCAAATGGAAGTTAAAAAAAAAGAATAATAACGTTTTAATGCTATTGGATGTGTCACCTATTTAGAGGATGTTGTGCATAGGTGATGCATCCACTTTAAAGTTGTGATGAATAGGAGATAAAATCCTCGGTTCGATAAATTCTTTAATTTCTTTATTTTGTGGAGCCTATGCTCTAAGTCCAGCTTGAGAGAGTTTAGTGTATAGGCCCCATAGAATAACATAGGGATTGTGAGTTTATCACTCTAGAGAAGTTAGCTCTCCTTTAACACTGCTTAGTGCATTTCCCCTAGATCTTCTGTTTACCACAGCATCAATATTTCTCTGTCATCCAATACAGCTTACTGGTAACTTTCGGTAGGCGCTCCGCCCCTTTAAGTAGGCAGGAACAATTCTGAGAAGTGAGTGCAGGGGTGGAGCCTATCCTCTAACCTTAGCTGCAGCTTCCTGTTAGCTTCAATAAGTTTTGTTCCTCGTTGCAAGCAACAAGGCAAGAGAACAATTCTATTTAGTTTTAGATTTTTATTATTTTCTGCTAGAAATGGAATACCACCATTAGGCAGATTACCATCACTGACAATTCCCGTCACCCAAATGTGGATAGATCAGTTTATCAGGTGCTTATTTGTGGACCAAAGCCCTGGGGGAAAATCTTGGCTTCAAGTTCTTTCCCCAGGAGTTGCCCACTGAGGCTTCTTCTTGAAATATGGTAATCTGAAGAATGCAGTCCTGCAAAAAAGGTGAGCAACCCTTTGAGTGCTGAGGTCCACATGTCCCATGGAACCCCTCCGCACAGGGGTCTTTATCATTTGAGATCCTATTGCATACTCTAGCACTCATTGGGTATGTCTGGGTGTTTGGAGCAGGTTTCTGAGGTACTTTAACCCTTTCACTGCTGGTTTGGCATGTTGTGGGGGGTTGAGAGTACTTTCCCTACTGTGTTTAGTTTTTTTATGCTTTAATTACATGTTCTGGTATAATTTTAGCTTAAAATTTACTTTCATTCAGTTTTTGTTGAAATTGTGTACTGCGCCTTTAAGACCACGCTTTACCACACAAACGCCATGGCTCCATTTACTTCAATGGGACTGTACAGTTGGGACATATCTCTGCAACCGCTTATCACAGAGAGGTCAGAGACGGCTCATTTTTCTTGCCTACCCTTGCTCTGTCATCTGGTCAACATTCTGAACATACTGGGGGGCTTCGGGCACTGTTTTGGTACTTTTGTCAGAAAAACTACAAAACCTAGAGAATTCTCAGGTCATATTTGCCCAGCATGCGCTGCTGCCCCTGAATCTCCTGCAGAGACCTCCGGTCTACCTTACAGCTCCTGCCATCCACTTTACAGGGGGTCTTTCACTCATGCCAAGCCCCCGCTCCCATCAGGTCTTCCTTGCGAAAACTGCCGGGTGTCCCTGTCCCTTCTGCTGAGGGCCTGATCAGGGCTGTTTTAACCACCCTGAATATTCCCTTGGTGCAAGAGACCTCTTCGGACCCCTCTGATGTGTTTCAGGAGCCTCAGTCCCTTATACATGTTTTCCACCTAATCCCACTCTTGACTGCTTGGTCTCTGATGAGTGGAAGTTTCCTGACAAGAAGCCATCTGTCTCTAGGAAATTTGATAAGCTTTACCCTTTTTATGAAGCAGTGTTAGCTCTATGGGTCCACCCACCTAAGGTGGATGCTCCTGTGTCCAGGTTGTCCAAGTCTACTGATTTACCTGTAGCAGATGCTTCTGCTATGAAGGACTGGACTGATGGGAAGCTTGAGACCTCTCTCAAGCTATTTTTGCCTCAGCGGGTTCTTCCTTAAGCCTGGCTTTTGCCGCTGCATGGGTGAATAGTGCTGTTGCTGTCTGGACTGAACAACTTACTTTGGCTATTCGTCAGGGAGCTTCTACTTCTGAAAGGCTGAGACTTGTCGCCAACATTGGTGAAGTGCAACATTATGTCTCTGCTGCTCTGTTTTATTCAGTCCATATGATTACTAGGACTTCTGCTATGTCTTTGGTTGCCAGGCGAGCTCTTTGGCTCAAGATCTGGTCTGCTGATACCACATCTAAAAAGGCTCTTTTAGCTTTGCCTTTTCAGGGTTCTTCCCTATTTGGGCCTGATCTTAAGGATCTCAGCAGTGAGGCCACTGGAGGTAAGAGTACTCTGCTTCCAGTGGTCAACAAGAGGAAAGCGGCTATCAAAAGCAATTGTCTTTTTCGTTCCTATCAGACGGATTCTCGGCCGGCGACCCAAGAGGTCCCCCAGGCTCCTCACTCCTCCTCAATGCCCAAACAGCACTGGAGGCCTGAGTCCTCCACCAAGCACATGGCTTCCAAACCTTCTTCGGCATGACTCTCCGAATCCGGGTCCCCATCCTCAGGTGAGGGAGGCACTTGAGCTACTACCTTTCCAGCTGGGGAAAATCTGTGGCAGACCCGTGGGTTTTACAGGTGGTGGTGGAAGGGTACAGGATTCCCTTTACCTCTCTTCCTCCTCCTCAGACCTTTTCTTCTCGCACTCCACTGGGTGTAGAAAAGCATTGCCTTCTGTTTGAGGCTGCTTTCCAAGCCCTACTGGACAAAGGGGTCTTGGAACCAGTTACTTCTCCAGAGACAGGGTTTGGAAGTTTTATTCCAACCACTTTGTGGTCACCAAGAAGAACGGAGATTGTCATCCTATTCTGAATCTGAGGGATCTCAACCAGTTTGTATTCAAGTCTCACTATCTTCAAGAGTTCTTGTGAACGGTGATTGCGGCCATGTCTCCTGTGGAGTTCCTAGCCTATCTGGATCTTCAAGATGCGTATTTGCACATCTCCATCCATCCAGAAAGTAGACGGTATCTCTGGTTTGCCTGTGACAGGGGTCATTTTCAGTGTTCTGTCCTGTCGTTTGGCCTGACCACTGCTCCTCAGGTCTTCAATTGAGTTCTGGGAGCCTTACTCTCTGTTCTCCATCAAGATGGCATCAGGGTCACTCCATATATGGACGATCTTCTTCTGAAGGTATCCTCTCCAGACCTCCTTCACCAACAGGTTCAGACTTGCATTTAGACCCTATCCACTCACGGGTGGATCATCAACCTAGACAAGTCGGACCTTGTTCCTTCCCAGAAGATGGTTTTCCTGGGCATTCTCTTCAACACTCAGAGAGCAATGGTCTTTCTCAAGGATGAGGTGGCTCATCAGCTGGCTCTGAGGGTCTCTACAGTCCTCAGCCAGGATCCAATTCCTGCCAAGAAATTGTCCTCTCTCGTGGGAAAGCTCAATTCCATGATAGAAGCAGTGCCATTTGCCATGGCTCATGCCAGAGAACTTCAGAGGTTTCTGATCCTGGCATGCAAGGGTCGACAGGATCGTCTGTAGGAAACTCTGTGCCTTCGTCTTCATGTGGAGTTCAGTCTCTCATGGTGGCTCAACCTGGACAACCTTCTGAAGGGCAAGCCCTTCCTGATTCCGTTCTGGATGATGTTGACAACAGACACCAGCCTATCCAGATGGGGAGCTGTTCTGGGGCGCCCGAATGCTCAGGTCGGTGATTTCAGGAAGAATCTCTCCTACCCATCAACGTCCTGGAGCTTCGGCCAATATTCCATGCCCTGCACCACTGGACACTCAAGCTGGAGGACTGCCCAATCAGGGTCCAGTCAGACAACACCACAGCGGTGGCTTGCATCAACAAGCCAGGCAGCACAAGAAGTCTCGCAACTTGGTTAGAGGTCAACGATATTTTGTCCTGGGCAGAGGACCGTGTCCCTGCCATCTCCGCAGTTCATATTCCAGTCGTCGACAATGTCTTTGCAGACTTCCTCAGCCATCATACAGTGGACAGCGGAGAGTGGGAACTTCACCCAGAAGTGTTCTGTCTGGTTGTTCAGAAGATGCGTCTCCCATGCATCGATCTGATGGCAACAAGACACAACAGGAAGGTTCCGATGTTCTGCTCTCGCTGTATAGACCCTCTAGCTCTAGCTGTGGATGCTCTGTTGATACCATGGATCTTTCCCCTGGAGTACAGCTTCACTCCTGATCCATTGCTGCACAGGGTTCTGCGGAAGTTACGTCTGGAGCGCTGTCCAGGCATTCTGATTGCTCCATTATGGCCTCGCCAATCCTGGCTCCCAGAGCTTCTGGATCTGTCAGTGTCAGACCACTTCCTCCTCATCCGGATCTTCTCTTACAGGGATACCTGTGGAAGGAGGATGTTCATCGTCTGGCTTTGACAGCATGGAGTTTGAATCCTCACTTTTGAGGAAGAAAGGTTTTTCATCTGGTGTAGTGGCTACTATGCTTAGTGCCCGTCAGCCTGTTTCCACCAAGGCCTACCACAGAGTCTGGTCTACATTTCTCTCTTGGTGTGCTGATATGGATCTTTCTCAGGAGTTTCATCTCCCTATGGTCCTTTTCCTTCCTTTGGGATGGTATGGATAAGGGTCTTAGTTTGTGTTCCCTTAAGGTTCAGACTTCTGCTCTCTCTATTTTCTCCAGAGGAGCATTGCCATTCTTCCAGATGTCAAAGTGTTCTTCTAGGGTGTTGCTCATTCCCATCCTGTGTTTAAGTCCCCTGCTCCTCATTGGGATCTTAACTTGGTTTTGGGCGTCCTTCCTGCCTACTTAAAGGGGCGGAGTGCCTACCCAAAGTTACCAGTAACCTGTATGGACTAAGAGAAAAGGATTTAACAGGTAAGACTAAAATCCTATTATTATGAATAGCAATTAAAAAAGGTAAACGTTAAAGGAGCATTAAACGTACTTTTTAAAAAAAAAAAAAAAAAAAAAGTAGGAGTTTTCCTGCTGAGTAAAAAAAACAAGGGTACTCCCATTAAGTGCAATGCTACTTTCTACAGTATAAACTGGTGGGGGTTTTTTTACATTAACATGCCATCTAGTGGTTAGATTTCAGTTAATCATTATGTTGTATTCTGTGTGAGAGGTGAGTCACTGATAAACAGCTCTCCATAAAATGTGATTGAAACTACCTAGTCATTCCTGTCAGTTTGAACTTTAAGGAAGTAATGATGCTTTTACTTATTTCCTGACGGTTTAACTAGTTGTAGGTTTTGAATAAAACAACTGTCAACTATCAAAGTAGAGTTTTTACTCAGAAAAAAATGCCCTATAACACTTATAATTTCATTATAACATTTGCTGCTCCTTCAAATGTCAATATTCCAAAAAATTTTAGATATGTGACTTTGGGCCATGTGCCTTTGGGGACAGATACAAATTTACATTTAAAAGAATAGTGATGCTTTATTTTGGCTTTACATATTCTGCAAGTACATATTTTTACAGTCAAATTGTCTGTACCTTTTTTATTTTCCTTTTCTTATATTCCCCTGTTTCTTACAGTTTTATTTCTTTGAAAGTGAACTCACTGAATTTCTAAAGAGTTTTCTAGTCAATAGACCATCAGTGTATGAAGGAAATACACAGTTGCACTATCCTTGCAGTGCCTAGTGCTCTGTGCGCTATCTTACATTTTATCATAAAAACCTGCTTTCATGTTTTCAGAGAAAGTTCTCTGTAAACAAATCTTGTCATCTAAATGTTGACAACCTAAAAATGTAAGAGTGAAAATGAAAAAATAAGTATAGGCAATATGACTTTGTACAGTATGAACTTTCATAATATGTAAAGACTCCGTAAATGGTTACTGTTGCTTTAAATATGGCTTTTAACCTCTTGAATGTTAGTGAGGTCACAAATGCATCATGAAATACATTTCACTTCTAGCAATTGAGTGTTGTGCTGGTTGCCATGGCTAGTGCTAGACTGAGTGGATCAGCCCCCTCATTTGTAGAAGGGGCTGACATCAGGGGAACTGGGAGTGGTGGAGGATGTTAGATGTTGCTGCTGAAAACATCCAAAGGCTGCTGTAGGGTGGAGTAAAGCATGTGGGGACAGAGGTCCTGCTTGCCTTATCTCAACCCCACTGCCTACACAGATATTTTCAGGACTTTCCTACACAGTGGCTGTTTCAGGCATGTCTGTACCATTTGGGCAGGAGCCTCCACTGGAATTTGATCTGACCAGATCAACAGCATGGTGTTCCCACTCTCCGTAATAGCCATCATCCACCCCTGCCCCACATCACTGCCTACCACATTACTGCCTATCATCACCCTCCCATGTGTCATTAGATCCCTTTCTGGCATCATCCTCCCCTGTGTCACTTTAAAACCCACCCAACACATACACACACACACATTAGCTGTGCCAGGTACTGGCCTGCTTTGCTTGCTGGCACTGTCTAAATCTTAGTCCATCACAAAAATAAACGACTTCCTGCTTCTCTCCCGGAAGTATGTTATTTTTTTGCAGTGGACCCAGATTTAGACTGTGCCACCTCCCAACGAAAGAAGAGTGCAGGTGAAACAACCAGAATAGGATGGGGGGGCATGGAAACAGAGGCATTTAATGAACTTACCTGTGAGCAAGCAGGAAAATCCAAAAGACATGGCCTGTTTTGCTGTTTCTGTCATGCAAAGGGGATTTGCCTGACATTTCAATGCCAGACTGTCTGTGGGCAGGTCCAGACTGATGTGAATATGGAAATGTCTCCTCTGTAATGGCACAATTGGTCCTGAAGAGTAGTTTATTAAGTTTTATTCATTCTCCATCTGCTTTGTCACACCTCTTTTTGCCATTTTTACAGCTCGGGGATGCAAATGAGGACAAACACACACTATACAGAGCACTCCCACTGGAGCACTCCCAAAGCTTCTTTCTCCAGTCTTTTCAGCAGAAATGATGCTGGTACATTTGTACTATTCCAGTGGGAGACCAAGTCTTCCCCCATACTGAGAGAACTTATTATTAGTAATGTTATTATAGCAATGTGTCATTACTTATTTTGTCCCAGCATAATACATACTCACAATTAAAATATAATATCACTTTATAGAGATAGTAATGGTAACATATTAAGGTAAGGCTGATTGTTTTGCATACTTTTTATAATGATGTGTACCTTTGTAACAGTGCTAAACATTGTGATTTTCGTTTTATTCTATATTGAAGTGCCCCCCTCTCGCCCCTTTTTCATACGTCACAATGCATCCCCACAGATCTGGAATCTGGTCAGCAGACCGGACAAATCACAGCGAGGGACAATCTTCTTTCTTTCAGTATAAGGAAAACTCTGCCCCCCCACCTGATGAAGTAGATCAGGTTTTTCCTTATGATGACAGAAGATTGTCCCTCATCACAATCCATCTGGACCGCTTAGGAGATGCATTTTGACGTATGGCAAAGGGGCTGGAGGGGCCACTTTATTATAGAATAAAACAACAGCGTTAGGCAGTTACAAAAGGACACATATTTATAAAAAAAAGTATGTAGAAGAATCAGTCTTAATATGTAACCATTACTATCCTCATTTGGTTATTATAGAGACCTCTCTAGTGTCCAAGATGTTAACTAAGCTGAATAGTAATAAACTAGCTTATTACTGTGGGTGTGACAAATAACAACAGTGGCCACCACCTGTAAGTGCTTTGCAATGTGTTGTTCACCAGCCTATCACTAGAAGGGGTCTTCTAAAATATAATGCTTATATGATGATGATGATGATGATGATGTTTACGAATTCCCATTGATTTAAATGGGGCCTTAAAACCTTCTAGCATTCAGGTGATAAAACCCAGTTTAACCTCTTGTGTACAAAATGTGTGCGACACGAAGGAAAGCAACGTGTCACACACCCCTCTGGTACTGAAAGGGGTGAAAGGAACACTAATTCCTCTGAATATTAACCCCCCCACTTATTTTAATCCAGACAAAATACTAATGGCCAATAAGAAGCAATTATGGGTGGATATTCCCCAGAAGTATTCCTAAATGAATATTGGATATCATGTCCATGGAGGTAGACATGATTGTTTCTGAAGGAAGCCTTCAGTGGGAGGAATTTGGGGTCCTATAGTCCTGCAACAAATACTCATGACCTTCTCCATGGACATAATATCCAGTACTCATTAAGCATTCATTTTTTTGGGGAACCAGTCTACAAAGAATTTATTCTTAGGGGACCTTTATGATTTTCTTTCAGGTTAAAGTGGGGGCTTAATAATAATAATAATTATTAATAATAAACATTGTTAGTATTCCTTTAATTCAATTGATATTCTATTTCCTATGGGGCTGTTGGATTGCACCAGAATTGCTTCACTCGTCGTTGTACGTATATTATATTAAATACAAATTTGAGTTTTGGGGCCCATGTACCTCCCTGACTTCATTCTACATACCAACAGTGCCAATGTGTCAGTGGCCTAGATGCACAAAAATTCATAGAGGGCTAAAAATGTTGATGTTCTGTCGGAGCAATGTCTGAACATTGTTTTGTCTTTAATTAGATATTTAATGTGATAAAAAAAACATCAGACCACAAGGGAGGTATCATGACCCCTCATGACACCCCCTAGCATGGGGGAGACAGTTGCCCATTTTTTCAAATAAAGCGAATATAACCTATGTTTAACATAGGTTATATGTGCTTTTTATAATTTAACTAGTTGAAGAGCCCGTTACACGGGCCACAGTGCCTCTGGCAGCCGGTCGCGGGGCAGTCACGCGCGGCAGAGACTGCCCGTGCCACTGCTGATACAGAGCTGGACGCTCCTTCGGAGCACCCAGCTCTGTATCATCCGCAGAGCGGGCAGTCTGTACTGCCCATGACTGCCGCACGTGCAGCAGTGTCTACTGCGCATGTCGGGCGTTACACACAACTTAGCGAATTATTATATAGGATAATACTTTCAGACCTCGAGGTGGGTACCAGGACCCCTCCTGATAGCCCCCCTATCATGCATCATCCATCCAAAAGGATAGATGATCCATGGGGTGACCCCAAAGGCATTTTCTGCCTTCTTGATACAGGAGCTCCTATATAAGCATATGGTCATTCATAGAAAGTGTAGCCCTGCGCTTTCATCATTGAATCAGTCACCCGGTCTGACCCGGTGACTGATTCAATGATGAGAACGCAGTGCTGTGCGTTCTGTGAATGACCCAGTGACAGGATTCATTCATTCCACAAGTGCTCGATACAGCAGCTGCTTATACAGGCGCTCCTGTATCAAGAAGGCAGAAAATGTCTTTGGGATCTCCCCATGGATCATCTGTCCTTTTGGATGACTAAATGGCAGTTCCTGTCCAATGAAGAGGTGAAAGTCGAATGGAGTTAGTATGTTGAATATATGCAATATACTTCAACATACTTAGGGGGCGGGATATGTCGAAGGGGGGAAATATTGTGTAGGGCTTGGTGTACTATTTATGTTTATTTTAACCCTTTGAATGCCACAGGGGTGAGCAATGCACATCCCTGTGACATTCAATGCTGTCCTTGGTGCTGAAAGCCTTCTCTTTATTCCCTTACTGACTAGGTAGGGAAGCACAGAGAATGCTGTTCAGAATTGTTATAGTGTTGGTGATGTGTGAGAGGAGGAAATCCCTTCCACACCAACAACACTTAGAAAATCCTGTATGCTAATTGGGACCTTCTCCAACCCTCCCCTTCCATCAGATAATTTTGTTGAATATGTCGATATGTGTGCAGATCAAATTGTCAGAGTGATTTGAAGACATCAACAAGATCATACCGATACCACATCGACTTTTAGTGCATCTAGGCCAATAGCTCTATAATGGCTGCTCTGCATGTGGACTAGTATTCCCCACAGTTGAAAAGCTACTTCTGAATGGTGTATAAGATGCAATCCGCAGGAGTTCGAAAACGCTGGCTTGTATAAGCCCAGTCCATAATAGTAAAATAATGAAAAACAGCCAAACCAGCATGCAGCAGTATTATACACACTTTACCGCAGTGACACAAAACGTATAAAATGTCCAGTAATATGTGATCAGTGTATTATGTTTTAACATTTTTCCTCTGGTGAAATTATAATGTCAAACTTATTAACTGTAAGAACCTTGATGAAAAAATATAGAGAAAAACATAGTGTAATATCATTGAATGTAAAAGCAACATACAGTACAGAGAAATGTTCTTAAAAAAATGTACCAAGCAAATATATTGTTAAATATTTGCTTGTTAAAGTGTTCTCAAAGGTCTCTCAACCACCATTTCACAAAGAACTCGGCCTGGAATTGTGGAAGATAAGTGCTTTATGATGAACTGTATTATTCTCGAGTCTTCTTACTTCTCATATTATTAAGTCCCTCAGTGGATGAAACTCAACAGATTGAGTTGGTCTACTACCACAGTGTATCAGAGCTCTGAACATCCTCTGGGAATAGTGAGGTGAACCATGATGAGTTTTTGAAGCTTTGGGCCTTTTTGAAAGGGTGTGCAGGACTTGACTTAACCCCTTAACCACGCATGACGTACATGTATGTCATGAGGGCTCCTTGCGCGGCTGCACATCGTTTGGGAAGTCCAGAATCGAATGGTTTAAAAAAAAAAAAAAAAAAAATGCTCACTGGCCTTTATCCTAAAGGACTGATCCTCCACAGTTCCTGATCCAGTTGGTGGTTGAGAGAGACCTTTGAAGGCACTTCAGCAATCAAATATTTAACAATATTTATTTGCCAGATCTTTTGTAAGTAATGTTGCTTTGTATGCTGATTTTACATTTAAATCATATTACACAATATACATATTTTTTCTTGTATTTGATAAATTGGACCCTATAATTTCTCCAAAGAATAAATGTTACAAGTTTTGTAGTTTTAGTACAAACTTCCATTGAAAAATGTTTGATATTGATATCAATTTTACCCCTTGAATGCAAAAAGGGTCGGCAATGCATTGCAAAGTATTGTGTTGTAGATCTTTCAAGTATCCAGGGGATTAGATTATTTGAATATGAGGGATTCACTGAGATTTAGTGTGAAAGCAAAGGCTTCCACCACCACAAATCATCTGAGAATCACTGCTCTGTTGTATACTAGAAAATGTATAAAATTTAGTGGTGCTGACATGTACCTGTGTACCTCTTGGTAAAGAGGTCCTGAATTTTACCTCTTGATTATGCTCCATATCTGTCAGTTTCCATGTTAGGGATACTTTGATATTTGAATTATTTATTTACGAGAAGCTAATATGTAATTTATTATATTTTTTCTGCCAGAAGTCCTACTGCTGATCAATAGGCTAGGTATTTTCAGATCCAGAGAAACATACTAATACTTAAAATGTAAAAAATATATACATTGTAGGGTTTACTCTCCTGTGTAAAACAAGGCCCGTTGCTGAGAGATGTTTTTTTCAAACGTTATCGCAGCTCAAACTTAAATTTTTTTAGGTGTAATATATCAATGGCTGAAATTTTACAGTGACACTGTTCCTACCCAGTCTATGGAGGTTTATGGTCAGCTGGTCAGAGCTGTCCATAGTATGATGTAGCAACAGTACCACTATGCAATTTCAGGCTATTTAGATACTGCACCAGAAAAACCCTTGAGTTTGAACTGCAATAACTTTTGGGTAAAACTCCTCTCGGCAGTGGCAGTAGCCTTGTTTTACTCAGGAGGGTAAACCCTACTATATATATATGTTTACATCTTAAGTGTTACTATCCCAGAGAGGTATCCAACGCAATGTGTTGGATACCTCTCTGGCACTCAGAGGGTTCATTTAGGTTATGTCCATGGCAGAAGATATGATTCTTTTTGCAGGACTCTGTTGCAAAATCCTCCCACTAAAGTCTCTTTAGGAGGCAGTCAGTGGGCGTTTGAGGTCCAGAAACAGCCATGTCTGCCTTTGTGGACAGGATAGACACTAGTAATTAAAGTTATTCATTGTGGAGAACCAATCCACTCAGAATTCCTTCATTTAGTGGCGTTAGGCTTTTCTGTCCAGATAAACTCTTTAAGGATCAGAGAGGGTGTGAAAGTGTTGAGGTAAATTAATGTTTATCATTAGGATGTGTGGTGTGAACTAAAGATTGAATAACATGGACATTTTTTTAACCCCTGGAATGCTAGAGGTCTCCAATGTATTGTTAATCTTTCCACCATGGGGTTAACCCCTTTGAGTGCCAGAGGGGTACGCAATGCATTGCTTTGTTTCAGTGGCATTTAACTGAATCAGAATTTTCACTTGTCCCCTATGGTGCAGCTGGTTATCCCCAGAATTGCCCCTGTTCTTATCTAAGAGGCTGAAAACGTACCCCATTTGATATGTCAGTGCAGAAGCAAGTTAGGTTGTGAAAATCCTCTGTGGAGGGGTAAGCTTGCATGCAACCTTAGACTTGGATGGCAGAAGGATCATCTCACAAACTTTAAGTCAATAAGAATCCACATAGTGGCAAATGAAGCCTATGTAGGTATTATGCTTAATAGTTTTAGCTGAAGAAGCTGCTGGGGGTCTATTTTCTGATGCCAGTGGTGGCTGGTAATAGGAGCAAACCTAGCACTAGAGTACATTGCAGATAATTAAGGTTATTACTGGTTTTATATTAGATTCCCAAGTGTAAAAGGAAGTTTTTAGATAGACGTTCTCAACCACAATGGAATCCAGGCCTTAGTGTCATATGCTCAGAGAACATTGGACCAGTGTTGAGGGCAAACCAGCTGGTGCCATAGGTGAGAAGTGAGTATTTCAGTGGAGCTCTTAACCCCTTCAATCCTAGAGAGTTCTCCATCACAGTGGGTTAAAAGTCCCATTATATCAATGGGAATGCTTTCAATTTATGTTTGTTGCCTGTGGTGCAGTTGAGGTACCCTTACTTTGACGATATAACCTTTACTTTTGCCTCGTTACTCTTATATGTGCAGCAATGTTTGTGAGACCTCTTAAAGGCATACACAATTATAGATTTATACAGTCTAGTATACACTCTTAAAGACAAATACTTGTGCCTATAAAATTGTACTTTTTCTTATTTTGCTTTTAATCATGTCATTTAGTGATAATTTCCATACTTTAGTAATGCTCTAAGGTATTGTGTAACACTCCCATAACAGGGAAGTAGGTCACCATATAGGGCCTCTTTATCACGCTGAAGTAGAGCAATCCACAAGGGACCAATAAAACTTCCCAAAATACTAATTCATTTAAATTGGACTTTTAACCCCTTAAATGCTTGAGCAACCAAGGGGTTAAAAGCACCATATAATGTGATGGGGATTTTATTTCCCCCTCTATGGTGCAGTTGGTTTACTTCAGATATGCTCTATTTCAGCTTGATTAACCCTTTGAGTTCCAACTCTGACACTCAAAGTGTTAATAAGGCCAATCATGTTGGATAACTCTGCAGCAGTGAGGGGGTCTGTTGGTATAAAACAAATAAGCAGTTTTAACCCATTGCGTGCCAGAGGGGGTACACAACTCATTGCATACCCCTCTGGCACTCAAAATGCTATGGGCGTCATCCACAAAAGAAAAAAAGAGGAACAATTCTGGACCAAACCAGCTATGTACCGTAAGGGAGAAATAAAACTTCTTAATTATATTTAATGGTGGTTTTTAACCTCTTGAATATTAGAGATGGGTTAAAAGCCCCATTTAGAGCATTGGAAGTTTGGGGACTTATTTCTCCCCTGTGGTGCAGATGGTTTGCCCCAGAACTGCACTTTTCTTTTGTGGTAAGGCTCCTCAGCCCTTTTATATTTAAACTGTTTGAGTTGTTCTACTTCAGCTACTGATAAAAATCTGCGTTCTTGATATGAATTCTGACTAATCTTATTAATGGAAAGTGTATTAATTTAAGTATAGTTTGTCTACCCACAAGTGGCTTCCATCTGTGAGTTCTATTCATGACTGGAACTCTTAAAGAGACACTAGCACATACAAATATCTTTTCAGAAGTAATTAATTCAGTCCCATCAAACAGTATAAAGTCTGTCCTGAATAATTGTGATACTGTGTGTTGATAGTATGAGAATGTTAGCTGTTCAATTACTCGTATTTATAGCTCACGTCCCAGCTCTACAATCAGCGTGTCCATTTTGTTTACTTTCCAGATACCTGCAATATGCTGGTTGTGTTCTCTGTGGTCTGAATCAGCTTGTAGTTGAATATGCGTCTTCAGAGAAAAGTCCTTTGTAATTTATTGAATTACTTTCTATGATGTTCTATAGAGCAAATGGAAGTTTAATTATTTTTTATTAAACATATTCTTTGACTACCTGTGATGTGATGTACATTTCTTTTGCTCTACATTATTACATGGGCATATGATCTTCAGATTATGTCAGATGACTGAATCACTGTAAGTTGGCTTTTAGGGGGGTCTATCCTTTGGAAGGGCAGCTGGAAGGAGGGTAAGTGATTTCAGGACAGGTAAGTAATCGTGCAGGCTGTGTCACACAGGTAAAATAGTGTGGCTCTTCTTAGGTTAGTGTGCCTAACAACTAAACCAAATTCTCTAAAACCATTACATTGAAAACCAAAAAGTAAAAGGAAGATTCTGTTTAAAGGGATAGCAATGTTTCATAAAAAAAGCAGCTCTAATTAATCTTCATAGTATTTGGACTTTAGAGAGTGTTATTTCAATTCTGTCAGAGTTGTAGTTCAAGAGTAATTCAATGACAAAGTAACCCCCTCCCGCCCCTATTACTGATGTAACACTGTTCAGCCAGAGCAGAAGGGAGGTGCCCAGGTAGACTGCAGAGAGGGACAATCTTCAATTAAGGGAAAAACCTGAAAAACTTGTCGCAGGGCTTTCATTGTTCTCATAGGAAGAAGATTGTCCCCTTCTTTTATCTGTCTGGTCTGTGGACTGGATTCCACATCTGAGAAGAGATGGCTTACACTAGGTAAAAGAAGCGGGAGGGGAAACTTTGCTTGTGAATATCTCTCAAACCATCATTCTTCATGCTTTTTTAATGCCTACAAAATAAAATAAAGATAAAACAAAGTATTACTATACCTTTAAATAGATACTTTCAATGTGACTAAAACAATGTTATTCAAAGGAGTTGGATGACTGTATGAGAAGGCGAAATATAATATTTTTATAACAGATGACTGCTACCACTAAATCTGCTGCTGATTTTCTTTTGAGGAAGCTAAGCCACAAAGGTCCACTTTGAAATCAGTAATATATACTTCTAAAAAAACATTTTTCTCTGGCATGAAAGCTGTATAATATGTATCACTAAAAGGATTAAGGATCACTAAAATTTTATTATGAAACCTACAATATAGGGCTTTTACTGCTGAGTAAAGCAAGGGTATTCCAACTGCTGGAATATTAAATTGTCAGTATTTGCATGGTTACCATCTCATTCTATTGGGGACTGAAGCCTAAGGCTCACTTCTCCAGTAAAATGAAAAACTAGTTGTGGACAAGTGTTTTTTTTTTTAAGTATGAACTGTATCACCTTTGGAACAAGCTACTTCAAACTATTTATTTTACTCCTCAGGAATAGCTCTATAATGTGTGCCCCCACTCAAGGATTAAAAGTTTATCCCCAAAAATAAGATATTCTGAAATTGCTGGAGTAAACCAGCTGTTCACCATAAGGGGAAAATGAAAATTCACATATCTCTTACTTCCAATATGGAACATAGGAGCCATGGATTTGAGCTCCTCCAGGAGGGCAAGGCACATCACAAAAGACAGGGTCTTTGGGGCAGATACCTCCTCCATCTCAACCTCCTTCTACCTCCAGATTCATGTGCTCTGTGAAGCTGAAAGGAGTTCAGTGGCCATCCTCCTAATTTGTTTTAGGATTTTTATTGTTTTATCATTAGATATGGGACTGCATGGTCCCACATTAGGCATGCTCCCATCACTAGCTTCCCTGGAGTTGGAATGTCCAGTTTAAGTGTCTTGTGGTACTTTTGCCCGGTGGAGGTTGACTTTATGACAAGTCTGTTCCTCATGACTGATTGCTTTGGTCTATTGTATGTCCCATGCTGAGCTTTCTTACACAGCCTGTATGTTTACTATTCAGAGCACTAATTTATAGCTCTTACTTGGGTCTGGGGTAGAGATGGTTGTAATTTTATAGATTAACTTTCCCTCTACTATTCTGCACTGTATTTGCCCAATGTGGAATAATGTATGGTTTTTGGTGCTTTAGAGGTTCTTATTTTCACCCCAACCCCCCACCACCTTAATATTATTATTCCCCCCATAATCTCAGGGGGTTTGGGACTATTTCTTAAGTCTAATTTTTATCCTGATTTTACTGGCATGGCTCCTTCAAGAACTGGAGCCTGCCTGTGGCCATCTTTGTACCATAGACTTAAGTGGGAGAAACATCTCTTTTTTTTTTTTTTTCTTCGGGGGTTGGCTCATGCCTTTCCCTCTTTTCGGGATCGCACGTCTTGGTGGGATCTCAATGTGGTCTTAGGTATTCTTCAGAGTCCCAGATTTTGAGCCTCTGGCATTAATTCTTTTGTGCCAGTCTATTCTCTTGGAAATGATCTCTATTAAGAGGGTAGCCAAGTTGCAAGCTCTGTCTTATAAACCCCTCTTCCAGGTGTTTGACCAGGACAAGGCAATACTTTTTGCCTTGCAGGATTTGCTTCCCAAAGTTGTCTCCAACTTTCACATCAATCAGGAGATTGCCATGTCCTCCTTTTGTCATGACCCTTCATCCTTGATGTTGTGCATTGCCTTAATTACTATGTGCATCTCAGCCAGTCTTTTCGTAAGCCTGACATCTTGTCATCCCTGAGTGTCCTACAGTGGGTCAGGCTGCATGTAAGGGTACCACTGCTGCTTTGATTTAAGGCTACCGTACGCCAGGTGTACGTGATCAGGAAGAACCCTGTACCTTTCAAAATAACAGCACATTTCACCAGCTCTATGGGTTCCTCCTGGGCCTACAAAAGCCAGGCCTCAGCTGAACAGCTGTGCAAGGCTGCAACATGGTCCTTCTTTCACACTTCCACCAAACACTACCATGTCAATGTCCTGACCTCGGCTAAGGACAGCTTTGGTCGGAAGGTTCTTCAAGCAGTTTTGCTCATCTGAGGACCATCTTTTTTCTTAGCATCCATAGAATCTTGTTTCGTGTGCTGTGTTAGTTCAGTGGCGGTTGACATGTACAGTTATATGGATACAGATTAGTCCAAGGGAACACTGGTATCATGGCAGAAGAGTGAGTTTTTCTCCTTTTCCCTGCTTGGAATGTTTGGCATACTTTGGTATATCCCCATGGTTACTGTGTTGCCTTTTGGACATAAGATGTAAGAGAAAATAGGATATTACTGTCACTTACCTGTTAAATCTGATTCTCTTTAGTTCATATGGAACATAGGGCTCCCACCTGGGAACAACTTACAATCTGAGTTTCCTTCCCTGGGCAGAGAGCTTTCTTTCCCACTATGGTTCTTTCTTTTTTATGTGCTTCATTTCACACATGAATCTGAAGGTAAGTGGGGGTTCAGCTGAAGAAGCAGTCCCAAAGACCCTGTCTTTTATGATGTGCCATGCCTGTCTGGGGTAGGAGCTCAACCACATGGTTCCTGTGTTGCATATGGGATTTAACAGGTAAGTGACACTAAAATCCTGTTTTGTCGTACATCGTATGCTGGAACACCAGGATCATGGGGCTGAGCTCCATCAACTAGGAGGCAGGGCACTTCAAGGAAAAAAAGTCTCTGGAAGAGAACACTCCTACACACACCTTGCTTAACGCCCCACATACACACAGCACATACACACACAGAGCTCTGCTTCTATTCAATTTTAAAGTGACCTATTCATGAGGTGTAGGGAAAGAAGACCTTATTTATTTAGGTCATTTGGTGTTCACCTTTTTCATCCTACGTGGGATCGGCTCCACTGATTTATTCCCTCTTACCTATCCTGGATCTGGGATCTGATATGGGAGAATCAGAAGACCAGTAGCAAACTTATGGTCAGAATATGCAATGTAGAGCAGCTTCACAGTCGTGATCCAAGAGTCGTGAATATGGATGTGTCTATGCAGTTGTCTTTCCCTTTGTTTAGAGCCATAGTCTGAGGTCTGACCTATGGGATTCTGACTTCCCCGCAAACACACAAAGGTTCCACGTTCCTCCATTTCCCTGACTTTCAGGGAGTGCTAGTCTAGTTTTTTTATTTTTAAATCTAGATTTCTGTTTCTACCAGCACCTGATGTTGAGCTAGAGAGGTCTACAATGCATAGCAAAGCAATGAGAATTTGGGGAATTATTTGTCTCATTATGAAACAGTTCCACAATTGCTCATCTTTCTTTGCTTACGCAGCCGTCAGTGTTGTATTGAAATGTGTTGGCAAGAATCGTCTGAAATCGAATATGCTTACGGTTTATTGACTAATACATTAAACTGCTAAAATGTGATGTAATTAGTTTGGAATGTTATTGAAAATTGAAAAGAAGGTGATAATCGAAATGTATATTTCTTTTTGTCTTAGGATCTTGCAAAAACATGGTTGAGGTCTAGGACATGCTACATAATTTGTGGGCAAACTGATGCCCTCCAGCTATTCAGGCAGGGCCTCAGGCCTCAGCCCTGCTCTACATTTTCATGGAAGGAGCATATTTCAAATCAGATTAAAGTGGATCTGTCACCTTAAGATGAGTTTAGTTTGTGTGAAAAATAAAATCTGCATATATGTTATAGTACAGAAAAAAACAAAGGGAGAAACAGGGGGCACACCATGTACTGAATACAACAAGAACAATTAGCCACCACCACCACTGCACCACAGCAAGTTATACTCATAAAGATTTTGGCTATAACCCACTTACATGCCCCAGCACAGCAACAACAACATATGTAATCACAACTTGTAGAAGGGCAGCTTCTCCAAACCTTGCTCTCCCCAGCAGCACTAGCATGTACAAAGAACACATGGGGTGCCCAAAAAGTGTAATTGAATTGAGTGAAAATGAAGATTTGTATAAAGATGTATACTCACAAAGGTTATAGTAAATCTAAGAAGCAGGCATACAGAGATCTGTCTCCAATAGGAACTGGCATGTAATCTGATCCTTATGGATGTAAAGGAGAATCCAGGTGGCTTAAAACTTGTATGCTAATTTATTGAGATAGACAATCTGTAAACAGGTATAATATAGCATTTGCAGGACCATAAAAATATAACTGACCCATCGCAGTGTAAAACCACTGCTTCCGTTGTGAAATGCGTCAGTTCTAAATTTATGGTCCTACAAATGTTATCCTATACCGGTTTAAGATATTCGCTATCTCAATAAATTAGTATACAAGATTTAAGCCACCTGGATTCTCCTTTACATCCATAAGGATCGTATTACATGCCAAATTCCTAATGGAGACATATCTATATTCTCCATATGCCTGCTTGTCCATTTTACGCAAACTGACCTTTGTGAGTATACATCTTTATGCAAATCTTCATTTTCGCTCTATTGAATTACACTATTTGGGTGCCCCCTGTGTTCCTTTTCTTTGTACATATGTTATAGTAACTATTTTTCTGTAAAATAATTTCTCTTTAGTCCAATGTGGAACATAAACCATGGGGTAACATATCCTCTGGCCAGGAGAGCAGGGCACTTGCCTTAAAGGCTTTCTTGAGGTGGAGACATGGGTGTCTGCAGAAATTTTTCCAGTGGGGTACAAACAGCCATAATATGCTTACCCGACTAGCCCTTATGTATATACGGGGTGGGGGGAAAGTCATATGCCCCCCTTGCGAATGCCCATGGTCGGAGACTCCTTCCCTACTCCCCTTTACCCCCACCAGACATACTCAGTTTTTAGTGACCCCAAAGGAGGTGCATCAGAGCAAAGATCATCGTAGTTAGGCTACATTTTTATTTTCTTAACTTATATGGGGCTGTGTAACCCCCCATTAGATGGCCTTCTATCTCTGCCTTCCTTGATAGATGCAGACCAGAGTGCAGGCTGTTACAGGATCTGTGACTGCTAGGGGATTGCTTCCGCTCTCAGACATTTTCCTCTTCTTTCTAGTTAGCTATATCTAGGATTCCAGTTTTCAGAGTGCACAGGTCCTGTAAGTATGTCTCTGTCTGTCTAGCAGCCACATTCTGAGGGTCTGTAGTAAAATCTCTAGCTTTGCACACTGCTTTTTTTCTGCCAACCCTATTCCACTTCCCCTCCTTTGGAGGGGACTTCCTTCTTGACTTACTAAAATTTTACCTCATTTTAGTCCATCTTTATTTTGTACCAGCAGCACCTTTAGAAATGGGCCCTTGTGGCAACCATATTGGATTGAGAACAGTAATGTTAAGATTTCTGCTGCACTGGGTGTATTGTTTTAGGCAAAAAGTGGTATATTCTTCTACCCTTTCTTACTACAGTGTCACGGTTTTAATGAACACTCAGACAATTTGGTTAAGGTAAAATTCAGCTTTATTAAATAAATAATAAAGAACAGAAATGCCCTTCACAGGTCCAGACCCAGACAGTGAATGAGCACTTTTGGATCTGACACATATCAGGGTACAATCAGCAGCAAGAATACACAATAAATGCAATGGCAGAGTGTAGAACTGGAACAGAAACTGGAACTGGAACAAAACCTCAGCAGTACCAGCAAGGAAGTGCCCAAAAGTGGAAGTAAGTGCTGCCGGGCAAAATCCCCAATGGAACAGGGGAAACAGAGCGAGGCAACAGGACTTGCCCAGAAGACCAGGCAGCGGATAGCCCAAGTGGCAGGCGCAGACTCACACACTCGAAGGTTATGCCCAGAGGCAACCAGAGCAGGCACAGGCTGTAAAGTAATGCTACCTGGACAACGGTAAAGGCGCAGGCTGTATAGGTAGTGAAACCGGAAGCAACTGAAAAGGCACAGGCTGTATATGTAGCGCAACTGGAGGCAATCGTAAGGCACAGACTGTATAGGTAGCGCAACCAGAGGCAATCACAAAGGCACAAGCTGTATAGGTAGCGCAAGCGGAGGCAATCGTAAAGGCACTGGCTGTATAGGTAGCAACCGGAAGCAACAGAAAAGGCACAGGCTGTATAGGTAGCGCAACCGTAAAGGCACAGGCTATGGTAAAACGAGACCGGAGGCAACAGTGGGCACAGACGGTATAGGTACCTCTAGAAGTAATAGCCAACGCCTGGATCGGTGCACAGAGAGCGGAGTCAGCTAAAGCCTGGATCGGTACAGAGATATTGGTTGTCAGCCAAAGCCTGGATCGGCACACAGAGAGCGGTTGTCAGCCAAAGCCTGGATCGGTACACAGAAATGGTTGTCAGCCAAAGCCTGGATCGGAACACAGAGAGCGTTAGTCAGTCAAAGCCTGGATCGGTACACAGAGAGCAGTAGTCAGCCAAAGCCTGGATCGGTACACAGCGAGCGGTAGTCAGCCAAAGCCTGGATCGGTACACAGAGAGCAGTATTCCGGTACAGCAAAATCTGTACACAAATCGATAGTCAGGCAAACCGGGTCATCAATGGAATAGGCAGCAAAGACAGGAGCAAAGTCAGGCAAAACCGGATCATACACGGAACAGGATACACAGCAACACACGTCTGGTCAGGAACACCACAAAAGGGCACCCAAGGTAGTGAGAACAGAGTTTAAATAGGCAATTGCTGGGCAGAGCAGAGCCCAGTATCTAATAAGAAGCAGCAAGCACCGTCAGGAAGTAGCAGTGTCGACAGACAAGAAATCACGACACATGATATACAGTTAAGGGATGACTTTGGGGATCCCCCACCCCTGCTGCCAAGGCAGAAAATTAATGCTATGGCTGATGTGCAACTGTACCATTATATACTTGGAGGGAAACAAAACTACATTTCCCTTAAGGCCTGGTTTTTCCTGGATCTCAGGGAGTAAGAAGGAGAGGCTCTATGCTTTCCATCTTTCTCTTTGCCTGAAATGTGCGACACTCAAGTCTGTATTCTCCCTTTTTGTATTCTTCTTAACCCCTTCAGGCAGATAGGCATTTTTCTATGACATTTCTCCCCAGTATTTTTTTACTTGTGGGTCTCCTGAACACAAAGAAGACATGGGAATGTCCAAAACCACCAGGGCATCAGGTGTACTTTGCTTCTCGTGTCAGATTAATCTTCTAAGGACTCTACTGTTCTTCCCACATACAAAAACCTGCATGGGCTAAAGTCATGCTATCTAAAGTGAGTAATACACCTTCTTCTATTCTGGGAATCCTTAATTCTCGAACTAGGATTGTTTTGTCCCCCCTAAAAGATGGTTTATTCATCTTACGGGGGAAATCCGTTACTACATGGAAAGAAGATCCACCCTTCTGATGAAAGAGACTTGGTCTTTCTTTGGCTGGGGGTAAAAAAAATTCTTGTTTCTATTGAGTCTAATATTAGATCCAAAGAACATTACCTTTGCTGTGAAGAAGACTGGATTTATTCATGTTTATCTGCCAGTCCAATAATTTACAATAGAGGTTACCAGATCCATGTGTTGGCAACCTAGGAAAAGTGAATATGCTTTCACAGGCCAGTTGTCCAGGTCAGTAATGACCGGTACACCTGTATCACAAAGGTATGTTGCAACTACTACTACTACTCTTGTTGAAGACTATGGTAGCTGAAGAAAGACCAAAGGGAAGTGCTGATGATAGAAATAACCCAGGAAATGGAAGTGATCTTGTACCCTCTGGATTAATGTAGATTTGATCAATGTCAACCAGGAAAGGGGTTATTTTTGTTACCCCTAAAGACCTGAGAAACGCTATCAAAGATGCCAAGGATTTGTAAAGTCTCTGGGAAATGTATCTAGGCTGAAAGGAAAGGAAACAAACTTAAAATGCAGATCCTGAAATGCAAATCACAGAAATTAGTATGACAGGAATGTGGAAATAAGCATCTCATGTCCAGGAATGCCAGAAATTCATCCTGTTTTGTGGCCAGACTGACATCATAGTGGCCACACTTGAATTTGGATACATGTAGGTACTTGGTGAAGCCACTTAAGTCCTGTAAACCTCAATATTTTGGAGGGTCATAAAAAGATTTGAATAGACACCTTGGAATGTGTCTTTTGAACTGGAAAAATCACTCTTGATTGAAGAAGATTTCTTGAAAAAAGCCTTTGCTACTGCAGGGTCATTTTGGACCTTAGTCTGAAAAACAAACAAGGAAATAAAAGTAAAATAAAACAAGTTATTAAAGAAAATTGCCCTAATACTCCATGATGACAGACAAAATATGAAACAAAATAGCTACTGAGAGTGTTATATAGGCCAGAATATGTGAGGACGTTCATCATGGAGTGCACTGCCTCCTGGGGAGGTTTCAATACCCCACTGGTCCCTGCATCCCTCAGAAGAGGGAAGAGAAATTGATTTCTTTCAGAAATGTTTGTAGTTCTTTCTTCTGTGAGAAGATTAGAACTCCCAAGTTCTTACCATAGCAGAACCTTATCTAGTCTTCAAGAATGACAGTTACTCTAAAGCTACCTCAGATTTCGCACCCAAAATTTTATCAGCTGTTCCAATCTTTAAAATATTAGAGGTACAAAAGATGTTTAAAATGTTATTTTGATAGAACATGGTTCTTCAGTTTTCTGCTCTTTATCAAGTTGGGATTTTTTTGTTTCATCCAAAGATTGAAAGCCTCAAAGTCTACCACTGACTTACGGTTTTCAGCTATTTCAGAAGCCTGTACTTGCCAAAGAAATGAACCTCCTATGAATCAAGGCTCTACCTACCAAAGCAAAAAGTTACATTGGGCAGAAAGCTGAGGCATCCACCAAGCAGAAAAGTAAAGCCCTAGCATGGAGAAGCATTCATACTTTTGCAAGGCACTATAGAAATGACATTCTGTGCTTTTGGTAGAAAAGTATTACAATAGAAAATCAAACCTGCCCTTCTCCATAAATACAAAACAAAAAAGTATCCCTGTGCGCCTCCATACCAGAATGTAAATGTGTGCCCTGCCTAGTGCATATATAATAACTAGATTAATAAATACTAGTTGAAGAGCCCGTTACACGGGATACAGTGCCACTTCCAGCCGGTCGCGGGACAGTCATGCACAGCAGAGGCTGCCCTCGCCGCGGCTGATACAGAGCAGGATGCTCCTTCTGAGCAGGCAGTCTCTGCTGCACATGACTGCAGCACGCGTAGCAGTCTCTACTGCGCATGATTTTGTCGTTACACACGTTTTAGCGAATTATTATATAGGATGAGGATTTTGTCCATCAAATAGCCAATAGATGATAAGCTCGCCAACCCCGCCAAGGTACCTCAAATCTGGCAAGTACCTACTCTATTACACCTTGTGTACCCTAACTAAATTAATATTTAATAAACAAGGAGTTAATCAAATGTTATAAGGAAACGCATCATAGGCTATAAAATAACTATACGCATTGACATCATGTATGCAATTAAAAACAAAGGGACAAACAAACAATTGTATTAAAAAAGGTGTAAGAGGGGACTTACTTGAAATGAGATTCTTGTGGCCTGCAGGAAGTGGTTACGGACCAAAGAGAACTGTGAGTCCTTTCATCCTATTTATAGATCAGCATCTACCACCCCAGCAGGCCACATTTGGAATAACAATTGAAACTGGCAAGGCATGCGAGCCAAACACATATGCCTTTAAGGACCTTTAAGGAAAATAAAATGTAAAAATACAATTGTGAATGTGCTAATAGTGTGAATTAAACTGAGAAGCAGCTAGAATAAGCTAGGGGAACTTGTGCAAACAAAGAAAAAAGGAAATAAGCTTAAAGCGCTAACTCATCATAATATATACATCTAATGACTAAATATAAGTAATAAATAATAACTGGCATCTGGATAGCCACTAGGGATGTGAGAGTTCCCCAGAACCCCCAAAACATTAGGTATAATCCAAAGTGCACAGACAAAACAAAAAAGTGTTCCTGCGCTCTTCCATACCAGAATGTAAATGTGTGCCCTACCTAGTGCATATATAATAACTAGATTAATAAATATGAGGATTTTGTCCATCAAATGGCCAAGGGATGTTAAGCTCGCCAACCCCACCAAGGTACCTCAGATCTGGCAAGTACCTACTTTATTACACCTTGTGTACCCTAACTAAATTAATATTTAATAAACAAAGAGTTAATCAAATGTTATAAGGAAATGCATCATAGTCTATAAAATAACTATACGTACTGACACCTCTGCTCCATACTGGACGATAGAGAAAATAGGATTTTAGTCTTACCTGTTAAATCCTTTTCTCTTAGTTCATATGGAACACAGATCTCCCACCCAGAAAAAGGGACCTCTCTTGGTCTCGCCTGTCTGGTTGTAGGAGTCCTTTTAGGGTCTTTTTCTCACAGGAGCTTTCTACTTCTTCTCTCTCTCTCCTTATCTGGTGTGGTTGTCTCGTATCATAAACTGGAGGTGGAGAGGGGTTGGCCTGCAGAGGGAGAGGAGAGTCTCCACCCACAAGATCTTGTCTTTTTGATGTGTTTTGCCTTCCAATGGAGAAGCTCCACCCCCCATGGTACCTGTGTTCCATATGGACTAAGAAAAATGATTTAACAGTTAAGACTAAAATCCTGTTTTCTAACACATGCAAAACTGCCTTTCTAAAGTCACAAACATTATGTCTGTGTGTTCTAAATGTCTGGACTTAGAGGCTAATATGGCTTTTATGTCTGCAGAACCACCACCGATTCTTGAACCAGGGTGGGCTAAGGCTTTACCTGGTTCTCTTGCAAAATTGGAAAATTTTTTGGACAGTTGGTTTACAGAAGCATCACGTGCACCAGTTAAAAGACCACGAGCCTAAAAAAATGATTTACCTTATTCACATCAGATTCATCTGATGATTAAGGCGAATTGTCTATTGACATTTCTGAATGCTATTTATCCATTGGAGAGGGTTCCACATTAGAGGACTCAGATTCAGAATAAATGGATTCTTAAATAAAACCTATTTTAGATGTCTTTGAAGATTCAGATGATCAAGCTTCTAATCTCTTTTTAAATGTAAAAGGAAATCTGCTGTTATATTTCCTAACTAAGAAGAACTTGACCAGATAGACACAGATGAGTGGGAAACACCAGATAAATCTATGGTTATTCCCAAGAAAGTGTTTACCCCTTCTCTAAAATAAGGTAGACCTTTGGACAATGGAAGACTTTAAAAAAAAAAAAAAAAAAAAAAAGAATAAATGATACAAAAAAAATTAATAGGAGGAGAGATGCCACACTTCTTTTAATCCTCTGAGTGCTGGAGGGGTATCCCTCCAGCAATCAAAGGGTTAACTGTGGCATCTTTTGGAAGCTATTTTTTTATTTTACAAAAACAAAACTACTCATTGGATTTTTTTTTTTTAAACCAATTGTAAAGAAGAAAGAAAAGAAGAAGACAGACGATTAAAGAAGAAGACAGACAGTGGATGACAGGTAAGTGTTACAGTTCTGAGTGTTAGGATTGTTTTTGGGTAGTAGTAGTATTTAGTGCAGTGTTTCTCAACCAGGGTACCTTTCCACTTAGGTTGCCCCACTGAATCTATAATGCTTTGACACAAATGTGAATGTAGACTTGCAACTATATATTTAAGGATATTACTATGCACGATATGTTTCTTTTAGTTGTGAGGTCTAACAATAACTCTATATTTATGTATTTGCAACATTCAATACACCCTTGATAAATGACATTAAATTATAGGGGTGTCCCCAAAATGCCAGACTGCATGTTAGGTGTGCTTTGAGTAAAAAAAAGCTTGAGAACCACTGATTTAGTGTCATGTTAGGGATAGTGTTAGGAATATTGTAGGGTTAGTGTATGGGAGGTGGGGGAGGGAGACCGTTTTGAGCTTACTCTCTCATTTGACACTGTGTCAAACAAGGAGAGTAGGCTTTTTTCCCTTTGATGTTCACATCATGCTGTTTAGCGTGAGTTGTGGGATCATAAATCAACAACGCGCGTTTGGCCACAATGCAAGTTTGGCCACCAGCGCTGGTTGTTCCATGTACTCACCAGCTTTAGAATGGCTGTGGTACGTAGGTGGGTTTATCACTCTGTGGGTTTTTGTTCCCTTATCAGTTGTTCTACCAGGAGAAATAGAACAGAGCCCCCTGGAGAGGCAAGTTGCAACACTGAGGGAGACTGCCAGTCTTGAGAGGGGTCTTCTGACTGAGCTGAAGGAAGCTGTTGTAGGAAGTTCTGGGGGTGGAGGCTGCAAAAAGAAAGAGCAGGTAGCTAGATGGGTTACAGTTACATGTAGCAAAGAGGGACATGGGAATAGGGAGGACACTCTTGTATTTACTAACCCAAACAAATTTGCTACATTGAGTGATGATGAGGGATGTTGGCACAAGAATGCATGGAAAGGACTGTTCAGTCTAACAGCCAGGAGAACAGCCCCTCTAGCACTGATAAGATCTAGGACTCAGGCATACCTAGACAGACGGTGGTGGTAGGGTATTATATGATTAAGAAAACAGACAGGGTACTGTAACGGTTATTCAGACTCTCAGACCAGAGGTAAAAAATAAAACATAGTTTTATTGAGAATAATATAGGAACACGGCCCCCCTAAGGGCAGAGGTAGGTAATGACACGTAACTGAAGGCAATATGGTAATATAGCAGACACAGTATGATAGATAGCAATGACTACAAGCAATAGGACTGAGTAAGGCTAGGGTTAAGTCCAATGCAAATGATCAGTCTCTGTTGTGGTGTGTAAGACAACGCCCAGTAGTCCTCAAGGACTGGTGATCAAGCAAGACCAACACTGGTACTAGAGCTGGATTATACTAGAGCCAGGGGCACTCTGCCGTGCATAACGGAATCGGCACACTGCGTGAGCAGAAAGGGACCGGAGCCACGGTACTCTGTGGTACTGAAAGGGTTAATGACACTGTGTGAACTAAATGGAAACTTGAGCCAGTAGCACCCCTCGGTGTGCCACCGGATAACCACACTGCCAGAGCTGAAAGAGACCAGAGCCAGTAGCACCCCGTGGTGTGTCAACGGATACCCTATGACTGCTACAGCCGAATGAGACCAGAGCCAGTAGCACCCCACAGTGCGCCAATAAGCGTATGTTGCAAGAGCTACGGTAGATGTTAACAGAATCCCACTGCTCTGCAAATGTAGCGGATGGCTCGGTAACTGAGGCAACAGGCTCTGCAAGGGTTAACGGACAGGCTCGGCAACGGAGGCAACAAGCACAGCAAGTGTAACGGATGGCTCAGAATGGAGGCAACAAGTACAGCAAGTCTCGGAGGATAGGCTCAGTACCGGAGGCAACAAGCTCAGCTCGTGTTAACGGATGCCCAATATTGGAGACTACAAGCACAGCAAGTGTAGACAGGCAGGCTCGGTAACTGAGGCAACAAGCTCAGCAAGTGGAAGGTCAGCTTTAGGATGCACAATCTAACAGTTCACAAGGTCGCCAAGCGACATAGACGGAGTCACACTGGAACCGGAACTCAGGAAGCAGGATACCAAGCAGGAACGTCAGCAGGCCGGGCCATACACGGAGCAGGAACTTCAGACAAGCCGGATCGATCACGGAGTAGGAGCGTCAGTCAGGCCGGGTCATACACGGAGCAGGAACGTCAGACAAGCCGGATCAATCACGGAGCAGGAGCGTCAGCCAGTCCGGGTCATACACGGAGCAGGAACCAGAAGAATAGTCAGACAAGGCGAATCAGTACACAGGAACGCAGGAACACAGCAACGGAAGCACTGGTACTGGAACACCACGAAAGGGCACCTGACAGGAGCCAGAGGCCTGGTATAAGAAGGCCTACACTTGGCAGGCACAACAAGGACTGCCAATAGGAACACACCACCGCAGAGAGTGACAGGTAATCACGGGAACCGTAATAGTTACTCTGTCTCCAGGATTGCTACAATAGAATAGTTTGCTGTCTCCCGGGTGCTCGTGTTTGACATGTGACAGATCGGGTTGATTGTTGGGAGGGGCTGGGCATGACTCTGCTGTCATGGTACATGTTGGTACCAGTGACAGTCAGAAGAAAATGGAGGTCCGTTAAGAAGAATTTCAGGGAATTAGGATATAAGCTTAAGCAGAGGAACTCTAAGGTAGTATTTGCGAAAATACTATCTGTGCCACGCACTACATCTGAAAGGCAACAGGAGTTAGGGAGTTAAATGCTAAAGACTTGGTGTAAGCAGGAGAGGTTTGGGTTCCTAGAGCACTGGTCGGTATTTTCCCTTGGAGACAAACATTATAGTCAAGACAGATTGCACCTTAGTGGAAGGGGGCCACAATGGTAGGAGTTTGGATGGTTAGAGGGTTGGAGGAGACTTTAAACTAGAAAGGGGGGTAGGGTGATGCAACACAGGATGGGGGAGGTAGTATAATTGAGGAAATTGAATTAGAGAAGGGGCATGGGGGTTGAGCGGAGGAATGGGCTAGTTCATCTAATAGGGAGGTGCCAATGTTGCAGCTTGATAAAAGGCAAATACATTTTACAAAGTATGTAGTTTTTCAGAATGGCAAAAAGAAAAAAATGTATGCATGTAAATGCTTGTAGTCTAGTTATAAGATAGGAGAACTAGAAATTATTTCAATGAATGAGCAGTATGATCTAATTGGTGTGTCTGAAACCTGGTTACATGATACATATGACTTGGCAGTCAATCTAGAGGGTTATTCACTTTTTAGGAGAGATAGGGTTAATACAAGGGGAGTAGGGTATGCCTATATGTAAAGCATACCTTAAACCCTAGTACAAGGGAAGATATAAATGAAGGGTCCAGTGAAAATGTAAAGTTCCTGTGGTTAAAATATACACTGGGGACACACAAAATAAAAATATGTTAATGGGGATTTGCTACAAACCACCTAATATAGGGGAGTTTGAGGAAGCCCAACTTTTACTGCAAATGGAAAAGGCTTCTAGATCAGAAAATTAATCATAAAAGGAGATTTCAACTACCCTGAAATTGTCTGGAGCAATATGACTTCCAACACAACACAGGGAAATTATTTTTAAGTATGAATAATGAAAATTTTATGTCCCAACTAGTAGATGAGCCAACTAGAAAGCGGTATTACTTGACCTAGTGCTGTCAAACAATTTGTACATGATAAGCAGTATACAGGTAAAAGAACATTTAGGCAGCAGTGACCACAATATGGTATACTTTGAAATTTGTTATGAGAAACCGAATAGCAAGGGTTTTACCAAAACAGTCAATTTTAAAAAGGCTAATATTGCAAAGCTAAAAGCAGTATTAAAGGATATTCAGTGGGATCTAATCGTCAAAGATAAAAATGCACAAGAATCATGGAATTTGTTTAAAATGTTCTTAGACAAATATATGCATCAATATATACTAATGGGGAATAAGCATAAGAGGAGTAAACTGAGACAAATGTGGCTTAATAGTGAGATTTGGAGGCAAATGAGAAATATGAAGCAGGGTTTTAAAGTGTTTGTCAGATGCAACATTTAAAAAATATAAAGAAAGTATAAAATCTGAAAACAAGCAATTAGGCTAGCTAAAACTGAAAATGAGAGAAATATTGCAAAGGAGAACAAGACAAATCCTAAATAATTCTACAAGTATATTAATAACAAAAAGATTAAGGCTGATATTGGTCCTCTTAAGGCTGAGACAGGTGAATTAGTGAGGACAAGGCTATGGCTGACACCATAAATACATTCTTAGCTATGTACAAACAAAGAAACAATGACAGGCTATGGGCAATTGGACAAAACCACTTAATTTCCTCCATCATGTACATGGCTTACTGAGGACAAAGTCCAAAAGAGACTGGAAAATGTTATGGTAACTAAAGCACCTGGACCTGATGGCATACACCCAAGGGTACTTAAGGAACTTAGTTCAGTAATAGCAAGGTCATTATATTTAACCCTTTGATTTCCATATGGGGAAAGCAATGCATGCCGTACGCCTCTGGCACTCAAAGGGTTAATATTTATTGATTCACTTTCATTAGGCATATTGCCCTGTGATTGGAGGACAGCTGATATAGTTCCATTATTTGAAAAGGTGACAAGATCCAAACAAGGAAATTATATACCTGTGATCTTGACTTCCATAGTGGGTAAGATATTAGACGGGTTACTAACTGACAGTATTCAGAACTATGTGAAGGCAAACAATATTATTAGTAGGAGTCAGCATAGTTTTATGAAGAATAGTTCATGTCAGACTAATCTACTTGCAATTTATAAAGGGTACTTAGTAATCTGGACAAGGGAATTGCTGATGATGTAGTATACTTGGGTTTTGCAAAAGTCTTTGAGGAGGAGATATCTGTTCATGAATTGAGAATTGGTTAAATGATGGCAGAGAGTTGTAAATGGAACCTTTCTCAAGTTGGTCTAAATTTAAGTGGGGTGCCACATGGTTCAGTCCTGGGCCCAATGCTTTTTTTAATTTGTTTATTAATTTTCTAGAAGTGGAAAATTAAAGTAGCTTCTCAATATTTGCTGATGACACTAAGCTGTATAAGGAAATACATACAGGGATGGACTTTTTTCTCTGCATTTAACATAGTTAAATATAAGGTTATGTGTTTAGGCTGTAGAAACAAACATGAAAATGGGAAACAACTTGGAGAATGCTGATTAGAGAAAGATTTAGGAGTACTGATAGACGAGAGACTTCACAACAGTGCAGAGCCACTCACCTGCTACAAGAGCAAATAGGGTACTATCCTGCATAAAAAGAGGTATAGATGCACAGGATGCTAATATAATTCTATCTCTATATAAATCATTGGTAAGGCCTCATCTAGAATACTGAGTACAATTTTGGGCACCAGTTCTTAAAAACACATTATTGAACTGAAAAAAGTGCAGAGATGTGCAACAAACTGATAAAGGGATAGGGGGATCTGAGTTATAAAGAGAGACTAGCCAGACTGGATTTTTTACATGAGAGAAGAGACGTTTAAGAGGTGATATGATTACCATTTACAAATATATTCAAGGTCAGTACAAAGAACTGTCCGATGAATTATTTATTCAAAGAACTGAGATAAGAATGAGAGGTCATCCATTAAGACTAGTGGAAAGGCGCTTTCAACTAAGACAAAGACAGGGATTTTTTTACAGTAAGGGAGGTAAAGCTATGGAATTCTTTGCCTCAGGATCTTGTGCTTGCAGATACTGTAACTGCTTTCAAAGAAAGCAATGGATACCTATCTAGTACATAACAATATTGAGAATTACAAGAGATGGATTCAGTGCAGATATGTTGTTGATCCAGGGAACCGTCTGACAGCCATTTGAAGTCATGAAGGAATTTTTTACCCACTTGGGGCTTAATTGGAAATTGCTTCAATGTTTTTTTTTTTCCCTTCCACTGGATCAACAGGGGTGATTTGGCATGGGCTGGACTTGATGGACGTATATCTTTTTCAGCCTCATTAACTATGTTACTAATTTTTACTTACTGATAAATCATTTTCTCTTAGCCCACAGAAAACGTGTTGGGTAAGGATGCACTGCCATTTTTAGCAGATCTGTTCTCCTGTTGTTCTCTTCCTGACTCTGCTAAACAAAAACTGAAGGCAATTAGGCAGGGATTAGCAGCTAGGAGGTGGGAGGAGTTAGTTTGTTTAGAGTGCCGTGCTTCCTATAGGCATGCTGCTTAACCCAATTGTCCCTGTATATCTAAATGGACTAAAAGAAAAGGATTTATCTCTAAGTAAAAAAAATCACATTTTTTGCTCTCAGTATAATTATTACTGTTATAGGGGCTGATGTACAATTCTGGAGCAAACCGACTGCACCCTAGGGAGCAAATGGAAATTCCCTTTGGTTCAAATGGGTCTTTTAAGCTCCTGAATACTAGAGAGGTCTCAGCATGTTGTGAAGCAATGCATCAAATTCCTTCTATGGCATTCAAGAGGTTAAAGGTCCTATTTTAGATCAACAGGAACTTGTATGTGTCCTCTTTAGTGCAGCTGGTTTGCTCCAACATGGCTACTGCATATGACCCCAAGTAGTAAAGCTTTTTGTTTGCTGAAACAGTGGATACTTAGGCATAACAGCTGGAGGCTGTATGGTGTGTTAGGTGTTTGGGTTGGCATAGTGAGCAGTTTGATGCAGTATCCATGGAGAGTGCTGCCTCAGAGCCTTTGACCTATAATTAGAAGGACTCCATCAAAGAGCTGGATTATATTACTTGTAAATTAATTATGATTGTCTACAATTTTATTGATGGACTATAATATGAAATATGAATAAAATTCAGTAATAGCATTTAGTTATGTTGTACTTTTTAACATTAATTTGTATTTTTTTTTAAATTGTACACTGAAGAAGGGATGCCATGTGTTTTTTCAGTTTGAAAATGGACATAAGTGTCCAATCATTTCATGGTAAAAACAAATTATTTACCATTAGATACTGAAGGTCTTCAATACATATAGAAGGTCTCTAGCATATAAGTGTTTAAAGGAGATTATTTTATTGCTACTATAAAGGATATTTTCATTTCAGGATACTAAGTTCTCTTCTTCTGATAGACTTCTCACTTATTTTTTTAATAATCTAAATCTCAAATGAATAGACTAATATAGGATGATTTGCCTAATATTTATTGAATGTTAACCCATTCTCTTCTATAGCTCTCAACATATTGCTTTGAAGTAGGATGGAGCCCTATAATATTCAAGGGGTTAAATACCAATTGTACCACTCCCAGACTAAGGGAAGATGCACTAAATGTGATAAAGAGGAGGTAACATGTCCAATGATATAACTTCTCCAGTTCCTATGTTACACTACTGGGCCTATGCACTACGATTTCTCAAGCTGGAGAGATCTTAGTGCATAGACTCCATAGAATAACATATGAACTGAGAAGTGATATCATTGAAGAAGAAGGTATCACCACTTTTTTACCTTCCTATCAAACCTTATTTAGGGCAATGGTTTTCAACCATGGTGCCGTGTCACTTTTGTGTACCCTGAGCACCAGCTTAAGGTGCCACACTTATCTATGAAGACTTTGACAAAAATGTAAATATTTATTTGAGATTCTGATGTATAATTATGGAAATTGTTATGCCCAATACACTTGTTTTTGTCATTAATATGGTGAGATATACGAATAACCGTATATTATTCATCTGTACCCCTCATTACACCAATGACAAATGTCCTTTAAAATGTTAGGGGTGAAAATTTCACATTGCATAATAGGGGTGACTTCAGCAAAAAACAAGATTGAGAATCACTACCTTAGTGCATAAGCCCCTTATATCCAGGACAGTCCCTTGTTTTGGCTCCGTGTCCCTGATTTTAACACAGAATCCCAACCCAATATTGTATGTCATTTTAATTAAAACTGTAATAGGATATGACCATCCTCACATTAATATTTTTTTGTATGATTTCATGTAGTACTTAGGTGTAATGTCTATATTTCTGTAGAGCTGCAGTTTTATGTATGTTGTGTTAAGGTTTGGACCACTAGTGATAGTGTGGCTTCATAATATTGTCCCTGTAAATATTTTTTGAAATTCTAAGTATGCACCGCTGAACAATATTTATTCTTATGGCACATCACCAACTCTGTGTGGTGTCAGTTTCCCAAAACAAGTCTCCATTTACTCTAAATTGCGTGTAAATGTTGTGTTCAGTGACTCCAAGTTTTTCGTAAAGGGAAATTATAACCTATGCCGGGTTATAACTACAGGGCCTATGAGCCCAATAAGTTCTAGTTAGGCCCCTGGGCGGACATTTGTGTGTTGGGGATCTAAATATATATTTGCACTGGGGCCCTCCATTGACTAGCTATACCAGTGACACTAGATATAAATGGCTTCTAATACTTTTGAGTGCTATAAATGTATCCAGTGCATTGAAACGCAATGGATACCTCTTCTGCATATCTATCTAGTTTTTTGTTTTTTTTTACATTGTCGGTTAGTAGGTACATTGACATTATCTTTTTGTACCTTATAAAACAATTAGTATAATGTGTGCTTTATTAGTTATACAATATATATGTGTAATGGACATCGTCTGCGTGTGAGAGTGTATTCTGGTCCTGCATCATACCGCCTCACAACTGACAATAATGATAAATAGCTAACTAGTACAGTACACGTCGTATTTATCAGATTGTAAAGTGAAAGTAGCGACTAGCATTTTAACAAGCACTGACCAAATGCCAAAATAATCTAAATATTACTGATTGCAGTTTCTATGGCACCTATCTCCGTTGTTAAACAAAAAAGACAGCTTTCTTCCTACAGTAAATAACCATTTTAAGCTCAACGCACTAACAAATAGGTTTCTAATATCAGCCAATCGGAAGCCGCACAAACAGAATTAGCCAATAAAAACCTTGAGTTTTTGTAGAATTGCCCAATTGTAAGGAGAGTTTAGTAAAGGAAATCCCACCTCCATTTTTTTTCTCGCCGTACGGACTATGCAGTGATGCGCAAATTGCGTACATTTGTCATATAAGCAAGGAACTACGATGACAGGCTGTTGTAAATGATTTTGAGAATGTCAAATTGCTACTGTCAGTCGCTGGACATTTAAATGGCAACGCAGTGTGAGGCTGTGAGCGGCGAGTCATGTGGGGTGAAGGGGACAGCGAAGAGAACCGGGGAGATCTGATGATGATAAAAAAGGAAGAGGATGATGAGGAGAGCCGCGGGGGAGAGGAGGAGCAGTTGCGCCGCCGCTATGAGGAGCTCTGCAGCAGCCTTAACATGGATGAGAGGGCCCGGGGGGAGGCCTGGGACAACTACGGGAAGATTAGCCAGAACTACACGCTGGAGGTGAGAGGGTCTTGTTGCTCCTTTACTTGGTGGCACAGTTTAGTTTAGAGCCCGGGTCTCAATGTGGCTGTCAGAACGTCTAGAGCGGCGCTTGGCATCCCAAAGCCCTCCAGCTGTGGACTATGACTCCCATCATCATCAGCGAGTCAGTGCTGGGGGCTTTTAGGGTGCCAGCCTCTGTTCTAGAGAGAGCAGGTTCTGCTCTACGTTAGTGGTTTAGTTTTGGGGGTGGTTGAAAGGGACAGTACTGGTCATCGGAATAGTTTTTGAGTCGTAAAACCAGCTAGGGGTGATGCACTAATGCAGTGGTGGACAGCCTGAGACCCTCCAGCTGTCATCTCCGCTCAACCAATGGCTTGCTTGGGATGGTGCGAATTATAGTCCTGAAAAACTGTAATCCTCAGATTGCTCACTACTGCACTAATGTGTCAGTGTCGGCATTATCCCTACAGTACTTTATACCTGTGATCCTGTGTTTGCAGGACTGTACGTGTGTTATGTGTACAGCAATTTCCTGCCATAGTCTTACTGCCCCTCCTCTCCTTTCCTTAGCTATCCAGTGCTGAAACTGTCTAAAGCAGTATATTTTGTAGTAACACTATTTATTCCCATTCCTCAAATACCTGTATATTGTCACTTAAAGGGTAACTATACCCTAAGATTATGGGGGAGATTCACTAAGCGGTGATAAAGTGGAGATGGCTTGTCCAGTTTATCACTTCTCCAATTCCTATGTTATTCTATGGAGCCTATGCACTAAGATTTCTTCAGCTTTGGAGTTCTTCGTGAATAGGTTCCTTTATAGGAACTGGAGAAGTGATAAACTGGAGAAGTCATTTCCACTTTACCATCTCTTTATCACCGCTTATTGAAACAACCCCTATATGTCTCTTAAATTGTTTAACAGATTGATTTACTTACATGTCCATCACAAAATAGTCAGGATATATGTTATCTGTTTTTAACCCTTTGAGTGCCAGAGGGGTACGTAACAGATTGCTTTGCAATGTGTTGCGTACCCCTCTGGCACTCAAAGGGTTAAACAAAAAATGGCAGTAGATTACAATAAAGATCAAAGTCTGCAATATGTGTGTGTGTGTGTGTGTATACACACACGCACACAGTGTATGCTGCACAGTGCTTCCCTTTTGTTCGGTGCTTCGTGCACGTAGAGGCACCACTGAAACTCGATGGTGGTGAGTCTCTGTGCAGCAATTTTGACAGGAGTGGCCAGGAGGCTTCACCCTTTTGGCCACTCATGTGAATCTCCTTGCAGCGCTTGTGCCAGGAGTGGTTGGGGGCTTTGACCCCTGGTCACTCGTGTCACATGGAGATTTATTAATGCAGATGCACTCCTCACCCCAGACACCCTTAGGAAGGTCAAACAGTGAACCAGAAACAGATATATAAAGTCAAATGGGTGCACTTACTTATAAAGTCAAAGCCCAGGAGCCAATTGGGGGCACAATAGATAATAACAAGTATTTGACTCATGGAACTTAAAAGACAAATATCAAGAGGCTTTATTTAGTGATCAAAGTTTTAGTCTCATTTTGGGACCTTCCTCATGGACAGTAAAATGTGAAAAAAGCAGCGTTATATACTCTAGTAAATGGTGGCTTTGACCGTGCATCACAATCATGCCAGTCAATGACATACACTGTCATAACCATCAACCTATCAGAGTAGTGTAAGTGAACATAAAGTAAATTGAATGTAACAATAAATCTGAACGCTAATAGAGCAATAACTTAAATCTAAATTATTAATTTGCACAACATACAATTTATTAAAATATATTATAATCAAGAAAGGTATACATAAATGTATACAAAAATATGTTTATAAGGCATAAAAGTGGGCATGAAAAACACTAAGAAAGGTATACACAGGGAAATTATGTCACTGCATCCTATACAGTCAATACAAGTCACATGTCTGTCTCTCATCCACCTAATAGTTACTTAGAGTAGGACACGGAAACTGGTTATATATGGCCAAGAAAAAGGAAACTGGGCATCCCCCTATAGTTCAACCAATCCACATTAACCATGATCCACCCATATGTCAGATTTCTACTGGTAACCTACACACAATTATAAAAATAAAAAGATACCCCAAATAAAAATATGCAGACAGAAATAACCCTACAATATATCATGAAGTGCCATAAAGAATAAATCTTGGGATTCCCAATATGGTAAAATGTAGGAACCTACAAAAATAATCAAAAACAGTGGGAGACCATAAAAGGGTTAAAAAAAAAAGTCCACACTTCAGACTAGCCACAAAATATTAATGAAGAAAACATAGTATGCACTACTAAGTTAAAATATTTGGCCACAAAATCTCATGATAATGAAAACAAATCAGTTTATCACAACAAGTAAATCGAAATTAACTTAAATAAAAAAGTAGAAGAAAAAAGAAAAAACATAATATACATTATTAAATTGTGGCATCAGTTTTTCCACTAGTAAACAGAAAGCCAGAATCAATCATAAATTGCATAATGTTGGCTGTAGAGTAGATCCAATTGTATTAAACCAAATCAATACATCTGATAGTCATGGCAAGACACCTAATTATAATTTGTAGTAATATTGTTAATTAAAATAACTTCCAAATGTATCGAACCAAACTGGTCACCAAACTTGTCATTATTGAACATAAGGCATCCACTAAATTCCAAATTCATAAGAGACAAAGTTGTCAGTTCAGCTGAACAAGAAGCAGTCGTTGTGCCTTTTCAAACATTCAAAAAAATCGAGTTACACTGTAGATCATCACAACCTGTTAAATATGCCAGATAAATGTCAGTCGTCTTTCAAGTATCCATTCATGGATTTTTATATATATACACATATGCAAGATGTAAGAATCCCCTTCAATGCCTCATAATCATTTGATGTTACATAATCTGATCATCAAAGAAAAGATTTTGAGTATGGCTCTATCCTGATCAGTTGTGTTCCAATATGAGTTTTTATCAATGATCATGAGAATATGGGCCTGTGGTTAAGACCATCAATTCTCTTGGTCAAACAAATGCATCCAATGTTGATATTAACAACCTCATAGAAACCAATTGAGGACCAAGTCCAGAAGATGGATACAATGGCATTCCAATCGTAGCAGTTTATCACAATCACCTCCTCTCATCAGAGGTGGTGTATCATCAATAAGCACAGATCTCACATAGATACATTATATTATATTAATATATAATTGAGATACCCGATTGCTCTTTTAAGGACACTTTTTTGAGGGAAGGCTTTCTGTTAAACAAAATAAGAGCAACATATTCCTAAATTATTCTCCTTTAAATAGGGGAGCTAGTTGGTATGCGGTACCGTTAAAAGAGAAATAGGTTTTCCATTTGTTTTTTCTCCCTCCTCCAGCATGAAATGAGCTAACATGTCTTTCTCTGTCGTCCAATACAGGTTAGTGGCAAGTTTGGGTAGGTGATCCGCCACTTTAAGTAGGCAAGAACAATTCTAGAAGTGAATGCAGGGGGTGGAGCCTACTTTCCATCCTTGACTGCAGCTACCCAATCAGCTCCAGAAAGATTTAAGACACTAACTATTGACTAGATAGTAGAAGGGAAAGAATACTCCTGTGAGCATGACCGTGAAGGACCCCCACGGTCTGCCACAGGACATTCAAACATGGTCCCTTGACAGGGTGAGAGACCAGTAACCTGTATGAACTAAGAGAAAAGGATTTAACAGTTAAGACTAAAATCCTCTTTTCTCTGTCGTCCAATACAGGTTACTGGTAACTTTGGGATGTCCAACCATTGAGTTTGCCAGAGGCGGGAAGTAAGGCAAGGACCAGGCGCAAGGCCCCCAAAGTCACCAGAGCATATATGAACCATCGGATCAGAGATAGCCCAATAAAAAAAATGAAGTGTCAACAGACATTGAACAGGGGTGAAAACACCCCAGTAACGGTCACCTACTTAAACACCTACTTAAAGGGGCGGATTGCCTGCCCAAAGTTACCAGTAACCTGTATGGACTAAGAGAAAAGGATTTAACAGGTAAGACTAAAATCCTCTTTTCTGTATAGTCCATTTCCTTTTCTGAAGTAAGAGGCCACAAACCTCATTCATGCCAGCAGTCCCAGTTATACAGGGTCAGTCAAGTTCATATTAAAGGCCTAATGGGCCTGGAGCTGAATTTTATGATGGGCATATCTTCTGGAAATAAGTACAATCTTATGCAGATACAGTGTAGGAGAATGTAACATACAACACTTTTCTAAAGTGAAACTGTCACTTTGTAACAAATTGGTCATTTTGAAAGAACATTCAAAATCAATAGTTAGTATTTTTTTTATTTTAAATAATAGTTTGAGATATATATTTGTCAGTTTATGTAGCTGAGCTATTACTTCATTGATGGATGTGGCAGTTGGTATTGTAGAGTAGAGTGGAATGTTAGAATTTGCCAGACATACCTGTAGTTTTGTATTAACTGACAATAAGTAAATAAAGTTAAATATTTTATAATCTATTATTTTACATAAAATATTCTTACAAAAATAGTTGTTTCTGAAATGTCTTTCAAAATCACTTATTTGTTGTAAAATAGGAGATCCAATTTAAATATTTTTGTATTCAAAATTTCATTCAGTATTGAACCTGAGTGTACCTGCATCTCGTTGTTCGGCTTTAAAAGCTTTGTATCCATTTACCTGGGCTGAAGGGCACCTCACCTATCTAGGGGTAAATATCACGCCTGCTACGAATGCTCTGTTCAAACATAATTTCCCACCTCTGCTGCTGCACATTGAGTCTCTACTCCGTGGTTGGAAGAATCCGTTCCTCTCGTGGTTTGGAAGGATGAATATTATCAAGATGATTCTGCTGCCTAAGACCCTGTATCTGCTTCAGGCTCTTCCTATATTGATACCCTCCTCCTTCTTCAAAACTCTACAAACTCTGGTCATGAAATTTGTCTGGGACAATAAAAAGCCTCGCTGCAGGCTGGGTATCCTGCGACGGACCAGGGTGCTGGGGGGTATGGGTCTGCCTGATTTCAAGATCTATCACTTAGCATTGCTTCTCTCTAAGTTCGTCGATTGCGCTGCGGCTCGGCCCTCTGCTGACTGGCTGCGGATAGAAATGTTGGATAATCCGGGTCTTTCCCCTCTGCAGCTGCTCCTGGTACCTACGGTCTCCTTGCCGATGGCTCTGCTTTGGTCTCCCATCCTAGGTGCATCTCTTCGCACTTGGCACTCTCTTAATGTGTCGAACGCTTGGGCCCCTTCCCTCTCCTGAACATTTGTGGTAACCCTCAGTTTCCTCCTGGTATGGCGATGGGTGCTTTTCGGAGATGGGAAGCTTTGGATCTGACTGCCGTGCCGAAATTGATTGAAGCTTTGGCTTGGCGAGACTTCAACGCCTTCTCCCAAACCTTTGATCTCCAGAAAACGGAACTGTGGAGGTTCCTGCAGATTCGTAATTTTCTTGCAATGATCACCAAAGGAGGTTCCCCTTCTCGCACTCTGACCTGGATGGAGACCTTCCTTACCTCGCCTGACAATTGTCGATGCACAATCTCTAAGTTGTATCTATTTCTACTGGACAGCGATTCTCAGACGGCCCCGAGCTTTATCACGTTGTGGGCTGAGGACCTTCAGGTTCCCTCACTGTCGGATCCGCAGACTTGGAGAGCACTTTTCCGATCAGCCAGATACCTACTGAAAGATACTCCCTCTCAGGAGGGCTTTTACAAAATGGTCACTCGCTAGTACCTTACGCCTCACAGGCTGTCTAAAATGTTCCTGGCGACACTGGACATCTGCTGGAGGTGCAGGGAACCTGGTGGCACTATGTCCCATATCTGGTGGACTTGCGCTAGCATTAGCACCTATTGGAGACAGATTCTGGGGAAGATAGAGGAGATATGTGGTATCTCAGTTCCTGTCGACCCTCTGTTATGTTTGTTTTCCTTTCATGCTCTTTTCACTCCCAACAGGTTTCCTCTTCTACACTTTCTGCTCACAGCTGCTAGATTGACTATCTCCTCCCACTGGAAGATGCAGGGTTCCCCTCCCCTGGAAGCTTGGATGGGCAGAGTCAACAGATTTAGCACCATGGAGAGGTTGCATGCCTGGCACCTCTCACGCTTACAATCCTACAGAGCGACTTGGTCCGCTTGGAATACCTCTGGTTATGCTTCGTAGTTCCGGGTGCTGTGACTGCTTCATTTGTTGTGCATGGTTCGGAGACGTGGTGTGGCGCTGTACTGCTCCTGGAGATTGGGTTGGTGGGTCTTCCCCCCCACCCCCTTACCCTCCTTTTCTTTATCTTTTTTACTTTTCTTCTTTACCTCTCTATCTCTTCTGCTAGCTCTGACTACTCTTACTGGACTCTTCCTTCCTTTTCCCCCTGCTCTCAGTTTCTCTTTTCTTACCTCTGGGATTTAGAGCTTTCACGTTGAAGTCCCTCGATTGTATTGTTTTTCCCTGCGCTCATCGTTGATGCTGTTATTGTGTATCTGGGAACATGATTTAGCGACTCTCACCTTATTCATTTGTATTCGACCTTTGACATGCTTTATATTCTACCTCTTGCTTTGTGAATTGTTACGTTTTACTTTGGATGTACATTTTCTAATGCCACAATAAAATGTCAAATTAAAAAAAAAAAAAAAAAAAAAAATTTAATTCAGTATTAAGCATTAAAGTTGCATCTATGGCTTGATCACTGTTGATGAGAATGGGCCTATTATTTTCTTTGGGATTGGATGTACAACTTCAGTCCTCTTGTTAATCCCTGGGTCATGCTGTCACTGGACTTAAAATGAAATCGCAACTCCATACTCCATGATGTAGCTATTAAAATATTAATAGGCAGTGAGTTTCTCTTCATTGTGGTATTACTTATCTGATTTTATGCAATATTTAGGTGTAGGTTATGTCTATTCATCTGTAGAAGTGCAGTTTTAAGTGTTTTGTATGACAGTTTTTATTGGTGCCATGCTGTACAAAACAATGGACCACTAGTAAGCATGCCATCATGTCACTGTTCATGGGAAAGGTAGTCCTTGAAATGTTTTTGAAATTTTGGCAAGTATGAAACACTCTATTTTACAGCCTTCCCAAGGTAACTTTCCTGTCTAATATATATGAGAGAGAGATGTTTTGACTAACCTATAATTGGCTAACCTGGTAAATATAACTCTTGTGAGTTTACTTGTCCATATTTTTTTCAATGTTAAAAAGGCCATACACAGTCTAGGACCACATTTAATGCATCATAAATAAATGTTCCTTGTCAACAAATATGGATATATTCTTAGTTGAGAATATAATTGCAGTTGTCTTTTATTGGACCAAATACTAACTTGCCATTTATGAAGTGTCTTTTTCTGCCCCCTCCCCCCTATATTTCTTTTCCCTAAAGGGCTCAGTGTCCTGTACTGGCAGAGCTCTGTCAACCACTTAACCATTTTGGCCAGCAGTAATTTGTACTAAAGCCATTTAGGAAGCAAAATATTGGAAGCTGTCCCAGGAATAGTTATATGGATTGTTATTTGGTAGACAATAGTTTAGATGGTAGTCTCAGAATTGATTGGCAGAGAATGGTAGGAATTGTAGTCTATATTCAGAGAAAGATCCACAAATTGCCCTCTCCTTTGCAGTCCAAATTGTTCCTGGTTCTATTTTCATGGGAGCAGTGTGTTGGTCTTCAGTGACAGGAGGCTTGGGTATAACAGCTGTACACTTAGGGCTGTATGCAAAAAACAAACAAACAAAGAGAAAAGCAATTCAAACAGCTGTACTTCAAGGGGACCGATGAACATTCCCCAAATTACCATGGGCTTAAATGGGGATTTGAACCTCTTGAATGCTAGAGATGTATCCAATGCATTGCTTTACAATTTTCTGGAGACTTCTCTAACATTCAGGAGATTAAAAGCCCATTTTAATCTGTGAGAATTTGTATTTTTCCCCTTTGGTGCAGAATTGCTCTGATGGTTTCTGTTATGACCGTTTCTTTGGTACTAGGTGTTTGGGGTTGGGATGTGAACAGTGTGATGCAGTCTCCATGCAGAAAGCAGACTCAGGTTATGTATGATGGATTCTATTACCTGTGGAATGTATTCACTGAACTTGACATTAACATTCTCTGGGAACATTTGGATATAAATGCACTAGACCTACTATTACCTGAGCTCCAGCTAAGGAATTGATTCTCTTGCCTGTGAAATATTATTGCCTTTATCTCCAAATTCCCCTATAGTCTACAAGTTGTTTTTTATTATTATAAAACCATTGAAAAGTCAATTAAGTCCACCCTTTAATTTGCTAAATTTTTAGTTTGCCACTGTTTTTTAACTGTAGAAAATCTTAATGGCATATATGATTCTTCTCTTCTTGGATATGTTCTTCAGACTAAATCTTAAAATTATACCAGAGATGCTTATGACACTTATGGATGGACTATATAAGACCCCAAACTCCTACCACTCAAGTATTGCCTTCAGCAGGCTCACACATGCTACCTGCTTCATTGTAGAAAAAAACAGAAGTTCAAATAAGTGTAAGATATGCAACTGCATTTATCTCCTTCCTTCCGAAAATAATTGTGGTCAAACATTTTATGCAAGGTGAAATGCGTCAAGGCAGGGACAGTCAATTGTTGAACCTCCAGTTTGGGACTACAACTCTCATCATCCCCAATTAGTCTTTGGCTGGCTGAAGTTGAAAAGACTTGTAGTTCCCAGCAGCTGGTGGTCCAACAGTTGAGTACCCTTGCAATGAGGGGAGAGAAATGCCATTTTTTATGTTACTCTGTGGAAAGTAGGCACATAAGCTTATATTTTTCATAAGCAAACTAGAATTACTCTGGAGTAAACAAACTGCACCATAGGGGATATAAATCCCCATATGCTTGATTAGAGCTTTTTAACACCTTGAATGCCATAGATATCTCCAATGCATTGCTTTGCAGTACATTGGAGACCTCTCTACCTTTCAAGGGGGTTAAAATACCAATTTAATAGGTATTATTTGTGTCCCCTGTGGCACAGTTGGTTTACTCCAGAATAACTCCAGTTTATTTATAGGTATGGGCCTAAGATCTCAAAGCCAGAAAGCTTAATGTATAAGCTCACTAGAACTGGAAAGGTTCTTGCGCTGGAGAGAGGTTATCGCTCCTTTATCACATCTTAGTGCAGGGGTGCACAAACAACTGCCAATTTTATTTTGTACTTTAAAAAGGCCATGGTTCCAATCAGCATGATTTGTTTTATTTCCTAGGGGAATGCCCTGCATTGGTTGGCTTGTGCTTTATATGTTGCCTGCAGACAGACTGTACCAACAGTGGGAAGAGGAACCACAGAGGGCAATTATGTGTCACTGACCAGGATCTTGAGCTCTGCCGAACTGAGGTAATTAATAAAGGCAGTTGTGAGATTTAACCAAAACACCCCCTGTGTGTACGCTAAATAATTAAATAGAAAACACATCCACTAAAGTCACAACCAAAACACAGTTCATCAAATCATGTCCAATCAAAGTAATTTTCTCCACCTTTAAATGCTTTCCATCTATCCACCAGACTGATGACATGACAGGCAGCCAACACTCTTTCTGAGCAGAAAGCAATAAATCATTAATTCCTCACATGTAACTGCCAACACATGTACATGCATACACAGTTGCACATATGCTGATCTGCTAACACACACTTCAACATTAAGGGCTGTATTCAAGAAGCTAATGGAGCAAATCAACTGTTGTCATATGGAACACATAACAATTCCCCACATTTTAATTGATTTAAATGGGCTTTTAATCCATTGAATGCTAGAAAGGTCTCCAACAAAGACCTCTCTACCATTCTTTGCTTAAAGCCCCATTTAAAGCAATGGGAATTTTCATTTGTCAAATGCAGTACCACAAAACACAACCCAGTGTGTATAACAGGAAAGATCCAGACTTCAATAAAAACATCATCAACTTTATTGTAATGCAAATGTAAAAGAGTAACTTGACATACTGTATATTGTGACTCTTTTAGAACTAAAGGAGAAACTATGTGAGTGGGTACAAATTAGTAGAAGTTGCTAATTGCCATCACCCAAAATCAATGTGTTTTGTGCATATAACGCTTACTCATAATCCTGAGTAATTGATCATGAGTAAGCTTTCTATACATGAAACACATTGATCTTGGCTGATGGTAATTAGCAACTTAGACTAATTTGTACTAGCTTGCCGAGTCTCTCCTTTGGTTCTACACGAGTCACAATATATGTCAAGGCACTCTTATATTCCTATTACAATAAATTTGATTATGGTTTTTATTGAAGTCTGGATCTTGCCTGATGTTCAGCGTGGAGCTGCATTTAGTGGTAGTGCATTTGTGAAATACAGTGCAAACAGGGAGGCTCTGTATCGCAGAAGAATATCCCCTATAGAGTTTGATCACGTATTGTTTGGGAGTATTTGGGTACAATGCAGCACATATGATACTTGGAGAACTTTTCATTTAACTCCATCTACATCTGAGTTTGGAGCCACTGAAGTGCAGAGATATGCAACAAAACTGATAAAAGGATTGAAGGATCTGAGTTATAAAGAGATACAAGCCAAACTGGGTTTGGTTACATTAGAGAAGAGACATCTAAGGAGTGATATGATTACCATTTAGAAATATATTCAAGGTCAAGACAAAGAACTCTCCATTGATTTATTTACTCAAGGAACTGAGCTAAGAATGAGAGGTCATCCATTAAGACTAGAGGAAAGATGCTTTCAACTAAATAAAGGCAGTTTTTTTTTCAGTAAGGGCAGTAATACCATGAAATTCTTTCCCTCGATAGGCTGTGCTTGCAGAAAGTGTAACTTCTTTCAAAACATTAATGGATGCCTATCTAGCATAGAACAACATTGCGAATTATGACAGTTGGATTCAAAGCTGATAGGTTGTTGATCCAGGGAACTATCTGACTGCCTTTTGGAGACAGGAATGATTTTTTTACCCATTTGGGGTCTAATTGGAAATGACTTCAGTTTTTTTTTTTTTGCCTTGCTCAACAGGGGTGATTTGACATGGGCTGGGCTTAATGGACACATCTATTTTTTTCCAGCCTCATCAACTATTTAACTATGAATCAGCTCTGGATGTTACAGTTTTCATTTATCCCCTATAGTGCCATTCATTTGCTCTATAATTGCTCAGCCTCCTGAATAGGGACATAGGTAACCAACTGTTAGACACACATCAGAGAAGATCCACTAACACAGTAGTTCTCAACCTTTTTTGTTCAAGGCACTCCTAACATGCAATCTGGAACCTTCAGGGCGCCCCTAAAATGTTTAATGTAATTTATAAAAGGCATAATAAAGGTTACAGTTAATACAAATACAGATATTATTGGATCTGACAATCATAGTAATAAAAATAAACATATTGTGCATAACCGTTTCCCTGTGTCTACATTTAAAGACAATATTCACATACAGACGAACATTAATTAACATTAAGAAACACACACGCTGACAAACAACCCTTTTCAACCAACCAATAACTAACCAGCTCATGCCGTACAACCAGTTAACATTAAGATATACAAACTTTTTTTTTTTTTTTTTAGCCTGATTGAGTTTTTTAACAAAATGAAGAAGTGGGAGGACATGGCCAATCTATCAACAGAATTTCGCCAGAGAACAAAAAAGCTTGAAAGGAATTTCACGGTTAGTGCTGTGCTCTTCAAGAAGTATGATCCAATCTTCCAAGAAGTCTTTAAGAGCCCACAGGAGGAGCAACCACGGCAGCACAGAGGACGAAAACAAAGGTACATATCCATCCACAAATGCATGTTACATATGGTTATATAATTTTTAAAAATAAAAGTGTGTGTGTGAACCTGTGTGTAAATATTTAATAGCTTCTCCGTTAAGCAGGGGTAGGTTTGCTAGTTCTACACTTGGCTCAATATGCTACTTTCCTTTTAAAGCAAGCACAGGGAGACATGAAGTACTGCTGATAGACAAGTTCACAGCAAGGGAGGGGTTGCCACCGTTTCTGGGGTCAAAATACCATCTTCTGTTTACTGCCATAGACTTCTTATTGGCATAAAGCCAAAATTTACAGGCTGCTTACTAAAGTGCAAGTTGTAAATCCTATGCATGAGGGCCCAGAGTAGGGATGGGCAGTCTGAAAAGCTCCAGCTGTGGAGGACAACATCTGACTGAGGATGATGGGAATTGTAGTCCTCCACATATCGGGCACCTTAGATGGTCTAAAGAAATGTGTGAGAGTACCAAAGTTCAGTTGGAGTTTGGGGTTTTAAATCTGAAAAGAATGGGCAGGTTTAAAGATGCCGTAAACCCAGAAAAAAAATATCAGAGAGGGCATAAAGCCTTGCTCATAGGCATCCTATTCTGTTGTGCTAAAGATCAGTATTAACCCAGTCACTCACCCAAATGTTCCCCCTGTACAGTGCCTGTATCACTACTGCTTATGCACATAGGTGCAATGTTGTTTTCGTACGCTCAGTAGTGATTGACTTTGCACAGGGAGGAAGTGTGTCCCTTCTTGGAGCCAGAGTCCCTGTTGCCAATCACAGCAGGTGTATAGCAGCTTCACCCAACACTGACAGAAACTGTGTGGGATTCAGTAAGTGACTGGCTGAGTACTGATCTTTGGCAGATCCCTTTTATCATGGCTATATGCCCTATAGGATAGAGAGAGATTTTTATTTATATACCTATTTTTAAATCTTCCATTTTATTCTCTCAACATGAGGCATAAAGTGTCATATTTATGTACTTATTTATTTCAGGCGTCAGCCCTGCACGGTGTCTGAAGTATTCCAGTTCTGTTGGGTGTTGTTCATCCACGCCAAAGGTAAATTATTTGTTTGTTTTTCGGTTTTCTTTCGTTTTCTCCTAGAAGATGGTTTCTTATGATTAAGTTTTACTAAATAGCAATTTGGCTTTTTTGACATCTTTGGAAAATGTTTCTGAATTTTTTTCTATGTAATTTCACTTTTCCCCCCAAAATATTGTGCATTAACGTACTTCAGCCGCTGCACAACTTTTTAGCAGAGAAGGTCTGTCAATTATATTTTCTTTCCTGTCTAGGATTGTGATTGAAAGCTCTGCTTAACAAGGTTTCTGCAGCAGCCACTTTTTCCCCTTCATAATTTGTGGTGGACACATGTATTTCCTTGATTTTTTCCTAACTATTTTGATCGAACCAGCACTGAGTAGTTCCCAGAGTGGTGGGCAGCAGGCAGATCCGGTGCAGCATGCAGCCCTTGGAGGTCTCTGGTATCTCAATTTATAATTTATGGTCTGCCGAGCTCTTGCAATATATATATATATTATAGTAGTTAAATAACCAGCACTCATAGGTCTTTTTGTGAAAGTAATAAAGCTTTTTATTTTTCAATGTTTAGATCCATGTCTGGGATCTTTATCAAGACGGGAATCAAAAAGTCGCTCAAAATAAAAAGCTTTATTACTTTCATAAAAAGATCTGTGAGTGCTGGTTATTTAACTGCTGATCATCTTATCCACCTGGGCACCCAGGCACACGACCAATATACAGAGAGTGCTGCATTCTTTTTTGGTAAAATAGTCAGCATTTATATATAGTCAAAAAGTTTGGCAAAATAGTCAGCAATTCTAAAACAAAAATGCATCATTTTCACAAATAAAAGTAAAAAAAAATATCTGTTAGTACATAGTGATAATCCATTTTTTTTTGTGGGGGGTAGAGGGAGGGACAGGGGATGTATATGATACACATAAACAAAATATTTTCCCAAAAATCTTCAGTATAATTTACGCCTGCGTATTATACCAGAGATTTTATGGTATATAAGATAAAGGCTCAAAAGAGACTGAAATCTGTGGAGAGAACCGATTTTCACTCTACATTTGCCAGTCCTTGCCTTCAGCTCCTTTGGCTAGCGATGTTATGCAGGAAGTATTCACTAGAAATCTTTTCAGTCCTTTGTTTTAGCCACAAAGTGGTCAACTTTGTGGTGCTTTTGACTACAATGTCCAGATATTCTGTAATTTAAAGGAATAGTAATGTTTCACAATAAAAGCAGCTCCAATTAATCTTCATACTGTTTAAGTCATGGAAATTGTTTTTTTCAGTACTGTCAGAGTTGTAGTTCAAGAGTAATTGAATGATAGTGTCTTCCTCCCATCCCTTTTACTGATGTAACACTGCTCACCTCAGAACAGCAAGACTGTCCGGATGGACCGCAGCAAGGAACAATCTTCAGTGAGCATAAGGAGGAACATGTCAAGAGGGGCAAGGTTTTCCTTATGCTCACAGTAAGAAGATTGTCCCTTGCTGTGAGCTGTACGGTCAAGGGAGCAGATTCCACATCTCAGGGGAGGTGGCTTACACTGGGTAAAAGGGGCGGGAGGAAGATAATTTATCATCCAGTTACTCTTGAAATACAACTCTGACAGTATTGAAATAAGACTCTCCATGACCCAAATGCCATGAAGATTAATCAGAGACGTTTTGTTTGTGAAACATAACTATTCCTTTAAGTGAAAACTACATGGGGAATTGGAGAGTGACCCATTTTAATTGGAAATGCAATGTTCCATGTTTGTGTGGTAGATGTGTAGAATTAATACTCTGATTGGACAGAAAGATGAGGATAGGAAATAGATTGGGGAAAGCATAGGAAGAGTGATACAAAGGGTTGCTAGTATAAAGGTATTAGAATGTGTCAGATATATATTGTTATAAGACAAAAGAGGAGAGGAATAAGATGGGGAGACATATCACTGTAAGCTGATGAAAGTGAGGAGAATGTATGGGTGTGTGTGTGTGTGTGTGTGTGTGTATATATATATATATATATTATGCAATACATTGCTATATGAACAGTGGATAGTAGAGCAATTGTGGGCCACACCAACTACACCACAGGGCACAAGTAAAGTAGCCATTGATTTAAATGGATCGTTTAACCCTTTGCGTGCCAGAGTGATATGCAAATCTCATTTCAAAGCAATGTACTGGAGAATCGTCTAGCATTCAAGGTGTTAGCCATCTCCAGTATTGATTCAGATAAAAGCCTGATTTAAATCAGTTGATAAGCCTAAGCAACCTTAACCCCTTAAAGACCACAGCCATTTTGTTCGCTGTACCGGCACAAGTGAGTGATCACATGTACAGGCTCACCAAGGAAAGACTGAACCTGACTGCTCCAGTCTTGGAGCAATCAGTTTCAGCCTATCAGCATAATCACAGCAAGCCTGAAAGGCCTGAAATCGCTGACAGTCCTAGCACGTAATTGGACGTTAACATGTGGGGAGGCTTATAACTCATCCATTTAATGACCAGCACATAGAATATAGGATCAGCATTCAGTTTTAAAGCAAGGAATTTAAGAACCTTGGGATAAAAAGCCATAACCAGGGACTGTGCCTGAAAATCTGGGACAGTTGGCATTTATGATATGGTCTTATATTGAATGGCCATAGAGAGAGGAAAACTGTATATAATTATAAAGTAACACACATTGGCATACCTGGGAACTTTCAAAATGGGCTAACCCTGAGAAAATTGAAATTATAACCCTTTACGTTCCCCAGAAAGTATGTTCTTGGCAATATGCCCATACGCGCTTTAATCCAGAGTTGATGCATTTAGTCCACAAGGAACTTCCTCTGTCGTCCAATACAGGTTACTGATAACTTTGGGTAGGCGATCCGCCCCTTTAACTAGGCAGGAACAATTCTAGAAATGAATGCAGGGGGTGGAGCCTACCTTCCCTTCTTGGCTGTAGCCAATCAGCTCCAGTACGATTTGTTCCTTGCTGAAGACACAGGCAGGAGAACAGTTCTGCTATAGTTTTAGCTAATTTTTTATTTTTCTGTTAGATATGGAATACCACCATTAGGCAGACAATGCCCTTAGATGTGGCTAGCTCAGTATCCAGGTGCTTTTTTGTGGACCTTAAAGGGACAGTAATGTCCCATAAAAACTTTTTTACAGTTTTATAGAGCCTTAGAAAATAAGCAGAATGGTGCAAACCCTATCTCTCAAATCGCTATAGTTAGAGAGATATAGGGATTCAAAGTTTCCCCTCCCTCCCCTTCTCCTGATGTCAGCTATAAAGCTGACAGCAGGAGAATCAAGTCATACAACTCGAGGAGGCTCTGCAGCAGAGCCGAGATAGCGTTATCTATAAAGAATTAATTCATTGGAAAGATCTACAAAGTGTACCTGGTTTGCAAGCATACTTTGTAGACATTTCCGATGAATTAATTCTTTATAGATAACGCGATCTCGGCTCTGCTTCAGAGCCGCCTGCTGGTCACCAGACCGGAATCTCCTGTTATCAGCTAGACGCTGACGTCAGGAGAAGGCGAGAGAGGGGCGAACTTTCAGTGCACCATTCTGTTTATTTTCTGAGGCTCTATGAAACTATAAAAAGTTTTTATGGGACATTACAGTCCCTTTAAGCCCTGGGGGGAAAATTTTGGGTTCAAGTTCTTTCCTTAGGAGTTGCCCACTGAGGCTTCTGCTTAATACATGGTAATCTGAAGACAGAAGATCTGCAGGAAAGGTGAGCAACCCTTTGAGTGCTGCAGGTCCACATGTCCCAAAGCGCCCCGCCGCACAGGGGTTTTCCTTTGGAGTTCCTATTGCACACTCCTGCACTCATTGGGTTTATCTGTATGTCTGTTGGGTGTTTTGCAGCTAGTTTCTGTGGCAACTTAACCTGACGTATCAGATTCCTCTGAGAAGGAACTATTGGTGGATTCGGATGTTGAGGAATGTTTTGCTGTGGGCTCATCTCAGTTTTTTGGGGACCCCTTTGAGGCTGATCCTGATCCTTCGGCTAAGGGCTTGATCAGAGACATCTTAACTACCCTAAACATTCCCTTAGTTCAGGAGGTTTCTTCAGATCCTTCTGATGTATTTCAGGAGCCTAAAAGGCCCTATACTTGTATTCCACCTAACCCCACTCTTGACTTCCTTGTGTCTGATGAGTTGAAATCTCCGGACAGGAAACCTTCTGTTTCCAAGAAATTTGCCAAGCTTTACCCCTTCTCTGAGGTGGCGCTTGCTCAGTGGGTTCATCCCCCCAAAATGGATGCTCCTATCGCCAGGCTATCTAAGTCTACTGCCTTGCCAGTTGCTGATGCGTCCACTCTGAAAGACTGGACTGACAAGAAACTTGAGGTCTCCCTCAAGTCCATTTTTGCCACTGCTGGTACTGCCATGCATCCAACGTTTGCCTCGGCATAGGTGAACTGGGCCATTGCGGTCTGGACTGAACAACTCACTCTTGCTGTCCGTCAGGGTGCTCCTACTTTGGATATGTTGCGCCTCCTTGCCAACATTTCTGAGGTCCAGCACTATGTTTCTGCTGCCATATTTGATGCCATCCGTTTGGTGGCAAGGGTTTCCGCCATGTCTCTGCTTGCCAGATGAGCTCTTTGGCTCATGATCTGGTCTGCTGACACTGCTTCCAAGAAATCTTTGCTCTCTTTGCCTTTTCAAGGCACCTCTTTGTTTGGGCCAGATCTTAACGATCTGATTAGTGAGGCCACAGGGGGCAAGAGTACCCTTCTTCCTATGGTCCCCAGGAAGAAGACGCCTCTCAAGTGTAATAGGCTTTTTCGTTCCTTCCAGTCTGAGACATGTCCTGCGAACCAGGCGGTTCCCTCAGCTCCTCGTTCCTCCTCCTCCAAGCCCAAACAGCAATGGAAGCCCAAGGTCTCCTCCAAGCCTTCTTCGGCATGACTCGCCGAAACCAGGTCCCCACTCGGCTGTCTTCATCACTACCACAGCGTCTGGGAGGATTTAGTGACGGACCCGTGGGTTTTACAGGTGGTGGCGGAAGAGTACAGGATCCCTTTCACCTCTCTTCCTCCCTTTCAGTTTTTCCCCTCTCATACACCCCAGGGCGTACAGAAACGCCGTCTGTTCATTAGCGATATACAGGCCCTTCTGGACAAGGATGTTCTGGAGCCTGTTCCAGTTAGGTACAGAGGAATGGGTTTTTACTCAAACCTCTTTGTGGCCTCCAAGAAGGACGGTGGCTGTTGTCCAATATTGGATTTGAAGGATCTCAATTCCTTTGTGATCAAGACTCATTATCACCAGGTGTCCTTAAGGACGGTGATTGCTGCTATGTCCCCGAGGGAATTCCTTGCCTCTCTGGATCTTCAGGACACGTATCTACACATCGCCATTCATCCAGACAGTCGGTGTAGCTCAAGTTTGCCTGTGACCAAGGGCACTTTCAGTTTTCAGCTCTTCCTTTGGTCTGACTACAGCTCCTCAAGTCTTCAACCGTGTACTGGGAGCTTTAGTATCCGTCCTCCATCGGAACAGCATCAGAGTTACTCCATACATGGACGACCTGCTTCTGAAAGCCCCTTCTGCGGAACTTCGGTAGGTTCAGGACTGCATTCATGCTCTCACCCATCACGGGTGGATCATCAACATGGACAAGTCAGATCTTGTCCTATCCCATCGTCTGGTCTTCCTGGGCCTTCTCTTCGACACTCAGCAGAACTTGGTGTTTCTCACGGACAAGGTGGCTCCCCAGATCGCCCACAGGTTTTCTGCTGTTCTGGCTCACAATCCAGTTCCAGCCAAAAAGCTGTCCTCTCTAGTGGAGAAATTAATCTCCACCATAGAAGCGGTCCCGTTTGCCATGGCTCACACCAGTGAACTCCAGAGGCTTGTGATCCTGGTGTGCAGGGGTCAGCCCTTCTGAAGATGTCAGTGTCCCTCCCTCTTCATGTGGAACTGAGTTTGTCGTGATGGCTCGACCCTCCCAGTCTGCTGAAGGGCAAGTCCTTCCTGGTATCCTTCTGGACCACGGTGACGATGGATGCCAGCCTCTCCGGCTGGGGAGCGGTCCTAGGTCACCTGAGTGCTCAGGGTCATTGGTCGCCAGAGGAATCTCTCCTTCCCATCAATGTGTTGGTGCTTCGGACGATATGTCATGCCCTTCGCTATTGGACACTCCAGCTGGAAGAATGCCCAGTCCGGGTCAAGTCTGACAATGCCACGGCCGTAGCTTACATCGACAAGCAGGGCAGAACAAGAAGTCTCGCCGCTTGGTTATAAGTCAAGGCTATTTTGTTATGGGCAGAAGAAGATGTTCCTGCCATATCCTCAGTGCACATTTCTGGCGTAGACAACGTCATGGCAGACTTCCTCAGTCAACACACGGTGGACCGCGGAGAGTGGGAACTGCACCCAGAGGTGTTCACACTCATTGTTCAGAAGTGGGGTCTTCCTTGCATCGACCTTATGGAGACAAGACACAACCAGAAGGTTCCAAGGCTCTGCTATCGCTGGAGGGATCCTCTAGCTCTAGTGTTGGATTCTCTGTTCATTCCTTGGTTATTTCTTCTGGCTTACATCTTTCCTCCCCATGTTGCACAGGGTGTTACGGAAATTGAAACTGGAGCACTGTCCAGTCATTCTGATTGCTCCCTACTGGCCTCGACAGGCTTGGTTTCCAGAGCTTCTGGATCTGTCAGTGGCAGAGCCATTCCGGCTTCCTTGCCGTCCGGATCTTCTTCTACAGGGTTACCTGTGGAAGGAGGATGTTCATCGTCTGGCTTTGACGGCTTGGAAATTGAATCCTCAATACTGAAGAAGAAAGGCTTTTCTTCTGGTGCAGTGGCTACTATGCTCAGTGCCCACAAACTGGTTTCTTCTGAGGCCTACCATTGTGTCTGGTCAACCTTTCTAGCTTGGGGTGCTGATAGGGACCTTTCTCAGGATTTTGATCTGCCTATGGTCCTGCCTTTCTTGCAGGATGGTGTGGATAAGGGCCTCAGTTTGAGTTCCCTTATGGTTCAGACTTCTGCTCTCTTTGTTTTCTTTCAGAGGCGCATTGCTTCCTGATGTCAAGGTTTTCTTCCAGGGTGTTGCTCATATTCGTCCTGCTTTCAAGACTCCCGCTCCTCAGTGGGATCTTAACTTGGTTTTGGGTGTCCTTCGGCGCCCTCCCTTTGAGTCCTTGGCTACTATTCCTTTATGCCTGCTGACGTGGGAAATGGTCTTTCTCCAGGCAATCGTGTCTGTTCGCCATGTTGCGGAATTACATGCTTTGTCTTGTAGACCACCCTTTTTGGTGTTTCACAAAGACAAGGCAGTGCTTCACACTTCGCAGGAGTTTCTCCTGAAAGTGGTTTCTGAGTTCCACATTAATCAGGAGATTGTGGGGCCTTCTTTCTACCCTGACCCTACCTCTGACAAGGAGAGGGATCTCCACTTGTTAGATGTGGTGCATTGTCTCAAGTTTTGTGTACATCGCACTGAGTCCATTAGACAGTCTGAAGCGCTGTTCGTCATTCCTGAGGGCCCCAGGGCAGGGAGACCTGCATCCAAAGTGACTATTGCGTCTTTGATCAAGTCCACTATTCGTAAGGCTTACGAGCTAGGGTAGAAACCTCTTCCCTTTCGGGTCACGGCTCATTCTACTAGATCTATTGGGGCTTCTTGGGATTACAAGAATCAGGCCTCCGCTGACCATTTGTGGAAGGCTGCCAATTGGTCGTATGTGCACACCTTTTCGAAGCACTACCATGTTGATGTGCTGGCAGTTTTGGGAAGAAGATCCTGCAGGCAGTCTTTCCTGTCTACGATCTTCTTCGGTTCTTTGGTGCTTCCTTCACTTTTGAGCCCTGTTGGCTCTAGTTCAGTGTGCTGTGTAACAGTTCCTGGGGTGTTACCCTTGTTCAGTGTCTATTGACACTTCATTTGTTTTGTTTGGCTCTCTCTGATCTGATGGTTCATATCTGCTCTGGTGACTTTGGGGGCCTTGTGCCTGGTCCTTGCCTTACTTCCCGCCTCTGGCAAACTCAATGGTTGAACATCCCAAAGTTACCAGTAACCTGTATTGGACGACAGAGAAAAGAGGATTTTAGTCTTACCTGTTAAATCCTTTTCTCTTAGTCCATACAGGTTACTGGTCTCCCACCCTGTCAAGGGACCATGCTTGGCTGTCTTGTGGCAGACCGTGGGGGTCCTTCAGGTTCATGCTCACAGGAGTCTTCTTTCCCTTCTACTATCTAGTCAATAGTTAGTGTCTCAAATCTTACTGGAGCTGGTTGGCTAGCTGCAGCCAAGGAGGGAAGGTAGGCTCCCAGGACCGCAGGTCATTAAGGGGTTAAAGACAACAGAAGCAGTTATATGGTGCAGATCATGTAGCAGATTATCCTGTACTCTCCTCACCCTGAGACCTTGAGATTGGGGTGAAAATCCTGAGTCTCAGGGTCAAACCCTGAAAGTTCCCAGGTATGCACATTGGGTGCAAATTTAAGTTTTTATCTACAGATTAGTAACTTTTTTTCTATGTGACTAATGAAGCACAATGATACTTTTATAGCCATGTGTGCACGCTGTTGTACATGTGTGTTTATCTAAAGAAGGAAGATGGTGGAGAGATACACACATTGTATGAGAACATGATATTGCACTTGTAAAGTAACAAAAAACAGATCTAATTTCTCATCTGCAGAGTGGGATCTTTGATTAGACAACCAAAATAATTATTTCCCTGATTAAGGATATTCCAGCTTTAGCAAATACTTCGTTGCCAGAGAGATCTTTTTAGTATTTGAGAAGTTAAGTGACTAGTGTCCCTTTATTTTGAATTTACATATTATGAAAACAGATAATATGTTTACAGTCAAAAGACATGTACTTTTTTTTTTCTTTCATTTTTTTCTCGCTTTTCTGTATTTGAAAGTGAGTTGTCGGGATCTGTATGCAGAGAGTTTTATGTCAGGGAACATGAAAACCTGTCTAGTGATACAATAGAATATAGGTACAATGTAAAATAAAAAAGCAGAGAGAGCACTAAAGCTGCAGAGAGATTGTAGCACAGTATTACATCCTGATTTGATGGTTTATCGACCATAAAACCATATGGAAACTGAGGTCCAGGTAGTCCATTGTCACAGACATAAGTGTTTAAAAAAAAGAAAGAAATACAAAATTATATATATATATATATATATATATATATATATATATATATATATATGTTAAAATAAAAGTTTACTTTTTGATTAACCCCTTAAGGACCATTGCCGTGCCAGGACCGTCACGGCGGTCCGGCACTTAAGGACCAATGACTGTCCTGGCACGGCATGGAGTTCAGGGCTCCAGACGCGGCTGCACGCCGCTCCGGAAGCCATAATAAAAAAAAATGCCCCGTGGTCCGCAAGTGCCGGCCGCACGGGATCGCGCTGGCCCTTAAGGGGTTAATAATGAGGCTTATGTACTGAGAAGAAATTACGTAATTCTGGAGCAAAACAGCTGCACCTTAAGGGACAAATATCTGTTCCCAAATTCCCAGAGAGTTAAATGATGCTTTTAACTCTGGGAATCCTAGCATTCAAATGGTTAAGAGATGCATTTAAATCTTTGAGAATATTTTTGTCCCCTGTTGTACAGTTGGTTTTCCCCAGAATTACTCTAATTCCTCTTAGTAGCTCAGCCTCCATGTTTAGTTACTTTTCTGAGGCAATAAAGGGTTACATTATCTGGCATAATGAAGTTTTGTGTATTCTGATGACCACTTTAAATGCCCAGTAAGCCATGGCACCATATTCAGCCTGGCTGATTGTTTATCATAGCAACCACACACAGAAGGCAAGTTTGGGCATGTCTGTGAGATACAGTCTCAGCCCACAAACCAATGGGGTGCGATTTCCCAGTGAGACAGCCAAGCCCCTCTGCATGGAAACCGGAGTCACTGTGTCAGACAGCTGCCTCACTTTGTGCAAGATCCCACAGCTGTTCATTTTGTTCCTGCTTGTCAGAACAGGTGAGTGTCTGGGATTTAGTGTTGTCTTGTGTTTGGGGACAAAGATACAGCAGCTGATTAATGGGACATATATTGTCATGCATTTTAGAGCCATAAGCACAATAAAATATGAAACAATTCTGAGATGAACCAATTGCACTGCAGGGAAAAGGATAATACTTCCCATTGATTTTAACACCATGAATACTAGGGAGGCCTCCAACACATTTCAATCCCCAGTATTCAGGGGATTGAATGTCCCACTTAATGTGATGGAGATTCTTATTTGTTCCCTGTTGTATTGATGGTTTATCCAGGAATGACTCCACTTCTCCTTTTTGCACATGGCCCTATGGACCGTATTCAGCAAGCTACAGATGAACAGGCATGGAGACTATTAAATGTGTCATAGGGGTATAAGTAATAATTTTACCGAGTCAGATTGATAGAAAATGGGCCTTTTAACCCCTTGAATGCTTTGTAGGTTTCCAGTTTACTGCAAAGCAATACATTAGGGATCTTTAGAATTAAAAGGGTTAAATACTCAAATTAAATGATTGAAAATATTTGTTTGTTTTATTTGTCCCCTATGGAGCCAGTGGCGTAACTGTAGGGGTCGCAGGGGTCACACCTGTGACTGGGCCCATGCACTCCAGGGGCCCAGCCTCCCCCTGCGACCCCTCTGCCTTATGCCCGCAATCTCCCGCCGGCACTCTAGTAATGCAGAGTGCTGGGAGATTACATCATCTCCCAGCGCTTTGCATTACTAAAAGGACCGCGCGGGAGCTCCAGGTAGGAGATGGGGGCATTGTGGAGGGGGTTATTGTGGTCGGGGGGGGGGGGCGTGGCATTTCTAGTACCAGGGCCCGGAGGCTTCTAGTTATGCAGTTGTTTTGCCCCACAATTGTTCCACGTTTAGTGCATACAGTACTGTGTCTACTTATGTGGGTAATGGAACAGAATGAAGGGGTAGCATTAAATGTGCATTTAGCCTATCAGGGCCAGGGTCAGATTGTAGGGGAATACCAGCCTGGGTATTTTTTTTTTATTTTTTTTTTTAATATAACTTGGGATGCATTCACTGTTTAGTAGTTTTCTAGTTGACCTGGGTGCTCATCGCAGAAGGTGGTAGACATAAGCATGTATATGGGTAGAAAGCACTCAAGGAACATTTTTTGCAGGTGAAACAACAAGTTATATATGTGTGTGTGTGTGTGTGTGTGTGTGTGTGTATGTATATGCATACACAAAATTTTGGCACTCTTTTCTGACACTCATAGGGTTAAATACAACCCTAGCAACTCCCACCCCCTTTCCTCCACTCTCTCTTCCCAAGCCCTTTTCTACACTCTCATTCCCAGCCATTTGGTCTTTAAAGGGTTAACAGAAGGTGCACACTTGTGGTAGCTGGTGTTTTGTACTTTCTCTCCTAATCTCATTGCTTTGCACACCTCTCTGGTTCTTAAAGGATATTTATTAATAGGTTTTACTAAGTCTACTCCTATGTTAGCAGCCTTGGCTAACATTTCAGGGTAGCTGTACCAGGGGTCCAGAAAACAGACCTTCCTTGGCTGGAACACAACTTGAAAGTAAGTACCTCTCAGCCGCAATCTTCATGGGTTACCTGAGCATCACCCATAGATACTGACAGGTTTTGAAGTGCGATACAGAGGGTCTTTGGGGGGACTTGCATCACATAGGACAGGAAACTGAATGTGAGATTTCAATCCTGTGTTGTGCTGATCCATTGGGATTACATTGGGTGTGTCTTTCAGACCCCATGTTGTGCTAGCCTATTGGTTGCTTACCAGGCAGCCTGCAGCTTCGCCAGCAGGTCTGTTCCCAAGGTAATAGACCCTCAGATGGGGCACTATCCAAGTCTTAGTTACCATTAAAGGGTTAAAGAAACAGTAATCACTTAATTCTTAACTAACTTTATCATTTGTCTTCAGTATACTATGTGCTGTGCTCATCATATCAGGCTAAGCATGCGCTCCCAGAGGAGACTCTGCTGTAACAGAAAATACACTACAGAGATGGACCTGATGAAGAGTATAACCACAGAAACTCTAATCCAAACATATAACGATTTATTGGTTGCTGCAAATCATTATGTTTTAAACTAGATACACTGCACTAAAATTGACACATTCGGCAAGCTAAGGCACCCACAAACCATTTAAAGGGTTAGTAATACTTGTATTAAACTTGAGCGCCGAGTCTTCTTCGTTTTTTTTTTTTTTTTTACACATAGCGCTATATTTGAATATGGTTCTGTAGTTTAAGCACTATTCAATCAGAAAGGATCCCCCTCCAGTCCCTTTCCCTGCATCACGCTGCCTCTCCATCTGATCCGAATGGAGCGCAGCGAACGGCAATCTTCAGCAAGCAAATGGGAAATCCTGCCATCCTTCATCAAGGGTACAGGGTTTTCCTTATACTTACTGTGTGAAGATTGTCCCTCACTGCATCTGTCCAGTCCCAGGACCAGATTACAGATCTAAGGGGAGGTGGCCAGAAGGGGCTGGAGGGGGATGCTTTCGGATTGAAAAGTGTTTGAACTACTGTAATTAATGAAATATAGCAGTATGTGTTTAAAAAAAAAACATAAAGAAGACTAGGAGCTGAAGTTTAATACAAGTATTATTAGCCCTTTAACATTTATTTCACATTTGTAAATCCCCAGTACATCTACCACTAAGAAGTACCCCAATCCAGCCTGCTCCAGAGATGTACCCCAATGCAGCCATCATGCTCACCCAAGGTACGTAAGTCAATACAGTGGTCACAGCTGCCCCAGAGTGGTACCCCAATACAGTCGTCACTTATATAATTATGAACCACAGAACAGATAAAACACCCCATAGACCTACACCACGTGAACTGATATAAGCAGTCCAAGACACTGACACCCCGATACTAAAGAAAACACTGAAACACCAGATATAAACAGCCTGACAACCTAAAAGACACCCACCATAATATAAAACACTTAAGACTGATGCAGTACACATATAGCACATCACTGCAGCCCAGAAAAAATACTGCACACTAGTGCAGCCCAGTATATATTTATAAAATATATATATAGCACACCAGATATATATAATATAGATATATAATATATAGCACACCAGTGCAGCCCAGTGTATACAGCACACCAGTGCAGATATAAGAACCCAGTGGAGCTATTAAACCCCAGTGTATTTCTATGTAATGTCTAGAAGAAGGGAGCTAATTCTTTTATTCATTTATTTATTAACTGCGAACATTCATATCTGCAGGGCTTAAAAGTTGAAGTCCTTTGCTACTAGCCAGACCTGAAACGTTACTTGCCACTGCAAGCCACAGCATACCCACCAGGGCTGAGTTTCTACTCGCCAGGGCTAAAAATTCACTCCCATTGGCTAGTGGCGAGTGGAAATTTTTCAGCCCTGATACCTGGATAAGGTAGTAAGAATCCTACTTTGTAAGATTATTAAAATGATACCCCTTTGGTAATGATTGACCTATAGTATAAAATTGCACCCACAATAATCTTTGTTTCCTTACATTATTTGAAATGGCACATGTTTGCAATAAAATATTTTTGAAAAACAACAAATATGAAGAAAATCTGTGTATGTGTCATGTTAGCCAAAAGACCAGCAAATGTACAGTTAAGGTGATATTCATACTTGTTGGCTTATGCTATTGCATGCCTATTGTGGTACATGTAATGGTTCATATGCTGATTAACCCCTTAAGGACCAAGGTTTTTTTTTACACTAGAAGAATAGGGCAATTTGGCCTTTTGAGTATCTGTTTGTTCAACCATATTTCACCCTCAAATTCCTTTTTTTAAAGGATAAGTAGGGCTTTCTTTTGATGCTATATTTATGGGTATTACCCATCATATAGTTTTTTTTATAACATAAAAAAACAAAACACAACATTTTTATAGGTTTTCCTGTGATGTATTTTTCTCCCCCTGAGACACAATGCAGTCATTTAACCCATGACGTGCCAGGACCACCACTGGTTCTTATATGACTGAATACTGTGACAGTCCTGGCACTTCCTTTGACATTAAGGGTTTAAGCTTATCAGTGACGTTTCAGATGCTAATTACTATTTTCAGTGATGTTTCATAAGATAATAAAGCCCGGTGCTGCACCAGGAGATGTTCACATTTACCAGAAATGTAAAAGTGAAATGTAAAACTATTCATCTATTGGACTTTTGATTAAAGGGATAGTAATAGTTAATTTTATGTTTATTTAATATTGTAGGCATTAAAAAACTATGAACAACAATGTACGTCTTATCTCTCAAACCATAAGGTTTGAGAGATATACCGCCCTAAAGTTACCTCGTGAGAGAAGTCGGCGCTCTAGCCGACAGCTGCAGAATCTGGTCATTTGACCAGATGGAGGCTCTTCAGCAGAGCCGAAATCACACAAAATACTTCATTGGAATGATCTACAAAGTGTGACATGCATTGTGGTTTTTTCTCTCTACCTTAAAGAGATAGTAATGTTTAGGTATTATGGAAAGATAGAGACTTCTATATACATTTGTATAACGATGTGTAACTTTACAGTCATCCATAACTTTGTCGTTTTTGTGTTATATTATAAAAAGTTTCCCCCCTCGCCCCTTTATTACATACGTCAAGCAGCCTCCCCTCTGGAATCTGGTCATTGGACAAGACAGATTGCAGCTAAGGACAATCTTCTTTCAATCTGTATATGGAAAACCCTGCCCCCATGACAAAGGAGGGAAGGTTTTTCCTTATGCTGAAAGAAGATTGTCCCTCATCGACATCTGTCCAGACAGGGATGTGCACAGATATTTTGGGAGGCAGGGGCTCATATTCAACGGCAGCATTTCCGTGGCGCGCAAGGCATAAGCTGAGAGGATTCGACACGCAAGAGGAGAAGACCCGGCGGCACGTAAAAAGGACCCGGACGGCATGTTAAAGGGACCTTACACTTAAAAAGGACCTGGACATAAGAGGAGAGGAGAGCTGCCCCCCGGACTCCCTTCCCTCCCCAGTAATCAACATTTAAAAACGGACTGGGATAAGATAAAATCAGACTTATTAAAATTTTCTTTTTTTTTTTTTTGTTAAAAGGGCATTTTGGACAAAAAGGGCAGGTGCTCAAGCCCGCCTTGGTGTCTATGTGTGCACGTGCCTGTGTCCAGACAAGCCTCCTGAAGAATCGTGATGTATATAAAAGGGGTGGCAACGGGACATTTTATTATAGAATAAAATGGAAATGGTAAAATTTTGGATGCTTCTAAAGCTACAAATCATTATAGAAATGTATACAGCAGACTCAGTCTTGCTGTAATACCTTAACATTACTATCCCTTTAACACTTATTGTCTGTACTTTAACACTTATTGTCTGTATTGTCTAAATTAAAGATGCACCGAGGCTGATGTACAAAGTAGCAATTATGGAGCAAATCAGCTACATTGTATCAGACAAATATTCCTGTTGTTGTTTTAAATGGGGCTTTTAAACCTTGAGTGCTTCACACTGTGTTGGATATCTCTCTAGCATTCAAGGGGTTAAAAGTCCCATTGAAATCAAAAAGACTTTTTATATGTGAAGTTGGTTTACTTCCTTTCACAGTAAATGAGATTCAGGTTTCATTGAGAACAGACAGTCATTACTTTGCTCAATGTTGCATGCTGTTTCTTCATCAGAATAAAAACTCTGGCTGTATTTCCTCCTCTGCCAAAAAATCTCGCTGTTTGCTCCATAATTTCAGTTGTCAATAGAGATACTTTGGCAGCTCTTGTAAGATGCAATGGAAAAAATATGATCCACTTACAGGCTTGTTTTCTTCTGAGGAGTATGTCTTCGTTACCAGAGAAGATAGAGACTGAGGCCGTTAACACCTTAAAGACCAGAGGGATGAGTAACACAAAGCAACGCATCTCACATCACTCTGGTCCTTAAGGGGTTAAAGATGCAGGTGCACAGTGTGCTAATGGTGGGCATTGTTTGACCCTCCAACTCTCTTCGTCCTCAGCTGAGTGATGGGCATTGTCTAACAATAGCTGGAGAGTCACAAGTCCATTAGCCTCATTGTGTGTTTTATTGTTTATCTTGGCCATTTAAAGGGGCTGTGCATCCAGGTGAAAAAAATGGGTTCCTTAATAAATACTGCATTGGGGAGCATTATTGTCACTGCTAAGCGGTCGCACAGTGTACAGTTTGGTTTTGATAGTCTCACCAATGTCTGAATCTCCTCAGGGCCTCTAAATACAGTTTGACTCCTCTTGCTTCTGCTGTTTTTCTTCTTTAAACCTCCTCTGGTATTCAAAATCAGTTCCCCTGAAGGACATTTCAAGGATTAGCATGATCCAAGAGAGTAGGGTTGAATTCAAGCAGCTGACATCAACATAGAAATAGAAATTGTGAGCAGCCCGGGGTGGTTATGGGGAGGAGTTATGTCAGTTCCTCCCTACTACTGCCTGTTTGAATCTGACACCAGCCTCTGGCACACACGAATACAGAGACACGCATATTCAGAGACACACACTCGTTCACAGAGACACATGCACACACACACACACACAGATATAGGCATCCATTCATATACAACTGTACACACACAATCAAACATAAACATAAATATTAAGTTTGTATGCACTTCTTTAGCATCAGTTGTCAGAAGTTGTAGTCCAACATCAGCTAGGGAGCCACTGGTTTCCTGATCTGATGTCTTGTAAGTAATACAAGGGGCTCTGCCCCTCCCTGGGCTAGGGTTGGTGAAAACTTTTGCCCAAAAAGATAAAAGTGCAGAAACTGCACTTTTCACCATCTGGGAATTCCCACAAAAAGTGGGAATCTTGTCCCAAAGCACTGGTAGCCATAGAACTAACCCCTGCTTTTCATATGGTATCCATAGAACCACACATACTGACCCCCTCCCCCAGTGTTGTCCCATAGTAGCCATAGAACCACACATACTAGCCCCCAGCCATTCCCATGGTAGCCAAAGGACCACACCTAGCAACCCACCCTCCCCAGCCTTGTCCCATGGTAGGCTTAGAGCCACACACACATACTGACCCCCCCATCCATCCTTTTCTCATGGTAGGCATAGATTGGCAAATACTGACCACCCAGCCGTGTCCCATGATATCCATAGAATCACACATACTATGACCACCCAGCCTTGTCACATTGTACTGGTAGGAGCCTGCAGGATGGGTAATGTGAGGTCTTCCAGTTGCTGTCAGGCTTCAGCTCCCAGACTCCCACCACTACTGTACTGTCCACCAGCTTTGTCTCATGGTAGCCATAGAACCACACAAACACTGATCACCAGCCTGGGGCCACTGCAGTGTTAGCCACAGAACCACACATACTAACCCCCCCACACACACACACCTTATCCCATTGTAGGCATAGAATCACAAATACTGACCTTCAGTGGCATTGTCCCATTGCACTGGTAGCCATTGCATCGCACATGCTGGCATCCCCCCAGCCTTGTGCCACTGCACTGGTAGTCCTAGAACCACATATACTAACCCCCCTCGCCTTATCCCACTGTAGCCATTTCATCACACATACTCACCCGCAGCCTTTATCCTGTGATGGGGAGTGACTCTGACAGGCATTATATAGTGTCCTAAGGACAATGATCATTGCACCTGGGGTGGTAGGGGTGCTTAAACCAATAGAAGCTAGTAAAAACTTTTCAAAATATAATTCCAACCCAGGTTTTGGAAAGCACACCCAAAGAACACACTCATGACAAGCAAGGGGAGATTCCTTGGTGCTAGATGCTGAAGTCATGCAGGAATTTAAAAATCAGCACTCACAAGACTCGTCAAAGGTCCAGAATTCAACATTTTGATCACCCTCAGAATCTTTCAGTACATTTTATCAAGTCTTTCCTTCACACCCTACCATCTTTCGACCCATCTCTTTGCCTTTTCTTATTTCAACACTATATAACGGTCCATTCAGCCATCCCGCATGTTCCACACTATTCAAGTTCATCCTACTCCAATATTCGCCTTTATTAATGCAAATCACACTCCATATCACCCTCCCACCTCTCTCTTTTTCAAATTTCTCTCCCCCTCCCTCCCTTTTCCACCTTGCCTCCTGCAACACCTCATCTACCATGAGGACAGCCTGCCACCCCAGATCAGTCACCAACATGGCTTGTAGTAGGCAGAAATGTCCTATGTTTTAGTGTAGTCTACCGGAAAGGTTAATCCACTCGGGCAACGTCTTGCCAGTATTGCTAGTATATAATATGTGAAAAATAAAAAAGTACCATTTTTGTGAATAAGAAATGTGAGGACAAATCTAGATTCACATATCAGATTTTTTTTCTACCCTTAACATACCACTGTTCTTATGTGGTACTGTACTTTTAGAAAGTTAATGGCTCTGGTTTTGTTTTAAGGACCTTATGCAGAAAATAAAATAGTAACAATTTTGGAACAACTGTGTCTTTGACAGGTAATAAAAATTCCCATTTGTTCAAATGAGACAATTAACCCCTTGAATATCATATATGTTTATATAATGTGCAATGTGTTAGCAACCTCTGCAGCATTCACTTAGTTAAAAGTCCCATTTCAGTTAATTGGGATTTGGGGAATTTTAATTTTTCTGCAGTGGTGCAGTTACATTGCTCAAGAATTGCACCACTTTACATTATTGGATATGGCAGGTTATATGTTCACTATCCAGTCCATGTACATTACTCCATGTAGCATCTGGATGGGAAGAGAAGAAAAAGCCTTCACTGCCCAAGACACTTACAGTTTGGTTTTTTTTGTTTGTTTGTTTTTTTTACAGGGCAAATCCTTCTGTATAAGAATGCAGGTTATTACAGCATCTAAAACCATTTTGTTTCTGTTTTATAGGAAACTTTCCGATGATTAGTGATGATTTGGTGAATTCATACCATCTCTTGCTTTGTGCTTTGGACCTTGTGTATGGAAATGCCTTGCAGTGTCCTAATCGACGTGATCTCCTGAACCCAAATTTCAGAGGTAAGCAGTTGAGTAAAGAAGAGAAGGTGGGGAGGCTAAACAGAATCAATTAGCAAAATGGAGCCCAACTTTCTGTGTTTTTTTACAGCAGATTAGTGAAGCACTAGCTGTACTTGTTGAAATTATCAAGCTCTTTGTGTGCAAGAAAGGCTCTTATGTGAACTTTGTGACTGGGAGATGTAACATACCTCCCAACACTTCAAATGGCCAAAGAGTGACACATTTATTTTAGGTGGTGGACATGGAGATTTGGCTGTTGGGCAGGGCATTACCAAGAATTTATAGGCTATTTCATGACCAATTGACACCAATTTGTGTAACCTAATAAATGACAAAAATATTTGATAAACACAGACTAATTTATAAACACTTATACAGAAGTTTAAACAAACCTTAGCCCCTTAAGGACCATTGACGTGGCAGGACCGTCACGCTGGTCCGGCACTTAAGGACCAGTGACGGTCCCGGCACGTCACGTACTTTTACTCACCGCACTCCTGTAGGAACGAGGTGAGTAATACCAGGCACTGAAGTTGATCGCTCCAAGACCGGAGCGATCTCTTCCAGTGCCCTGTTTGACGTGCCGCCCCATGTGATCAGTCACGTGGGACGGCACGTCAAAGTTTCCTATGTGGTCCTTAAGGGACGGCACACCCCGGGACACACATATATATATACACACACCACACAGTCTTTCCCTAAAAAGAGGGACATCAGGGTGGGAAAGAGGGACAGGGGGAATTGGGTCTAAAAGAGGGACACTTGGTAGGTATGCATGTATTAATAATTTAGGTGCTTGGTTTACATTAGAGAAAGTATATCGAAGGGGTGATATTATTACCATTTACAAATACATTTGCGATCAATATAAATTACTTTGAATAACTATTTAACCTGTTAAGTGCCAGAGTTTTATCCAGCATATTGTGTTGTAATACATTGGCTAGGTCGCTGGTGCTCAAATGGTTAATGAAAGAGCTGGACAAAAAGCAAGGTCATCCGTTAAGACTAGTTGAAAGAGGTATTGAAAACCACTGATTTAGGTACATAGTTGAAAGTCAGATATGTATTGGTTAGATGTCATTTCAATAGTGGGAGCATGGAATGCTGCATTATTGGGCCTAAATCTTACAGTAGCCCTGGGAATCATGTTTGCAAGCTTTCCTGTTCATTAACAACGGAAGGTCATTGCACCAAGCCATGTTGTTCCTGTTACTTTTGAATGAATATGTTAAAGGGATAGTAATACTTCCAAATTACTAATCCCCATATTGTAGCTATGCTAAAAATAAATGTATTGCCCCCAGTGTCATCTCTCAAACCCTTATGGTTTGAGACAGGGCTTATAATTTTAAGTCCTTTGCTACAAGCCAGACCTGAAAAGTTACTCGCCACTGCAAGCCATAACATAACCATCAGGGCTGAATTTCTACTCGCCAGGGCTAAATTTTCAGTCACCATTGGCTAGTGGCGAGTGGAAATTTTGAGCCCTGGTTTGAGAGATAATAAAGCACAAAGTTCCCCCCTCCCTCCCCTTTCCCTGAAGTCAGCATTCTAGCTGACTGCAAGGGAAGCTGTCATACAACCATCTTATGTGCATCAGGCGGCTCTGCAGCAGAGCAGAGATCGCGTTTATAAAAAATAATTCTTTCACTGAAACGGTCTTCTACGTGTGCTTGGTTTGCAAGCACATGTAGAAAACCGTTTCTGTGAAATAATTCCTTTTTATTAACGAGATCTTGGCTCTGCTGCAGAGCCACCTGATGAACATAAAACCGGATATTCCTGCAGTCAGCTAGAATGCTGGCTTCAGGGAAGGGGGTACCTTTGTGCGCTATTATCTCTCAAACCATAAGGGGTTGAGAGATGACACTGGGGGCAGTAAATGTATTTTTAGCATAGCTACAATATGGGGATTAGTAATTTGGAAGTATTACTATCCCTTTAATGTATATAGTGCCACAAGTGTACGCAGCGCTTTGCAATAAATGGCTTAGACATAACAGGGTTACAAGTGCTTTGCAAAGTGAAACAGTGGGAGTGAAGTCGCTGCCCGAAAGCTTATAATCTATAGTGGTAATGGGAGACATGCAGAGTACAGAAGGCTCAAGTGTTGACTACAGTGCTGGAGTTCTGGTATGGATAGGGGACACAAATAAAGTAAAGCATTTATAAGATGTTTTTTTTCACAAACTTTCATATTATGCATAGTCAATATGTACGCCTACTTTACATAACCTGTATTACCTTACCTTATTACAGCTTTCAGACATGATAAATGAAGAGACTTGTGAGTGTCCATTCTAAATACAGAACACTGTTTATTGGACCTACTAAGCTAGAAGGAGATTCTACCACATGCTAACCTTAGATTGGCCCTGCATGTCATAGTCAGAGCTGCACTGGAAAATGTAAGCCTACATGCAATTGGCCTTTTCATTCTCCAGTATGAGATAGCTGTGACTTATGTCATGGGAGGCAAACAGTACTTCTGACATTGTTTCTATACCATTTATGGATAAAATATTTTTGAGTACTCCTTTATTCTATTACAAGTTGAAAGGCCAGTTTACACGGGCCACAGTTCCACCTCTGTAGGCATGAGCAGTAGAGAGTGGCCGCTCCGCGGCTGATACAGAGGGAAGCGCTCCGAATTCAGACCGGAGTCCTCTCTGTGTGACTCCAGTCTGAATTCAGAGAGCCCCTCTCCGTAACAGCCACAGCAGGGGCAGTGTGTACTGCGCATGACTAAAGCGTGCAGCCATCTCTACTGCGCATGACGGCTTCTGAAAAACCTTAGCAAATTATTATATAGGATTTCTAATGGGTAAGGAGAAGTAAACATTATTTCTACCTTGAAAGGTAATGGAAACTGATAAAATAGTCAAGATGCCTGTTCCTATAAACCTGGGATATAGATTCATCCAGAAGAATAAAAGCAAAAGAGGGGAGAGTTGTTTTTTTCTGAGGAAAAAGGAGCAGTATTCCTGAGACACAGGAACCTTTTCAAAGTGATGACAAGCATGGAGGCAAACTCACCTCTTGTCTAAGGCGTTTGGTTAAAAATCTTTGGAGGGTTTGAAGGTGATCCAAGATACACACAGGGTTGTTCTGTAGTATCCGTAACTTTAAAGCAACAGTTCAGGAGCATAGCATTCCAGTTCTATACCTTCAGTAGGACAAATACATGTATTCAGTGATTATTCTGGTTCCCAAATCCTCTAGAAGTTCTTGACACATCTTGGATTTGAAGGAAGCAGACAAGTTGCCCCTTAAGGACTAGCAGTCCTGGGACGTTTCCATCCCATAAGGACCGATTTGATCCTTGCCGGTACACGTGACCTGTTGCGTGTATCGGCGCTCCACTTTGGAGCTTAAGAGCATCTGCTCCAGTCTTGGAGCTGTAAATAAAAAGTACGTGACGTACTATGACCGTCATCGGTCCTTAAGGGTATAAGGACCATGACGGTCATAGTACGTCATGTAGTCCTTAAGGGGTTAATAGGAAACAGTTCAACATGAACAAAAATTAGGAATGTTGTTAATGACAACTGAACCAGGCTATTAAACCTGTCAAGATGTGTGCATGGTGTATATTTTCAAATCAAAAGGTTCTTAGGTGTTTCCTGACAGTTCATTATTATCCATTCACAGATCTTCCCGTTGGCTTACCACAATCCTCAATCAGCTTGTTCGCAAATATGATTGTTATAGCCTATCACAGCCCCCAATTATAATTCATATGTGACAGATTCCCATATAAATAATTTTGATCAGAAATATATTGAATTGCTAGTCAACCAGGATGAAAGTAACATAACTGCTTTGCAGAAGCTCTGTTCCTTACTGTAATGTTCAACATGCATAAACAACCAAACGCTAATCCAAGGAAAAGTCATAGTATGACTTGTAGTATGAAAGACAAAAATAAGTAATTGAATGCATGAACGACATATTTTCTATAGAGTATACGACAAAAAACTAGTAATGTCCATTGTGTACGACCCAACTCCAGAATTGCCAAGCAAAGGGGCGGGACAAGGGCGTGGCTAAACTATTCTCCAGTGTCGTATAGAGGGAAAGAAAATTTGTTGTAACTAACGACAAAAAAAAGTCTTTCAAAAGACAAAATTTGTACGTTAAGAAAAAAGTGGAGGGAATGTATTCTGAATGTGAGAATTTTTGTCGCTAGTTAAGACATTTTTTAAGACTTTTTTTGTCATTAGTTAGCCCCTTACGGACCGGCCGATCGGCGCCGTTCCGCGAGTTAAGGACAGCAGAGCATTTTTTTTTCTTTTTCTGGTTCTGGACTCCCCGTACGGCGTGCAGCCGCGGGGTGAGCCCGGAACTCCATGACGGTCATAGTACATCATGGGTCGTTCAGTCAGATCGACCCTTGACGTACTATGACCGTCAAGGGTCGTTAAGGGGTTAAGACATTGTTTTGTCATTACATACGACAATTTCATTTCGGACAAACAACATATTTCCAATCACAACCTACACTCTCTGAAAATATTAATGATATAACGACACTGTACTTTGAAAAGTCGACAAAAGCTGTTTTGCTACTTCTTTGAAAATATGGCCCATAGAACCGAGAGCTTGATAAATGATTTAATCTGAAGAGAACTGGCAATATCCTACTTGTATATGATTGATTTATTTATTTTGGAAACTTAAATAAAACATTGGAATATTTTCCACTGTGAAAATTTCATTTGACACTGTAGGCATTCTCTTGATATTCTGGGAGCATCAAAGAATTCAAGAACAAAGAATTCTACACCTTAAGGCAATCCAAGGCAGAGTGTAGACAGTGGAAGGTTTTGTAAATAGAAAAGTCTGCATCTAGGAGAACTAAAGACTAGGAGAAATAAAGGCTCCCAATAATAACCCCCCTCCAAACTTATTATGACAGGAAAATCTTAACCCTAAGAGTGCTAGAGGGGTATGCAAAAAATTGCCTTGCAATGTGTTGCGTACCCCTCTGGCACTCAAAGGGTTAATGACCCTATTAATTTTTCTTTTATGCCTTTTTTTCCAAGAGAAAATTAGTCAATGTCATGCCCATGGAGGACATGATATCTACTGGCAGGGTTTTTTTAAGCTGAATCAGGAAGAATGCATGAGCCTTAGCCCTTTAACCATTTGAGTGCCAGAGGGGTACTCAGCGCATTGCTCTGCCCATTTTTGCAGACAGTCCTGGGAAATCCCTTCAAGATTGCTGTGGTAGTTGGAGCCCTGGAAAAAGGCATAAACAAGACAGGATTGTAGGCCTCACAAAACAGATAGAGAGGTTTTACAGATACTAACATGAAGTACAGGGCATATAAATGGATATAATCTGATGATTTTTAGGTGTTGGTGTTCCTTTAACCCCTTAACAACCAGTGATGTACCAGGTCTGTCACGCCTGTCCAGACATGGAATTCTGGGTTGGCAACGCAGCTGCACTCCACTCTGATTCTGGAATGCATTGCGCTAAAAAAAAAGAAAAAGTGCCATGGTCCTCTAGGGCCACCCACCCCCAGATTGGGTGGTTGTTAAGGTGCTAAAAGACTTAAAAATGCCCCTCTCTCCTGATAAACCTAAATGTGTTCAGCAATGGAAATCGAATTTGTCTATAAACTGGCCCATCTCTTGTTGGCATAGCATTATAACTCAACTAGCTACAACCTTCCTAGATGTCGCCTCAACAGAGGCTACTTATAAACAACTGACTAGATGGTATTACACACCCCATCCTTTAGCGAAAATTTTCCTATCCAGCCCCCCCCCATGCTGGAAGTGGGGAGACATGGTGGGCAAGCTCTTTCACATCTAGTGGGAGTTCTTTGAGATATGACCCTTTTAGTCCAAAGTCTTCCTAGCCATCTCTATGACTACCTTTCCCATACAATCCTCTGTTAGCTCTTTTTTCACATACCAGACACTATTAAACTTCCCAAGCAGCATGCTCAGCTCTCCCACTTGTTAATATCAGCTAAACTCCTTATCCCATTCGGCTGGAAGGCTTCTGATAATCGGTCGTACACCCGAGTGGCCACCCGAGCGGATATGGAATGCCTTCACGCTATCGCCAACGGTAGACTAACCTATGAAGTGACTTGGCTCCCCTGGACCTCCTTTCGTTCTTCCTTGACTTAGGGACTTACAGACCCTTTACTTTCTACTTTTTATACCAATAACCCACTGAGACGTGTGTCATACCGTCTAGTTTAATACAACATGCTTACCTTTCAGAGAAGCCTGCTGATCCCTGCTTTGTATTTTTGGGATCCTTACAACATCTTTATGGCCGATTTCAAACCTTGGATCCATGCCTTCTGCGGCCTCCCAGTGCCACCCACTCCCTCTTTCTTTTTCTTTTCTTCTTCCTACAGTTTGAAGCCCCTGCAATGTGGGCTACTCATTTGTCCACTATCCACTACCCCTTTGTCCTGTATCCTAACCTAACCCATGCTTAGTATATGGAGATACTTGTATTGTACCAATTTGAATAGTCTCACTTTAACTTATACTATTACTCTAATATTCACTGTACTTGAACAACTGTTCTGCTTTTAATAAAGCTTTTTATCTTGGGGGAAAAAATACTTTAAAAGTGCCAATTAAACAAAGGAGTTTGTGTTTTTGGCTCCCTAACTTGCAAAACGAAACATGGAAATTAAATTTTTTAGTTTTACGTGCATAGTCAAGTCTGTTTGCACTTTGATCTAAAGGTGAATGTTTCTTAACCATTTGAATGCCAGAGTGGTATGAAACCCATTGATTTGCAGTGTGTTCGCTACCTGTCTGCCACTCGAAGGTAAAACGTTATGTACATTTTAACTCTGGATATGTGTTCTTGTCCAAATGTTCTACCTCAGTGTTTCTCAACTCCTGTCCTCAGGACCCACTAACAGGCCAGGATTTGATTCCTTGTTAGCGCACAGGTGAGTTAATCAATGTGAATGAGCCTCTGATCACCACACCTGTGCTCTAGCAGAGAAACCCCTAAGTCCTGGCCTGTTAGTGGGTCCTGAGGGCAGGAGTTGAGAAACACTGTTCTATCTCTTCTTAGCTGTATGCAGAAAGAGGAGCAAGTCTGAATCAAACCAGCTGCATCGTAGGGTAGGCTGACCAGATCTCACCTTTAACCGGGGACACACAGGAAACAGCCATTTTGCAGTATTTCACTGAAATCATTGCAGTCCTGCAGTATGCATTTCTCCTATGCATCTCCAGTTAAAGGTGAGGTCTGGTCAGCCTATTGTAGGGGTCATAGAAGGATTCCTCAATTTTCCATTCATTTAAATTGGCTTTTAACCCCTTGAATCCTAGACTAATTAGCCTGCAACTTATAAAGGTCCATACTAGAACCCAAGAACCTTATGCAGAAAGCTGGCAAGAAACCATTCTGGAGCAAACCATCTGCACCAGTGATGTGATGCTTTGTGATGGAGACCTCCCTAGCATTCAAGAGGTTAAATCCCCATTTAATTAAATGAGAATTTTTATATTTACCCCTTCTACATAGTTATAAAGGAGAGCTTCTGGAGCAAACCAAGTACTCCATAGAGGGCAAATAAAAATTCCCCAAATATCCATCGATTTAATTGGGGATTTTAAACCCTTGAATGCAATGCATTGTGGAACTTGATAGAATTCAAGTGTTTAAATCCCTCCCATTTAAATAAATGGAAATTTGTATTTGCCCCCCCCCCCCACGTGGTGCAGTAGGTTTGCTTCAAAATTGCTCCTCTTTATCTTGCATGTGAAAATGAACCCTTTGCGTGCCAGAGAGGTATCCAGCGCATTTGCAATACAAAGGGTTAAGTCCTATTACACACACTGATGCTTTACAATCACATTACTGCAGCAGGCTGATTAAAGTGGCTCTTCCATCTCCAGTGGAGAAGCCGGTAACAGGCCTTATAACCATGTGCAAACAATTATCTGCACAAGTTTCCATTGAGTCAGCGATGTGTGTGTTATTCTTTTTTTTTTCCGTTTCTTTTCCTTCCCTCAATCACTGGGCTGTGATCTGTTCCGTACGGTTATTCTTTTACTACTCTGAGTGGATTTTGTTTATATAAAAGCGTCAGCGACTCTTATTATCGCTTCTAAAGTGTAATCCTGCCATCTGAATGTTCAGGTACAAATGTCGGCTTTTATCCGTTTGTTCGTTTATTTACGATTGCTTTAATTTCTGTCTGGATTAAGGCTGTGTGATCGCATCCACGCTTCTCCATTTAAATTATCATCACGTTGAATGTATTTGTCTTTAAAATATTTTATGATTACTTTAACAGGCCTCAAATATGTCAGAGTGTAGCAATTCTGAAGCAATTCAAATGCACTATAGGGGACAAATAAAAATTCCCCAAATTCCTTTTGATTTAAATGGGCTTTTAACCCTTTGAGTGCCAGAGGGGTAAGCAATGCATTGCAAAAGCAAAGAGTTGTGTACCCCTCTGGAACTCAAAGAGTTAACCTCTTGAATGCTTGGGAGGGTGTCAGACACATTGCTTTGCCAGACATTGCATTCAGGAGATAACATTTTTTGTCCTGATGGTGCTGATGGCTTACCCCAAATTTACTCCACTTTGTCCTTATATATACAGTAAGTTTATAGCTAGAGTGCAGCATGTATATTTATGAATAGTATTGTCTACAAGGGAGAGGAGTTGGGGCGGAGCTTTGGGAAGTTGGGGTAGGGCTTTAGGAAATTACTACTCCTACAGTAGTCTGCCACTTTCTGTGGCAAATTAATAAAGCTTTTTGATGATAATTAAATAACTTTATTTTCCAAAAGGTGTGCAAAAAGAAAATATAATCTGCTCTATAGAGTGCTTAATTTTGTTATAAAATCTGTGTGGTTAAAAACACATTTTAAAATGAATTTCCCAAATGTTCTAATGTAGGTTGTACCCTGGGATGTTCTTCTCATATACTTTTATGTGTTCTTATGTTGGTTTTTGTATATCCTTTATTTTCTACAGGGCTTGCTTATATTGGTCTTCAAAGCACAAAATGTTATATTCTAATTCTTTTGCAGCTGAATTTAAAAATACGGTATGCACATTGCTGGCAGATTTTTCATTCAAACATTAGGACATTTGAAACTTGCTTTGCAATGCTTTGAACACCCCTTTGGTCCATAACGGGTTAAACAGCAGTTTTCCGTTGTGTTCTCCAGGTGATATTCACATGCCATGGAAAGCCTTGGTCAATTGCTCAGTCTCTCACATAAAACAATGGAAAAATGTGCATTTTTGCATTTTAGACACCAGTTGACCCTATAATAACTTGTGCATGAAAAATCCTCAAAGTGGGATTACCCTTGTACTCGGCAGGAAAAAAATATTATGCTCTCTAGCAAAAGAATCACAACATTGCCTGTTTGAGAAGAGGCAGGGGGAAGGAAGAGATATCCCACTGCCCATTGGGAGTCACATACGAACACATACACTGTCTTATATTCCAGCTGTCAACTGCTTTTTGCAGAACCAAATATACATTACCTGACACCCTAGTCTTGTTCTACTGGTAATCACATAGACACACACACACAGTACCCAACACCCCAGCCTTATTGAGACCTAGACCTACAAACATATATTGTGCCGAGCACCGGTTGAGAACAAACAAAATAAAGTGTTTTGTTCTGAGGCATGGTGTCCTCTCGGTGGTGCTACAAGTCAACACTCCAGTGTGCCATTGCAGAGAGGCAATTTCCATATCCATATGATACTGGTCCTGCCCACAGCCAGTCCAGCTCTGAAATGTCAGGCAAATCCTCTCTGCATGAGAGAAACAACCCAAACACAGATGTACGTTTTGGCCTGTGTGAGTCTTATCGGTGTGGTGCAGCTGATTCTCTCTCTCTCTCTCTCTCTCCCTCTCGCTCTAGGCACATGCAGAACCTTATTCTACTGTCCAATTGTTAGCAATAGAAAGACACATTGCCTAACACTCCAGAGTTGTTCCGCTGTGCTGCCGGTGGCCATAGAACTATGCATACACATACACTGTATGAAACCCCAACCATGTTCCACTGTCCCACTACTAATCATAGAATCACACCCACACTGTTTGGCGCTCCAGACTTATTTCACTGTCTACTGGTAGCCATAGTGTCAGACATACACTGGCTGACCATTTGGCCTTATTAGTCCTACAAGAAGCAACAAGATCACACACACATTATCTGGCTTTCCTCCCCAGTCCTCTCCGTCCCTAAGACCTGGATCCTGCTATCTTCTCATCAGTTCTGCTCTCAACACTTTTTCGAGTTGGCTCCTCTCTCTGTGACCTGCAATCACATCACAATGAGGGCAAGTTACAGAGCCAGGAGGGGGCTGGACAAAAAGTCGATTGCGCAGGTGGTAGGATGCAGTTTTGGACGGAAGCGGGGAAGGGTGCCAGACATTGCTGCTTTTCCAGTTGAACAAGGCTAGAGTGAATGTGTGAAACAGCGGAACATGGTTTGTGAGCCAGATAATACATGGTTAAATCTGTGACTGACGGTGGGACAGTGAAGCAGGGCTGGGGTTTACCATATTATATGTGTGGTTCTGTGAGTTCTTTGCAGTGGGGTGGAGGTGGAAGGGAGATTGTTTGGGGTGGTAGCATGTTAGTACAGGAATGAATGCTGAGTTGGAGGGCAGAATATATTAGTGCAGAAGAGTTTGTGGGAGGAGAGGCAAAGACATAAAGGGGGGGGGGGTGATAGTCTTGCAATGATTTCGGGAAGGGCCTTTGCCCATACATGTCTTCAGTCAGAAATGGCTGGGGTAGGAGGATTGATCCTGCAGACAGCAGAGGGGAGAAATTTACATAACTCCTCCATACTTCCTCTGTGTGTGTGTGTGTGTGTGTGTGTGTGTGTGTGTGTGTGTGTGTGTGTGTGTGTGTCTGGAAGGGATGAAGTATCACTTACCCTTTTATATTTGTTTGTTGTTTCTTTAAAATTAAAGAACATGGTTGAATAAAGGTTTGTTACATACTTTGGTAAATTGAACCACACCTTATGAGGAACAAAACCATTGTACTATGTATGTATGTATGTATATGGGAATAAATATTTCAATTGGCGTTTTTCTTTAGTATATAAGGTCTACCTGTTTTGTACCAGATTTACTATTCTTTTGCCTGGGTGAGTATTCTCTTTCTGCGTGTCTGAGAGTTTGCAGAGTTGTTTGTCTTTAGCCTGTTTTGTTAAGGTGTGATAAAGAAGGGGATACCTTCTCTTGTGAGATCCCTTCTCCAGGTTTTATGTTGTTCTATGGAGCCTATGCACGTGAGAAATCTTAGTATATAGGCTTCGTAGACTAACATAGAAACTAAAGAGTTCACAATAATGGATAAGTTATCTCTGCTTTATTACCCCTTTATGACTCCTTAGTGCAGTCCCCAGTGAAACCATTTTTGAATAGTGCCCCAAACCCAAATACATAAAAGGTTATATTTAAAGCAGGAATTATTACAATGTAATATTAGATCAATTAACAAATGAATGAAAGCATAATCTTCAAAATTTCCCCTGGTTTAAATTGGGCTTTAAGACCTATTTCAAGCAATAGTTCCTACTTTGATGCACTGACTTTGCTCAAGAATTGCTCATCTTTTCACTTCTGTTTAAGACCCTAAATATACTGCTAACTAGCAAAATGTAGAAAACAAGCTTGATTCGTTCAGTTGCTGTTTTTTGAATACAACAAAGAAAAGTGCCTTATTTTAATATACTGGAATGTAATTTGTACCTATGTATGTGTACAGATAGTGAAAATAAACATCTGATTCTGTGCAGGGAGTTGGGGCATTGTGTGGGTTTGAGTAGGGATGAAGATTGACCTTGATGAGACTTCTTAGGGTACAGCAAGCTGAAGATAGAAGATGATTTAGGGTCTTATTAGCGAAAGGCGCTAGCATTTAAGGGACACCAATGTGAAGCAATGCATCAGAGTCATTGGTAGCATTCAAGGGAGGGGAGATTCACTTAGGCTTGATAAAGCCAAATTAACACTCCAGTGATATCACTTCTCCAGTTTCTATGTTATTCTAAAGAGCATATGCATTAAGATCTCCAAAGTTGAAGAAATCTTAGGGCAGTGGTTCTCAACTCCTCAGGACCCACTAACAGGCCAGGATTTGATGTTTTACTTGTTAGAGCACAGGTGAGTTAGTCATTGTGAATGAGCCTCTGATCACCATGCCTGTGTTCTAGCAGAGACATCCATAAGTCCTGGCCTGTTGGTGGGTCCTGAGGGCAGGAGTTGAGAAACACTGCCTTAGGGCATTGGCTCCATAGAATAACATGGGCACTGGAGAAGTGATATCACTGGAGAACTCATCTCCACTTTCATTTCACTCACCCACAACATGTCACTTAGCCCTACGGATGTTATAAATCTCTCCAATATATTGTGAAGCAATACTTTGAAGATCCCTACAGCATGCAAGAGGTTAAATAATACACCTGGTTTAATCCATTTACTTTCTCATTTAATAATACCTTTTGGAACTATTCCTTGAGTAATGTGTAAATGATCTTAAAATGAATGCTTACCCTCCATGGTACTCAAGCAATACTATAAAGGGTTTAAACGTGCTAAGGATAAATATAGGTCTTAGTTGAAAATGCATTAAAGGGGAATTATACCCTAAATTAATTTCTTTAACAGAAGGATTTACCTAGGTATGTGCCTACAAATAGTGCTCACTTATTTCTATTTAAAAGGATAGTAATACTTAATTATTACTAATCCCTATATTAAAGACATATTAAAAATAAATGTATTGCCCCCAGTGTAATCTCTCAAACCTTTAGGGGTTGAGAGATGATCCCTCCTAAAGTTGCCCTCTCCCTCCCCCTTCCCCGAAGTCAGAGTTGTAGCTGACTGAATGAAAATCCGGTCTTACGATCATCAGGCGACTCTGCAGCAGAGCAGCGATCTCGTTAATAATAAAAAAAAAATTCACTAAAATGGTCTTCTACATGTGCTAGCAAACCAAGCACATGTAGAAGACCATTTCAGTGAAAGATTTCTTTTTATTAACGTGAACTCTGTCTACGGGGGAGGGGGAGGGCAACTTTAGGAGCGATTATCTCTCAAACCATAAAGGTTTGAGAGATGACACTGGGGGCAATACATTTATTTTTAATATGACTTTACTATAGGGATTAGTGATAATTAAGTATTACTATCCCTTTAATGCTTTTGTTTGCATTTGTTCTTTGTTTTACTCTCCTGCCAGATGTTCCATTTTCAGTCTGATAACAGCTAGGGCCCCTTACTAGTCATTCAGGTCTGTAGAAGCCCATTATGTTTTGTGAGTAAAGGCAGAATTCAACAGAGATCAATATATACAGGACACTTCAGACAAGATAGGTCAGTTTGTTAAGAGTGGTTTATTCATAGGATATATTTCCTCTTTAAAGGACAGAAATAACCTGGAGTCTGAAGGGGAAATGTACATTTTCCATAGAGAGAGAACATGGTGAGAAATACATTTTAGGAGATTAGATAAACGGAGGAAAAATCGAGAGAGCCGATTGGGAAAAGCAAGCAAGAAAGAAAGTGCTGCTAGGAGAAAAAAATGAGAAAAAGAGCTCATGTGGATTAAAAAACAAGTTGCTGGGGTGGGAGAAGACTTACTAGCAAAGAGATTCTGGGGAATAGAAATAAAGCAAGTTGAAATGGAAAGGAAAAGAGCTCTTGGGGCTTAAAAAGGCAGCACGTATATTGGGAAAAGAGAGGAAAAGAGCTCTTGGGAATTAAAAAGAAAGGAAGTTGATGGGGAAAGGAAGTTGATTAGGAAAGGAAAAGGAAAAGATCTCCTCAGGAAAAGAAACAGCTTCTGGGGAAAAGAAAGGAAAAGGGCTCCCAGGCAATGGAAAGAAAGCAAGTTGTTGGTGAAAATAAAGGAAAAGAACTCCTGGGGAATATAAAGCAAACAAGTTGTTGGGGAAAAGAGACAGAACTGTTGGGGAAAACAGCAGGATAGAACTGCTGGGAAAATAAAGCTGGAGAAAAGATAGAAAGAAAGGAAGGCGCTAAAGAATGAAAGAAATATCGGCTGAGGGGAAGTAAAGAGGAAGGTGCTGGGGAAATAAGACAGCTGCTTAACAGAAATGCTTGTGAATTGAAATACAGAGAGCTACTGAGGAAAGATCCTGAGAGAGAAAATATGAGAATGATCAGGGCCATATGTGTCAAGTCTGAAATGGAGCAAATTCTGTGGCAAAACAACCAAACCATATCTGTAATGGAAATTGCCCTACTGAAAGCGATGAGATATATTTATTTTTGTATGCCATTGTTGTCTGAGAATTGCTGTACTGTTGCTGTGGAGGGGATATATCACTATTTTATTACAAAGTTGTTTTTTTATATATGTGGCTATATGTCGGGAACCTCTGAAGTATGCATGTTTTGCTTCTCCTTATAACCCTTTGAGTGCCAGAGAGGTATGCTTCGGATAAATCACTGGCACTCAAAGGGTTAATTTATTTTCCTCTTTGTTAGGATCCTAAATCACAATTTTTGCTATGCTACTCTGCAGGCCTCCCAGATGATTTCTCAAGTAAAGACTATAAGCCACCAACTGAGCCACCCTGCATCATTGAAACACTCTGCGGCCTCCACAATGGTTTGATTTTAGAAGCCAAGGGCATTAAGGAACATTTCTGGAAGCCATATATTCACAAGCTCTTTGACAGAAAGGTTTGGCACATTTTTTAAAATTAAAATCTTGACATTTTCTGTCACAATGCATTAGCCTTAATAAGCAAACATTTTAAATAACTGCATAACAAGAGGTGGACAACAAATGGACCTTGGACTGCAAGGTTCTCAGATGATACTGCTGTGGCCCTGGTCAATTCTGCTTGTCACTGCCATAACATGTAGTTTAGATTATCCAATGATTGCCATGATTTTCTTGATTTGTCATTGAAGAAAGGTAGTAACAAAGTTTAACTGATCGATTGGTTACAATAACAAGGTTGTTAATTAGATGTTAGTCAGAAAACCTAAAATTAATAAAGTACTGCTGAAATAAACATGTTTTAGGAAATCATTTGTGCTGCAGCTGTTGGAAGTTACAACTGGTTGGGGATGATGAGAGTTGGGGTCTCCAACAGTGGAAGAGCAAAAGGATACCTACCTTTTCTTTGATTGACTAAAGATCAATGACATGTTGGAGTGAACGTCAGGAGGCCGTCTATATTTTGGGATACAGTTCATTATTTTCAGCCAGCCTATGTCTGGAAGAGGATAATGGGCATACCTGTGGACTCTCTGGTTTTGCCCCAGAAACTCCGGGTTTGATAATGAATTACCAGGTCTCTGGAGCAGAGTCAGATTCTCCAGATGTGGGGAAACTCTACCCACTTTTGTGACACGAATCACATCATTTCTCTACCCTCATCGCACCAGAGGGCTCTCCTCCAGGCAGGCCCAACCAAGAAGTTCCCAGTTATAATAATGGGAATTGTAGCCCGACAACAGTTGATGGGCCTCAAGTTGCCCTAGTGGTACATAGTATGATGTGTATGACTCCAATGAAAACCTTATACCAGGTTGTCTAGGTGTTTTTTCACTCTTGGGTTACATGATCAGGAAGCCATGCATGTGATGGCTGCATACGTTTTTTGATTGATAATTTTTTTTTAGCAGAAACAAAAAGGAGTAGAACAAAAGTAGTACAAAAAATAAATAAAAAACAACTGTTCACAGATACAAGCATTACTTTTTTGATTGTGTTAATGAGAATACTGTTATATAACACATTATTATTCTTGATAAGTGAGACAGCAGCAATGGGAAGGTAGTAAGAACTTTGTGGCCTTGTAGGTTATGTGCAGTAACTAATTAGGTAGAACATTTTTGTTAAAAATCACAGGCAGCTGCAGCCTAGGTTCAGGAGGGCTGCATGTTGGACAGCCATGACATGTAAAAATCTATACTCGTACAGCAGAATAGACATTAACCACACTTGAATTCTACTTTTAATCATACAAATGGGCATTATTAATACATACTGGGAATTTCAGCACCTACTAACTTTTCAATGACATGCACATGGGATGTGGGTTTAAAGTTATGCTTTAAAAGCAAGAACAGAAGTGGTTACATCAGGATCCAGGGACACGGACCAATATTCAGGGACCGTCCCTGGATATTGAGGAGAGTTGCCAGGTATGCTTGTAGTCAGACTGTTTGGGCATTGAGGTGATAATAAAATAAAGATTATGGGCTGTGGTAAATAAAGCACACAAATACACAGATGTCACCTCATGGTGCATTACAACAATATAGAATATTTATTTCTCTTTAATCCTGTGTGAAACAGAGGAACCATGGGGTGAAGTCGCCTTCATAGGAGGGAAGGGCACTTGTAAAAAGAGCTCTCTGAGGCAGAGACTCCCATCCTTCACCACTTCATCTTGCCCAGACATGCCCAGTTTGAAAAAAAATGCTCTCTTATGAATGGAAGAAGGGCAAAGCTCTCTCAGCCAGAGTTCCCTTTTTGTTTTGTTTTTTTTCTGCTTGGATACGGCACTGTATAATCCCCCATTAGGCAGACTCCTGTTAATAGCTTCCTTTTTACAGAATTAACCAGTTACAGAACTCTCAGGACCGGTCTTGTGGAGGATGGTTTATTCCCATAGTCAGTCTCCCCAGCCCCCTCCCAGCTACTCTCTAATAGGAGTATGGAGACTGAAGAGACTATTCTATTATTTTGAGTGCACAGAACTTGTAAGTAAGTCCCTGTTTCTCTAGATTTGGTACAAATAGGTTTCTTATTACTTCCATTGCATCCATATGCTTACCATGGCAATGATATGGTTGTTAGCCCTTGCACTGCTGGTTGTGCATGTTCTACTGATAACTCATGCCTCCTGTGGGGGCCTATCTGGAAGTGACCTGCTTTTACTGATATCATGTACATTAAATATAATAAAGTAATGTAAAATCAATTGTCATTCTTAGGCAGTAGTGCCTTTAAAAAAGGGTATGTGCAGCAACCATTTGGTCTAAGCATATGAGTGCTATTGTGGGACGACTTCTGCTTCAGCAGTGATTTCAAAGACAGATATTTTCAGAGGAGTAACTAGAAGCCACCGGGCCCTGGTGCAAAAATTGCCTGCCCCCCCCCCCCCCCCGACCGCATTGCCCCCAATCTCCACAGTTGCCTCCACATTGCTCCCAATCTCCACAATTTCCCGAAGCGCCACAATTGCCTCCACATTGCCCCCAATCTCCACAGTTGCATCCACATTGCCCCCATACGCCAGGAGTATGAGTTCAGACAGAAATCTGTTCCCTTTAAGGTCACAGCACATTCCACTAGGTCTGTGGGGCCTACAAGAATCAGGCCTCGGCTGAGAAGTTGTGCAAGGCAGTGATTTGGTCCTTTTTACACACCTTTGCTAAGCACTAACATGTCAATGTTCTAGCTTTGGCCAAAGCCAGCTTTGGCTGGAAGGTCCTACAGGAAGCTTTGCCTATCTCGGAACCTGCACTTTTGTCTTACTGTTGTTCAGCAATTTTTTTTTACAAGTGCCCTTCCCTCCTATGAAGGCAACTTCACCCCATGGTTTCTCTGTTTCACACAAGATTAAAGAAAAGTAAATATTCTAGATTGTTGTAATGCACCATGAGGTGACATCTGTGTATTTGTGTACTTTATTTACCACAGCCCATAATCTTTATTTTATTATCACCTCAATGCCCAAATGGTCTGACTACAAGTATACCTGACAACTCTCCTCAATATCCAGGGACGGTCCCTGAATATTGCTCCCTGTCCCTGGATCCTGATGTAATCACTTCTGTCCTTGCTTTTAAAGCATAACTTTAAACCCACATCCCATGTGCATGTCATTGAAAAATTAGTGCACAACCGGCGTCTGTGGTTGTTACAATGGTGATTCACATGTGCTGGCCCAGCACCATATTCAAAAATTGAGTTGTATAAAGAGCTGTATGAAAATGTATTGTGTAGTTTGTTTGTCCTTGATGAAAGTCCGCACATGGACTGAAACGTCGGATACATTACTTAATGTTTCAATAATAGTAACATTTTATTCAAAAGAAGGTGTGCTCGGCTCAGTGGTGATTATCTATAGACCATTGCTGAGCCAAAAAAGAATAAAAATACATTCCGCCTTAAAGGTATACCCTTACCCCCACATAAAGTTGTCTGAACTGGCCTGAGCATCTGACGCAAGTGAAGTCTTTGACTTAAAGGAGCAGTAAACTCTCTTTCTGTAGAGGAAGACAATGGTACACTCACTGTTGGGGGATTTCTTTTCTCATGTAAAAGTTGTTACAGCTGTACATTTTTCTTCTTTAATCAAACTGTTAGCAACAGGGAAAATTTACTTAGTCTACTAGAGAGCTTGAGTCACTGACTACAGCTTTCCATAGTATGGGATAGCAGTAGTACCCACTGGTGGCCATAATAGAAAACTGCAGTTTCATTAAAAAAAAAAAAAAAAAAAAAAAACTGAACATTTGAGCTGTGAGTGTTTGAATGACAAATCTCCCAGTGGTGGGCATACCATTTTTTGCAGAAAAATATGTACTGTATCTTTATTTATCATAAATTATATTTACTGCTCAGTTAAACCATGGACCTCTCTTGTTGCAAAGCTTTTCCCAACTGTCAAGATTTAGCCATCTTCATTGCTGTCTATGGTAGATGATATCCAGCATATGAAACTGGACTATGAGACTTTTGAACCTTAAATTTGCAGTCATGGTAATTAGTCAAGCTGGACAATGCAGTCCAAGCTAGGTATTTCTGTCTGCTCCTGTGGAAGCGCAATAGTTCCCCATGGAAATAAATGAATGTCCACATTTCATATAGGCTTTATGAGTTAAGAGCAAACAAGAAAGGGGTTATGTATGTTTACACTCCATTTACTGTGGACTTGCATACTATGTAGAACAAAAGCATTCTGATTCTTTCTGTCTTACAGATACTGAAGGGCAAATCTGACTTGCTTCTAGGCTTTCTGGATCCAGGAAACTTTGCAGAGTGTGTGTAAGTGAACACATTTTACTGAACAGTGGGCCATCTCTCTTATGCCACATACTGCATTCAGGGGCTTCTCCTGCTCTCCTCGTTCAGTTCTATAATACAGTGTGAAGTGGAGATAATGTCCCACTAGCACATAACGCACCCTATGATCACCCCAAACAAAGCACACATCCTCTTGTTTTCCTCAGAGCATACCTCCCTTAAAGGGATAGTAATGTTTCAAAATAAAAGCAACTCCAATTAATCTTCATAGTATTTGGGCCATGAAGAGTGTTATTTCACTACTGTAAGAGTTGTAGTTCAAGAGTAATTGAATGATAAAGTATCCCCCGCCCACTTCTTTTACCTCTAGTGTAAGCCTCATCCCCTAAGATGTGGAATCTGGTCTTGAGACCAGACAGCTCACAGCAAGGGACAATCTTCTTACTGTGTGTATAAGGAAAACCCTTCCCCCCTTGACAGTTTTTTCAGGTGTTTCCTTATGCCAATTGAAGATTGTCCCTCTCTGTGATCCATCTGGACAGTCTTACTGCTCTGAGGTGAGCAGTGTTACATCCGTAAAAGGAGCTGGATGGGGATACTTTATCATTCAATTACTCTTGAACTACAACTCTGACAGTATGGAAATAACACTTTCCATGGCCCAAATACCATGATGATTAATTGGAGCTGCTTTTATTTTGAAACATTACTATCCCTTTAATATTTGTATTGTTCCCGTTGGTTGCTGGAGAGGTCTACAGTTCATTGAGAAACCATGCTTTGAAGACCTCTTCAGCATCCACAGATTTAATCTGTTTTTTTCCAATCCCTGTTTACTATTTTTAACGATAACATGCATCCCTTTTTGTGGAGAAGCCCCTGGTGTAAAGAGAGTTGTCTATCACTGCTCTAAAGGGGGGCAAAAGGTATTCGTCCCACAACAAGAATAAATCTCTTTTCTCTGTCGTCCAATACAGCTTACTGGTAACTTTGGGTAGGTGATCTGCCCCTTTAATTGTATGCAGGAATAATTCTAGAATTGTATGCAGGGGTGGAGCCTACCTTCCCTCCTTGGCTGCAGCTAGCCAACCAGCTCCAGAAAGATTTGTTCCTTGGTGACGACACAGGCAAGAGAAGAGTTCTGCTATAGTTTTAGAATTTTTTTATTTTTTTGTTAGAAATGGAATACCACCATTAGGCGGATTACCATAACTGACAATGCCCTTAGATGTGGCTAGCTCAGTAACCAGGTGCTTTTTGTGGACCTTAAGCCCTGGGGTGGGGGAATCTTGACTACAAGTTCTTTACACAGGAGTTGCCCACCGAGGCTGCTGCTTCTTCTTCTTAATACATGGTAGTCTGAAGACAGAAGATCTGCAGGAAAGGTGAGCAACCCTTTGAGTGCTGCAGGTCCACATGTCCCACAGTGCCCCTCCGCACAGGGGTTCACCATTGGTGTTCCTATTGCACACTCCTGCACTCATTGGGTCTATCTGTATGTCTGTTGGGTGTTTTGGAGCAGGTTGATGTGGTACTTTAACCCTTTAACTTCTGGTTTTGCATCTTTTGGGGGGGGTTCTGACACTTTTCCTACTGGTTCAGTGTATTTTGGGTATTGTAACATGTTCTAGTGATGTTTCATGCATTTTTATTTTACTGTTTCAATTTTGTAAAAAAAGACCTGCTTTACCGCATAGGTGCCATTGCTCCATTCACTCCTGTGGGACTGTACAGTTTGGGACATATCTCTGCAACCGCCTAACCTAGCGTCTTCAGAGATGGCTAATTTTTCTTGTCTGCCCTTGCTCTATCATCCGGTTCATGTTTGCAGTGTTTTGGGGGGCTCAGGGGGCTTTGAGCACTGTTTGGGTACTTTTTCTGGGAAAACTACATTTCCCTTGAGCGCTTGCTTCATGTGCTCATTTCTGACTGGCTTCCACCTTGGCAGCCATTTTGTGCCATTTCCAGAACAAGTATCCTATGCAGGGCTTGGACTCTTCCTTCTCTCCTCTGCTGATTAACCCTTTGCCTGCCAGATAAGTCTATTTTAGCGATTTCTGGGGTGAAACCTTAATCCTACATACTGTACTTGTGTGATTTCTTATACTGTAAGGTTATTTGACACTGTGAGAATATCTATACCATTGGAACTTGGGGCCAGACCTAAGACTAAGGATGCTGGGGTCTCTGTATCCCCTATTGAGCATTGCTCTTCCTGTCATTCAGGGTTACCTTTTCTGCCCAGCATGTTCTGATGTCCCTGAGAGTCTCCCAGGGACCTCCAGCCATGCATTAGAGTCAGTTTGGGTGCAAGAGTTCAAGGCTGCTACCAGAGACCTTAGGTCTACACTGCAACTCTTTCCATCCCAGTTACAGTAGGTCTTCCATTATTGGCAGACCCCCTCCTCCGTCAAGTCTTCCCTGCCAAAACCTCAGGGAGTACCTGACGTATCAGATTCCACTGAGAAGGAACTGCTGGTGGATTCAGATGTTGAGGAATGTTCTGTGGTGGGCTCCTCAGTTTTTTGGGGATCCTTTTGAAGTTGATCCTGAGCCCTCGGCTGAGAACCTGATCAGGGCTGTTTTTCATACCCTTAACATTCCCTTAGTTCAGGAGGTTCCTTCTGATCCCTCTGATGAGTTTCAGGAGCCTAAAAAGCCCTTTACTTGCTTTCCACCTAACCCCACTCTTGACCGCCTTGTGTCTGAAGAGTGGAAATCTCCGGACAAGAAACCTTCTGTGTCCAAGAAAATTGCCAAGCTTTATCCCTTCTCTGAGGCAGCGCTTGCTCAGTTGGTTCATCCTCCCAAAGTGGATGCTCCTATATCCAGGCTATCTAAGTCTACTGCCTTGCCAGTCTCTGATGCGTCTGCTCTGAAGGACTGGACCGACAAGAAATTTGAGGTCTCCCTCAAGGCCATTTTTGCCACTGCTGGTACTGCCATGCGTCCAGCATTCGCTGCAGCATGGGTGAACCGTGCCATTGCGGTCTGGACTGAACAGCTCACCCTGTCTGTCCATCAGGGTGCTCCTACTTCGGATATGTTGCGCCTTCTTGCCAACATTTCTGAGGCACAGCACTTTGTTTATGCTGCCTTATTTGATGCCATCCCCTTTGGTGGCTAGGGTTTCCACCATGTCTGTGGTTGCCAGACTGGCTCTTTGGCTCAGGATCTTGTCTGCTGACACCGCTTCCAAGAAAGCATTGCTCTCCCTACCTTTTTAAGGTGCTTCTTTGTTTGGGCCAGATGTTAAAGATCTGATCAGTGAGGCCACAGGGGTTAAGAGTACACTTCTACCCTTGGTCCCCAGGAAGAAAACGCCGCTTAAGCGTAACCGGTATTTTTGTTCCTTTCAGACTTGAGACACGTCGGGCGAACCAGATGGTTCCCTCAACTCCACGTGTCTCCTCCAAGCCCAAACAGCAATAGAAGCCCAAGGTCTCCTCCAAGCCCAAGACTTCCAAGCCTCCTTCGGCATGACTCACTAAACCCAGGTCCCCATTCTGCTGTGGGTGGTCATCTGCGTCACTACCACAGCATCTGGGAGGATTCAGTGGCGGACCCGTGGGTTTTACAGGTAGTGATGGAAGGGTACAGGATCTCTTTTGTCTCTCTTCCTCCCTTTTGCTTCTTTCCTTCTCATACGCCTCAGGGTACGGAGAAACTCTGGCTGTTCAACAGCGCTAATCAGGCTCTTCTGGACAAGGATGTTCTAGAGCCAGTTCCAGTTCAGGACAGAGGTATGGGTTTTTACTCAAACCTCTTTGTGGTCTCCAAAAAGGACAGCGGTTGTCTCCCCATTTTGGATTTGAAGGATCTTAATTCCTTTGTGATCCAGACCCATTATCACCAGGAGTCTCTACGGACGGTGATTGCTGCTATGTCCCCGGGGGAATTCCTTGCATCTCTGGATCTTCAGGATTCGTGTTTACACATCGCCATTCATCCAGAGAGCTGGCAGTATCTCAGGTCAAGGCTATTTTGTCTTTGGCAGAAGAACACGTTCCTGCCATATCTGCAGTGCACATTCCTGGTGTAGACAATGTCATGGCAGACTTCCTCAGTCGACACACAGTGGACAGCAGAGAGTGGGAGCTGCACCCAGAGGTGTTCACCCTCATTGTTCAGAAGTGAGGTCTTCCTTACATCGGCCTGATGGGGAAAGACACAGCAGGAAGGTTCCGAGGTTCTGCTCTCAGTGGAGGGACCCTCTAGCCCTGGCGGTGGATGCAATGTCCATTCCTTTGTTATTTCCTCTGGCCTACATCTTTCTTCCCCTCCCAATGTTGCACAGGGTGTTATGGAAATTGCAACTAGAACGCTGTCCAGTCATTCTGATTGCTCCGTACTGGCCTTGCCAAGCTTGGTTTCTGGAGCTTCTGGATCTGTCATTCCGGCTCCCTTGCCATCCGGATCTTCTTCTACAGGGTTACCTGTCGAAGGAGGATGTTCATCGGCTAGCTTTGACTGCTTTGAAGTTGAATCCTCAGTATTGAAGAAGAGAGGTATTTCTTCTGGGGTGGTGGCTACTATGCTCAGTGCCCGCAAACCTGTTTCTTCCAAGATTTACCATCATGTCTAGTCGACCTTTCTATCGTGGTGTGCTGACAAGGACCTGTCTCAGGAATTTGATCTGCCTGTGGTCCTGGACAGTGTGGATAAGGGCCTCAATTTGAGTTCCCTTAAGGTTCAAACTTCTGCTCTCTCTGTTTTCTTTCAGAGGCGCATTGCCATCCTTCCTGATGTCAAGGTTTTCTTCCAGGGAGTTGCTCATACTCGTCCAGCCTTCAAGAATCCCACTCCTCCATGGGAACTATCACGGTCCCCGTGATTCCCTGTCAATCTTTGACTGTGTTACCTTTGCATTGGAGGAGGCTGATTGGCCCACCCAAGATGTTCCTTTTTATACTGGCTCATGGGCACTTGTCAGTTGCCCTCTCGTGGTGTTCCTGTTCCTGTGCCTCGTTGCTGAGTTCCAGTGTCTCCTGTGTACCGACCCGGCTTGTCTGGCTCCTCTCCTGACCCTGCTCCGTGATTGACCCGGTTCTGGCTGACGACCCTGCTCCGTGATTGACCCGGTTCTGGCTGACGACCCTGCTCCGTGATTGACCCTGTTCTTCGGCTGTTGTTCATGCTGCAGTATTGATCCGGTTCCGGTGGACGCTCCTGTCCTGTCTGCTGTTCCGGTGTTCCAGTATTGCTCCGGTCACTCCGGCGACATTCTGAACTGTTTAAGTGACTCGCTGTTCCTCTCACTCTCGTCTAGCTGCAGTCTGAGGTTGCTTTGACATCCGCTGTTTGCTAAGCTGTGCTCTCCTGTACAGAACCAATTAACCCGTGCAGTGCTTGTAGTCTCTGGTTTCGTGCCTCCTATATCGCTTGCCAAGCATATGGTTACCCGTTTGAGCCGCTACCTTGAGTACCTCTACCAAGCCATATTATCTCCCGCAGAGCACTGTCTGTCCGGTGTTCGGTGTGCACTGCGACCGCGCCGGCTGGCGCTGGTAGTCTGTTTGCTCTTGCTATGAGAATTCTGTGCGACACCGGAAGGGTGTCCTGGCTCCGGCTCACATACGCTCAGGGTGTACGTTATCCTCTGCACTTCCCAGTGCTTCGGCTCTTTGTAGCTTGTGCAGCAACCGTCATTCTTGGCATCCAAAGGGTGTCAGGGCACAATCCATTTGGCACACGCAGGGTTACTACCAATTCAAGTTAAGGGCGATTCTGGTTCTGGTTACTTCAGCTCTGGCAGTAGCATTCCTCTTAAGCCCACGGAGGTGGTATTGGCTCAGCTCTGGGCACTAGGTGTGCTTCCCTTTTCTACCTTGAGAGTGATTCAGTGCAGACACTTTACTCCTTTTACACTATTCAGAGACTGTTTTCCAGAGACTGTTATCATATCCTGGGCGTTGGTCAATCTAAGACTGAGTCTCTCCAATTGCACCTGTTAACCCTTTGGGGTTATTCCCAGTCTATACATATCATATATTCCTATCTATGTATTGCATTCACTTGGTCTGTAATTGTCTATACTGTTCATTCCTGTGCTGGCCCCTAGGGGCACTATTCTATTATCCTGGTTCAATAAAACTGTGTTTTTTTACTTCATACCCTGGTCTGAGTGTCAGAAAACCGTAACAGGAACTTAACTTGGTTATGGATGTTCTTCAGCGCCCTCCATTTGAGTCTTTGGCTACTATTCCTCTACGCCTGTTGACATGGAAAATGGCCTTTCTCCTGGCGATCGTGTCTGTTCGCCGTGTCGCTGAGTTACATGCTCTGTCCTTTAGGCCACCCTATTTGGTGTTTCACAAGGACAAGGCGGTGCTCCACTTCTCAGGAATTTCTCCCGAAGGTGGTTTCAGAGTTCCACATCAATCAGGAGATTGTGGTGCCTTCTTTCTGCCCTGACCCCACCTCTGACAAGGAGAGGGATCTCCACTTGTTAGATGGAGTGCATTGTCTCAAGTTTTATGTACATCGCACTGAGTCTATCAGGCAATCTGATGCGCTGTTCGGCATTCCTGAGGGCAGGAAGACCTGCATCCAAAGTGGCTATTGCTTCTTGAATCAAATCCACTATTCATAAGGCCTATGAGCTGAGGAAGAAGCCTGTCCCCTTTCGGGTCATGGCTCATTCTACAAGATCTATTGGGTCTTTTCGGGCTTAAAAGAATCAGGCCTCCACTGATCAGTTGTGCAAGGCTTCCACTTGGTCGTCTGTGCACACCTTTTCGAAGTACTACCGTGTTGATATGCTGGCATCGGCTGATGCTAGCTTTGGGAGGAAAATCCTGGAGGCAGTCTTGCCTGTCTAGGATCTTCTTCTGTTCTTGGTGCTTCCTTGACTTTTGAGCCCTGTTGACTCTAGTTCAGTGTGCTGTGTAACAGTTTGGGGTGTTGTTACCCCTTTTTAGTGTCCGTTGACACTTCATTGTTTTGTTGGGCTATCTCTGATCTGATGGTTCATATCTGCTCTGGTGACTTTGGGGGCCTTGCGCCTGGTCCTTTCCTTACTTCCCGCCTCTGGGAAACTCGATGGTTGGACATCCCATAGTTACCAGTAACCTGTATTCGACGACAGAGAAAAGAGGATTTTAGTCTTAACTGTTAAATCCTTTTCTCTTAGTCCATACAGGTTACTGGTCTCCCACCCTGTCAAGGGACCATGCTAGGCTCTCCTGTGGCAGACTGTGGGGTCCTTCAGGGTCATGCTCACAGGAGTCTTCTTTCCCTTCCACTATCTAGTCAATAGTTAGTGTTTCATATCTTTCTGGAGCTGGTTGGCTAGCTGCAGCCAAGGAGGGAAGGTAGGCTCCACCCCCTGCAAACAATTCCAGAATTGTTCCTGCCTACAATTAAAGGGACGGATTGCCTACCCAAAGTTACCAGTAACCTGTATGGACTAAGAGAAAAAGGATTTAACAGGTAAGACTAAAATCCTCTTTTTACACTTGCAGGAAAGCAGTTAACAAGGCCTACGAGGGATATGTGCTCTCTGCCGGAAATCTGGATGAGAGAGTCTTCCTGGAGGACGCGGAAGAGGAGATCAGTAGTATAGGCAGATATCTGAATCCAGCAACAGGGATGGAGCCTGCGGAGAGAGCACAAGTGGCAAACAATCTACAGGAACACTTTGACAGGGTTAGTTTCATAAATTTGCAAGCTGTTTTGGGCAGAGGTCTGGCCAGAATTTAAGGTCATCCTTTCTTTGTCATAGGTGGGTTAGTCAAAAAAGTATCCACTGAGTGATTTAACATTGCTTAAAGGTGAACTGTATACCTTTGGAATAAGTGGCTTTTTAATTTGAACAAGAGGACTTATCTATGCAGGTTTTCTTCATATAGCAGCCATGGGCTCTATATTTGTTTATAATCATTGCATGTTTCTGTGCCTCTATCCAGCCCTGCCACTGATTCTAAAGGGCCATGTAAACATTCTGAAGATGGTAACATTCACAGTTCAGTTACAGAATACTGCAGAATTTAAAGGGGAAAACTGTTCATTGATACACCTGGCTGCTCAATGGATACATGCCGTTATACAGATTAAGATCCACTTATTCCAAGGGTAAGATTCCCCTTTAATTAAGTACATCATTAAATCTTGACCTGTATCTAGCTGTTGAGGACAGATATACTTGTTCCTGGTTTATGAAAATCCCCCATATTGTAGATATTTGCAAAATAATTTAATAGCCCCCAGGTTCATCTCTCAAACCTTTATAGTTTGAGAGATAACCGAAGGCAAAGTTCCCCCCTCCCTCTCCCTTCCCTGAAGTCAGCTTTATACTGATTGCAGGGATATCCGGTCTGACTTTCATCAGGCGGCTCTGCAGCAGAGCAGTGATCGCGTTAGTGAAAAATAATTATTTCACTGAAACGGTCTTCTACGTGTGCTTGCAAACCAAACACACATAGAAGACCGTTTCAGTGAAATAATTATTTTTTACTAACGCGATCTCGGCTCAGCTGCAGAGCTGCAAGCCTGTCGTATGACAGACTTCCCTTGCAGTCAGCTACAACACTGATTTCAGGGAAGGGGGAGGGAGGGGAGAACTTTGCCTTCGGTTATCTCTCAATCCATAAAGGTTTGAGAGATGAACCTGGGGGCTATTAAATTATTTTGCAAATATCTACAATATGGGGGATAGTAATAATAAAGTATTACTATCCCTTTAACTCCTTAAGGACCGGGCGCGCACGTACTTTGCGGTCCCTTAAGGACCACGGAGCATTTTTTTTTTTTTTGCGTGATCCAATTCCAGACTCCATGAACGGCATGCAGCCACGCGGGGAGCCCAGAATTCCATGACGGTCTAGGACTGTCATGGGTCCTTAAGGATATAACAACCCATGATATTCCAGGACCGTCATGGGTCCTTAAGGGTATAACAACCTATGACAGTCCAGGACAGTCATGGGTCCTTAAGGGGTTAAGCCTCATGGAATCAACAGATAATTTTTGCAGGTAAGAACATCTAGTATAGGGTATGTAAGAGTAATATATATATATATATATATATATATATATATATATATATATATATATATATATATATATATATATATATATATAAACCAAAATGCTGGTGTTCCTTTAAACTGTTGAATGCCAAAGGGGTGTCCATCACATTGTGAAGCAATGCTTTGGACATTTCTTTTGCACCTAAAGCGAAAACTTTGTGAATAAAGGGGGCCATTTCATGTGTTTCAGCAAGATTTAATTTTTCCTTTCTTCTCTGAAGATGAAATCACTTAGAATTTCTACGCCACTCACCAGTCTAAAATACATCAGAGAGAGCGACCCATACACCACTCCAGTGTCCAGTGCCACATACAGTGTAGGCCGTCTTTTTGGTATCTTGACAGGACTGAAACCTGCTCCGAGTGAGAAACTGCTCCAAATGCTGAGGTGATAAATGAAAGTTGTGTGTGTTTGTCTCAAGCTCTTCCAACACCTCATTTCTGTATTATGGTCTTTAAAGGGTTAGTAATGTCTTGTAAAAACATAAAAAAAATATTGTAGTTATTAAAAAAAATAAACTAAATGATACCTGTCTGGTTTGAGAGAGAGAATGTTTTAATGTTCCCCTCTCCACTTTTCCTGACGTCAGCTGTAAGATGACATCAGGAGATCCTGGCCCGGGGACCGCCAGGCGGCTCTACAGCAGAGCCCAAATAAAGAGATCTAAAAAGAAATATACTTCATTGGAACAGTCTACAAAGTGTGCATGCAAACCATGCACACTTTGTAGACCGTTCCAATGAAGCATTTCTTTATAGATTTCAGTATTTCTGCTCTGCTGAAGAGCCTCCTTCAGTCGGCTGACACACATCTCCTGCTGTCAGCTTTACAGCTGGCATCAGTGATGGGGGAACTTTAAAATGTTTAATCTCTCAAAACTTAAAAGGTTTTGAGAGGTGGGACTGGGATTATTTAATTTATTTTTTAATAGCTACAATATTGCGTTATGTATTTAAAAGACATTACTATCCCTTTAAGAACTATTGCAAAGCTCTGCTTCCATAAAATCACTATTGTTATTATCCTTCATAGTGCACCATTTATTACCAGCAACATTATCACCAAAAAATTAAAAGGGCTCAAATCTATTACTATACTATATATTCCTAGAGAACATTTTTATTTTAGATTGTTTGATGAGAAAGTACTAAGATTTTCAAAACAAATGGTAAATGTGTCCAGTTTTGTCCACTTTTTATCAGGCCTGTTAAAATACTGATGAAACCTTTACCAGATATGATTGTTTTGAGATTTGAACCACCCAGTTCAGTTAAACCCTTATCTCTTACCCCCTTAACGACCACCCAATCTGGGTGACAGCTTTGAATGCCATAGGGATGTGCACTGCTCACCCCTGTGGCATTCAAAGGGTTACAATAATGAAAAGTAGTACACCAAGCACTACACAATGCCCCCCTTTGACCCCCCCCCCTTAGTAAGTCACATATATTGCATATATGGGACATACTAAGCCCATCCACATCCACCTCGTGGACTTCCATGTAGTGGACAAATCTGTCTTTTATTCCACAATTAACCCTTTGAGTACCAGAGAGGTAGGAAAGCATTGCTTAGCATGTTTCCTACCCCTCTGGTACCCAAAGGGTCAATAGGCAAGGTATGGACTACATACCTTGCCTGTGTGTGTGTGTGTTTTAAACTTTTTTTTATTAAAAGTCTATTATTACACATAGTTTAAATTAGATCTCATTCATTTTTAATGCCCTACCTCCTGTGTCCCATTGCTATTAGTACTTTTGCTCCACTCCCCTTCAAACGGAGAGTGGAGCAAAAGTACTAATAGCAATGGGACACAGGAGGTAGAACATTATAAATGGATGTGATCTAAGTTAACCCTTTGAGTGCCAGAGTGGTATGCAATGCGTTGCATACCACTCTGGCACTCATAGTGTTAAAATACAATTGAGGGAGCAGGCTGCACTCTGACTGACTGCAGCGCTTCCCTTCATTCATTAACGTGCCATTGCTGCGGGTGTCTGTGAAGCCCACAGCATAAAAAAGGCTGGGGACAAGAGAGGCATTGGAGGAAGCTGGAGGAGGGGAGAGAGACATAGGAGGAAGCGGGTGGCAGGCTTGTATTTGCTGCCCGCTTCCTCCGATACCTCTCCTCTCCTCACGCTTTGGCATTGTGCCCGGCTGCCTGGCGTTGCGCGTTGTACAATTCGCCCCTTCTCACAAGTGCTAAGCAATGCTTTCCTACCTCTCTGGTACTCAAAGGGTTAATTGTGGAATAAAAGACATATTTGTCCACTACATGGAAGTCCATGAGGTGGATGTGGATGGGCTTAGTATGTCCCATATATGCAATATATGTGACATAGTAAGGGGGGGGGGGTCAAATGGGGGCATTGTGTAGTGCTTGGTGTACTACTTTTCATTATTGTAACCCTTTGATTGCCACAGGGGTGAGCAGTGCACATCCCTATGGCATTCAAAGCTGTCCATGGTGCTGAAAGCCATCTCTGTGTTCCCATAGTGGCTGGGTAGGGAAAAGTACAGAGAATGCTGTTCAGAACTGGCGACGGTGGTTTTTTCTCTGTGTGGTGTGCTGTTCTCCAAAAATAATAGGCGTTAGATTTCTGGAGAGAAATGTTGCAATTTAATGTGAGTTAGCCCTAACTCCAACATTTGAATAGCTTTTGGCTTCGCTTGTACATTATCCTCTATGGGTGAGATCTTGCTGTTCTGGCGACGGGCGACGTGTGTTTCAGAACTGCCGTCGCTTCTTACTAGTGTAACATTTGCATTGCTCAGTTGACTTTAAAACCAGCGTCGCCAGTTTTTTCTGCTGACGCCAACATTTGAATCGAGCCCTAATTCCTTACATCGCCCTTATCACTTGTATAAACGAAGCAAGGTCAAATGGTCATATGTAACTGCCTCCATATTTTTGTTAATGAAAGTATTTTACCTGGAAGGATACACTGAGGCTGTATTTTGTTTTCAAGTATGTGCTGGCTCATTTTATCTACAGTATCTCAGAAGGGTAAAAGTCTGAGTTGACCTTGTCAGGGCAAGATCCTGTGACCCTGAGGTTTGAACAGATTATACAGCTGGTGTATTAACCAACATGAGCTATCTCAGATGAATAGGAAATTGTTATTTTCTGTAAGGGTGGGGGTGGAGTTTGTTAGAAGATTTTAATTCTCCTTTAATGGCACTATGGCTACAGAATAACATTTATACATGTACTCTACTTCTGAATATAAATAAAGGGTGTGCCATTTGATTGTCCTTCTTGAATTTTAAGGACAAGTGAAATCCCTACACTGGGCTGTTTGAGGATTATGGAAGTTGTGGGCTTCAACAACTGCACTGTTTTGGACTGCAGCATCTCATGGAGTACCATTATTATAAATGCACTGAAAGAGTTTGTTCAGATGTTGTTGCATCTCAAACCTGTCGTTTTACATTAAAATGCAATTTTCTGTTCTGGCCACCAGGAGCTACTGTTCCTGTCTCTTGCTTTGGGGAACTATAGTCTGTTATTCAAGTTCTGACATAGAATATGTTATAAAACTATGCCTTTTGAACACTGGCTGGTGCTGTTGCTAACATTTCGATTTGAAATATACTGACTTACTGCCAGATGGGTATGCAGTGCTTTGATACTCAATGTGTTGTGCACCCCTCTGGCACTCAGAGTGTTAAGCTATAACTTTTGCATGAAGTCTATCTTAACCAAAACTAGACTGCTGCCAAAGACCAATAAAAAGTATTTTACTCCTCTGTAGTCTGTTCCCATGTGTGTGTATATGTGACTAACCAGGGCTTAGTCTATGTGATCTGTGCCCATACACAAGTGAAATTTTCACTGTATTACTTACAAGTTAACTAATGCATGTCTCTTACGTAGATCATGTTCCAGAAACCCTTCCCAGGCCATCGCTAGGAGGCTAAAAGAAATGTTTGATGTTTTTTGCGAGAACACTGTTTCGGAAGGAGGAGAGAACCAGTTCTGCAAAGGTTTGGCAAATGGTTCCTTTTGTGGTCCACTTAACCATTTCATAGCTACAGTAGCCTGCAATGAGTTTTAGATAATTGGACTTAAAGTATAAAAGCATCATGGAATAAACCAAGTGCACCACAGGCGACAAATGAAAGTTCCCCATATTTCCACGGATTTAAATGGGGTAAAGCAATGGGTTGGGCACCTCTCTACCATTCAAGGGGTTAAAATCTCCATTTGAAGAGGACCTGTCACCTTGATTCAAGTTTGCATATTTGAACATTTAATTCAAAATGGTCTATGTGTCATGGTGGCCAACATAATTTACACTTTAAATTCTGGGGAAAGTGAAAGTCTCCTGGTGCAGCACAGTGCTTAATTATCATATGAAACATCACTGGTACTGCAGTTAGCATACATTGGCATAGGGTGTCAAGTGTGAATATTTCCTTAACTGTCCATTTGTTGGTCTTTTACCGAACATGACACATATGCAGTTTTTAATGCAGTATTCAAATATGCAAACTTTGAATAAGTGGGGTGTTTCATTTATTCCCTATGGTGCATTTGGGTTGCTCCTATTGCTCTGTTTTCCCTTTACACATTAAGACCATTGTGTCAGAAAATAGCTTAACAATTTAGGTGGTCTCATTTTTCATAGAGTGTGTGTGTGTGTGTGTGTGTGTGTGTGTGTGTGTGTGTGTGTGTGTGTGTGTGTGTGTGTGTGTGTGTGTGTGTGTGTGTGTGTGTGTGTGTGTGTGTGTGTGTGATCCAATTGTCCAAAAGGAAACCCTAGTCCTCATGCGTTTTGACAGGGTTAGACAACCAGTGATCCTCACAAAGTTGTACTGCAATTCCCATCATCCTCATTGGCCATCTGAGAATTACGGGATTTTTTTGCCCAACAAGAGGTGGGAATCTGCAGGTTGTCTACCCTTGGTCTATTCACAGGCAATTGTAATTACCCCAAACAAATTCTAGGTATTGTTATTATACCCTTGAGGTGCAATTCTGGACGCAAAAGATGAGCAATTCTGGAACAAACAAACTTAACCATGGGGACAAAATAACACTGTTAAAATCCTATTGATTTAAATTGGTCTTTGAACCCCTTGAATGATAGAGAGGTCTCCAACACATTGCTTCGTTAGAGACCTGTCTAGGATTCATGAAAATAGAAGGCCCATTTAAATCAATGGAAGAGTACATTTCTCCCCTATGGTGCTTAGACTCCCCTATGGATTCATAGACTAATACATGTTTGCGCCAGAATTGTCATAATTATGATTATTTTCATTATTATACTGTGAGAACCCTGGGATTACCCATGCAAGCTGTTTTGGGGTTGTTTTTTGCTTTAGCAGAATCTCATCTGCATGTATTAGTCTATGAATGTGCCAGCATTCCTATTTATTTAAGGTAACCAGACCTCCCCTGTAATGCAGGCTACTTCTAGAAAGTTAATTCTGCAGAGCTGCAGAAGACCCATACAACCATGCAGCATTACTTTTCTATAAGTGTTCTGTATTAAAGGGATAGTAATAGATGTATAAAAATGCAGATCCTCCCATAGAACATAGTTGATGAGGCTGAAAAAAGACGTGCATCCATTAAGTCCAGCCCATGCCAGAAACACCCCTGCTGATCCAGAGGAAAGCAAAAAAAAGCCCTCTGAAGCCATTTCCAAATTAGCCTCAAGTGTGTAAAAAAAAAAAAATCCTTCCTGACTCCAAATGGCAGTCAGATAGTTCCCTGGATCAACATCACATCTGCATTGTAGCCATCTGTCATAATTTTCAATATTGTTCTGTGCTAGATAGGCATCCATTGCTTTTTGCAATATCTGCAAGTACAACATCCTGAGGCAAAGAATTCCATAGCTTTACCACCCGTATAGTAAATAATCCCTGCGTTTGTTTTAGTTGAAAGCGCCTTTCCTCTAGTCTGAATGGATGATCTCTTGTTCTTAGCTCAGATCTTTGTGTAAATAATTAATTGGATAGTTCTAATGTAAACAAATCCAGTTTGGCTAGTCTCTCTTTATAACTCAGATCCTTCAATCCTTTTATCAGTTTTGTTACATGTCTCTGCACCAGTTCAGTAATGTCTTTTTAAGGTCTGGCGCCCAAAATTCTTCTATATGAGGCCTAACCAAGGATTTATACAGAGGTATAATGTTCGACATTACTAACCCTTTAAACAATGGAACTACATCAGCTTTCCTCCACTCACAGGGCACTATGCCTGATGAAAGTGAATTAATAAATATTAACTATAATGGTCTTGCTGTTATTGAACTAAGTTCCTTAAGTACCCTTGGGTGTATACCGTCAGGTCCATGTGCTTTATTCGCCATAACCCTCTCCAGTCTCTTTTGGACCTTGTCCAGTAATGTTGGTGGTAGCGCTGTATTTCAGTATTTTATGTTTTGTAGTTTGAGTAATTCAATTCTAAAGGATCCCCCTCCCCCTTTTACCTACCCTTAGCCGCCTCCCCTCAGGTGTGGAATCTGGTCCTGGAACCGGACAGTGCACAGCGAGGGACAGTCTTCATCCACTAAGTGTAAGGAAAACCCTGCCCACCTTGACGGAGGGCAGGGTTTTCCTTAGGCTCAATAACTATTGTTCCTAGCTGGAATGAAATGGACATTGCATCCACCGCCAGAGCTAGAGGGTCCCTCCAATGAGAGCAGAACCTTGGAACCTTCCTGTTTTGTCTTGTCACCATCAGGTCGATGTAAGGAAGAAAGGGAGCTCGGGTCACACTCATTTCCCCAATGTGACACAATAACTTAATATGTGATACATCGCATCACTGTGCTTACAAGTAATATTGTATTATTTCACCTTTCCATTACACTCCATCATGGGATAGAGAGTATACTTTATCCTAAATTTTATACCAATTTTGGACCATTCACACTTATTTTGAGTAAACACTATGGAGCTCTATACTATATGTTCCCTCGTTCCTGATTGGAACTAGCGGGCGGACACATCCAGTTGCTCCAGAGGAAGGTGCAGTGTCATGCAGAAATGCGTTGAGCAATCTCGAGTAAACTCCATGTGCAAGAAGGACGCTAAAGAGAAATCTTTTGGTCAGTTGGTGAAGCGGCTACTGAGGGAACTACCTGACATGGCACAGCAGTGGATTCTTGAATTGAAGTAACATGAGGACGGAGAGAATCCGTGGGGACAACGGTGATCCATAAAAGAAACCTCCTATGGGCAATATTTAAAGAAGACTTCTAGTAAGCGGACATCTATATTTCTCTTCGATGTTACATGTTGCTCTGGGTCTGAACTATATCTTTTTGTCCAGATATAATGTACCCTCCAATTAGCTGCCATTACATCCTACTGCTATCCCTTTGATTATCAGTGCATCCCCCCATAGTGTGCTCACCATATATTCATTTTCGTATCTGACCATCACAATACTTTTTACCAATGTAAAAACTATCAAACATATGCTTAGTACATTGAGACTACATCTGTCCCTTGTATATATATTTATATGCATGCTTATCTTTGCAGTCTTTTATATATTTTTTATTTGTGTCCTGTGTTCTACCATTAAATCAATGTATTTTATCTGTTCCTTATATATACATATGATTTTTGAAGTCATAATCTACTACACTTAGAGGATATTTTCCTGCGCTGTCTACCCCTCCCCTCCTTTTGAGTCTCTTTTACATGTGCAATGGTGAATCTTGAGTGGACTCCACGTTTACATGCAAAGACTATAGACAAGCAGCGGAAGAGTGAGGACTTATTGCCCATCATTTGACTATAGATATAGGGATAGTCTCTGCATATATGTTTTAATATATATATTTTACTAATGTGAGATATTATTGCCTATCCACTAGATAGACACATTTATTATAAGATTTACCTCTCTCTATCCCACATAGTGTGTATTCTGGTTTTGTGCGCTGTGTCTACCTTTCTGTTTGTATTCCACCTATGTAAGGAAGGCCCCATTTCTGAACAATGAGGGTGAACACCTCTGGGTGCAGGTCCCACTCTCCTCTGTCCACTGTGTGTCGACTGAGGAAGCCCACCATGACGTTGTCTACGCCAGGAATGTGCACTGTGGATATGGCAGGAATGTGTTATTCTGCCCAAGACAAAATAGACTTGACCTCTAACCAATTGGCGATACTTCTTGTTCCGGCCTGCTTGTTGATGTAAATCATGGCCATGGCGTTGTCGGACTTCACTCGGACTCGGACATCTGAGATGTCCAATGACGAAGGGCATGAAATATCACCCGAAGCTCCAAAATGTTGATAGGAAGGAGAGATTCCTCTGGAGACCACCGACCCTGAGCGCTCAGGTGACCAAGGACCGCTCCCCAGCTGGAGAGGCCGGCATCCCTTGTCACCTTGGTCCAGAAGGATACCAGGAAGCACTTGCCTTTCAGCAGATTGGAGAGATCAAGCCACCATGACAAACTCAGTTCCACATGAAGAGGGAGGGATACTGACATCTTCAGAAGGTCCGGCTGACCCCTGCCCACCTGGATCACGAACCTCTGGAGCTCCCTGGTGTGCACCATAGCAAACGGGACCACTTCTATGGTGGAAATGAATTTCCCCTCTAGAGAGGACATCTTCTTGGCTGGAACTGGATCTTGAGCCAGAACTGCAGAAACCCTGTGGGTGATCTGGTGAGCTACCTCATCCGTGAGATACACCATGCTCTTCAGAGTGTCGAAGAGAAGGCCCAGGAAGACCAGACATTGGGATGGGACAAGATCCGACTTGTCCAAGTTGATGATCCACTCGTGATGGGTGAGAGCATGAATGCATTGCTGAACCTGTTAATGAAGAAGTTCCGCAGAAGGGGATTTCAGAAGCAGGTCATCCATGTATGGAGTAACTCTGATGCCGTCTCAGTGGAGGACGGACACTAAGGCTCCCAGGACACGGTTGAAGACCTGAAGAACTGTCGTCAGACCAAATGGAAGATCTAAAAACTGAAAATGTCCCGGTCAAAGGCAAATCTGAGGTACTGCCAGCTCTCTGGGTGAATGGCATTGTGTAAGTATGCGTCCTGAAGATCCAGAGATGCAAGGAATTCCTCCAGGCACATGGCAGCAATCACCGTGCGTAGAGACTTCTGGTGATAATGAGTCAGGATCACAAAGGAATTGAGATCCTTTAAATACAAAATGGGACGATAGCCGCCATCCTTCTTGGAGACCACAAAGAGGTTTGAGTAAAAGGCCATACCTCTGTCCCGAGCTGGAACCGGCTCTAGAACGTCCTTGTCCAGAAGAGCCTGAACAGCGCCGTCGAACAGACGACGTTTCTCTGCTCCCTGAGGCGTATGAGAAAGAAAGAAGCGAAAGGGAGGAAGAGATATGAAAGGGATCCTGTACCCTTCTGTCACCACCTGTAAAACCCATGGGTCCGTCACAGAATCCTCCCAAATGCTGTGATAGTGTAGCAAATGACCTCCCACAGCAGAGTGTGGACCTGGGTTCGGTGAGTCATGCCGAAGGAGGCTTGAAGGAGACCTTGGGCTTCCATTGCTGTTTGGACTTGGAGGAGGTTCGCGGAGCTGGGAGAACCGCCTGGTTTGCCGGACGTGTCTCATTCTGAAAGGAACGAAAATACCGGTTACGCTTAAGCAGTGTTTTCTTCCTAGGAACCAAGGATAGAAGTGTACTCTTACACCTGTGGCCTCACTGATCAGATTCTTAAGATCTGGTCCAAACAAAGAAGTGCCTTAAAAAGGCAAGGAGAGCAATGCTTTCTTAGAAGCAGTGTCAGCAGACCAGATCTTGAACCAAAGAGCCCGTCTGGCAACCACAGACATTTTGGAAACCCTAGCCACCAAACAGATGGCATCAAATAAGGCAGCAGAAACATAGTGCTGTGGTTCAGAAATGTTGGCAAGAAGGAGCAACATATCTGAAGTAGGAGAACCCTGACGGACAGCCAGGGTGAGCTGTTCAGTCCAGACTGCAATGGCCCAGTTTACCCATGCTCCAGCGAATGCTGGACACATGGCAGAGCCAGCAGTAGCAAAGATGGACTTGAGGGAGACCTCAAGTTTCTTGTCAGTCCAGTCCTTTAGAGCAGACGCATCAGATACTGGCAGGGCAGTAGACTTGGATAGCCTGGAGATAGGAGCATCCACCTTGACTCCCAGTAGTTTTGTCCTTTCTTTAAAATTATGTTCAGAAAGGACTTGGTCTTGGTTCCATCAACGTTCAGATTTCAGTGGCATATCACCTGGCTTCCTGGTGTGCAAACATGCAAACTTTTTTGCCCAAGGAGTAATGACCAACATAGTTTACAATATAGATATAGAGTGAATTACAAGCTCTAAGTTTATACAGTAAAGTCTGTTGGTAGCTTACCTGCATATTGCTTGCCTTAAGGGTTCAATTTCCCTGTCGATTTCAAGGTCTGTGATTCAATCTGTATCTAGTCCATTCTCTCTGGGTCAATTCTTTTATAGGTTGCAATAAATGTCTCTACTATTGCATGCTCTTTGAATTAGTCTACATCTTCACACTGTATCTGTACACTCTGTGGGTCTGTTCTCATATGCTAGTGCTGAGGGTACAGATTCCCTACTGACTGCCTACTCTGAGATTATTATGATTGTATTATTGTCCAAACTATGGGTACATTCTATGACTGATGACGAAGCAGAATGGCTAACCACCTGACCAAACAGCTGAAGAATTGTGCACCATGGTCACTTAAATTCCTCCCATAGTTCAGTTATAGACTTGAGAACATGTCACGTTGAAAAAAAATGAATACCTGAGGAAGGGAATTTTGGGTTTCCCTACATAGCTAAATATATCCTAGATTACACTGCAGTTGATAACTTTAGCAAGAGTTTTATCTACAAATCCTTCTTCAGACTTTAAAGGGAATCTGTTAGTTAAAATCAGAAAATTCTACTCAACTGCATTGCATATCTGAACCAAAGCTGCAGCCACCGTCCAGTCAAAGTCTGCAGTCACTAGCCAATCATATTATAGGGCACAGCAACTTCCTGCCTATTCTTTCTTGTATTCACGGAGGATGATTTACTAGGGACTAATGTGAACCAAAGGGAGCAAATAAATAAATAAAAATCCTCAAATACCTATTGATTTTATTTTGCCTTTTAACTCATTGAATGTTAGAGAGGCCTCCAGTGCACAGTGAAGCAATTCATTTGAAATTCTTTAGCATTCAAAGGGTTACATGCCCCATTTAAATCATGGAAATGTTTGTTCCCAGTGGTACAGTAGGTTCAGAATTACATCTCTTTCTCATGTCTCTGGTTTATGAGGCAAGGGTTGAAATTGATGGACTTGTGTCTTTTTTCAGCCTAATTTACTGTGTTACATCAACCTCATGTAGTGAATAGGAGCTGCGGTTGGTTTGGTCTGGAATTAAAGATCACTTTCAAGTGTTTAGCCCCTTATCTCAACACTCACCTTTTTATGCAGTTATGGTTTACCTTCTCTTTGTAAACTTATCATAAAATATTTAATTTCCAGACATTGCCAAAAAGTACTTCCACCTTGCAGAGGTTCTCTATTACAAAGCCCTGGAATCCATTATTGAGCAGGAAAAGAAACGACTGGGAGACACAGATCTATCGGTAAGGTAGAAATAAGTGTGTGTGTGTGTCCATGCGCCTGTGGGTGTAAATGGTTTCAGAAGTAAAGCAGTCTTTGTTCCTCTGATTATACTTTGCCAAGGGAAAGCAAAGATGGCTGCAGCGTTACTCTGCTTTCTTTCGGTTAGCCAGCAGTTTTCATGTTTTTTTCCATTCAGTATATCATTTTGTATCTTAGACACACTGGGATTTATGCACAAAGACAAACGTAGAGCAATATGGAGCATACCATCTACAACATTGGAGGCAAATAAACATTCCCATTGACTGTAATGGGGCTATGACCCCTTGAAGTTTACAAAAGTCTTCATATCGTGCTTTAGCCCCATTTAAAGGGAGACTGTACCCTAAGAATATGTGGTTCCTAATTTATTAGAAGGACCTACCATGTTGGTGTGATTGAAAACCACAGTCCGTTATTTTTATGTACTGTTTATTTGCATTTGGTCTCTGTTTTAGTCTCCTGATAGTTGTTTCAGTTGATTTTAGTCTGATAAGACTTAAAGGGCAAGATGTTCAAAAAGTTGTCATAATGAAAAAAATTGTCAGATCATGAGTTGGTGGTAAAAGAAGGACCTTATTTTCAGAAGTAAATCCGTCATGTTTGAAAATTCATCTAAAGAATTAAAAATGACGGTAAGAAGATCTCATTGAACATTGCCATTAAAAATTCTGTCTTTCATTTTGTCTCTGAAACGAAAAGTTTCAAAGAAACAAAGACTTTTTTTGTTTTTTGAAACAAAGTTTTCTTCTCCAAGTTTAGACCATTTTTATTATGTCGGGAAAAATTATATTAGTCAAAAAATGACTTCAAATTTTTTTCTGAAAAAACATTTCATTGTGACGGAAGAGTAAACCACACCCACTTTTAAGACGGATTTTTCCCTTTGATGGAGATGGCGGAATTGGATGCAAAAAATGACGGAAACATGTCTGAGAATTGACTGACCATGGAGTAAGAACTTTTTGATTACAGACAATTTCAGTTACCACCACTTTCTGAACTTCTTGCCCATAGGGTTTATCCGTTCAGGTCTATTAAAGCCTGTTTTCTGTGAGGAGGTTTGACCTAGATACAGACATCAATAGAGGTCACTATATACTGGCAACTGCAACTATTATGCAAAACAGTAAATGCTTCCAGCTGATCGCTGTATGACCTAAGTTGATGTGTTAACTAAATCAAGTGCCACTTCATAGGGTATAATTCCGCTTTAAGTCAATGGAAACATTGACTTAGTAGGACTTCTGGAAATGTTTTTGTTCCCAGTGGTTCAGCTGGTGTCTCCCACAATTACTCCTTTATTATTTTTGTACATATGGCCCATTATCTTTGTCCTTGCTACTAGTGAAGTCTCTATTACATCCAAGGGGATAAATGTTACTTTCCCCACTAGGATTTTACAGTGGTCCTTGTGTATTAAAAGCAAAGTGGTGCAATTCTGGGGCAAACCAACTCCACCATAAAGGACAAATAACATTCCTAATGAATTCAATGGAGCTGTGTAGCCTCTTGAATGCTTGAAACCTTTCCAACTCATTGCAAAGCAATCTGTTCAAGACCTCTCTAGTGTTCAAGGGATTAAACTCCTGTCAGTGTATTTCTCCCTTATATTGCATCTGGTTTACCCCAGAATTGTTTAACTTTGTTTTTATACGCAAGTGCTATATCTAGAATATTTGAGTTATTAAGGTTTCTCACAAAATGCTAAATTAGGTTTGTTTGCAAGTGAAATTGTTAAAGTAAATGACCTCCTTCCACAGGAAGACCTGACATAAAGTTTCTATTTAGCATATTACCTGACTTTTTTCTGATGATTGTTTGCAGAACATACTGGAGCAGGATATCTTCCACAGGTCCCTCCTGGCCTGCTGCCTTGAAATCACCATCTTTTCCTACAAGCCTCCTGGCAATTTCCCTCATATCATTGTCATGTTTGAGTTGGCACCATATCATTTTTATAAGGTATGCCATATAAACTGTCTAGTCCTTTTTATTCCTTGATGTTGTTCCACCTCACTCCACGAACACTCAGTCATAATGCCTCACAGTGCTTTGTATTATTGTCTCTGCTTGCAAAACAAAACAATCAGAAGATTTCAACTCATCAAAATGTCAGTGTAAAGGTTAGATGTGTTTTAAGTTAATGATTAACATTTTATAAAATAACGTGCATGTTACATTTCAGTCTTATGCTAGTTACTCTTTGTTTCTCTGGGAGTAACAGCATTATAAACTTACAAATATCAGTGTACAGATGTGCTCCCCTCCCCCTTTTCATTGCACTAACCTAGAGCTGGTGCTGGAAGGAAGAAGCTAGTGATAATATTAATAATAGTCTTTGTTCTTATACAGCACTACTACCAATTTCTACACAACACTGTACAGATTTTTTTTTCAGGCACAGTGAATCCCTGTCCTGTAAAGCTGTCCTCTTATGTTTTTGGTGCCTGGGTCATAGGGAGATAAAATGGCAAAGTAGTCCATGGTTCAGTTTATCCACTCCTGGGTGGAAAAACATGTTCCAGTGATATCTGCAATTCAGATCTCGGAAGTGGGGTCTTCAGTTGTGGACCTTATGGAGTTTGTAGTGAATCGCTAGGATCCACAGTTTTGTGTCCAGTCCATGGATCCGCAAACCTTAGCATTGGACTCAATGGTGCAAAACCTGGTCATCACTTCACACATTTGCAAAACATTATACAGTCAGTGTGCCTGCCAGTTTTGGGAGAAGGATCTTCCAGGCAGTAGTCTAGTGTCTGTGAAGGGGTCTTTTCTTCTCCTTTCTCCTTTCAGCTGTTGCATATTTCTTTGTGCTCTGTTTCTATTGCACTGGCATTCTGCTTCAGACACTGATGGTACTGCCCTCATTATGAGACCCTACGCATCTCACAGTGACAGAAGAATGGATACTAGGGATTGCACAGGAAACCAGGGACCTGTAGGTCCCGTGGTGGTTCTTTCTGGCCTATGTGTTTCTCCTATTCCCTTGATCCCCAGGTTGATGAAAATATCAAAGTAGACCAAGCACACATCATTCTGATTGTGCCTCACTGAGCTCGCATGGCTTATTTCATGGATCTGATCACTCTGGCGGTAGAGGAGCCGTAGCATCTCCCTCTTCTTCCATGGTCCACTTTGTCATCCAGCCATAAAGAGCATGGCTTGTATCTGCGTCTTTTTCACCTCCACAGGGCAGTCTGTTTGGCAGGAAGACTTGGAAGTCTGGTTAGGAGGCAGACTTCCTCAACAGGTCTACGATTGACCTAGGTGAGAAGGATTAACACTAGTGGTCTTTGACACATTAAGGACTCACAGTAATATATCTGATGCCATACTGATTTCAATTTAGAGCCCCAAGGGCATTGGAAGTGGATGCTTTTGGATTCCACCGGTGTGTAGTTTGGCATGTCTGTGTCCCCAGCTGACCATGTATGCTGGGTCATCCCTGCTCTGAGAGGGGGAGAAGCTCACTTTTTAAGTACCTATTTTATCACAAGTGGTCCACTCTATTGTGAGACTCTTCATAAGGGAATTTTGGGGAACCCAGCTGATGAGGCATCATCCTTCTTAAAGGGATAGTAATGTTTCATAATAAAAGCAGCTCTAATTAATCATCATAGTATTTGGACTTTGGAGAGTGTTATTTCAATTCTGTCAGAGTTGTAGTTCAAGAGTAATCCAATGACAAAGTCTCCCCCTCCCACCCCTTTTACTAATGTAACACTGTTCAGCCAGATCAGAAGGGAGGTGCCCAGGTAGACTGCAGAGAGGGACAATCTTCAGTTAACATAAGGGAGAAACCTGAAAAACTTGTCAAGAGGGGCAAGGCTTTCATTGTTCTCATTGAAAGAAGATTGTCTCCTTCTGTTATCTGTCTGGTCTATGGACTGCATTCCACATCTGAGAAGAGATGGCTTACACTAGGAAAAAGGGGCGGGAGAGGAAACTTTGCTTGTGAATATCTCTCAAACCATAAAGGTTTGAGAGATTAGACTTATATCGTTCTTCATGTTTTTTTAACGCCTACAAAATAAAATAAAGATAGTATTACTATCCCTTTAAGGTTACTTATATTTTCTCCTTCCATCTAACCTTGTCTTTATCAGCAATGGCTTGGAGGTATCATTCCTTGATCATATATCCTTGTCTGAAGGGGTAATTCTAATCAGAGTTAGACTCAAGGGAACCAGGGATTCCTGAGTTTGCTGAATCTTTCTGTTTTGGTAACAATAAGAGTCTGACTTTGTTTCATTCCTTTTTCCTTCACCAACAGCTAGAGAGAGCTATTTGTGTCCGCTCCCTCATGTTTCAGATTATTATCTCATACATTATGTTCCAGTGTTTGTGGAACCTCTGTATATTCACACACCCCTTTTTCATGTGCTGGCTTCTTATCAGCATCATAATCTCCTTCTGGCTGTACCTTGGCTCTATCAGTGTCTCACTCCTATTTCTGAACTTGGGTCTAGGATGGTAAGGGAGTTTTATTTATTGGAGGAGTATTTGTCATATGTTCTCTTTGCCTTTGTCTTGTATTTTATGTTGGTTCCCAGATATGGTCAAGTGGTTTTTTGTGGCCCTTAGTCATGCCTACAGTGCAGATTCTGTTTCGGCTCTTGACCTTCCTTTGTTTGTGGGTCTGGTGCATCAGGGCCTAAGCTTTGTGGCATAGCAGTGCACTGTATGTAACATAATCAACTTTAGTTGATGTGGCTGAAAAAAACATGCATACATCAAGTTCAGCCCAAGCCATATCACCCCTTTTGATTCAGAGGAAGGCAAAAAAAAAAACAAACAAAAAAAAAACAAACAAAAAAACATTGGCACCATTTTCAATTAAGCCAAAGTGAGTAAAAACGATTTCCTGACTCAAAGTGGTAGTCAGATATTTCTCTGGATCAACATCCTATCTGCTGTGAAACCAACTATCATAATTCTCAGTCTTGTTCTGAGCTAGAAGGGTATCCATTACTGTTGTGATTCTCTGTCTTCTCAATTCCTCTCTGCAGAGGCATGTTGTAGAGGAGCAGAGTACTACCTTTTCCTGGCTAAGTTGTATCTGAGGAAGTAGATTGGAAGCTACGAAACATTAGATATACCTAGCCTTTTTATATGTAATTTATACAGTAGTATACTTTTACATTTGTTGTACATATGTGAATGATTTGAGGAAACAAATCTTATGAATACAAGACTACAGCACTACGTGGGATTTCCTTCCTTGAACCTGAGTACCTGAGCAGTGACAGATTAATATCTCTGCTGGCTTTCTGTTGTTGTTTGTGGGTATGCTGACTTTCTGTTGTTGTTTGTGGGCATAAGCCCTCTGACAACCACTCATTTTGTGAGTATACATTTTATCTTATTTATGAAATTGATGTTACGGTAACAGGCGCTACTGGGTGCCCTCTCATTTGTCTTTCCAATCGTCTTTTAAAGGGACGGTAATACTTCGTTTTAGCTTTATTTTATTTTGTAGGCATTAAAAAAACATTAAAAACAATATGTCTTATCTCTCAAACCTTTATGGTTTGAGAGATATTCACAAGTAAAGTTTCCCCTCCCGCCCCTTTTTCCTAGTGTAAGCCATCTCTTCTCAGATGTGGAATCCAGTCCATAGACCAGACAGATAACAGAAGGGGACAATCTTCTTCCTATGAGCACAATGAAAGCCCTGCCCCCTTGACAAGTTTTTCAGGTTCTTCCCTTATCTTAATTGAAGATTGTCCCTCTCTGCAGTCTGCCTGGGCACCTCCCTTCTGATCTGGCTGAACAGTGTTACATCAGTAAAAGGGGCGGGAGGGGGATACTTTGTCATTGAATTACTCTTGAACTACAACTACAAATTGAAATAACACTCTCCAAAGTCAAAATACTATGATGATTAATTAAGGCTGCTTTTATTATGAAACATTACTATCCCTTTAAGCAGTATTGTATGCTGTTCACAGTTTCACACTTAGGCAATCTCTATGAAGTAGGACAGGTTTGTGGAAAGTCCCTATTTTCCTTGCTTTACTTGTTCACTGATGTCACTTTGCACTTATATTTATGGTGCTGTAGCACTGTATTTATTTCCTTAATGTGTAAGTTCAGCTGTTGAAAGAAGTGGGACGTGAAGCTTAGGGTGAACTTATACAATTAAGGCAGTAAGTTTATATTGCAGCTGCTCCCATATCATCTGTAAAAAAGGAGCAGAACAAAAAGATAACTCTAAAAGTGTTTTTTTTTAAAGAAATACAGTGAGTCGTTTACAGCTAAAGTGGAATTTTAGTTATTTGATTTCCTATGTCCTGCAACACTTTGGTTTTGTAAGATTTACATTGTAGTAAATAAGAATGTGGGACTATTGTTGGACTGTTCTGTCTTTTTATAGGTGCTCTTACTGTGTAATTTGAATGCATGTGTTCTTATTACGCCAATATCATGTTCATTTCCCACTAATTAAACATAACTTATATTTTGGTGTTACTAGTATAAACATTATTGCATTTGTGAATCTGCCCTGATGAGAACAATATAATATATACATTGCAGGTGATTGAGGTGCTCATAAAAGCAGTGGAGGGACTGTGCAGGGAGGTGGTAAAGCATCTTAACCACATTGAAGAACAAATCTTGGAAAGCATGGCATGGACACAGGATTCTCCTCTGTGGAACAAGATTAGAGAGAATGATGGGAAAATCCCACCCTGCGAGGAGGTACATCCCAGGAATCGTATAATTAATATAGTATAGTAAAACTAAAGGTTGTTTTTTTTTTTATTTTTTTTTTATTATTATTATTAAAAGAGATTAGTTTTGTTTTCTTTTAATGTATTCTGAAATATTAACTCCTTAACCCCTTAACGACCCTTGACAGTCATAGTACGTCATGGGTCGATCTGAGTTAACAACCCATGACGTACTATCACCGTCATGGAATTCAGGGCTCCCCCCGAGGCTGTAAGCCGTTCGGGGAGTCCAGAACCGGAAATAAAAACGATTGGCTGGTCATTGTGGGGTTAAGGAAAATCTGAGGTGGATTTCACTTAAGGACCAGAGCAATTTTGACTTTTTTTGACTATGTCTTTGTTCAACCATATTTTCTCTTTAATTCCTTTAACATTTTGAGTACCACTCTGGCACTCAAAGGGTTAATACACCCACACAAATTATATACTGTTTTTTCAAGCGCAAGTAGGGCTTTCTTTTGATACCACAATTCTATGAATACCTAATCGTTTAATTTGATTAAAATAATAAAGAAGCGGAAAATTTTGCTTACATTTTCCTTTCAGTTCCTTTAGTTCATTACAAAAAAATACCCCTAAATACTCCTGAATATGAGAATACCCCATATGCCTAGTATTTCAACCCCTTTCTCACATTTACAAGGTAAATATTACAAGATGAACACCATTATTTCCAACCTGTAATTTTTCAACAATTAGCATGTGAGTATCATAACTTAGTTGATGGTGCCAGAACCCAAAAATGTCCCACAAAGGTATATATTTCTGAAAAGTAGACAACATAAGGTAAATAATAGAATTTTGACGTTTTTTATGCAGCTATTTTTCCAGAAATATGTTCCAAAATTGTGGTAATATTTCGTTTTTTTGCAGTTTTCACACTTCTATTTCAATATTACTGTTGATATCAAGCACAGGATAGGTGAAGATTTTTACAAATGCATTGCTTAGTGTTCAGCTCCTTTGTCTGAGTACAGCAATACCCCATATGCATAGGTTTCTCAAGGTTTGGGGGAGCTCCGGGGCCCAAATTGGAACATGCGATTTTCCAGTTTCACACTTTGAATTTTCACAGCTTGCGTCACTGGTGCCATGTCTCATTTGGGGCTGTGTATCAGTGCTCCACTTTAAAATTTCCCCCCAAAGTGTATATTTTTGGAAAGTAGACACCCCAGGCTTTCATTTTATGGATGTTTTCAATTTTTATGCAGCCATTTTACCACAAATCCTTCATAAATCTTGGTGTAAGTGAAAAAAAAACAAAAACAAAATCAGCGTTTTTCACACTTAAGTTTTAACGTTGATGTGATTTTCAAGCACAGGATAGGTGAAGAATTTTAAAAATGCATTGTTTAATGTTCAGCTCCTTCTTCTGAGTATGGCAATATCCCATATGCATAGGTTTCTCAAGGTTTGGGGGCAGCATCATCTGTGGGGTACCATGATTGCTCCTTTGAAATATATTGTGTGGGATTGGCTGCAATGTACTGGAATGCATAAATATTTGTTTGCGCTACAATCTCCCCCAAAATGTCTTCTCCCAAATATAAATTAAAAAAAAACTGCTCCTGGTTAAAACCAGCCACATCTACATTTATTCCTAGGCTGCCTGTGAAACTGGGTATTTCTGGACTTAATCCCACTGGTGGTACACATTCCCTAGGCTCTGGATGAGGGGCAAGCCTTGTGGCAGGTCTTTGAGCATGTCTTGGGGCAGCTGTTGGGCCAGCTCTTGGGGTATGTCTTGGGCCTGCTTCTGGGGCATGTCTTAGGGCTGCTTCTGGGGCAGCTCTTTGGGTAGGTCTTGAGGTATGTTTTGGGCCTGCTTCTGGGGAATGTCTTGGGGCAGCTCTTGGGGTATGTCTTCGGCCTGCTTCTGGGGCATGTCTTGGGGCTGCTTCTGGGGCAGCTCTTGTGGTAGTACGCTTCTTCCTAATAGATGGCCCCGCATTATTGCCAGAGCTATCACTGTCGCTCTCTGTGAACTGGGAGTTGTTAAAATCAGAGGCAGTATCCGTGGCTTCTGAATCGGAAGCCAAAAAGGCATACGTGTCTTCCCGCAGAATACATGTGCTGCATCTTTTAACTTACATATATATATATATATATATATATATATATATATATATATATATATATATATATATATATAGGTCTGTGGTTGTAGACAGGATCTTCTTAGTTGCAAACAAATCACATTTATTGAAATCGACATTTCGGCTGTGTAAAACCGCCTTTCTCAAGATTACAAAGCATAGTGTGTGTATGTGTGTGTATATGTATGTGTATATATATAAATATATATATATATATATATATATATTTTTTTTTTTTCTGTGCCTAGCTCTAACCCTAAACCTTACCCTAACCTGCGTCAACCCTAATCCTACCTAACTTAACCCAAACAGTCACTATTCCTACAATAAAACTATATATATATATTTGTTTTGTTTTTTTTCTGTGCCTAGCTCTAACCCTAAACCTTACCCTAATCCACGTCAATCCTAATCCTAACTAATTTAACCCAGTCACTATTCCTACAATAAAACTATATATATTTTTTGTTTGTTTGTTTGTTTTTTTTCTGTACCTAACTCTAACCCTAAACCTTACCCTAAACCACGTCAACCCTAATCCTACCTAACTTAACCCATATACTCACTATTCCTACAATACAACTATATTGTATTTTTTTTTTTTTAACAAAGCCCTAATCTTTAAGCCAAAATTCAGTACTAAATCTTACCCTAACCCATGTACACGCTAAACCTACCTAGCCCTATCTAAACCACCTAAAAAGCCTAAATGTTTTAATAAATTCTATTTTTATTTAAAAAAAAAAAAATGAATTACCTAAATCTGACCTAAATTCAACACTAAACTTACCCTAACCCACGTACCCTTTAAACCTACCTAGTCCCACTAAAATTACCTAACTAAACTATTAAACTACCAAAAAATAAAAAAAATAAATAAATTTTTATTTAAAAAGGAAAAAAAGGGATTTCAATGGGGGGGGCAAAAAATACCATAGATCAGCAGAAGCTGATCTGCAGCACTTGATCACTAAAATGAGTGATCAAGGTGGCGAAATCAATTGATCACTGTATTAAAGTGATAAAATGAGAAAAAAAACAACCTTTTTTCTTTTTTTTAACTTTGTTGCAAGCCTGCAACACAACTATAACACTGTGTCTCTTCAGCAACAATCTCTCTGTCTCTCTCTTTTCCTCACATTTGTGTCTGAGGAGAAGGGAGACAGAGAGATGTGTCCGAAGCAGTATTTTGAAAACACTGCTTCTGTCATATGCATTCTATACACGTGATTCGCTATTTTAGCGAATCACATGTATCAACAAAGCAGGCATTGGCTGAAACTAGATGCTCTGATACTGGGGCACCTAGTAACAGCAAGGCGGCATCTCAACCATCACACACAGCGGCGGCGATGGGAGAGCTAACTCTTGACATGCCAGGACCGTCACTGGTTCTTAAGTACAGGACCAGAGTGACGGTCCGGGTATGTCATCTGACGCAAAGGGGTTAGACAGCATAACAGATGTCAGTCTCTTGCTTGTTGAAAACATATTCTGAGTGTAATATCCTCTCTCCCCCCCCCTTTTCCCTGAAAGCCACTTCTTCAGTGAATGGGCTGACTCTTACAATCCATGGCAACACACCCAGCATAGTCTCACACAGATACAGACACATTTAAAAGGTCTCAAACAGAGATAAATATCTTCATGTAAGAAGTCCATTTTTGCCACTGCTGGGACTGCCATGCGTCCGGCGTTCTCTGCTGCATGGGCTAATCGGGCCATTACAGTCTGGACTGAACAGCTCAACCTGGCTGTCCGTCAGGATGCTCCTACTTCGAATATGCCGCGCCTTCTTGCCAACATTTCTGAGGCCCAGCACTATGTTTCTGCTGCCTTATTTGATGCAATTTATTTGGTGGCTAGGGTTTCCAACATGTCTGTGGTTGCCAGATGGGCTCTTTGGCTTAAGATCTGGTCTGCTGACACTGCTTCCAAGAAAGCCTTCCTCTCCTTGCACTTTCAAGGCACATCATTGTTTGGGCCAGATCTTAAGGATCTGATTAGTGAGGCCACAGGGGGTAAAAGTACCCTTCTGCCTATGGTCCCCAGGAAGAAAACCCCTCTCAAGAGCAATCGTTTTTTTAATTCCAGACTGAGACACATCCGGCGAACCAGGCGGTTCCCTCAGCTCCGCGTGCCTCCTCCAAACCCAAACAGCAATGGAAGCCCAAGGTCTCCTCCCAGCCCAAAGCTTCCAAGCCTTCTTTGGCATGACTCACCGAACCCAGGGCCCCACTCAGCTGTGGGTGGCCGTTTGCGTCACTACCACAGCATCTGGGAGGATTCAGTGGCAGAGCCGTGGGTTTTACAGGTGGTGACGGAAGGGTACAGGATCCCTTTCGTCTCTCTTCCTCCCTTTCGCTTTTTCCCTTCTCACATGCCTCAGGGCGCAGAGAAACGCCGTCTGTTCAACAGCACTATTCAGGCTCTTCTAGACAAGGATGTTCTAGAGTCGGTTCCAGTTCAGGACAGAGGTATGGGTTTTTACTCAAACCTCTTTGCGGTCTCCAAGATGGACGGCAGTTGTCGTCCCATTTTGGATTTGAAAGATTTCAATTCCTTTGTGATAGGACTCATTATCGCCAGGAGTCCCTAGGGACAGTGATTGTTGCTATGTTCTCGGGGAATTCCTTGTTTCTCTGGATCTTCAGGATGCGTATCTACACATCGCCATTCATCCAGAGAGCCGGCAGTATCTCAGATTTGCCTGCGATCGAGGGCACTTTCAGTTTTCTGCTCTTCCCTTTGGTCTGACTACAGCTCCTCAAGTCTTCAACCGTGTCCTGGGAGCTTTAGTATTCGTCCTCCACTGGGACGGCATCAGAGTTACTCCATACATGGACGACCTTCTTCTGAAAGCCCCTTCTGCGGAACTTCTTCATTAGCAGGTTCAGGACTGCATTCATTCTCTTATCCATCATGAGTGGATCATCAACATGGACAAGTCGGATCTTGTTCCATCCCAGCATCTGGTCTTCTTGGGCCTTCTCTTCGACACTCAGCAGGGCATGGTGTTTCTCACGGACGAGATAGCTCACCAGATTGCCCGCAGGGTTTCTGCTGTTCTGGCTCACAATCCAGTTCCAGCCAAGAAGCTGTCATCTCTAGTGGGGAAATTCATCTCCTCCATAGAAGCGGTCCCATTTGCAATGGCTCAGACCAGGGAACTCCAGAGATTCGTGATCCAGGTGTGCAGGGGTCAGCCAGACGTTCTGAAGACGTCGGTGTCACTTCTTAATGTGGAACTGAGTTTGTCCTGATGGCTCGACCTCTCCAGTCTGCTGAAGGGCAAGTCCTTCCTAGTTTCCTTCTGGACCATGGTGACGACGGATGCCAGCCTCTCCGGATGGGGAGCGGTCCTGGGTCGCCTTAGTGCACAAGGTCGGTGGTCTCCGGAAGAACCTCTCCTTCCCATCTACGTGTTGGAGCTTCAGGCTATATTCCACGCCTTTCGTCATTGGACTCCCCAGCTGAAAGAATGCCCAGTTCGGGTACAGTCCGACAACGCCACGGCCATGGCCTACATCAACAAGCAGGTCGGAACAAGAAGTCTCACCATTTGGTTAGAGGTCAAGGCTATTTTGTCCTGGGCAGAAGTACATGTTCCTGCTATATCCACAGTACACATTCCTGGCTTAGACAACATCATGGCAAACTTCCTCAGTTGACACATGGTGGACAGCGGAGAGTGGGAACTGCACCCAGAGGTGTTCTCCCTCATCGTTCAGAAGTGGGGTCTTCCTTGCATCGACCTGATGGCGACAAGATACAACCGGAAGGTCCCGAGGTTCTGCTCTTGCTGGAGGGATCCTCTAGCTCTAGCGGTGGATGCCATGTCCATTCCTTGGTTATTTACTCTGGCTTACATCTTTCCTCCCCTTCCCATGCTGCACAGGGTGTTACAAAAATTGAGATTGGAGCGCTGTCCAGTCATTCTGATTGCTCCGTACTGGCCTCGGCAGGCTTGGTTTCCGGAGCTTCTGAATCTGCCAGTGGCGGAGCCATTCAGGCTCCCTTGCTATCCGGATCTTCTTCTACAAGAAGGATGTTCATCATCTGGCTTTGACAGCTTGTAAATTGAATCCTCAATACTGAAGAAGAAGGGTGGCTACTATGCTGAGTGCCCGCAAACTTCTTCTAAGTCCTACCATTTTGTTTGGTCGCCCTTCCTATCTTGGTGTGCTGATAGGGATCTGTCTCAGGATTTTGATCTGCCTAAGGTCCTGGCCTTCTTGCAGGATGGTGTGGATAAGGGCCTCAGCTTTAGTTCCCTTAAGGTTCAGACTTCTGCTCTATCTGTTTTCTTTCAGATACGCATTGCTATTCTTCCTGATGTCAAGGTTTTCTTCTAGGGTGTTGCTCATACTCGTCCTGTCTTTAAGACTTCCGCTCCTCAGTGGGATCTTAATTTGGTCTTGGGCCTCCTTCAGCGCCCTCCCTTTGAGTCCTTGGCTACTATTCCTCTACGCCTGCTGACGTTGAAAATGGCCTTTTTCCTGGCAATCGTGTCTGTTCGCCGTGTCGCGGAGTTACATGCTCTGTCCTGTAGGCCACCCTATTTGGTGTTTCACAAGGACAAGGCGGTGCTTCGCACATCTCAGGAGTTTTTCCAGAAGGTGGTCTCTGAGTTCCACTTTAATCAGGAGATTGTGGTGCCTTCTTTCTGCCCTGACTCTACCTCTGACAAGGAGAGGGATCTCCACTTGTTAGATGTGGTACGTTGTCTTAAGTTTTATGTACATCGCACTGGGTCCATGAGACAATCTGACACACTGTTCGTCGTTCCTGAGGGCCCCAGGGCAGGAAGACCTGCATCCAACGTGACTATTGCATCTTGGATCAAGTCCACTATTCATAAGGCTTACGCGCTAAGGAAGAAGCCTGTTCCCTTTTGGGTTACAGCTCATTCTACCAGATCTATTGGGGCTTCTTGGGCTTACAAGAATCAGGCCTCTGCTGATCAGTTGTGCAAGGCTGTCTGTGCACACCTTTTCAAAGCATTACCATGTTGATGTTCTGGCATCGGCTGATGCCAGCTTTGGGAGGAAAATCCTGGAGGTAGTCTTGCCTGTCCTAGGATTTTCTTCGGTGTTTGGTGCTTCCTTCACTTTTGAGCCCTGTTGGCTTTAGTTCAGTGTGCTGTGTAACAGTTTGGGGTGTTATCCCTGTTCAGTGTCTGTTGACACTTCATTAGATGTTGGGCTGTCCTTGATCTGATGGTTCATATCTGCTCTGGTGATTTTGGGGGCCTTATGCCTGGTCCTTGCCTTACTTCCCGCCTCTGGGAAACTCAATGGTTGGACATCCCAGAGTTATCACTAACCTGTATTGGACAACAGAGAAAAGAGGATTTTGGTCTTACCTGTTAAATCCTTTTCTCTTAGTCCATACAGATTACTGGTCTCCCACCCTGTCAAGGGACCATGCTTGGCTCTCCTGTGGCAGACTGTGGGGGTACTTCTGGGTCATGCTCACAGGAGTCTTCTTTCCCTTCTACTATCTAGTCAGTAGTTAGTGTCTCAAATCTTTCTGTAGCTGGTTGGCTAGCTGCAGCCAAGGAGGGAAGGTAGTCTCCACCGCTTGCATACAATTATAGAATTGTTCCTGCCTACTTAAAGGGGCGGATTGCCTACCCAGAGTTATCAGTAACCTGTATGGACTAAGAGAAAAGGATTTAACAGGTTAGACTAAAATCCTTTTTTTCTTACGTCCAACATAGAAAACAGGTACCTTAGGGTTGAACCCCTCCTCCTGGAGGGCAGGGCACATCACCAAAGTCAAGGTCATTTGGATGAAGACTTCCTCCTCTTCCTCGAGCTCAACCCACCGCCTACTTCTCAGAATTCATGTGTCCTGCAAAGCAGTTGGCGATGTAGTGACCATCCTGTTTTTTCTAGGTTTTTATTATTTTTCTTTAGATGTGGGTGAGTCTCTGACATTCTACCCTTACCTTATGAAGGGAGTCTGAAGACAGAAGTTTGTTGAGTAACCCTTTGAGTGCCTTGGTCCACCATATGTCCCATGCTGAGCTATCATACACACTTTTTGTGTCTATTATACATTTATGCACTCAAGAATGGCTTTCTTCTCATTATTTGGGTCTGGAAATACAGATCGCTTCTGTGTTTCTGGTAGTTTAACATTTTCCTTGCGGCCTCTGAAATGTTGGTTCATTGCATATTGGGATAGGCTGCTTTGGGTGGCTTATTTCTGCTGCCCCACTACTTTTAACATTGTATTTTTCACTCCCTCAGGTATGCCCTGGGGTATATTGGCTGCTACTTTATTTTTAAAATTGAATTGATTTCTATGCAACAGCTCGTATAAAAGGGATAGTAATGCTTCACAATAAAAGCAGCTCCAATTAATCTTCATAGTATTTGGGCCATAGAGAGTGTTATTTCAATGCTGTCAGAGTTGTAGTTCAAGAGTAATTAAATGATAAAGTATCCCCTTCCCGCCCCTTTTACTGATGTAACACTGCTCACCTCAGAGCACCAAGACTTTCAGGATGGAACGCAGAGAGGAACAATCTTCAGTGAGCATAAGAAAAAACCTGAAAAACCTGTCAAAGGGGGTAGGGTTTTCCTTCTGCTCACAGTAAGAAGATTGTCCCTTGCTGTGAGCTGTCTCTTCAAGTGACCAGATTCCAGATCTGGGGGAGGTGGCTTACACTGCATAAAAGGGGCGGGAGGGAATACTTTATCATTTTTTGTGAATCATTACTATCTCTTTAATAACTAGAGCGTCCCCTCAGCCATTTTTGTTCCATTGACTTCTATGGGAGAAACTAGTTTGGGACATATCTTTGCAACCTTTTGGGCTACAACGGTCAGAGAGAGCTCTGTCTTCTTGTTTCTTCATGCTTTATCATCCGGTGTACTTTCTGAGTGTCAACAGAGCAAACCATGGCCCACAGCCAGGGTAACAGGTGTTGCTAGGCAACAAGCAAGGGAGAAGACTACAATTCCCATAATGTCCCGTTTCAGGGAGAGTTTCTTCATTCAATAGAAACAATTTTAAAGAATTGGCTTTGCTGTGAGCGTTGTGAATTGGAATCTGGTGAGAAGCTTGTTTGAGACTAGGGGGCATAAATATAAATATTGCTCAAATAGGTTTGCTCGTAGTGAGTGTGCTCCCTGTTTTTGTTTTGTTTGTACCTTGATGAGGTGAGCAGGCTTATATATATATATATAAGTAATTACTTTGATGCAGAGCAAGACTACTACTTCTGTCTTTGGTTTGTTTTTAGGTTGGGGACTCTGGAGGGTGCCCTCATTCCTTCATATTTTATTATATTATGCTGTTTTAACATGGAGTCTTTGTTTTTTAACTTAACCCCATGGTTCCTATGTTCCCCAAGGACTTAGAGAAAATGATTTATCGATAAGTACACAAAATTTCCCTTTAACCCTTTGAGTGCCAAATGAGTACGCAACGCATTGCAAAGCAATGTGTTGCTTACCTCTCTGGCACTCAAGGGGTTAAGCCCTTGAATGCTAGGGAGGTCTCCAGCACATTGTGAATCAATACATTGGGACCCTCTCTATTATTAAAGGTCTTAAAATCTCCATGTAAATTGTGAATTTGTAGTTGTCCCTTATGATGCAGCTAAGAGCAGATGTATTATTCCCAGTACAGCAAGGTGTATAGGCATTGTGCATATGGTGAGTGTAAATACGAGGAAGGACCACCTGCAATAGACTAGTCTTGCAACTTGTGTTTTTCATTCTCTGTAATAACCAAGGTCCTTATGCAAACAGTTAAAGTTGAACAATTCTGGAGCACACCAGCTGCATCATCAAGGAAAATTAAAATTCCCATTGATTTAAATGGTGCTTTTAAGACCCTTAAATGTTAGTCTCCCTATTTGATGGTACATGCATGAAATAAAAACATGTGCATCAGTAGATGGGTAATGGCTCTCACTAAGCTTTGTTTCAGTCAGGTTCTCCATGTAACTGGATGTTCTTCTCTCATCTATAGTCTGTTTTATACAGTGCTGCTGAATATGTTGGCACTTAGTAAACAAAAAATAAGAATAATAACAAATGAGAGTCACTTGGAATGATATGTTGTTTCAGGTTATGCACCCACAACATTTTGAGAAATCTGATGGGAACATCATGACTGGATCCCCTGCTCCTCAGACTTTAAGACGAGTGAACGAGATCCATTCAGAAACGTCAGGCATGGGGAGGAGTGAGTAATATATGATCTGTATACCATATATATCTTGTACCACTTTTATATAAAGCTGGAGTGCTAACTGCCCAGATTGGCTAGACTGCATCATGTGTTCCTTCCCACTCTGGTCAGACAGGCTGTTAGATAGGCAGAACCACAAATTTAACCATCTGAGTGTAGCTCAATATGTTGTACCCCTCTCTGACACTCAGGATTTAACCCTTTAAGTGCCAGAGAGGTACGCAACACATTTCTTTGCAATGCGTTGCATACCCCCTCTGGCACTGAAAGGGTTACGCCCATAAATGCAGTCTTGCTACTTTGTTCCCACTGCAGCATGTCTCAATGATGCTTTAGCTAGAAAAGGCATGTACTGTGGCATTCTGGTATGACACTAGGCATGCTTCTTTATAGCTTCAAAGCATTGTAGAGTATAACAAGCATATTTAAAATGCTTATTTAGAAGTAATTCTATACCTTTGAATATAACAAAAACTGTTTAAAGGGACTGTAAAGTCCCAGAAAACATCTTTACCGTTTTGTATGCTTAAAAGGTTCAATTATATGCAAAAAATCATATCTCTCAAACTGCTATGGTTTGAAAGATATTCACTGTCAAAGTTCCCCCTCCTTCCCCTTTCTTTGATGTCCACTCTGTGCTGACTGCAGGGGAATCCTGTCCGTGGACCAAATAGCAGCTCTGCAGCAGAGCCGCGATTGAGTTATTTAAAGAGTGACTTCATTGGAAAGGTCTACAATGTGTGCCTGGTTTGCAAGCACACTTTGTAGACCATTCCAATGAAGTAATTTGTTTTAAATAACGAGATTGCGGCTCTGCTGAAGAGCCTCCTCGTGTCGGCCAACAAGGATCTCCTGCTGTCCGCTTTACAGCAGGAAAAGTCAAACTTTCAAAGTGAATATCTTTCAAACCATAGTGGTTGGAGAGATAGGATTTGTTGCATATAGTTTCACTTTTTAAGCACTACAAAATGATAAAAAAAAATTTAATGGGACATTACTAACACTTTAAGAGAACATTTTCTGTGTTTGTTTCATATTTTAAAAAAATTCAAAACCTTTTAATCTCTCTTGATTTCAGGTGTCGCCTCCTCTCCAGCCACACTGTATGAGCGATATAATTCCCCTGCTGCTGGTACAGCACGTCGCCGCCTCTTCTTGGACACAGAGAGTCCATCTGATACAGGAAGCCCAGCACAGGCCTCTGCTGACACTGTATCCACTCCGCCTGTCCCTGGGCAGACTTTGGTAACCATGGCAACTGCCACTGTCACAGCAAATAATGGTCAAACTGTTACCATCCCTGTACAAGGTAAGGCCTTAACTTTCATAGTGTGGAATGTCCTTCTGAAGTTTAAGTTTAAAAATTAGTGCAGCAAATGGGTGCTTTACATCCAAAATCTTACTTTAATTTGTTTTTATGATCTGTGAGGGAGTACAGAAATTTTAGAAAAGTACAAATATATCTTTAGTTTCTAGAAGTACCAGTGTTTCCATAGGGACGTCTCATCACAAGTGTCATTAGAATAGTGATAGGCAACCTGAAGTCCTCCATTTGTTCAGGAATACAGTTCCCATCAACCCCAGCCAGCTAGCAGCCAATGTTCTCTTCATAGCTCATCCATACTGATGCCTTTGGCATATGTTGGTCTTCAAGACACAATAGTGCATAAAGTGGAAAGCAGACTATTTAAAAAGATTGTAACGGGTGATGTAACCCCTTAATTACCAGATTGTTTTGCAGTGCAACGCTGCTCAATGTTTTGAACACCCCTGGTCCTTAAAGTGTTAGTAATGTCCACAAAAAAATTTTTTTGCATTTAGAAGAGCTTAAAAAGCTGAGCTAAATTAAAAAAAAACCTATCTTTCAAACCGCTATGGTTTAAGAGATACAGGCGTTTAAAGTTTGATCTCTCCTACTAACAGCTGTAAAGCTGTCAGCAGGAGATCTGTGTCGGTAGAGTACCGCAATCTCGTTATTTACCACGAATCCCTTCATTGGAATGGTCTAAAACGTGTGCCTGGTTTTCAAGTACACGTTTTAGACCATTCCAATGAAGGGATTTGTGGTAAATAACAACATCACGGCTCTCGAGTGCATTGTATCCAACCTCATTCACCCCAAAAATAATGTCTCTGCGACTCAACTCATCCTAACTCCCAGCTATGTATGACCATAAAAGACTGCTGAGTAATCATGGATCCTTCCTTATATACATTCTTTGATTGGCCTACCCAGCTGGAGGGAGCAGACCATAAACCCTATATATTGCCATCAGTAGGGACGTAGAAGAAAGTAATGTAATTATGGCACAAACCAATTGCACTATAGGTGAAAAATGCTAAATTATATTTGTTTAAATGGCACTTTTAATAGATACAGTTCTAAACTGGATTCCAGTGTTTACTGAAATAATCCACTGGAGACATCTCTAGCAGCATTCAGGGGGTGGAAAAACCCATTTAAATTAGTGGGACTGTTTATTTTTGACATGTGGTGCAATTGGTATCCACCACACTTCTCCACTTTTTTATACTTAAGGCCCTGTACCTGTGACTAGAATTGTCTTGTAATCCTGTGTTTGTTCATACAGTAAAGATTTCCTGCGTTTCTGTGATTGTGTAAGGCTTATGTATTATCAGTGGCTCATACATGCATGTATTGACTTCATTACAGCTGCACATCATGTGAGTTCTCTTCCTGTTGCTCTTTGCCAAGGTATTGCCAATGAGAATGGAGGCATAACATTCTTCCCAGTGCAGGTGAATATGAGCAGTCAGGCTCATAGTGTCACCAGCTCCATGCAACCCCTCACTGCTCAGGCTCTTGCAGGTCCACTAACTTCTCAGCAGATGCAGACTGCAGGGCAAGTCACCATTCCACATGTCACAGCATCACCTGGACATCAGAGCAAGAAGAACTTGATTAGCAGCAAGCTGAAGAAGGCCGGCTCCTTCTCCCTCTTCTGTAGAAGGGTGAGACTTGGGTACAGGGTTTATAAAATGGGATATTTAGCACTGAAACAGACAGTAAATAAATGTGCACCACAGTAATGCATGCAATGACATTGAGGCTAAAGACTGATCCCTGCAAGTAGACAGCAAAAGGGTTGACTACTAAAATGTCAGTGACTACATGGTGACCCTCAAAAGGGCAACATCAGAACATTGCCTGAATCCAAAGAGGATGCAGTTTGCCTTGGGTACACAATATTTTAATAGTAACAATCTTCTTATAGATGAAGAGCGGATTTTATAATCCATATAGCACAGTCTTGTGCAGCACACTGTGTGGTGTTCAAAGCAATGTGTTATGTGTACAGAAGTGTATATGGGAATATGTGGTATACAAAGCATTATGCGACGTATCAAGCTCTGTGTGACATGAAGAGCAGAACAGTATACAATGTGTATGACACATTGTATTGTGTGTTGCTAGGATCCTGCGTTTAATACCTCTTTGGCACTCCAAGGGTTAAAGTATTGTTTACCCCAGGCAAACTGCTTCACAGTAGGTGGGGGCAGGGTAACCTTTATGTGGTTGACATTTAGATGTCACTCTTTTGATGCTAGTGACATTCAGATGTCACACTTATGACACAGGCAACATTCTGATGTCACCCTTTTGAGGGCCTCCATGTAGGCAATGCCATTGTAATAGGATACCCAGAAAAAGTATAATAAGCATTTCTCTTATGTCCCATTGACAGATATTGCGACAGTGGGGTTAAATTTCCCACCAATAGTAGACAGGACACTTTTAGCTACCTGGCTCCTCCCCCTAACTGTATAATCCCTACAGAGGCTACCAACTGTAACCATTTAGTGTTCTGCTTCACGAGACAGGGACTACTTTGTTTCCTCTTTTTGTTAACCATTTTGTCTAATTCTCGTTAGTGAGGTCTCTCTGCTCAAACCTCAGGGTCATAGGTTCTAGTCCCTGGCAGTGTAATATATCTGTGTTCCTGCTGAACACATAGGGAGAGCAGTGGGGTGCAGTAGGAAAAAGGATGGCTAAATCTTTTGTTTACATGAATCAGTTGATTGGCAGCCAGTCCACTGTTTACATGTAGCAGCTTATTAGCCTGTTTTGTGTTTACCTCAGTCAGCTATGACTCAACCTGGGAATGGGATTGGTCATGTTATAATCCAGGCATGACAAACATGAGACACATACAGAATCTTTAAATGTCCTGCAACCCAGCATATACTCACACACCCCTTATCTCAGCCTAGAGTTGCCACATGTCCAATTTTGTGGATTCTGTCCCCTTGAATGCTAGTGAGGGGTCCAGTGCATTGCATTGAAAAGTTCTTCTTTATATTAAAATTAACAGACTGTGCTATATGTAAGTAATTACTTTTGTGTAGTTCAAACGTTATGAAGAGATAAAGATCCCCAGCCTGCCCCTTCTGGCTGTGTCACTCTGAATTAGCAGTCTGGTGAGGACGTCTGCAGCGAGGGACAAACTTCAGTAAGCAAAGGGAAATCCTGCCCTCCTTCATCAAAGGGGGCTGGATTTTCCTTATACTTACTGAAGTTTGTCTCTTTCTCCAGACGTTGAGTCGCATGACCAGATTTGAGATTCAGTGGGAGGCGGCCTCCCCATGTGTCCAAGTAATGAGGCTGATGTAATAAGAAAACTGGAGCAATTCTGGTGCACACCAGCTGCACCATAGTAGACAAAATAGGCATTGTAATGATTTGAATGGAAGTTTTAACTCACTGAATCTTAGAGATTCCAAGGCATCTCTAGCATTCAAGGGGTTAAAAGTCCCATTTAAACCTTTCAGAATTTTTCTTTATCCCCTGTGGTGCAATTTTTTTTATTGTATCAATTGAAAACAGCATCTCCCAGCTGTAGGAGTACCCTTGTAATATTCAGTTTGAGGAACTGAACAATGTATGCATTTTTATATGTGTGACATATTAGAACCCACCATAAATCATAATAATATGGATATCCTTCTCTTATTTTCTCCACCAAACAAGGTCTACCACTTAGCCAGTGTCCGTCTCAGGGACCTGTGCCTGAAGCTGGACATTTGCGATGAGCTTCGGAATAAAATCTGGACTTGCTTTGAATTCTCTCTGATCCAGTGTCCAGACTTGATGAAGAACCGTCACATAGATCAGCTCCTGATGTGTGCAGTGTATGTGATGGCAAAGGTGAGGGGGGTGTATGGGAGGGGCCATGGGGTAGGAACACTTACCCTAGAACAGTGACAGGCAACAAGGGCTGTATGTGGCCTTCAAGTCCACCAAAGGGGTGCACATTTTGGTGAAACGTTCTAAATATGGGTTAAAAAAGTAGATCAAACTTTTGGATTTTAGAGAGGGCTCCAAGACATCGCTTTGCAATGGGTTAGAGGCCACTAACACCCAAGAGAACTGTTGGAACTGTGAAAGTGTAAAGGGAAGCATGATCAGAAGCAAAAGAAAGATGATGGATGTTCCTGTGGGTGAAACCAGTGTTTGTATGTGTGTGTGTGCGTGTATATGTGAGTTTGTTACATATATATATATATATATATATATATATATATATATATATGTATTAACAATTGGTAAATGGTGGGACCACCATACACAAGAGCACTCACTGGTCTTATTAGAAGAGAAAAAAAATCAATGGTTTATTGAACAGTCAATGTTTCAGCTTCATTGCAGAGCTTGTCTCAAGGCCGAAACATTGACTGCTTGTTAATAAACCTCTCTTGTTCTTGTGTATGGTGGTCCCACCGTTTACCCCTTATTGTATACATTCTATTACAAGAAGCACCCAGACAGTTTCTTTAGTTTTTTTTCTTCATTTTGTTTTGGAGTGCCCACCACTGTCCTTATATAATATAGAGTAAAAAATGTGGGTGGGTGCATGCACGAGGGAAATGATCTGCATGGTAGACTCAGGCTGCAGGAGAAGGCACCTGTTGCCCACCACTGCTCTAGAAACACAGTAGACTGCTAGCTCCTCAGGATAATTGTTCTTCACAATTGGAACAATTCTGGAACAAACCAGCTGCACTATAGGGGACATAATTCCCATTAATTTAAATGTGAGTTTTTAACTCCTGAATACTAGATGTGAAATTATTGTCTCATTTAAACCAAAGAGAAGTTTTTTGTGTCCTTTTGTAGCGCACTTGGTTTCCCTAGTGTTCCTTCACTTTTCCTATATGCGTATGGCCCATAGGTCTGTATACAAGAAGCCAAAGAAGAGCAATTCCAGAGGAAAGCTACCTGCACCATAGTAAACAAATATAGTTTACCTAAATTTCTGTTTATTTAAATGGGGCTTGTTTTCCCCCTGAACTCCAGTGCTTTCTAGCAATCAAGTGGTTTAAATCCTGATTAAATGAAAGGGAAGTTTTATTTGTCCCCTGAAGTGGTGTGGTTTGGACCTGAATTAGTCCACTTTGCCTTTACAGATAGGGCCCATTGGGTCGTATCCAATAAGCTGCAATTCTGGAGCACCATAATGGTAAAATAAACATTGCCAATTATGTAAATCGGGGGCTTAACTCCTTGAATTCCAGGAAGATCTCTATTACTTCACAATGCATTTGAGACCTCTAGTATAGAGGCAGTTGCAAACTACATTTCAATAAACAGTAGTTTTAACCATTTGAATGTCACAGCCAGGGCTTATAATTTTAAGTCCTTTGCTACTAGCCAGACCTGAAAAGTTACTCGCCACTGCAAGCCAAAACATACCCACCAGGGCTGAATTTCTACTCGCCAGGGCTAAATTTTCACTCACCAGTGGCGAGTGCAAATTTTGAGCCCTGCCACAGCAATGTGTTGGAACACCTTTTTGGCACTGAAAGAGTTAAGTGCACCCTATGGTGTAGTTGTTTTGCTCCAGAATTGCACCTTTTCAGCTTATCGGGTCTGGCCCGTAGTTCCTGTGCCTGAACATACTCTTGTGTTGCTGCTTTACTTTTGTTTGGAATATAAAAACCTTGGGGTAAAGTTCCCCTCTCGCGAAGGCAAAGGCACTTCAAAAAAGATCAGTCCTCAGAAGAGACTTCCCTCTTCCCTCCACTTCTGCCCAGTTTCAAGTGACCTTCCCACAGAAGAGGGTATATGGGCACTGTTCTCTTAGACTTCTTTTCTGTTTTTTTTAATTCTTGGTAATGGTGGGCTGAATAATCCCCCATTAGGCAGACTCCCATTTACTGGCTTTCTAGTTCATGGATTGGCAAGTTCATAGGTTAATTTGAGAACCTTAAATCTATGGAGGTTGACTTACTAAGTCTGCACCTCACTGTCTAGCTTCTCTGAAGATCTTCACTGGAATGAAAATGAGATTTTGAAAATGGAAGCTGCATGTAAATTAACCTCTTGAGTGCTATAGTCCTGCCATTATGTCCCTATTCTACTGGCACCCATTGGTATGTGGTGTATTTGCCTGTATTACTCTCTGATCTCAATCTTTATAATTATTATTATTAGAAAGCAACCTTTGCTCTAAGGGCTAGTTAATTCCGTTACTTATATTTGTTTTCTTTTTACATCTTTGCAGCATTTCGCCTCCTTATGGAGTCATATCCTTTACTCCCCTGAGCATCTCTATAAATTTGCTCACTTTTTAGTTGTTTTCTAACATTATTTTACCTTTCTTTATGTTTGTAAATTTGATGCAGCTCCCTTACCAATGGTTACCCGTGGGGAGGACATCTTTATTTTACATGCCATTCTATAAAGGTACATATCTCTGCCACTGTTCATGTCTTGGGGGTCAGGCTGGGCTTAAATTTCATCAAATGACCTACTCTTCATAACTGTCCCCCTGGGCATTCTGTTGAGACCTCGGCAGGGTGCTGTTTTGGACTGGCTGGAAAAACACTGTTTGCTTAACATGCATGAAAAACGACAACCCCCAGAATTTCATAATTCTTGGGTGTTTTGGATTGGTCTTTCAGTAGCCATTTTTCCTTGTAATTGCATATGCTACACGGAGGCTGCTCTTTACCACCCTCCTGTCATTTTAACCCCTTGTAGTCAAATAAATACTTTTATATACTTGTGAGCACTTTCCTCTTACATTCTGTCTTGTGGACTACTTTTGTCCTATTTTCAGGGGTGGTTCTAGACATGTCAGAACCCAATTCACACACGGACAGACCTAAAGCCAAGGATTCTAGGGTTCCTTAACTCCTTTAATCCATTGTTCCTAAAGCCAGACTGGGCTTCCTAGGGAGTATTCTAGTATTCTGTCCTTCCTGCACTGTAGCCCTCACTTCCCTTCTGGGGATCTCATCTGCTGAGTAGGAACCAGATAGGATTAAGGCTCTTATCTCTTCAGTCTCTGGTGTGTCCTCATCTATTCAGGGGGTCCTAAACTCTGATTTTTGGGGGTTAATTCACAATATGTTTGGGATTCCTCTGAGGTGGTAAGTGACACTGATTTGGATAAATTAGATTCCTCCCTACCATTGGGGGATGTTGATGAGAAGGACTCTTGTCCCTCTGCTGAGTGACTTAGAGCATCCTGCTGACACTTTGGGTCTCCTTGGTCTCTGATTATAGCTCGTCTCCTCCAGACATCTTCCAGAGATGTAAAAAGATGGTACCCATCTTTCCTCCTCATCGCTTTTTGGACCAGGTTCTTCTGGATAAATGGAGGATGCCTGATAACAGGCGCATCTCTATATCCTGTACATCTTTTCAGCTGAGGCTTTGACACAGTGGGCTAGTACACCTGCGGTTGATCCCCCATCTCTCGCCTTGCTAAGAACACTGCCCAGCCTCTGGTAGATTCAGCGGCTTCTAGGGATCAAGCAGATAAACTCTTGGATTTTTTATTGAAGGGGAATTATGCAGCCAGAGGTGCCACCCTGCAACCAATTTTTGCCACAGCCTGGGTCTCTAGAGCTATGGCCATCTTGCATGAACAGCTTTCAGATGCCATTCAAAATTCTGAAAGAGGATTTGTTTCTGCATGCCAAGATTCTTGAGCTTACAAGTGCAGCCTTTGATACTGCCAGGTTTTCTGCAAAAGACTCAGCCTTTTCAGTGGCTGCGCTTCACACTCTGTTGTTGAAGATTTGGTTGGCTGACCACTTTTCAAGATAACTACTTGGTGCCTCTTCCCTTTGGGAGAAAACAGTTGTTTGGCCGTGTACATACTGGAGGCAAGATCCCCCCCAAAACATGCCTTTTCCCCTAACAAGACTGTTGGTTTTCAATAGCCCAGCCAGTATACCCCATATGGTTCAACCCTCTCAGGCTTTCCAAGCCTGCTGTACCCCAAAAGCCAAACAGACTTGAGCAGGCAAGAAGACTGCTCAGACGCCTAAGGCTGAGAAGCCCACTTCCACATGACTTGCGAGGTCCTGGTCTGTCCTGGTCTCCTGCTTTTGAGATGCATGGTAGGCTTCAGTGACAGATCAATGGGTTTTACAGGTAATTTTCTGAAGGGTACTGCATTGACTTGAAATCCCTTCCTCCTCACTGTTTCTTTTTGTTCAGAGTTCTTAGTGATCTAGCTCTGGGGTGTCTGTCTTTTGACGTACCTGTCTGTTGACGTATCTTTTCTGCTGGAAAAAATAGATGTTTGTCCTTATTCCAGATCAGAAGCTCGTTATCAGATTCTAGTCAGATCTTTTCATCGTTCCTAATAGGAACTGATGCTGTCGTCCCATTCTGGACATAAAGTGCCTCTAGACTCTGCTTCCTGTCATTGCAGCTATGTGTTTAGGGTAGTTCCTGGTCTCCCTAGACCTCCAGAAGGTGTAACGTCACTTTTCGGTTCACTTGGATCATCAGCATTTTCTGCACTTTGCTTTTCAGACCACTAGCGGTATCCTCCCTGATGATTTTTACAAAGGTCGTGTCCGCTTTGGCAGCTAACATTCACGTTCAAGGAATCAATCTCCTTGACTTCTATTATAGACGACTTATTACTCAGTGCTCCTTCAGAGACGGCTATGCATTCACAGATTCAGGAAAGTGTCTATATACTGCACTACTGGGTACTCCCTTTCAAGAAATCCTTTATGGTTTCTTCCCAGGTGCTTAATTTCTGAGGAATGGGAGTGTGTTTCTCCAAGAAAGCAAAATCCAGTCCTTGTCCTCAAAAGTGTCTCAAGCAATATTCTGACAGTCAGCGATGGTGCAGGAATACATGAGAGTACTAGGCTACCTAGTTTCTGCCTTAGAGGCAGTTCTCTTTGCTGGATTCCACACAAGGGAATTACAATTTGACATTCTCAAGAATTGGTCCAGACACCCATCTCACCTGTTTCATATCCTCTCTCTGTCTTCACAGATGAAGGAAGACTTTCACTGGTTACTTCAGCTTTACATCTGATGTTGGAGTATCTGCTTGTGATTCCGGGTTGGGTTTTGTTCACCACAAACTCCAGCCTGTTGATCTGGGGTACTGCAGTATGTCGTCTGACTGCCCTCTGTCTCTGGACCATAGAGGAGAGTCTTCTAGCCATCAATGTTCTGGGGTTTTGGGTAATCCGCCTAGAGCTATACCACTCGCCTCATCCCCTGTCTGGGCTTCTGGTGAGGATCCAGTCAGACAGTGTGACAGCGGTTGCTTACATCAGGTGTCAAGGAGGTACCAGAAGCATGTCAACTTGGACAGAGTTTTAGGAGATTATCCAATGGGCCAAGGCTCACATGCCAACCCTCTCTGCAGTCCACATTCCAGGCATAGAAAACGTGGTTACAGACTTTCTAAATTGTCAGCATCTGGATCCCGGAAATTAGGAGCTCAACCAGAGTGTCTTCGATCTGATTGTCTGCAGTTTGGCAGTGCAGTATTGGATCTCATGACCTCCCGCTTGAACCACAAATTTCCGCTGCTCTGTGCCAGATCAAGGGACCCACTTGCATTTGCGGTGGATGAAATGTCCTTACCATGGAATTTTCATCTTGCATATGCATTACCTTCTACTCCCTAATTCCCTGTGTCTTGACAAAGATAATGATAGAGAAGTTTCATGTCATCCTGATCACTTAATTCTGTCCCCATTGGGTCTGGTTTTCTGATCTTCTCAATCTGACTATAGCAGAGCCTTTTCATCTCCCCCTTGAACCTTCTGACCCAGTGTCAAGTCTGCCTCCCTCAGATGGAGAAGCTGCCTTTGATTGCTTGGTTCTTGAAGTCAACATCTTGAAGGAAAAGTTTTTTCAGAAGCTTTTATTTCTACTATGCTCAAAGCTAGAAAACCAATTTTCATCCAAGACCAATCATCAGGTTTGGTCCCTATTCTACCAGTGGTGTAGTTCTTGAAACTGGCCTTCTCGTAGTCTTGGCTTTTCTTCAAGATGGTGTTCAGAAATGAATTGGCCTTAGCTCTATCAGGGTATAGATGTCACGTCTGTACTTTTTCAGAGGCACATTGCTTTGCTGTATGACAAAGACTTTTATTCAAAGGGAGTAGCTGGAGCTTAGCTTGTGTTTTGAGATTCCACTCCCCCGTGAAACTTGAATCTGGTTCTAGAAGTAATCCAGACGTCTCCCTTTGGGCCTCTTTCTACTGTTTCCTTGCATCTGCTGGCACTCAAAACAGTCTTTTTGGTAGTCATTGTTTCCATTAATCAGGTGGCTGAACTCCATGACTTGTCCTTTAAATCCCCTCTTCTGTTTTTCACCAGGAAAGCGTTGTTTTATGAACTTTTGTTTTGGAGTTTCACATCAACCAAGAAATGTTACTTTGTTCTTTATATGCGGCTCCTTGTAATAGACAGGAGCATGACTTTCATCTCTTGGATATAGTATGCTGTTTGAACTCCCATGTTCATCGCACGCAACCATTCCATAAAACTGGCTTTTTGTCATTGCTGAGTGCCCACTTGCAGGGTTACCATTGCTTCCTGGATCAAGGCAACCATTCAACAGGTGTATGTCCTTTAGGAAGAAGACTGTTGCTTTTTGAGGCACGGCACATTCCCCCAGATCGCTGGATGCATCTTGGGCCTACAAGAATCAGGCCACTGCTATTCAGTTGTGTAAGGTGTCAAAATGTCATCTTTGCAAACTTTTAGTAAGTACTAACAAGTGAATGTCCTGACCTCGGCTGAGATCAACTTTGAACCAAAGGTTCTTCAGGCTGCTGTGCCTGTATAAGAGTGCTTTTAATTCCTTTTTTCTCTGTAGTGATCAGAACCCTGTTGGTTTCCTGTTCATTTGCATTTGTTTGATGTCCGATGACACCTGTGGTTCATGTTGTACCAGTTTAGTCCTGTGGATACTGGTCTGAGATGGATGGTTGTTTTGCTTTTTTCATTCCAGTTATCTTGTTGGTTAGCTTTTCTGTATTCCCATGGTTCCTGTGTTCCACATTATAAGAAAGAGAAAAGAAAATTTGCCTTTAAAGGATTAGTAATGTCTATATATAAAAAAATATATATTGCAGCTATTAGTAAAAGAAATTAAACAACCCCAGTCCCATCTCTCAAACCTTTATGGTTTGAGATATATAGAATTCTAAAGTTCCCCGCTCCCTTCTCCTTCCCTGCTGTCAGCTTGGCCGACTCAAGGTGGCTCTTCTGCAGAGCGGAAATAACGCAATGTAAAAATAAATACTTAATTGGAACTGTCTACAAAGTGTGTTTGGTTTGCAGGCACACTTTGTAGAGAGTTCCAATGAAGTATTTCTCTTTACATTGAGCTATTTCAGCTCTGCTGAAGAGCTGCCTGCTTGTCCCAGGATCAGGATATCCTGCCGAATGTGGAAGGAGCGGGAAATTTTAGCCTTCAATATCTCTCAAACCATAAAGGTTTGAGAGATGGGACTGGGGTCGTTTAGTTTCTTTTTCTAATAGCAATATGATTTTTTTTTACATATATAGACATTAAGGATTTTAACATTGCAATACACTGGAAATCTGTCTACCGTTCAGGGGGTTACAGGCCATTTTTAAATCCATGAGATTTTGGGTACATTTTATTTGTCTTCTAAGGTGCATTTGGTTTGCTCCAGAATTCTCATTGAGTTAAAGTGAACCTGTCACTTGAAAACAACTTTTGCTTATTAACAAAATATGTGTGTGTGTGTGTGTGTGTGTGTGTGTGTGTGTGTGTGTGTGTGTGTGTGTGTGTGTGTGTGTGTGTGTGTGTGTGTGTGTGTGTGTGTGTGTGTGTGTGTGTGTGGCTAGGATTTAAGAATTTCCCTGATTAAGCACAGGTCAGTCAGTCAAAATGAATGATCCACTGGTTACCTAATCTGTACTTAATCAGGGAAATCCTTACATCCTGTACTGTTTGTGGCTTTTCAGGACTGAACGATATCAGAGAGATAAAAAGAATCCCAAATCTCCCATTGATTTAAATGGAGCTTTTAAGCTCTCAAAAGCTAAATAATTCTTGATGCCGTGTGTTTGAGACCTCTTAAATATTCAAGAGGTAAAAAACATAATTTAAATCAGTAGGCGACTTGGATTTGTGGGGTTTCAACCCTTTGAGTGCCACAGGGGTACACAACGTATTGCAAAGCAATGCGTTGCATACCCCTCTGGCACTCAAAGGGTTAATGGTTAACTTTGTGTTGCGAATTTATTGTCAATAGTTGTTTCCAAGTCTCAGGTCAACTTTAAACATTTACATTCCAGTGGTGTGCAGAACGCATTGTTTTGCATTGTGTTGTGTACCCCTCTGGCATTCAGAGAGTTAAAGGAGTTGTAAAACTCTATTGTGGTAAAAGCATATATACTGTAGGACTTTTCTTGCTGACTGATTCAGGGTTAATCCCACTGCTGGGAAATGTGTAGTTCCAAGGTTATTGGAGTCCAGATTTTTTTCTTAATCAACACTGCCACCTTGTGTCCAGACATTGGACACAAGTTGAACTATAGTTGAAAACAGTTTCTTCCTTTCTATGTGAAAGGTAATCCACTGGCTACAGTTCTCCATAGAGTATTATCGTAACAACTCAATCAATCTGAATTGTTATTATTTTTGTTTAAAGCATCTCCCTGTTTTACTCAGCTGAAAAAGCCATATAATATACAGTATGTGTCTCCATAATAACAATATACTCGTCCTTTATGGCTTACGTATTTCTTCTGTCCTGAGCAGGTGACAAAGGAAGATACCTCATTCCATGACATAATGAGATATTATCGCACCCAGCCTCATGCAAGAAGTCATGTAAGTGTACTAAACAGAATTGCATGTCTTGGCAGTTTTATTAAACTCACTCTTTTACTACACCCCTTGAGAACATTATATTTTTAATCAATTTGTTCTAACGAGCAATTTTAGCCTTTTTTGTATGCCTTTGTTCATTGGGTAGCTGAACTCCATGACTTCACCAAAAAAAGTGGAAAAAAAAAATGAAAAACAAACCTTTTATATGTTTTCCTGTGATTTGTACTCAATGAGTGCATTTTTTAACAGGGACTGGATAAAAATGATTAACATTTACTCATATCTTCCAAGTGTCCCTTTTTAGGAGGAACTGTCCCTCTGAGAAGTAAATCCCTATGTCCGTCTTGCCCACCCTGGTGTCCCTATATTTAGTATCTCAGACTGCGTTGTGTGTGTATCGCATTGCTTCACAACAATACAACGCACACTGTTTGTTTAAACTTCAAGTGATAGTAATGTTTCTCAAAACAGCAGCTCCAATTAATCTTCATAGTATTTAGGCCATGGAGAGTGTTATTTCATTACTGTCAGAGTTGTAGTTGAAGAGTAATTGAATGATAAATTATCCCCTTCCCGCCCCTTACTTAGTTTAAGCCACATCCCCTCAGATGTGGAATCTGGTCCTGGAACCAGACCACTCACAGCAAGGAAGAATCTTTTTACTGTGAGCATAAGGAAAAACTGCCCCCCTTGACAGATTTTCAGGTTTTCCCTTATGCTCACTGAAGATTGTCCCTCTCTTTGATCCATCCAGACAGTCTTGCCGCTGTGAGGTGAGCAGTTTTACATCAGTTAAAGGTGCGGGAGGTGGACATTTTATCATTCAATTACTCTTGAACTACAACTCGGAGAGTATTGGAATAACACTCTCTATGGCTCAAACACTATGAAGATTAATTAGAGCTGCTTTTATTGCTTTCACTGTATTTTGTTTATAAATTAGTCTTTGTAAATAAGATACTTTGATTTTGTTCCAGATCATTCAGTTACACAAAGAGGTGTCAATAGGTCAGGAAATACCGTATTTGCTCAAATACAAGGCAAGGATTTTTTAGGGATTTTTAGCCTGAAAAATTGACCTTGCCTTATATTCCAGGTTGCCCTTTATTCGTGCTTACCACTGAATGGGAAGAAAAGGCCATCTAGTGGGCAGTCCGGAACATCTCCCTCCCTCCACTTTTAGTTTTCAATAATGCACCCTGCAGTCTTCTTGGAGTACACCCACCTCCACAATAATGATACATGAGACAGAAAGGTCCTTCCAAGATCTTGCTATCAATGCACAGAATCCATAGTCCTCGATCAAAAAAGGTCCTGGAAGGACTTTTTACTTTGCTCGTCATCAGCGTGGTGGTGGAGCACTCTACAAGAAGACTGCTGGGTGCATTAATGAATCTTAAAGTTAGAAGGTAAATAGGGGAAAGAGAATGTCGGGTGAGAAAATTAGACAAAATCCCCAATTTAACCCTTTTAGTAACTGAACTGTACGTGCTGCATTGCTTTGCAATGTGTTGCGCAACCCTCTGGCACTCAAATGGTTAAGGGAATCTCCTTATACTGAGGATTTTTTCTTTTTTTCACACACAACATTTTAAAAGTTGGGAGGGTCACCTTATAATAGAGGTCACCCTATATGTGGGCTAATACAATAATCCACTTTGTGTTTTTACTGCTCTACTCACCAGTCCTGACTCAACAAATAAAAGTGCCCCCTCTGTGGCCATCTGAATCGTTCACATGTGTTTTCTCTGTCTCTTTCTGCCTCACAATCACATTGAGGAGGAGGAGAAGAGAGGCAGAGAAAGTGACAAAGGCATTGACCTTGTCATGTGGCTCCACTTGCATTTGTGATCGCTGTAGCAGGGATCACATGCAGAACCACCAGGGAACAGCTGAAACTGACTGCTTCAGTCCTGGAGCAGCCAGTTACAGCCATCTGCACTGTGATCATTAACTCGTGATATTCCAGGACCATCACCCGTTCTCAAAGGATGAATTTCTGTGATAGTCCTGTCATTAAGGGGTTAAAACTATTTTGATATGATGATTTCTTGTCGTTATGCAAATATTTTCTACAAACATAATAAAACACACCCTTGTTGAGGCTGATATACGAGAAACAAATGGACCAAACCAACTGCGCCTTTGTGAACAAATAAGTATTCCTCAAAGTCCCTTTGATTTAAATAGGTATTTTAACCCCTTGGATCCTAGAGGTCTCCAACACATTGCTAAATAAACTTACACAGTTATTATATCAAATGGACATTATTGCAAAAACTGTTTAACCCCTTAAAGCCCTATGACATGCCAGGACTGGAAGTTTGTGTTCTTAAAGGGATAGTAATACTTAAGTATTACTAATCCCTATATTAAAGTCCTATTAAAAATAAGTGTATTGCCCCCTTTATGGTTTGAGAGATTATCGCTCCTAAAGTTCCCCTCCCCCATCCCCATAGTCAGTGTTCTAGCTGACTGCAGGGAAGCCTGTCGTACAACTTTCAGGTGGCCCTGCAGCAGAGCCGCGATCGCGTTAATAAAAATGAAAACTTTTAGTGAAATGGTCTTCTATGTGTACTTGGTTTGCAAGCACACGTAGAAGACCGTTTTAGTGAAAGATTTTTTTTTAATTAACACGATCGCGGCTCTGCTGCAGAGCCACCTGATGATCGTAAGACTGGATTTCCCTTCAGTCAGCTACAACACTGACTTCGGGGGAGGGAGAGGGCAACTTTAGGAGCGATCATCTCTCTAACCATAAAGGCTTGAGAGATGACACTGGGGGCAATACATTTATTTTTAGTAGGACTTTACTATAGGAATTAGTGATACTTAAGTATTACTGTCCCTTTAATGCGGCTGCAAGCTGTGCTGCAAACACTAAACACTTCAGTGAAAAAAAAATGTTCCCTGGTCCTCCAGAGCTCCCCACCCCCAGACTGCGCAGTCCTTAAGGGGATAATTATCCTGCCAGCATAAACAATTAGTGTGTGTCTCTTGCAGGGCCATTTGTATTGCACTGACCAGGCCCCTAACTTAGCATAGTGGGTGTGGCCAACAATGCCAAATTGTCCCTCAAAATTTGACTTTAGGAAGTTGAGCATTTTGCTTCATCTTGTTAATACAAATAAATAAATACATTGGAGTATATGCATATTGTATCACTATAGATTAGCAAAGGGAGAGCTTTCAGACTAGGTACAATGACTAATATGTGTTGTCCTTCCCTAAACTCCACAGGTTTACAGAAGTGTCCTCATAAAGAAAAGGAGACGGAGACACTCAGGGGGCAGTGACCTCTGCATCCATCCTGGCTCACCTCCAGAAAATAGCAAGGATCTCAGTAAGTCTGTGGATTATATGCACAAAGATAAAGTGGAGAAATTCTGGTACAAACAATCTGCACGGAAGGGGGCCAATAAATAATAATAAAAAAATATATCCAGATTACATTTCAGTAAAACAAATCATACGTAAAAAAAAGTTTTATATTTGGGAAGGGTATATAAATATTGTGTGCTGTGTTCAGGGGCAAATACCCAGGGTGGCATTTGGGCAGAGTTGGAGTTAATGCATTGTGGTATTTGAAGTTCTGCATCACTAGGAATTGCTGTATTTCCTACTACTGCTCCAAGAACTGAACACTGCTACTCCCAATTAGAAGTAACATACACTGAAATTTAGCTGTATGCCTAGACTACAGAGAGATATTTGTTTCAGCTCACTGATGTCACACCTGTAACTATCATTTACACAGATTAAAGCAGGTTAGGCAAAAGGGAGAGTTTGAATGGAAGAGGCTGTGCAAGAGAGGGAGAGAGCATGCAAGAAAGAGTGCACAATAGAGATTGTGCAAGAGAGACCAACAGTGAAATACAGTAATAGAAAGCATGCAAGAGAGCTTGTAAGCAAGAGAGCATGAGCGAGAGCTTGACTGTGTGTAAGAGAGGGAGTGAGAGAGCATGCAAGAGCAAAAGCAGGAAGGGTTCTTAAGAGAGTAAAAGAGTGAGGTGCAGAAAAGTGAGAGCAAGAGTTGGAGATGTAGAAGGCAAATATAGTTGTTGATACTTTTATTGGAAGAGACCTAAGGTCTTGAAAGCTTGTATTCTATATCTGCTTAGCTAATAAAGGTATCAACAACTATATTTGCCTCCTGTATTTCTACGGCTAACACAGTACCAACTCTCATCTGTTTAGAGTTGGAGATGGACAGTGAAAACACATATAAGAGTGTGAGTGAGCAAGGGAGAGTATATAAGAGATTAAGCAAGAGAAGAAAAGAGTCACCTTATTATGTCACCTTTTCTTTTTGCTATGGAACTGGATTAACTTTTCTGTGGTAGCCAGACATGCTCTTTGGCTCACGATCTAGTCTGCTGATATGGCCTCCAAGAAGGCTCTCCTGTCTTTGCCTTTTCAGGGCTCCTCCCTGTTTGGGCCTGAGCTCAAGATCTCATCAGTGAGGCCACTGGAGGGAAGAGTACTCACCTGCCAGTGGTCCTGAGGAAGAAGGTGCCTGTCAAAAGGAATCAGCTTTTTCATCCCTTTCAAGCAGACTCGCTCTAAGCGACCCAGACTGTCCCTCGGGCTTCGCACTCCTCATCCAACCTAAGCAGCAATGGCGATCCAAGTCCTCTGCGAAACCCAAGGCTTCCAAATCTCTTTCTGCATGACTTGACGAACCCGAGTCCCCCCCACAGGTAGGTGGCCGCTTACGCCACTACCTCTCGGCTTGGCAGGCCTCTGTGGCGGACCCGTGGGTTTTACAGGTGGTGGCTACGGGGTACAGGATTCCCTTCACCTCCCTTCCTCCTCCCAGGACCTTCTCTTCTCGTTCTCCTTTGGGAGCATAAAAGTGCCGCCTTTTTGAGGAAGCTATACAGGCCCTTCTGGACAAGGTGGTCCTGGAGCCAGTTCCTCCTCAGGAGAGGTTCTTGGGATTCTACTCCAACCTCTTTGTGGTTTCAAAGAAGGATGGTGGCTGTCGTCCCATTTTGGATCTGAAAGATCGCAACTCCTTTGTGGACCAGTCCCAATACCACCAGGAATCTCTGCACACTGTGATAGCGGCCATGTCCCCTGGGGAATTTCTGGCCTCTCAGGATCTTCAGGATGCCTATCTGCACATCACCATTCATCTAGAGAGTCAGCAGTATCTTCATTTTGCCTGCGACCAAGGGTATTTCCAGTTTTCTGCCCTCCCCTTTGGCCTGACCACAGCTCCCCAAGTCTTCAACAGAGTCCTGGGAGCTTTGATCTCCGTCCTTCATCGGAACAGCATCATGGTGACTCCATATATGGACAACCTCCTTCTGAAGGCCTTTTCTCTGGAACTCCTTCATTAGCAGGTGCAGGACTGCATTCATGCTCTCTCCCATCACGGGTGGATCATTAATTTGGACAAGTCAGACCTTGTTCCTTCCCAGAGGATGGTCTTTCTGGGCCTCCTCTTCGACACTCAGAGAGGGATGGTATTTCTCACGGACGAAGTGGCTCATCAGATAGCACTGAAGGTCCAGGCTATCCTGTCTCAGGATCCGGTTCCAGCCAAGAAGTTGTCATCCATGGTGGGGAAGTTCATTTCTACCATAGAAGCAGTCCCGTTTGCCATGGCTCACACCAGGGAACTTCAGAGGTTTCTAATCTTGGCATGCAGGGGCCGACCAGGCCCCCTGGAGCTGTCTTCGAATTGTATAGCTGTAACCCCTGAGGAAGCGGCACATGAGCCAGGATACGCGTAGGGTAAATCACTGGAGCCAGACCTCGTTGTGACAAAGGTGTCTCCCAGTCACGCCCCCTCCAGACGCCCGGTGTTGGAATTTGAATACACCGAATGGTGTTTGGAGGAGTGGATCTCTGTATACTGGTGTGTCTCTTAGGAGATAAGAACAACAGGGAATAACGGATTTATCCTACAAACGGAGGAGAATACTGGGAACATAGAACATTGGAAGAATAAAATATTGAAAGTTCCTGAGACTGGATTTTGCAGGGCGGACAGGTCGAGGCTGTTTGAACTGGGAGACTCTATGTGTTCAGATACGAGTGATCTGGTGAATTTGATGTACTTCTTGCAAAATAAATTCTTTTTAAGATTTTACTTTTAGATGTGCCTTTGTTTGCTCTCCTCATTCCAGAAGTAAGACTAAAATCCTATTTTAGTTTTAACTCAGTTGAAATGCGATAATACTATACTACCGTCAGCTCTGTTTTTATTTCTTGAATTCAAGCTTAAGTAAAATTAGTCATTATTTAGTTATCATTCACATAGTGCAAGGAATTTACTATAGAAGACTGAAGAGCATCTTCAGGCTGCTGCCAGCCACACTGAGACAATTACTGGATGTCTCCCCTGGGTCTTCCACTCACGCGTTGACCTCAGCAACTTGGTCAGGTTGGCTTTCTCCTCTTCTTCTGAAGTTATACATGCATTAGCCAATGAACCACAAATGGCCATACAATTGCCAATGCCAGGGTGCCAGGAGGAATGTCAAAGGGCCACCAGGATGGTTTCTTGTCCACAGGCTTAGGTTTGCCAACTTTTCCTCAAAAAAAGTACCGGCCATAGTTGTGAGTTGGTGAGGGCGGAGCCACAAATGGGAGGAGCCACAAAAGGGCAAAAACACTCAATGTTGTATGACCCTGAAAAAAACACACCCAGACATAAACGCATATACAGGCACACACAAGCACACGTACATGAATGTTCACACAAAAATACAGACATATACTCATACACACTTACACACCCGATGCAGACGCGTATGAGATAGGAGGGAGGAAGTCGTTCAGTGTGCGACTCCATGCAGGGGACAATGTTGAAGATCTTGGAGGGGAGAGATGTATCGGAGGAAGCGGGGATAGGGAGGTATCGGAGGAAGCGGGTGGCAAATACAAGCTTGCCACCCGCTTCCTACGATGCCTCTCTCTTCCCCAAGATCCTCAGCACTGACCCTGCTCCATGTGACTGAGTGGAACAGCATCTCCTCCGCTTATAGTAAAATAGATCTCTCCGTGTAATGTACCCGCTGCCCTGCCATAGATTCAGATCGTAGTGACAGAAAGTTCCCTGCTCTGTACCGGAGGATTTACAACCATGGCGGTGGATCCCGGTCTTGAAACGTCTGCAAGGATCCCAGACTTAGGAGAACTTGTAAGGTAAATAGGACGCGGTTGTTCTCAGACTATGTTCTAATCACTAAGTGGTGCACTTAGGACGACATGCACAGAATAAAAGTGAAGCACATCTGGTAAAGACAAACTGTACCAATTAAGGTGTTCAATTGTCCCATACTGCGAAGGGTGCCTTCATGTCCCCTTTCTCACTTGGCACTAACTGTGCAGTCTGTAGTGGCTACATGTCGTGGTGCTTTCAGGTCCCCCGTTCTAGCAGTGACAATTGAACACCTTCTTAAATGACAGAAGAAGGAATGGGGTACCGAACGTATTGCACCTTTCTGGAAGTTAGGTGGTTAAAAAGAGCAGTCCTAATAGAAATAAACACGAATAGGAAACAAATACATTTGGTATTTTTGCGATTCCATTATTTGTAAGTGAGCAGTGGCCATACCTGGAAACTTTTGAGATTAGGTCACCATATGTATGTGTTTGTGTATTTGTGGCTGTGGGTATGTGTGTGTGTGTGTATGTGTTTGTCTGTATGTGTGTCTGTGTGCGGGTGTGTGCCTATCTGTAAGTGTGTATGTGTATATATATGTGTATTTGTGTGTGTTGTGTGTACATTCATGTACGTGTGCTTGTGTGTGCCTGTATATGCGTTTGTCTTGTGTGTTTGTCAGGGTCATACAACATTGAGTGTTTCTGCCCCTTTTGCGGCTCCTCCCATTTGTGGTTCCTCCCTCACCAGCTCACAACTGTGGCCGGTATTTTTTGAGGAAAAGGTGGCAACCCTAAGCCTGTGGACAAGAAACCGTTCTGGTGGCCCTTTGACATTCCTCCTGGCACCCTGGCATTGGCAATTGTATGGCCATTTGTGGTTCATTGGCTAATGTATGTATACCTTCAGAAGAGGTGAAAGCTGACCTGACCAAGTGGCTGAGGTCAACGCGCGAGTGGAAGACCCAGGGGAGACATCCAGTAATTGTCTCAGCGTGGCTGGCAGCAGCCTGAAGATGCTCTTCAGTCTTCTATAGTAAATTCCTTGCACTATGTGAATGATAACTAAATAAGGACTAATTTTACTAAAGCTTGAATTCAAGAAATAAAAACAGAGCTGGCGGTATTATAGTATTACCGCATTTCAATTGAGTTAAAACTAAAATATTTTTAATAGATTGAAAACATGTATTAGATCTAATGTACTTCTTTAAGGGCATCGGAAGTGCTAAAAAGAAGGTAATGATGTAGAAATGTAATTAATATACAGTATAGCTGTAGGAAATGTTTCCTTAAATATTTATTATTTAAAAAAAGCAAAGTCACAACTTCCATTTGTGTGTTGATTTCCACTGTTTGTTGGTCCTTTGGGTGCCAGAGGGGTGAGCAATGCATGTCCCTATGGCATTTAATGCTGTCCATAGTGCTGAAAGCCTTCTCTGTGTTCCCCTACTGGCTGGGTAGGGAAGCACAGAGAATGCTGTTCAGAATTGTTGTAGCTGTCCCTGCTGTTACTCCATAGGAGAGTGCAGGGGAGCTCCCAGCTACGACAGTCTGAGTTAGGTGAAGTGGAGACAGTGAATTCCGACAGCAGAGGCTGCTATCGGAGTTTACTGAATGAGTCGAAGTGTCACATTATAATATGAACACACCCCCTTGCATACAAATCTGATTATGCTTCATTTCCATATGGAAATTAGCAATTGTCGATTAGAAGAATACAAATTTGTATACATGGTGAAGGCATGTCGGATTGATGTCGATGTGGGTATTTTTTTGTCGGAGTTCTGGTGAAGTGATGTTGTAGAGACTTTGGTGAATTCCATGGATGTGCCTACGACCCCACTCCGACAGTACATCGACATTCGTAGCTGTAATGTCAGAAACCCGGGAGAAAAGGTACCTGCTAGAAGCCCCCCTAACCAAGCCTAAGAGTGAGGAAGGTCAGACTCTTCCAACAAGGGATAGAGGAGCAAGCTGCTGGGGAACGACTCTGGGGTGCGTAGCTCGCGAACAGAGGTTGCCAGAAGGGAGACACGCTGCTTCCAAGGCCGAATAAAGGTGCTAGCTGCAAGGCTAGATTGGACCCCTTTGGTTGAGCCAAAGAGGTCCCACGATGCCCCCATCCTGACAATCTATACTACCGCTATCCCCAGGGAGAAAACAAACTCCAACAGGAACAATACTCACTCAGGTGGTCAGAAGGGCTAAGAGGAGGTCCTTCCACGAGTCTGAAGAGTAGTCAGCAGAGCCGGGTCATACACAGTGGCAACAGGAACACCACTGGAGCAGCAGGCAGAGAGCGTTGACGGGATACCAAACCGGGTCATACACGGAGACCTACAGGACACAGGAGAGGAAACTGGATCAGGACAGGGCTGAGAAGAACACTGAGGAAGAGCCAGACTACAGACCAAGAAAGCACTGCTAGGCTGGGGACGCTATAACAACACGTCCAGGCAAAGAACTCACCCCCTGAAATAGCAGTAGGGACAGGAAGAGGCAGGGCTGGAGGTCCACATCAGGCACAGCGGATGCGCATGCGCCCAGTAGGGAAAGACAAGAGAGAACGGCGCATGCGCTAAGCTAGCCGGAACCGGCTACTGCGCATGCGCCCGACCGGGAGAGAGACGCGGCCCAGAGAGAGGAAGAGAAGACCGGACGGGGAACACGCAAGATGCGGGCGCTAACCCCGAGGCAGGTATAACAGTAGCCCTCTTCGACTTTTAGTGCATCTAGGCCCTGCTCTCTCTGTCAGGACTTGCCTTCAGTTCTTTGGATTCACTGTCTGTTTCTTTTTGAGGTCGGCCTTTGGCCTTAGTTGGGCTTTTCTATAAGTAAACCAAAAATAGACAGTTTTGACTGGGGGTTAAGTGGGGTGGAGAGGAAGTCTACTGCCTCCAGAAAGAATCTTGCGAATATTGTTGTTTGCACACACGGATCTTTATTTGATAAGCAGTTGTGGAGGAAATAACCTGTATCATAGGAGCTAAATGAGAATTCCCCAAATTGCCTTTGACTTAAATGTGGCATTTAACCACTTAAATGCATTGTGTTCAAAGGTTTAATACTCCATATAAATAAATAGGAATTTTCATTTGTCCACTACGATATAGTTGGTTTGCTCTAGAATGTCTCCTCTTTAGCTTCTTGAATAAGGCCCAGTGGGAGGGAGATTTATAAAAACCAGTCTAAAAATTGCCTTTAAGTCAGGGCAACTGGCAGTAACTCCAGTTCTTATTTATAAATGAGTAAGTGCACGGTTATAAATGCAGCGTTAACAAACTGATGTTAATGCCTGGAACTGTTAAGAACACCTAATACCTGTTGAAGTAATTAGTTAGTTATATTTTACAACTGTCATTAATATTCTGAAGAAAATTATTCCGGTAAATTGTTGCAGTTAGTGACATTTCTTTATAAATTCGCTGAGTAATAATTTTTTTTCAGCTTTTCCATTACTTTTTCTGAAACACAAATACGTGGTGTTAATTTTTTCCAAACTGCCAAAGGCTTATTTTTAAATGCCGAATTAAGTTTAAGGCAACTTTTACTCCATATCCTATATAATAATTTGCTAGGATGTTTGTCAGAAGCCATCATGCTCAGTAGAGACTGCCCAAACGCACGGAATGCTGGGAGTTCTGTGCTGGGAGCATTCTGTATTTTCGGGCAGTCTCTACAGTGCCTGACTGCGTCACCGGCAGGACGCAGAGCAGAACCGGCCTCTTAACCCTTTGAGTGCCAGAGGAGTACGATCTGGCACTCAAAGGGTTAACATCACCCTGACCTTGGCTCTTGTACACCAGATTTTACACTAGTTTTTTTTATAATGCCAAGGCAATAAATCTCCCTCATGGTTCCTAGGAGGCCCCACCCTATTAAACATAAGTCTGCCATTTGAACAGCTTTTGATCTTGGCAATACTGACCTCCAGTGTTTTCTCATTTCCAGGCAGCAGTGAGCCTAGTCCAGTAATGAGATCCAGTAGCACTTTACCCACCCCACAGCCCACTAGTGCCCCCCCAACACCCACACGACTCGCCAACATGTCTAGTGATGTGGAGGAAGAGGAGAGGGGAGATCTTGTTCAGTTCTACAACAATATCTATATTGAGAAAATCAAATCCTTCGCAATGAAATATTCGCCAGCTAATGTGGTAAGTGTGGAGGTACCAAAAGGACAAAAGGTGAACTAAACAATGACAGATGCAGAATATCTCTTTAAGAACCTTATGTTCTAAAGAAAAGTGTAGTAGTTATGCGGCAAACTAGCTGCAGCATAAGGACAGATACAAATTTCCCCAAATTTCTTTTGATTTAACCCCATGTTAACCAGAGCATTGCATTGTGTCACAATGTATTGCACACCTTTTCTGGTCATCAGGGGGTTAAATGGGGCTCTTATAGGAGCAGTAAACTTTTTTATGGAAAACTTATATTGTAGATTTCCTGTTGAGTAAAATGAGGGTATTTCCACCGCTGAGAGTTGCATAGTTCCATAGTTATTGCTATTTAAACCTGTGTTTTTGTTTGTTTTTTTGCATTAGCAGTGCCCTCTACCGGTCATATTCCAATTAGTTATTCAGTTACATTGTAATGGACTTGTGATAGAAACTGCAGAGTCACTTCCTGTCAAAACAATCAGGAAGTAAACACTAAATTCACTGCCTGGTTATTTGAACTGTTATAAAGTTTGAATAAAACAACTGACAACAGTGGGAGTGACTTACTCTGCAGGAAAAGCTCTATTAACATATGTGTTTTCATAAAAAAGTTTACTGCCTCTTGAAGCCTAGAGAGGTATACAAAGCATTGCAGAGCAATGTGGTGGAGACCAATCTACCATTCAAGGGTTTAAAACCCCCAATTAAGTCAAAGGACATTTTTATTTTCCCTTATGGGGCAGTTGGTTCCTTAAAAATGGATTCACTTTTTTGAGAGCCCCAAGACTATATGTTGGAAAGCATTCCAATTTGTAAATATTTGTTCATAAAACAAGTTCAAACTTTTAGAGCTAGTGGGGTGATTCAAAACCCTTTGGCACTTCATGCTCAGGAATTAAGTTGATGCTTTTATGTTAAACATTTATATGCTTGATATGATTGATATATGAAATACTAACTGAATGCTTATTCCTCTAACATTTCACTCACCCATTAATAACCTGTGCGCTGTCATGTTAAGTGATCCTTATCTCAGTGCCACAATTTCCTGTAATTTATGTCTCATGGGGAGTGATGTTTAATGGTCTTTTGTTACTTGAACTAAAAGCCAAGTACTTTGTTTTAAAGCACATTACAAGCAGTTTAAATGTGTAATATTGCTGAGGTTAGATGGGAGGAGTGAGTGTTCCTTTAACAACTGGATCAAACCTTGCTCTCCACAATCGATGTGTTGACCAAATGTTTGATACTAGAAAGAAGCAAAACCGTGCTAGATAGAGATCTTTATTGGACTAGTGGGAAGTGTGCACAAAGTTACTTCTCAATAAGCAGGTGAGTTGCACCATCAGGAACAAATAAGAACTACTTGAATTCCCATTGATTTAAATATGGCTTTCATGCTGACATCTCCAGTGCATGTGTTTACAGTTTGTTGGAGACTTCTCTTTTAGGAGCAGTTACATGGGATTCTATTGCAACCTTTTAATTGTTCCCCCCAAAAAAATAGATGTGCATGCCACCCTCTTCTGGACTTAAAGCTTCTCAATGTTTTTTTCCTTACTCCTCAGTTTAAGATTCCATCCTTGTACTCTGTCATTGCTGCCATGTGTCCAGGGGAATTTTTGCTTTCTGTAGACCTAAAGGACATCTATATGAATATTCCCATCCATGCAGATCATTAACACTTCCAACGGTTTGCATTCCAGGGACATCATTTTAAATTTACCACCATTCCTTTAGGGCTAAGTTCTGGGTTTTTACAAAGGTCATGCCAGTTCTGGAGGCTCACATCCATTTGCTAGGGATTTCTTTAACTCCCTGCTTGGACAACTTTTTATTGAAGTCCCCTTCAGAAAAGAACCTGCACCTTCAGATCCAGACTTGTGTGTGCATTCTGGTGGAACACTATTGGGTGCTCAGTTTCAAGAACACTTCTCTGGTTCTATCCCAGGCCCTTGTCTTTCTTGGTATGGGATGTGATACTTTTCTTTGGAAAGTTTTTCTGCCAAAAGACAAGATTTTGTCATTGTCTCACCAGATGTCTCTGGCAGTACTTTATCAACTGCAGCAGTGCTGGGTTACTTAGTTTCTGCTCTGGAGGCAGTGCTGTTTGCTCAATTCTTTAATCAGAAGCTGCAGTTGGAAAGTCTTAGGAATTGGTCCAGAGGGAAGCGTCATCTCTCCCAGGTCATGTGCCTGTCTAACCGAACAAAGACAGATCTTTGTTGGTGGCTTCAGTGGCACCATCTTTTTCTGGAACAGCTACTGGTTATCCCAAACTGGGATGCTAGCCTAACAGGTTAGGGTGCCATGCTGGGTCCTCAGACAGGTCATTGTCTTTGGACCATGGTGGAGAGTATTCTGTCGATTTTTGGACGATTCACTTAGCTTTAGTATCAGTCCTTTCAGGGATCCCCTGTGTGGATCTAGTCTGACTATACAACAGCAGTGGCCTTCATCAACTGCCAGGGAGGGACCAGACGTTCCGGCACAGGGTCTGAGGCTTAGCTGATCCTCATGAGCAGAGGCCCACGTGCCAACTCTCTCCAGCATTCATATCCCAGGGGTAGACAATGTATCGGCAGACTTTCTCAGTCACCAGATTGTAGATCCCAGTAATTGGGAGCTCAACCACAGCATATTTTTTGACTCTGTAGTTCACATGTGGGGTGAAGTGCACGTCTAGATTTGAGTGTTAACCAGTTTAGTTCTTTAAGCATATCACAGTGATAGGTAGTGTAATTATATTGGAGGATAAAGCAGCATAATGAATTATATAGAGTGTCAAGTTTACTAAGATGGATTCGTGGTGCTGGACAATATACTACATCCCCATAGTCTACGATTGGCAGCAACATCTGTTGTACAATACGTTTTCTCCCCAGGAGACTTAAACATGATTTGTTTCTAAAGAGACTGCTTATTTTGGGATAAAGTTTGGATGTTAATTTATCAATTTGAAGACCAAAAGTGAGGTTGGGGTGAAGCCACAAACCAAGATATCTGAAGGAGTCCACTGGGGCCAAGTTACGATTAGCTCTGTACAATGGATAGGTGGGTATTGCTGAGATTATGCAGTTTGCCCTTTGTATGAAATACCATTGTGACCCTTTGTGTTTAAGAACAGTTTGTTCTTTGCTATCCATCTCTCAACATCAGAGAAATCATGTTGTAATATGGCCTCAAATTGTGATACATTTGAGTTTTTAACATAGATTATGGTGTCATCTGCATACATATGCACAGAAGATGCTTTGCTAACCGTGGGCAGATCCTTTATAAAAAGAGAAAATAGAAGAGGGCCAAGAATTGAGTCTAGGGGAGCCTTTGTGTAATTATCGATAAATCCTAGGATTTCCCTCCTGGAGAAAAAAAAAAGATAGAGTCCCGGGAAGGGGGTCCTCTTGGGTTCTCTAGTTCAGGGGATTCCCTTTCTTGTTACTCTTCTGTTTCTTTTCTTTCATCTTTGCTATACGTTAAAACTGAGCATGCCTGGGGGGTGGGGGAGGTAAAGTGAAGCAGGGTGAAAGTCTTTGCCTCGGAGAGCCTTTTTAGTCAAGTGCCATTAACTAAGAGAGAAGTATTTATTGGTAAGTATACAAAAAATCCACTTTTTTGTACAATGCTCTTCATCAAATTACAAAAAAACAAAATGGGACCATTATAACCTCCGTAACTCTTCCACAGAACGAAGAAACCCCTCTCTCTCCTTACCCTTCCATGAGGGTCGTGTCCCCGAGACGTGTTCAGCTGTCCCACAGTCATCCCATTTATATTTCTCCCCACAATGAAGATGTCAGCACTTTAACCCCCAAGGAGAAGATCTGCTACTACTTCCACCACAGCCCGGCAAAGGTAAAAGCAGAGCAGACACAGTCATAATCTTTTGAGATATACTTATTTCAGTGTTTGCTTGAAGTATTGGGCCGTATACAGGAAACTGAAGTGGACCAATTCTGAGCCAGTCCAGCTGCAGGGAACAAATTTAAAAAAATGCCAAACTCCCATTTATTTAAATGGGGCTTTGAACTACTTGCTAGAAAGGTTTCCAATGAATTGGTTCACATCTTCTGTAGCATTTAAGTGGTTCAGAGCCTCATCAAAATATTTGGAATTTTTATTTGTCCTCTACAACGTAGTTGGTTTGTCCCAGTATTCTTTCTCTTTATCTTCCTGAATACAGCCATTTGTTAGTTTTTGGGGTATCTTTCTTGTTTTTTTTTTTTTTTATAAAATTGTGGAGAGTGGCTGTTAGGTGTCATTGGGTGTAATGTACAAATCTGGGTTGGCAGAGAGAAATGCACACTACACTGTGCCTAGTGTGTTTGTACTAAGAAAAACATCAGGGCATTAAAGTTGCATGATTAAATGGCAGGGCTGTGTTGAGTAATTAATGTGGGAGTATGTGAGCATTTCATCTGTGCTCCATGCTGTGGTCAGAATTCTCACCGTTCTATAGGCCAGCTATAGAGGTGTCATTAACAAATTGTTCAAGGTGCCCATTTAGCAAAATAACATCTTCGTTCTTCTATCTATTTATAAACAATTATATACAGCCGTGTGTGTGTGACAGATGATTGTTATTATGTCCTGATATGAAAAGCCATGGAATTCAAAGAGGGTGTACTTTCTTTTTCACACGACTGTACATAGCATAGCTTTATGTCAGACACATTGAACTTTATATATAAAAACAAAGCTGGTTCAATTCTAGGGCAAACTAGCTGCACCACTGTGAAAAAAATAAACATTAACACCTTCAATTCTAGAGGATCAAGGGGTTAAAAGGCTCAAGTAACTCAGTGAGAATTCTGGGAGTTTTTATTTCCCTCATATAGTGCAGTTGGTTTGCCCTAGAATAGCTTTTTACATAAGTCCTACAGAATCCATGCTCCAGAGAGCTTATAGTCTAAGGTTTGATGTTTTAGGCAAAGGGAGATAAAGTGACTTGCCTAAGGTTATAAGGAGCTGGTATTGGAACTGACCCAGGATTCCCCTGCTTCCTACCCAGTGTTTTGACTTCCCAGCCAGTCAGTTAACCTAGTGAGCTGCTCATTTTCCCATGAGGATACAGAAGTGCGGTTCAGGTTATCTCTGTCTCAGAGACGTTGCTTGGTTATTGAACCAATTCTCTTGGTCTCAGAAGAATCATTTAGCTTATCAAATACAATGCCATATATTATGTCTTATGTATATGTGACCTCAATGAAGGAGGATATTGGAAAGGACACCTATATATGTTATGTCAGTGTTCTTCTGTAGAGAGCACAGATAAGCAACCTTGGTTCCTCCACCTGTTGTAGACTAGGACTCACATCCTCTTCAACCAGTCAATGGCTGGTTGTATATGATGAGATTTGTAACTCCTATCCGATGGAGAACCAAAGGTCATACATTCAGTATACAGTTTCTTCTGAACCTGGTGGCTGACATTGTCCTTGTGGCTCTAACTGGAAACCATAACATGTTTTATGTAATATAGTCTGGATAAAGTAGAGTCATGAAAAGAAACTGGGGCCATATGCATAAGAAACTGGAGTAATTCCAGGACAATGAACTGCACCACAGGGGACAAATAGTCACTATTTATTGACGTGGGTCTTTAAACCCACTGAATTCTATAGATGTCTCCAGCACATTGTAGAAAATTATTTTTTCTTCCACATTGGTTTGCCCTTACTCCAGTACTTCTTTGTACATCAGCCTTATTGAGACAAATGTAGTGTGCTATGTTACGTGTATTTATCTTTTCCAACACAGAGGCTGCAAGAGATTAACAGCATGATCAGGACTGGAGAGACCCCCACCAAGAAGAGGGGAATCATCCTGGAAGATGGGAGTGAGTCACCAGCCAAGCGCATATGCCAGGAAAACCACAACGCCCTCTTGAGAAGACTGCAGGATGTAGCGAATGACAGAGGGAGCCACTGAGCCTGCATTGCACTTGCCCATTTATACTTCTGTGTTTTATCTTTATATTATTTTAAATAATTATTTGTATCATTATGGAACTTGAGAAACATTGCTGGCTCTTTTTCGGGAGCCACCTGATTGACCGTTGAACAGAAGGAGAAATGTTTTGGTAGTTAAAGGAACACACCTGCTATAGTATTATACAGATGTACCAAATGATGTTATACCTTTTGTCATGTTCTGCAAGTCAAAAACATTAGAGGGGTACTTAACGCATTTCACAATACGTTAAGTACCCCTCTGACATTCAGTGGGTTAAGAATATCTAAATAAGTGAATTGATTTCCCATGCCCATTCATAGTCATACACTGTGCATCTGGGGCTGAATTCAAATGCAGGAGATAAATGGTACTCCATTTTGAAGTCTTTGGGGATACCTGGAGACAAAAGCAGAGATACAATTAGCACCTGCATCCAGCCCCTAATCAGGTGGCCATTGCATTCTGTGCACCCAATCTGGAGCACACCAGACCTTATGTGCAAAGGTAAAGAGGAGCAATTTTAGAGCAAACCAATTTCAGAGAGGTCTCTAGTGCATTGCAGAACAATGCATTGGGGACCTCTTTATAATTCACTGGGTTAATAACCCCAATTTAATCAAGGTGAATATGCAGAATTTCAATTCTCTGGTACAGATGGTTTGCTCTAGAACTGCACCTTGTTCACTTGATGAACAAGGCCCGCGGACTTTGTAGTACTTCTCTGTGAGAGATTCATTGGAACCCTTTTAATAGTAGATAATGCAGTTTGACAGGGGTGAGCAACATGAGGCCCTCCAGCTGCTGCTAGACTGCAGCTCCCATCATTCAAAATGGTAGTTGTAGTCTGATAGCAGCAGGAAGGCCTCAGGTTGCTTATCACTGCAGTATGATCATTCATCAATGCTCAGGACATAGGAAAGACTATTCTAAATCAGGAAGGAAATGGTTGGGCTGGGAAGGCCAAGTACTATAAGAATCATTGAGGCTGATGTGCTAAGAATAACTGGAGCAATTCTGGAGCAAACCAGCTGCACCACAGGAGACAAAAAATTCCCCATGACCTAAATGAGGGCTTTTAACCCCTTAAGTGCTAGAAAGGTCTCAAAATGCTTAAGGGACATCCATTGCCTCAAAGGGGGGAAAAAAACCATTTCTATCAGTGTGAATTTCTGGAAAGTTTGTCCCAGAATTGCTCCATGTTTACTTATGCATGTGTCCCACTGAATCAAGGCACAAATACTAATAAAGTAATGACGTGAAAAACAAGCAGGCTTGTTGTGAAGAAATAAAATAAAAAATGTTACAAATTATTGTATACAATCTGTAGCTAAGTTGACATTTAACATTTTGTTACATACACAGAGTTGATTTTTTGCATTACTACTAAGAACAGGAAAAGATAATTTGTCCTTATTTAAAAATTAGTTTGTGCCTGGTGAAGTCTACCAGAAAGAACCTTCAGATAACATTGACACTGGTCCATAGACACACTGTTCTGGCTCCATTAACACTTCAAGTACCTCAGGGGTGTGCACTGCATTGCTTTGTTATGCATTGCACATCTCTCTGGTCCTTAACCCTTTAACGACCCTTGACGGTCCTGGAACATCATGGGTAGATTTGCGTTAAGGACCTATGAAGTGCCAGGACCGTCAGGGCTCCACACACAGCTGCACACCGTTCGGGAGCCCTGTACCGAATGCAAAGTGATGGCCGCACGTGTCATTGGCCATCCTTAAGGGGTTAAAGGGTTAGCAATGAGTGAATTTTGACTTTGGCTATTATAGGAAGAGCCAAACTAATTGTCAGACTTTGTAATGGTTATATGTGTATGCAGTTTTTCTATTAACAAAAAAACAAAACAAAGAAACAAATCTTAGTTGCCATATGCACCATGCCAAAGAGGAACAATTCTGGAGCCAACCAGCAGCTATTATCTTAAATGGGGCTTTAAATCATTGAACATTGTGGGCATAATTCTTTGTCCCCTGTGGTGTAGTTGGTATGCTCCAGAAATGCTGTGCTCTGGCTTTGTTCATTTTCTCTATGAAGCAAGGTTAGGAACCGGTGTCTTCCACTGTTATTCGACTACAATCCCCATCTTCCTCTACTGACCCATTGACTGCGGATTATAGTCTAACAGCAGCTGGAAAAACATGGATGGCCACCCCAGCTATGAAAATAGCAGATTCGTTTTTTCTTTTTCATTGTGTACATACCTGTATCTTTTAATTATGTTAATTACCTACTTTTAACCCCTTGAGTGCCAGAGGGGTGTGCAACGCATTGCTTTGCTATGTGTTGCGTACCCCTCTGGCACTCAACGGTTAAAGCACTTTGTAAGCAAGTAACGTATGTAAACATGTAACCTCTGCTAGGAGCAGGAAGCCCATTCTTTGTTGATCATTTTTACCAACAAAAAAAGGGGGGATAACAATATTCAGTTTCTCGCTTGTTTCACAATAGCACCTTTTGTTAAAATGTAAATGTTTTTTTTTATGGCCTTGGCTGTCTCGACTTGTTTAGTGTACAACCGTAACTAACAATACATAGAAGTGCATGCTTAAAGAAAAGTGGAACGATTCTAATGCAAACCATCTGCTCCACAGGGAACAAGTATTACAAAAATGCCCTCAAAGGGTTAAGGTCATATAGACATTGAATACTTATAATAGAATGTAGTGCTCAAATAATACTGAGTAAAATATTTTAAAGTATCCAAAAGCTCCATAGAAAGAGACATAGTAAACTCCATCTTGCCTGTTAAGGTTTCTAGTTGTTCCCTTCAAAGCATGAACCAGCACACATAGCAAAGAATAAACTTAAATACTTAAGGGACCATCTAAGTTTTAACTGACAAGATGGTGTTCAGCATGCCTTCTGTTGTGGAGCTTTTGGGATCTTTTATGTATTTTGTTTGTTTGCATATGAGCAATATATGCAAATTATTATTTATTTCATATTACCTCAGTTGTATTTAATTGTGTAGTTCCTCTTTAAATGGGGATTTGAACCACTTACATGCTAGAGAAGTGTTAGGGTGACCAGACCTCACCTTTAACCGGGGACACGTATGAAAAAGGCATACTTCAGGGCTGCTTGATTTCAGTGCAGTCCAGAAACATGGCTATTTCCTATGTGTCCCCGGTTAAAGGTGAGGTCTGGTCAGCCTACTTTAACTTGTTTCTTTTCAATGCGTCGGGAGACATTACTTTCATTCAGGGGATGGAAAACCCCCATTTAAGGTGGACCTGTCACCTTAATACAATTATGCATATCAGAATACTTCATAAAAAAACTGTGTATGTATCCTTTTAGCCAAAAGACTGTCCAGTGCATAACTTAGAAGATAATACTTTTATTTCTATGTGATGCGCTAGCTGAGTAAGGTAATGTAAGCTGATCCATGCAAATGAAGCAGTTTATATGCTAGTTAATCTTTTCAGCCAGTTTCATATTCTAATTAAGGTCTGTGCTGCATTGAGAGACTTTCACTTTTGTTTTTTCCAGGAATAAAAGTATCAGTGTCATAAATTGTCCATCTGCTGCACTTTTGGATAAAATGATACATAGGCAGTTAAATGAATCTTTCATATATGAAAAACAATTCAAGTCAACTTTACATCAGTGGGAAGTTTTATGTGGTGCAGCTGGTTCACTACAGAATCAGTCACTTTCTTTGTGCATATGGAACACAAAGTAACTTCACTGTGCAGCTTCTCCTAGGACTGGTATCCTTTTAAAAGGTCACAGTTGAAATATCATTTGGGTGCACGCTGCAGTCAACATGTCGTCTGGATGAAAAGGGCAACATGAGAATCTCGCCCTGCATACAAGAATGAGATTCTCATGTCGGCCCCTTAAATGCCGCATCAAATTGACAGCATACCTGAACCTGGATCCAAACTTCTGTAAATCCCTTGGTGTACTGCTACTTTATAATATAATCATTACAAGGGACTTTTAAATGACTCATAGACTGCCTCTCCTCTCCATTTTTTGTTGTGTGGCACTCAAAGGGTCAAGCTACATATGGAACAAACATATGTAGTATTTTTAATCCTTTGTTCCATATGTAGCTTAACCCTTTGAGTGCCGCACAAAAAAAATGATATTGCGCGCCAGGAGATGACAGGCAGTCCATGAGCCATCTAAAAGTCTCTTGTAATGATTATATTATACAGAAGCAATACACCAAGGGATATAAAGATGGTTGGATCCAGATTCATGTATTTTGGAAATTTGATGCGCCGTTTAAGGGGGCGACATGAGAATCTCATGCTTATATGCAGGGCAAGATTCTTATGTCACCCTTTTCATCCAGGCGACATGTTGATTGCGGCATGTAGCCACATGATATTTCAACTGACACCTTTTAAAAGTGACCCCCTAGGACAGAAGTGCTGAAGTAACAGTGATACAGCTGGTGCAGTCTTATTGTATAATAAGTCCAGTAAATGGAGATTCTCCACTAACGTGTGTGTTATGTATGATTTGCCATAAATGCCTTGGATGGTAGAAAACACTCCAGTGCACTTCTTGAAATGCATTGGAGATACGTCTAGCACAGAGGTTCTCAACCCACGTCCTCAGTGGCCACTAACAGGCCAGGATTTAAGAATTTCCCTGCTAGAACACAGACGTGTTGATCAGCGGCTCAGTCATATTGATTAACTCACCTGTGCTCTTAAAAGGAAATTCTCAGATCCTAGCCTGTTAGTAGCCACTGAGGGCATGGGTTGAGAACCAATGGTCTAGCACACACAAGGTATTAAATATGCTTTTATTTTAAAAAATAAGGCACTGAAATCTGAACGTCCTGTAAGAATGTGTATTATTTTTCTTCATAAATTGTAGTGTATTGTTTGACAAAAAGAACAAGCTTAAAAGTTCTTCAATATAGTGTTCTTGGCAAAAGTTAAATATCATTATTCTTTACACAGGTTAATATATATATATATATATATATATATATACATATATATATATATACACACACTAAAACTTGCCATTAACACCATGAGTGCCAGAGGTGATGTGCAACACATTGCTCTATATTGTGGTGCATACCTGTCTGGCTCTCAAAGGTTAAGGGGTTGTTTTAAATAGAATGCTAATAATAAATCCATCACTTACCTTAAACTGGATAGGAATTCCTATTGGCCATTGTGGGTCACTTCTATGCACACTGATTATCCATTAATAATATTTAATTTGTACTGGTACAGGAGATCCTGTCCACAGAGGCTGACATGGCTCTGTGTTGCAAGATTCAAGGAGTGAGATTTATAAAAGTGGAGGTAATCTAAAAGAAGTGTTAAAATGTCTGTAAGGTTGTCTCTGGTAGTTATAAAAGTATTAACCCTGTGAATGCCAGAGGGGTACGCAACGCATTGCAAAGCAATGCGTTGCATATCCTTCTGGCACTCAAAGGGTTAAGGACAGTTTAGGAGGACATAATGCTGTGTAGTAGATATGAAAAAAAAAAAAAATTATGGAGTAAGGAAGTTTGTAAAAAGTGGTGCAGCGAATTTATAAAGAAATGTCGCTATTTGCGACAATTTGGACATAGAACTTTCAACAAATATTTAAGGCCATGTCTGAAGTGTTCTTATTTTTGAAGTCACCACATTTATAAATGTAACTAGAATACGTTATAAATGCCAAGAGATTTTATGGATCCATTTCTAAAAACGGAACAAGAACACTTTTTATAAATATCCCCCAATGTCATTAAACTCCTCCCACTGAAGACTTCCTAAGAAGACTTCAGCTTATGGGGTCTTTGAGTCTTGCTAAAAAGAATGGCGTCCTCCATGGACATGATATCCAATATTTAATTAATACTTTTGAAGAACAAGTGAACAAGAATTAATTCTTAGTGGCCATTGGGATTTCCTTAACAGATAATGTTAAAATGGAAGTTATTAATTATAAGACGTTGGTGATCTTTTCACTGAATAATGGATTTAGGTTACAGTATATCATACAGCAGTCTAGTATATCTATTAATGTAATTTTCTTTTTGCATTTTTACAATTGCTTGTTTGTAATTTCCACTTGTTTCCAATTTCCATTGACGTCTGCCTGTAGTTTACCTCTTGCAGCAGACAATAGGATGCAATAGTCTGTATAAGAAATACTATAGAGAGCCCCCATCCATTATTATAATGACGTCTTTATCAGCTTGATGTGTTCTATTGCATGTCACTTTCAATATAGATACATATACCTGACTGCTATATGACTCCTACCTAGTTAAGTCTATTTGTTAAACAAATTAGTCCAATTATTCCTATAATTATAGTTCCTCTTAAAACCATGCATAAATTAATTTATTGTTAACTTTCTGTGTTGGTCAGGTTTTTATACAGTTGAAGTATGTGATTGCCATGCATAAAAACAAAATATAATATGTAAATAGTTTTAAAATATTTAAAAAAACATTTGATTTTGTTTTATGTAGTTTTCATTTTTGGTATTCCTATATAAATTTGATTATTATAATAAGGTTAAGTACTTTCAATTAATTTCATCATGTGGGAAAACTGCTAGGAGGGATATTAAGGGATTATATTCAGGATTACACTGCAGAAAATAAGATTATTAGCATGCCAAACTAATCCTTTCAGCTTGTATGAAGAAGTAAGTAGCAACCTAGATAATGGTAAGGCAGTAGATAGTATATCTATATATCTAGACTTTGCAAAGTCATTCGATACAGTGCCACACAGGAGGCTGGTGTTTATAATAAGGAAATTGGGGTTAGGGGATAACCTTTGCAATTGGATAGAAAACTGGTTGAAGGATAGGGAACAGTATGTGGTTATAAACAGACAATTCTCCAATGCAATTAAAGTTGAGAGTGGAGTACCTCAGGGTTCAGCACCTGGTCCACTGCTTTTTAACATGTTTATAAAATGATCTGGGGGAGATTCAGTAAGCAGTGATAAAGAGGTGATAAAGTGGAGATGACTTCTCCAGTTTATCACTTCTCCAGTTCCTGTTTTATTCTACGCAGCCTATTCACTAAGAATTCTTCAACTTTGGAGATGTTAGTGAATAAGCTCCATAGAATAAAATGGGAACTGGAGAAGTGATAAACTGGAGAAGTCATATCCACTTCACCTGTTTATCACCACTTAGTGAATCTTCCCCCTGGAAATAAATATAGAAAGCAATATATCAATATTTGCAGATGGCACTAAATTATGCAGGGTAATTTAATTCAGAACAGGATATTTGTTCTCTACAGAGGTATTTACGTAAAATGGCAGCTTGGGCAAAAGAATGGAACATGAAGTTTAATATGGAAAAGTGTAAAGTTATGCATTTGGAAAAAGAAATCCCAATGCTACTTATGAACTTAATGGAATAATTTTTGGGGATTCATTGCTAGAGAGAGACATGGGAATCGTTGTAAACTACAAACTTGGAAACAGTGACCAGTGTCAAATAGCAGTAGCAAAAGCAAAGTCCTGTCTTGC